>CM022303.1:16278666-16878666 GCA_011799875.1 Thinopyrum elongatum
GACGGCCGTTAACGTACCCGCCTCTGCCGTCAGCCAACGGTCGGCAAAGTTTCTTTGCCGTCCGCTTGCGGACGGCAACGAGGTGGGGCCGGTGGGCTTGAGTTGGTTAAACAATAACTGGACCCACTCACCTCTTTGCCGTCTGCTAGCGGACGGCAAAGATTCTTTGCCGTCAGCCAGCGGACGGCAAAGAACAGGCTGATGGCAAAGACTTTGTTTGCCATCAGCCACATCTTTGCCGTCCGCTTTCTTGTGGCTGACGGCAAAGACCTTATTTGCCGTCAGCAAGCGGACGGCAAAGAAGTGGATTCCAGTAGTGATTCCCAAATCATAGCTCTCCACAAAATTTGAGCCCCATCTAACAATACATGTGAGCTCATCATCCAATCTTTGTTTCTGGTGATATTTTCAGTTTGTGGAGCAACTATATTTTATGTTAATTTATAATTGCTGAAAATTTTTGCACGACATGACCCTGCCCATAGAACCTCCCTCCCCCAAAATTTTAGCTCATTTATTCTAGCCAATTTCCCTCAGCATTTTTCCCAATTTTCTGTTCAGTGGAGAGCAGTGTGAAGGAAGTACCATTTTTATTTATCCAAATGGTATGAAAATTTTAAAGTACCTTCATATGCCCAAATTATCATCCTCCTCCAAATTTCAGATCAATCCATTCATTCATTTGAGTCTAGCTTCAACATTCATATTTCTGTCCAGTGTGGTACGTTGCAAAGCAAGTGACACCTAGGCTCCTCCATTTGAGCTGCAAATTTTCCAAGATAGTGTCCTTAGTAGATGATCATCCTCGACCAAAACTCAGGCCCATTGGCCATGTGCATTTTCCCCACCACTAATCAAACACTTGGGTGTTAATTCATGTTTGAGCTCAGTTCATTCTCCTCGTGAGATTCTTCTATTACCTTCTTCTTCCTGAAACCTATCGGGGGAGTGCCCAACACACTAGACATGCCTAGGCCGCCCGGAACGTGTGGCAACACCACGGTCATGCGGTGACCATGCGGCGGGCATGCGAGTTTACGCGCTCTGGAGTTGCGGCCCTCGGCGACCATCCAAACCTCAATGTATCGCCACCAAACCATGTATTTCTGATTAAATAGATACTTATGTACCTATAAATGATTTTTGGAAAAAATAAAGAGCAAACTATGAGGCAGCTATAGTTCAAATTTGACCCGCTTCCTACTGAATCGGCGGGAATTTGTCTTTTTCATCAGAGGTGTATAAAAACTTTTGACGACCAACCATTTTCTCAATTGTACATTAAATATGGCCTAATATATTATAAAATTGATTTGGTCCAATTTTGCAAGAAATATATGGTAGTTCCTTCACAAAAAAAAACTCATTTCGGGCACTCGAAAAATGGAAAATGAATTTTCCGTGAAAAGAAAATGAAAACTCCCTTAGGCAACATTGTTTGGAATTCCAATATGCACCCTTGTGCACAATATGAGATCATTTAAACAAACTATGCCATGAATGTGGCCATAAGATTGATCATTTGGCTTGAAAGCATGAATATTCACGCATGATAGCTCATTTCCGAGAACACTTTTTTAAAATAATTGCCATATTACAAGTTTATTATTTTTCCTAGCAACTTGGTCACATATAATGACACAATGCGAAGGTTTTCCAATTTTATGATTTTTTTGAATTTTTTAATGCCCATTTCAAAATGCGGTCAAAACGGCGGGCTTGATCATTCCTAGCTAGTGGTTGAATCTTGGAAACCTTTTGATATTTCTCTGATTAAATAGATACTTATGTACCTAGAAATGATTTTTGGAAAAAATAAAGAGCAAACTATGAGGCAGCTACAGTTCAAATTTGACCCTCTTCCTACTAAATCGGCGGAAATTTGTCTTTTTCACCAGAGGTGGATCAAGGCTTTTGACACCCAACCATTTGGTCAATTGTGCATTAAACATGGCTTGGTATTTTAGAAAATTGATTTGGCCCAATTTTGCAACAAATATATGGTAGGTTCTTCACAAAAAAAACTCATTCCGCGCACTCGAAAAATAAAAAATGAATTTTCTGTGCAAAGAAAATGAAAACTCCCTTAGGCAACATTGTTGGGAATTCCAAGATGCACCCTTGTGCACAATATGAGATCATTTGAACAAACTATGCCATGAATGTGGCCATAAGATTGATCATTTGGCTTGAAAGCCATGAATCTTCACGCATGATAGCTCATTTCTGAAAACACTTTTTAAAAATATTTGCCGTATTACAAGTTTATTATTTTTCCTAGCAACTTTGTCACATATAATGACACAATGCGAAAGTTTTCCAATTTTTTGATTTTTTTTGAATTTTTTATGCCTGTTTCAAAATGCGGTCAAAACGGCGGGCTTGACCGTTCCTAGCTGGTGGTTGAATCTTGGAAACCTTTTGATATTTCTCTGATTAAATAGATACTTATGTACCTACAAATGATTTTTGTAAAAAATAAAGAGCAAACTATGAGGCAGCAACAGTTCAAATTTGACCCGCTTCCTACTTAATCGGGGGAAATTTGTCTTTTTCACCAGAGGTAGATCAAGGCTTTTGACACCCAACCATTTGGTCAATTGTGCATTAAACATGGCCTATTATTTTAGAAAATTGATTTGGTACAATTTTGGAACAAATATGTGGTAGGTCCTTCACAAAAAAAAACTCATTTCGCGCACTCCAAAAATGGAAAATGAATTTTCCGTGCGAAGAAAATGAAAACTCCGTTAGGCAACATTGTTTGGAATTCCAAGATGCACCTTTGTGCACAATATGAGATCATTTGAACAAACTATGCCATGAATGTGGCCATAAGATTGATCATTTGGCTTGAAAGCCATGAATCTTCACACATGATAGCTCATTTCTGAAAACACTTTTTTAAAAGAATTGCCGTATTACAAGTTTATTATTTTTCCTGGTAACTTGGTCACATATAATGACACAATGCGAAGTTTTTCCAATTTTTGTTTTTTTTGAATTTTTTATGCCCGTTTCAAAATGCGGTCAAAACGGCGGGCATGACTGTTCCTAGCTAGTGGTTGAATCTTGGATTTTTTTTGGTGTTTCTCTGATTAAATAGATACTTATGTACCTAGAAATGATTTTTGTAAAAAATAAAGAGCAAACTATGAGGCAGCTGCAGTTCAAATTTAACCCGCTTCCTGCTGAATCGGCGGAAATTTGTCTTTTTCATGAGAGGTCGATCAAACCTTTTCACACTCAACCATTTGGTCAATTGTGCTTTAAATATGTCCTAGTATTTTTAGAAATCGATTTGGTCTAATTTTGCAACAAATATATTGTAGGTCCTTCACAAAAAAACTCATTTTGTCCACACATAAAATGAATTTTTCTTTATTCAAGGGAATAACACTACTACTTACTAGGAAACTTAAAAACATTGTCACAAAAAGAGAAGGAAACTTACCACCGGGCGTCGTGGTGTTGCGTTGGAGCTCATGCTCCAATGGAGCTTCGCCGGGCGCCGTGGTGCTGCGTTGGAGCTCTTGGCGTGCCGTTGAGAGCTGGAACAGAGGTTCGTGGGGATGTCATCAGTGTTGCGTTGAAGCTTTTTCATGCTCGGTGCTGTCGTGACATATTGATGTGATCAAATGATCACCAATGCGCAGATCGGGCGGCAGCTAGATGGATGATTTCTAGACAAAATCATCTGGCTGACAGGTAGCGCCTATTGTTAATCGATTACGACCAATCTAGATGGTCATAACGTCATCAAAGCGTGTACTTCGTTCTAATTGGTCTCTGGGCGTGTCACACGGATCAAGCATCAGAGACCGTCGGATACTGCCAGATCCAACTGTCCACACCCCCTCACCCTCTCACCCACCCACCGCGAGCTACCCTAAAAAAACAAAAAAAAATAACAAACCCACCTCTCCCCCGCGCAGCGAACCCTAGCCCCTCTCTCCCCCGCGCAACACTCCTCTTCCCTTCCAGATCGCAGCCGCCACCTCCTCCTTTCCAGATCGCCACCTCCACCTCCCTCCGGTCGAGCTCCCCGCCGTCCATGGCCTCCCCCACGCCCTCCTCCTCTCTCCCATCCCCTTCCCTCACCGCGAGCCCTTCTCCCCCGCAAGCCCTCTCTCTCTCCCTCCCGCGACTCCTCTGCTCCACCCGATTCCGGCGAGTTGAGGCGGCTCACGCCGGCGCACAGCACACCCCCGGGCTCCCCTCGTGCAGCTCTTTCTTCCCCTCCTGTCAGATCCATCTCTCGCACCCTCTAGTGCAAGCCCGCAACCTCACCCGTGGCTAGGGTTTCGGCCACCACTTTAACTTCGTCGGGATCTGCCACATCCGACGACGGCGAGGCAAGAGGTGGCCGGATCTGGCACCGGTAAGCCCCTCCCCTCCTTCGTGCAGCATCTCCTCACCTCACCTCGTCTCGTGTTCCTTTTTTGTAGATACGCGTTCACCTGGTCTCCGGCTATCGTGAGGGGCGGGAGCATGCACCGGAGTTCACCTCCTCCGGGCGGGCGGGCGGGCGGGATGGCCTCTTCCTCCGGGAGGCGGCCGGGAGCAGTGGGCCTGGACCATGGACGCCCTGAGCCGCCGAACCCGGATCACAGACACCGGCCTCGTCTCCTCCGACTCATACTAGGGCACCGCTGCTCCCGTCTCCAGTCCCGGGCCATTCGAGCAAGGACACCACTGCTCCCGCCTCCAGTCCTGACAGGTGACAGCCGACGCCCTCGTGCATACTGCTTAGTTAGGTTCGTGCCGCTACCGCTACGGGTTTTGCCTTCCGTGCTTCCTTCCTTCCTGATTTGCAAACTACTTAGTTAGGTTCAACTTCTCATGTCACGTAGCGCCACTGCAGCAGGCAGGGTTTCCATTTCGCCTACTAGTACCACGCCTGCCTTTTTACCCCTCTAAAAAATTATTAAAAAGTGTTATTAGTCTGTCTCCTAGTAGAATCATGGCTCTGTATATACATACTACTGCCTGCCATCATGTGCCACCATATGTTCTAAGTAAGATTAGCAGACGATTAGTGGCTTGTGTAGCAATTTTCTCATGCCCATGGTTGGTGTGCGCTGGGGTAAACACAGGACGAGTGCACAACTCTGAAATGCTAATGATTACTCGTTGTTACACCATGCACCTACATCTGCAGGGATTGGTACTCCCATACTTATAAAAATATATTAAGGGCAATCCCTGCAGCTGTAGGTGCATGCTAATGTTTTAGTGCTAGCATGGTAACGAGGGCAGTTGTTCTGTATTTCGATGGCATCAGGACTCTTCGTTTGTCGATTGTAAATGTGAACCACAGGCAGCGTGCTTGTAATGCCTAGCTAGATGTGCGCTTCTACTTCACAGCTCTTGCTTTTTTTTCCTTTTTTTTGCGAATACTTCGCTGCTCTTGCTGTTGCTGGGCAATGACGAAATGATGATGAACAGGACATGTCTCGGTGCAAATCATGAAACCATTTCCTGCTGGTATAGGATGTAGCTTGGCTGCCTAGGAGTTTGCTTTCTTAAGATAGCTGTTATAATTGTAATGTAATTTTGTTGAGCATGAAATCGGCATTCATTTCGCGGCCGGTTAAGATACTTAAATAGCGCTTGTAACTTGATTTGTGTCGTTAAGACAGAAAGGCAAGCAATGGTAGTTTGGCCTTTTATTATTATTTCTAATGCATAATTTGATAGCCTCTAATGTGCTCCCCTTTCTATCTGCCGATTACATTTCAGACCCGAACAAAGATTCAAAATTGGAGGGGCTGTCTGAGGCAAAAAAGGGGGCTTCCCCTACAGCTGGTGCAGGCCTTCCCAGTCCTTTTGATTTCTCCAACATGAGCAGCTTGCTCAATGTATGTTTTCTCCTTGTGCCCTTAATATATTTTTATAAGTATGGAGTTGAAATGCTTTTTGGCCTCTGCTGTGCTGGATTCATGAGACATACCCTCTTTTGTGCATTTGAGCAGTTCTACTTAGTTTTTCTTGTATGACTCTGTCTAGGTGTACCAATCTCTGCAGCTGTAGGTGCATGCTAATGTTTTAGTGCTTCATAATATGTCAGTGGTGTGACTCTGTCTAGGACCAGAATGTTTTAGTGCTCCCATTACAATCAAACACAAGCAAATTAAAATGCTTTCTAGTATTCCATATAGTGCTTGCTATGCAGTGTATAGTTTTGAATGGTTCAATTATACAGAGCTCTCCATGCCCAAGATGAGAAATTCTCGCTGTCAATCCGTTTGATGCCATCATTTTCTTACCATCATATTATATGTGCCACTCAACATTCAACCTGCTTTAATCTGTACTAGTATTCAGTTTGTACCTCATCTAGCACACTGCCTAAAATTGCCACTATTCTTTCAATGAAATTAGTAGAATTACCTTGTGATTCCTCTGTTTGCTCTACTGCTAGTGTCTTACTAGCTTGTTCTGGCTCATTGTGTTCCTGCTTGTAGTTGATTTTCCATGTGCCTAAGTATATGAGTAGTAAATGTGCAAGCAAACATTTGAACTCAAACCCATCCATCCTCTGTACTATACTGTACTGAAGAAGTAATGTAGATGAATGTACATGCAGTTTTATTAAGTGAATGCCATGCAAACAACTAACTTGCTCTTGTCCATGTAGATGGAATAGGAGGATGAGCAGCAGCAGCAAATGAACCTGATGGTGAAGAAGCACCTGATGACAAAAACTCCTTCAAGAGAGCTCTTTAGTCCTTCCAAAACAAGGTCTTGATGCCCCTCTTACAGAAAAATGTTCATATACGTTCCTACATGATGCGTGTGTGCATGTTGGATGGTCACGTTCATATATGTTGGATGCGTTTTAGGTTAGGTTGAAGTGATTGGTAGGCCTAGGGATTGTGCGATTCTGCAAGTTTGTAGAGGATATATGTTGGATTGCCTATCACGAGTGCTTGTTTTTGAGCTACTGCCACTTTGAGCTGTTGTAGGCCTGTAGTTATTTATTGCGACTGAGCTTCTATATTGCATTGTTGGACCAGTCGATTGCCACCCCTTAGATTTACTGTCATATGGAGTAGATAAATTTGCAGCGAGCTTACTAGTAATCTGAGCACTTGTTAGTTTAGTCAGGTAGGGGATTAGAGTGAAATGATCATGTAGGAAGTAGGTACCATAAATATATGAAAGGCTACAATCCTTGAGAGAACCTAGCTCTACTTTTGCAAATGTTCAGTTTACTCATGATATGGTTTTTGTAGCTATGTGAAGCCACATTAAACATCTGTTTGATGTAAATAGTGATCTGAGTTGCTCAGTTTTAGTGCTTCAAGTTGATGCATTGGCACATGCGAGCTGTTGAGGATATGGTCTCCTCTTTGGCGCAGTAAGCGATTGAATTAGGCAAGTTCAGTTATGCAATGTCTTAGATATTTTTTATTGGTTCTTCTGTGATGATTTCAGCAGCTCTAAAAAATGTTGGGCTGCATATTTTGTCATTGTGTGCAATCCAATCATTATCTGCATGTTCTTGCTAGCAAATGTTGTCAGTAGAGGTTAGAAACGCATAAATTTTGATGTTGTGCTGGGGATTGCATGTTATTTGGAATCAGCTATGACTGTCGGCATTTAAATTCCATTTATTCGATGTATTTGAATTCAGGCCCTTCAATATGAATGGCCATATCAAAATATAGACAGCCATACTGTTTCAAAACGACGGAACTTGGTGTCTTTAGCATAGAAAAATAGAGCTAGAGACTCTTATGCTCATTGCAATGTGCTACATCAGGAGCACCTTTGTTCCATAATGTATTTTGTTAACCGCCACTTTTGGCAAAGAGTTGTGCTAGCGAATTACTTCTTGTTGTGCCTTGTTTTTTATCAGTTGTACTGTAGCTCTTACTTATAAATGTGGCAGTTCCTCTTTTACAGGAGCTTCAGGCATAAAAGGAAGTTGGAAGTGCGAAACCATGAAGCATTGCTCAAGAAAGAGTAGCATATTATGTATTGTAGTAGTAGACGTATCTAGGTTGTAAAGATTGTAATAGACTAATTTAGTGTTGTTTTCGACGTATTTCATGTGCTCTCTGCTCTGATTGTGTATGTGATTTGAATACCTGTGAAATGGAAATGGAAACCTGACAAGGGTATCCGCTTATGAAAATGGGTGACAAATTTTGAAATTTTTGATGTGTGGACCAGTTATGAGATAAACATGACAAGTGGGACCAATCTGACTAGTGGGGCCAGCTTCAAAATAAAATGGCCAAAAATAATAAGTAGATTGTAAAAGGCTATGGACCGAAAAATTAAACACTGTTGGGCTTGGCCCATGTAGCTGACCAGAATTGAAAGAAAGAAAACAATAAATAAGCTGAATTACTGGGCTGGGCCCATGTAGCTGACCAAAATTGAAAGAAAAAAAAGCTGAATTGTTGGGCTCGGCCCATGAAGAACACCGAACTGGACCGGGCTGATTCTTATTAACGACCTTTTCATTTGGTCGCAATTTTACCACGTCAGCTTGCCACGTCGGATCCGACGTGGCCTGGACAGACAACCAACGAACAAAACAGAAGGTCGTAGGATCCATGACCTTTTGTTTTGGTCGTTGCCTTCCATGACCTTATCCCGAAGAAGGTCATTAATTTCAGTTTACGACGGCCAGCTTTTGACCATCTGTTTTTGGTCAAAAAAAAGGTCGCAAATGTAAAACAATGACCATTCAGTGACCAATAGTGATGGTAGCAAGTTGACGTATTTCTTGTAGTGCAAACTCTTGATCCAGCAAAGTGTCGAGGGAGAGTTTCGTCAGCACGACGGCGTGGTGACGGTGATGGTGATGTGATCTGCGCAGGGCTTCGCCTAAGCACTACGACAATATGACCGGAGGAGTAAACTGTGGAGGGGGGCACCGCACACGGCTAAGAGAATAATTGATGTGCTTTGGGGTGCCCCCCTGCCCCCGTATATAAAGGAGGAGAGGAAAGGAGGCCGGCCCAAGGGGGCGCGCCAAGTGGGGGGAAACCCACTAGGACTCATGCAGGAGGAAAGGGGAAAGGAGAGGGAGAGGGGGAAGGAAAGGGGGGCCGCGCCCCTCCCCTTGTCCAATTCAGACTGCCCATGGGGGGGGCGCGCGCCACCCCTTGTGGGCTGCCCTCTCTCTCCCCTATGGCCCATAGTGGACCATTACTTTCCCTGGGGGGTTCCGGTAACCCCTCGGTACTCCAATAAATATCCGAATCATTCCGAAACTATTCCGGTGTCCGAACACTATCGTCCAATATATCAATCTTTACCTCTCGACCATTTCGAGACTCCTCGTCATGTCCGTGATCTCATCTGGAACTCCGAACAATCTTCGGTCACCAAAACACATTACTCATAATACAAATCGTCATCGAACGTTAAGCGTGCGGACCCTACGGGTTCGAGAACTATGTAGACATGATCGAGACATATGTCGGATCAATAACCAACAGCCGAACCTAGATGCTCATATTGGTTACTACATATTCTACGAAGATCTTTATCGGTCAAACCGTAATGACAACATTCGTCATTCCCTTTGTCATCGGTATGTTACTTGCCCGAGATTCGATCGTCGGTATCTTCATACCTAGTTCAATCTCGTTACCGGCAAGTCTCTTTACTCGTTCCGTAATGCATCATCCCGTAACTAACTCATTAGTCACATTGCTTGCAAGGCTTATCATGATGTGCATTACTGAGAGGGCCCAGAGATACCTCTCCGATACTCGGAGTGACAAATCCTAATCTCGATCTATGCCAACCCAACAAACACCTTCGGAGACACCTGTAGAGCATGTTTATAATCACCCAGTTACGTTGTGATGTTTGATAGCACACAAGGTGTTTCTCTGGTATTCGGGAGTTGCATAATCTCATAGTCAAAGGAATATGTATAAGTCATGAAGAAAGCAATAGCAATAAAACATAATGATCATTATGCTAAGCTAACGGATGGGTCTTGTCCATCACATCATTCTCCTAATGATGTGATCCCGTTCATCAAATGACAACACATGTCTATGGTCAGTAAACTTAACCATCTTTGATTAACGAGCTAGGCAAGTAGAGGCAAACTAGGGACACTTTGTTTTGTCTATGTATTCACACATGTATCAAGTATCCGGTTAATACAATTCTAGCATGAATAATAAACATTTATCATGATATAAGGAAATATAAATAACGACTTTATTATTGCCTCTAGGGCATATTTCCTTCAACCTCCCACTTGCACTAGAGTCAATAATCTAGATTACATTGTAATGATTCTAACACCCAAGGAGTCTTGGTGCTGATCATGTTTTGCTCATGGAAGAGGCTTAGTCAACAGGTCTGCAACATTCAGATCCGTATGTCTTTTGCAAATCTCTATGTCTCCCTCCTTGACTTGATCACGGATGGAGTTGAAGCATCCCTTGATGTGTTTGGTTCTCTTGTGAAATCTGGATTCCTTCGCTAAGGCAATTGCTCCAGTATTGTCACAAAAGATTTTCATTGGACCTGATGCACTAGGTATTACACCTAGATCGGATATGAACTCCTTCATCCAGACTCCTTCATTTGCTGCTTCCAAAGCAGCTATGTACTCCGCTTCACACGTAGATCCCGCCACGATGCTTTGCTTGGAACTGCACCAACTGACAGCTCCACCATTCAATATAAATACGTATCCGGTTTGTGACTTAGAGTCATCCGGATCAGTGTCAAAGCTAGCATCGATGTAACCATTTACGATGAGCTCTTTGTCACCTCCATAAACGAGAAACATATCCTTAGTCCTTTTCATGTACTTCAGGATGTTCTTGACCGCTGTCCAGTGATCCACTCCTGGATTACTTTGGTACCTCCCTGCTAAACTTATAGCAAGGCACACATCAGGTCTGGTACACAGCATTGCATACATGATAGAACCTATGGCTGAGGCATCGGGAATGACTTTCATTTTCTCTCTATCTTCTGAAGTGGTCGAGCATTGAGTCTGACTCAACTTCACACCTTGTAACACAGGCAAGAACCCTTTCTTTGAGTGATCCATTTTGAATTTCTTCAAAACTTTATCAAGGTATGTGCTTTGTGAAAGTCCAATTAAGCGTCTTGATCTATCTCTATAGATCTTGATGCCCAATATATAAGCAGCTTCACCGAGGTCTTTCATTGAAAAACTCTTATTCAAGTATCCTTTTATGCTATCCAGAAATTCTATATCATTTCCAATCAATAATATGTCATCCACATATAATATTAGAAACGCTACAGAGCTCCCACTCACTTTCTTGTAAATACAGGCTTCTCCAAAAGTCTGTATAAAACCATATGCTTTGATCACTTCATCAAAGCGCATATTCTAACTCCGAGATGCTTGCACCAGTCCATAAATGGATCGCTGGAGCTTGCACACTTTGTTAGCACCTTTAGGATCGGCAAAACCTTCTGGTTGCATCATATACAACTCTTCTTTAAGAAATCCATTAAGGAATGCAGTTTTGACGACCATTTGCCAGATTTCATAATCATAAAATGCGGCAATTGCTAACATGATCCGAACAAACTTAAGCATCACTAAGGGTGAGAATGTCTCATCGTAGTCAACTCCTTGAACTTGTCAAAAACCTTTTGCAACAAGTCGAGCTTTGTAGACAGTAACATTACCATCAGCGTCAGTCTTCCTCTTGAAGATCCATTTATTCTCTATGGCTTGACGATCATCGGGCAAGTCAACCAAAGTCCATACTTTGTTCTCATACATGGATCCCATCTCAGATTTCATGGCCTCAAGCCATTTTACGGAATCTGGGCTCATCATCGCTTCCTCATAGTTCGTAGGTTCGTCATGGTCTAGTAACATGACTTTGAGAACAAGATTACCGTACCACTCTGGTGCGGAACGAACTCTGGTTGACCTACGAGGTTCGGTAGTAACTTGATCTGAAGTTTCATGATCATCATCGTTAACTTCCTCACTAATTGGCGTAGGCATCACTGGAACTGATTTCTGTGATGAACTACTTTCCAATTCGAGAGAAGGTACAACTACCTCATCAAGTTCTACCTTCCTCCCACTCACTTCTTTCGAGAGAAACTCCTTCTCTAGAAAGGATCCATTCTTAGCAACAAAGATCTTGCCTTCGGATCTGTGATAGAAGGTGTACCCAACAGTTTCTTTTGGGTATCCTATGAAGACGCACTTCTCCGATTTGGGTTCGAGCTTATCAGGCTGAAGCTTTTTCACATAAGCATCGCAACCCCAAACTTTAAGAAACGACAGCTTAGGTTTCTTGCCAAACCACAGTTCATACGGTGTCGTCTCAACGGATTTAGATGGTGCCCTATTTAACATGAATGCAGCTGTCTCTAATGCATAACCCCAAAACGATAGTGGTAAATCGGTAAGAGACATCATAGATCGCACCATATCCAATAAAGTACGGTTACGACGTTCGGACACACCATTACACTGTGGTGTTACAGGTGGCGTGAGTTGTGAAACTATTCCACATTGTTTTAAATGAAGACCAAACTCGTAACTCAAATATTCGCCTCCGCGATCAGATCGTAGAAACTTTATTTTCTTGTTACGATGATTCTCCACTTCACTCTGAAATTCTTTGAACTTTTCAAATGTTTCAGACTTGTGTTTCATTAAGTAGATATACCCATATCTGCTCAAATCATCTATGAAGGTCAGAAAATAACGATACCCGCCGCGAGCCTCAACACTCATCGGATCGCATACATCGGTATGTATTATTTCCAATAAGTCTGTAGCTCGCTCCATTGTTCTGGAGAACGGAGTCTTAGTCATCTTGCCCATGAGGCATGGTTCGCAAGCATCAAATGATTCATAATCAAGTGATTCCAAAAGTCCATCCGCATGGAGTTTCTTCATGAGCTTTACACCAATATGACCTAAACGGCAGTGCCACAAATATGTGACACTATCATTATCAACTTTGCATCTTTTGGCATCAATATTATGAATATGTGTATCACCACAATCGAGATTCAACAAAAACAGACCACTCTTCAATGGTGCATGACCATAAAAGATATTTCTCATATAAATAGAACAACCATTATTCTTTGATTTAAATGAATAACCGTCTCACATCAAACAAGATCCAGATATAATGTTCATGCTCAACGCTGGCACCAAATAACAATTATTCAGATCTAAAACTAATCCCGAAGGTAGATGTAGAGGCAGTGTGCCGACGACGATCACAACGACCTTGGAACCATTCCCGACGCGCATCGTCACCTCGTCCTTAGCCAATCTTCGTTTAATCCGTAGCCCCTGTTTTGAGTTACAAATATGAGCAACCAAACCGGTATCAAATACCCAGGCACTACTACGAGCATTAGTAAGGTACACATCAATAACATGTATATCAAATATACTTTTGTTCACTTTGCCATCCTTCTTATCCGCCAAATACTTGGGGCAGTTCCGCTTCTAGTGACCAATCCCTTTGCAGTAGAAGCACTCAGTTTCAGGCTTAGGTCTAGACTTGGGCTTCTTCCCGGGAGTGGCAACTTGCTTGCCATTCTTCTTGAAGTTCCCCTTCTTTCCTTTGCTCGTTTTATTGAAACTAGTGGTCTTGTTAACCATCAACACATGATTCTCCTTCTTGATTTCTACCTCCGCAGCTTTGAGCATTGCGAAGAGCTCGAGAATAGTCTTCTCCATCCCTTGCATATTATAGTGCATCACGAAGCCTTTGTAGCTTGGTGGCAGTGATTGGAGAACTCTGTCAATAATACTATCATCTGGAAGATTAACTCCCAGCTGAGTCAAGTGATTATGATACCCAGACATTTTGAGTATGTGTTCACTGACAGAGATATTCTCCTCCATCTTGCAGCTATAGAACTTGTTGGAGACTTCATATCTCTCAACTCGGGCATTTGCTTGAAATATTAACTTCAACTCCTGGAACATCTCATATGGTCCATGACATTCAAAACGTCTTTGAAGTCCCGATTCTAGGCCATAAAGCATGGCACACTGAACTATTGAGTAGTCATCAGATCGAGCTTGCCAGACGTTCATAACATCCGCATCTGCTCCTGCAGCAGGCCTTTCACCTAGCGGTGCATCAAGGACATAATTCTTCTGTGCAGCAATGAGGATAATCCTCAAGTTACGAACCCAGTCCGTGTAGTTGCTACCATCATCTTTCAGCTTAGCTTTCTCTAGGAACGCATTAAAATTCAATGGAACAGTAGCCCGGGCCATTGATCTACAACATAGATATGCAAAAACTATCAGGACTAAGTTCATGATAAATTTAAGTTCAATTAATCATATTACTTAAGAAATCCCACTTAGATAGACATCCCTCGAGTCATCTAAATGATCACGTGATCCATATCAACTAAACCATGTCCTATCATCACGTGAGATGGAGTAGTTTTCAATGGTGAACATCTCTATGATGATCATATCTACTATATGATTCATGTTCGACCTTTCGGTCTCAATGTTCCGAGGCCATGTCTGTACATGCTAGGCTCGTCAAGTTTAACCCGAGTATTCCGCACGTGCAAAACTGTGTTGCACCCGTTGTATGTGAACATAGAGTTTATCACACCCGATCATCACGTGGTGTCTCGGCACGACGAACTGTCGCAACAGTGCATACTCAGGGAGAACACTTATACCTTGAAATTTTAGTAAGGGATCATCTTATAATGCTACCGCCGTACTAAGCAAAATAAGATGCCTAAAAGATAAACATCACATGTAATCAAAATATGTGACATGATATAGCCATCATCATCTTGTGCCTTTGATCTCCATCTCCAAAGCACCCTCTTGACTTCCATCGTCACCAGCTTGACACCTTGATCTCCATCGTAGCGTCGTTGTCGTCTCGCCAACTATTGTTTCTACAACTATCGCTAACGCATAGTGATAAAGTAAAGCAATTACATGGCGATTGCATTTCATACAATAAAGCGACAACCATAAGGCTCCTGCCAGTTGCCGATAAATTTTACAAAACATGATCATCTCATACAATAACGTGTATCACATCATGTCTAGACAATATCACATCACAACATGCCCTGCAAGAACAAGTTAGACGTCCTCTACTTTTTTTGTTGCAAGTTTTACATGGCTGCTACGGGCTTCTAGTAAGAACCATTCTTACCTACGCATCAAAACCACAATGATGTTTCGTCAAGTTTGCTGTTTTAACCTTCAACAAGGACCGGCCGTAGTCAAATTCGATTCAACTAAAGTTGGAGAAACAGACACCCGCCAGCCACCTTTATGCAAAACAAGTTGCATGTCTGTCGGTGGAACCGGCCTCATGAACGCGCTCATGTAAGGTTGGTCCAGGCCACTTCATCCAACAATACCGCCGAATCAAAATAAGACGTTGGTGGTAAGCAGTATGACTATCATCGCCCACAACTCTTTGTGTTCTACTCGTGCATATCATCTACGCATAGACCTGGCTTCGATGCCACTGTTGGGGAACGTAGCTTGCAATTTCAGAAAATTTCCTACGATCACGCAAGATCTATCTAGGAGATGCATAGCAACGAGAGGGGGAGAGTGTGTCCACGTACCCTCGTAGACTGAAAGCGGAAGCATTAGCTTAACGCGGTTGATGTAGTCGAACGTCTTCGCGATCCAACTGATCAAGCACCGAACGTACGACACCTCCGAGTTCTGCACATGTTCAGCTCGATGACGGCCCTCAAACTGTTGATCCAGCAAAGTGTCGAGGGAGAGTTTCATCAGCACGACGGCGTGGTGACGGTGATGGTGATGTGATCCGCGCAGGGCTTCGCCTAAGCACTACGACAATATGACCGGAGGAGTAAACTATGGAGGGGGGCACCGCACACGGCTAAGAGAATAATTGATGTGCTTTGGGTGTCCCCCTGCCCCCGTATATAAAGGAGGAGAGGGGAGGAGGCCGGCCCTAGGGTGTGTGCCAAGTGGGGGGAAACCAAGTGGGGGGAAACCCACTTTGGGTTTCCCCCTTCCTTCTCATGGAGGGGGAAAGGGGAAAGGAGAGGGAGAGGGGGAAGGAAAGGGGGGACGCGCCCCCTCCCCTTGTCCAATTCAGACTGCCCATGGGGGGGGGCACCCCTTGTGGGCTGCCCTCTCTCTCCCCTATGGCCCATAGTGGCCCATTACTTTCCCCGGGGGGGTCTGGTAACCCCTCAGTACTCCGATAAATATCCGAATCATTCCAAAACTATTCCGGTGTCCGAACACTATCGTCCAATATATCAATCTTTACCTCTCGACCATTTCGAGACTCCTCGTCATGTCCGTGATCTTATCTGGGACTCTGAACAATCTTCGGTCACCAAAACTTATAACTCATAATACAAATCGTCATCGAACGTTAAGCGTGCGGACCCTACGGGTTCAAGAACTATGTAGACATGACCGAGACATATCTCCGATCAATAACCAATAGCAGAACCTGGATGCTCGTAATGGTTCCGACATATTCTACGAAGATCTTTATCAGTCAAACCGTAATGACAACATACGTCATTCCCTTTGTCATCGGTATGTTACTTACCCGAGATTCGATCGTCGGTATCTTCATACCTAGTTCAATCTCGTTACCGGCAAGTCTCTTTACTCATTCCGTAATGCATCATCCTATAACTAACTCATTAGTCACATTGCATGCAAGGCTTATCATGATGTGCATTACCGAGAGGGCCCAGAGATACCTCTCCGATACTCGGAGTGACAAATCCTAATCTCGATCTATGCCAACCCAACAAACACCTTTGCAGACACCTGTAAAGCATCTTTATAATCACCCAGTTACATTGTGATGTTTGATAGCACACAAGGTGTTCCTCCGGTATTCGGGAGTTGCATAATCTCATAGTCAAAGGAATATGTATAAGTCATGAAGAAAGCAATAGCAATAAAACTTAACGATCATTATGCTGAGCTAACGGATGGGTCTTGTCCATCCCATCATTCTCCTAATGATGTGACCCCGTTCATCAAATGACAACACATGTCTATGGTTAGGAAACTTAACCATCTTCGATTAACGAGCTAGTCAAGTAGAGGCATACTAGGGACACTTTGTTTTGTTTATGTATTCACACATGTATCAAGTTTCCGGTTAATACAATTCTAGCATGAATAATAAACATTTATCGTGATATAAGGAAATATAAATAACAACTTTATTATTGCCTCTAGGGCATATTTCCTTCCATCACTAGCTAATACAGATCGAATATTATCGAAGAATCTAGTTCACTCGCAGTTCCTGAGGCGCGGGCGGTGGACACCCAAAGAGAAGGAACCATCACAGGATCATAGCTCGTGTCAGATCCGTGAAGAACATGCCAGGTATTGGAGAACCTGACGTCCACTGCAACCATGTAGCGACAGACGTGCTCGTCCTCCTCCCTGACAGGGCGACGTACCACCTCTGGTGGGGCCGGCTGCCTCCGCACCGAATGTGGCCCACGCGAACGCCACCAAAGAAGCTCCGGGTCGATGACGGGAGCCTTGTTCCTCACCAAGTTGCGCGCCCCGGAAGGTAGCACCTCCCAGAGCCAGCCCGGCGGAGCCCAGTCCCAGACATGGCGCCTCTCAAGCAGGTCGTCGCCACCGAGATGACGATGAGGATGCAGGCCGGGCATCGTCGACGTCGAGAACAAAGTCTTATGAAAACAAATTCCTATGCAATAATTATCATATTATTATGCTATATATATAGTAGATGGGCAAATTTGAACAACATTTTATATCCATTGATCCAATAATTCTTTTTAAAGAGAACCCACACTTGAACAACATTTCTATTCATCCATTTAAATTATAAATAACAGTAGGAAATATTTTCAAAATAAATTTGCCAGAAATAATTCTTTTAATAGCATTTGCAACCTTTGAAATGCTTCTGTTGCACTACAACTACTTTAAATAATTCTTTTAAAATTCCACAAGAAATTATGAGGGGTCATGTGATGCATATAGATCATTTTTATGCAAAAACCCAACTTGGTCTTTTGAAAATTTTGAGCAAAATATCCTCTTTTCAGTTATGTCCCATTCCTAGGTTATAACTACAACCCTAATATTCCTTGCTCCAAAAATTCTAAAACTTTTCCCACTTATAGTACTTCCAATAAATCCCTTAACTCTAGAAGACCAACTCCATTAGAATAACTTAAGTTCACCAAATAATTCCTTGTAGTTTCTGTCCAGAACTGAATTCTGGTAAAACTTGCACTTGCAAGTTTTTCTTTCTGTCAAACTAGCCCCACCACCATCTTTATCATCTAAGGATACACCATCCTAGAAATTTCCACATCCAACCAAAGTGCCTAGGTCACCCTTTCATTTCACCAAACACCTCATGTGCATGGCAGAATCTTGCAACTCCTCTAACTACATTGGAACTTGACCATCTGACCAAACCAGTATGTCCAGCATCTCTAACAAATCAAGTGTGGCCATCCTGCCAAATTTTAGCTCAAATGGAGCAACCTAGAATGACCTGGCATTCTGGTGAGCACACTACGTGCATGCTCTGGACGTGGCCAGAGCGCCCGCGCTGCACCCACCATCACCCGAGCCCAGGACGCTACGCGTGCGGCAAGGCGAGGAAGAAAAGGGGAAGGGCACAGGTGGAGCTCACCAGGGAGGCGCAAGAGGGCCTGGTGACGGCTTAGGAGTTGCAGGCTCGCCGGAATCGGGGACGGCGACGAGCGGCTCGGCGTCGGGGCTTGGGGAGGAGGCGCGGGCGGGCGGCGTCGAGGGAGGCGACGGCGTCGGGGGAGGCGACGCCATCAGAGGAGGCGGCCGACGTCGGGGGAGACGACGACGTCGGGGGAGGCGATGGCGTCAGGGGAGGTGTGGGGGATATACCCCGCGGTATGACCCGGCCGGACTTGGCGACTCACTAGTGACCTACCCGAAGACTGGAGACTCACTAAGTGACCCACCTAGAGCTCTCCACTCACTGATGACCCGGCCGGGCCTGGTGACTCATTGGTGACCCGACAGGCGGGTTAGAGGAGCGAGAAGACCCGGCGGCCCAGAGGGCGGCTCATGGAAGGCCGGCTTATATTATGGTGGGCCGGCTTAAGAGGAAAGGCATAAGGAGTTTTCCCTTACCAAGGAAGCAAGACTAGGATTCCACTTAGAATAGTCCTAGTCCTACTAGAACTCCTCATGTAACCCACCCCTCCAACTTATATAAGGAGGGACAGGGCACCCCAAGAGGGACAAGTTTCACAACTTGAGACAAACAAATCAATAACACTCGAGATAGAGGTAGCGAAAGTGCACCCATGTAATCGTGAGCATCACCATGATCAATATCAATGAAGCAGGATGTAGGCTTTTACCTCCACCGTGAGGGGCCGAACCTAGGTAAAACCTCGCGTCTCTCGTCCCACTCAACCCCTCTCAAGCCACCACATAGATGCGTTGGCCTCACGACTAACTCCTTTTTCACGAGGACATCTGCCGTGACAAATCCACGATAGTTGGCGCCCACAGTGGGGCCTGGGCACGGTGGTGTTGAGTTCTTGGAGGGCGTTATCCCAGAGATCGAGAAGTTCCACCCAACTTATTGAAAAGTTTCGGCTGGCTCGTCGAAGAGTTCCGGCCGGCTCATCGAAAAGTTTCGTCTGGCTCAAAAGGTTCCACCAGAAATTTCTGGCCGGATCATTGAAAAGTTCAGACCGCCTCAACGAAAGGTTCCGTCCGAATCGCCAAAGAGTTCCAACCGCCTCGACAAAAAGTTCTGTCTGAATCGCCAAAGGGTTCCAGCCGAGTCGCCGAAAGGTTCCGTCCGAGTCGCCAAAGAGTTCCGACTTAGGTTACAGAAAAGTTCCGGCTCAAAAAGTTCCGGGTTATCCGAAAGTTCCGGCCGGGTTATCAAGAGGTTCCGGCTCCAAAAGTTCCGGATTATCAAAAAGTTCCGGATTATAAAAAAAGTTCCGGTTCAAAAAAGCTCAGGGTCATCTATTGTTACTAGCAGTAGTAATATGCCCATCCACGCCACTGCTGGGCCTCCATATATAAGTTAATTTCTGGACCACGCAAAGATCATCTGGCGTTCAGATGCATCAGGTGATATTTGTCCAAGTTTATTTTATTAACACATATTGTTTTTTTATCAAAGAACAAGTATTCTGGCTGGTGATATTTTTGAGGCAGGACAATTGTTCACTGCAAGAGCGATGGTCGTATCATGGATATCATGCACTAGCATCTGACCGTTCTATAATGCTCAACGAATGTATGTGCAAGCCGCCACCTCTGCGGCCCAGTCTACATCAACATGACATGGCTGACTCGCCCGTCCGCGCGGCTTACCGCGCCTGCGAATTACTCCCTGTCCGCACCGGCTTATAATGCCACAGCCGGCTCATCTGTCTGTGCCCGTGGTTGACTCGCCCGTGTCCATGCTGTCTCTGATGCCGCGGTTGTCTTTACTATCTGCCCTGCGGTCCGGTCTATTCCAACAATTCTGGAGCAAATCATATTACATTATCAGCCTCCGCCTGCACCGGATGGCTCAATGGACAGGTGCACAAGTCGCCGCCACTATGGTTTGTTTAAACTTCAACAACTAGTTGGGATGAATCATCAGCTGGGTTATTGACACAGCTCATACAGGATCATTTATAACCCGCCGAGCTTCAACATATTACAGCGTTCCGCTGTTCAACTATATGCCGGTTTATATCACGGTCAAATATGGAGAATCTCAAGACAACTCCTCGAGTCGTCTTAAGATTCGGGGGCTACGATGACATGATTTATCAAATATTGTGAGATTCAAGAACTCCGGGTCATTGAAGGGAAAATAACCCGTCCCGAAGGCTACTGTTACATTGATGAAAGTTTAGAGGCTGTCCGAAAATTTCCGGCTTAAAAAGGCCTAGCAATTTAAAAGTTTCGGCTCAATGGAAGAGTTCTGGTTTACAAGAAAAGATTCCGGTTTAAAATCCGGCTCAAGGGAAATTTATCTCTCGCAAAGTTGTGAGCTCTCAATATCCGGCTCAACATCCGGTTCAAGAGGAATTCATCTCTCGCAAGTTCGAGTTCTCAGAAAAATTAAAGGTTGCCAAAGAGAACTTGCTGCCATGATGCGCGGTTCGAACATGGGTATCCTGCCTTTTGGGCTTATCTTATTATGGTCACTTGGGGGCTTCCTGCTCATTGAGCATAGCTATGACTACCCTTTTGATCCGGCTTGCACGCCTTGTTACAAATTACTTGGGGGCTTCCTGCTCATCGAGCATAACTATGACTACCCTATTGATCCAGCTTATACGCCTTGTTACAAATCACTTGGGGGCTTATTACCCAAGTTAAAAGGTTACAAAAGAGAACTTGCTACAATGTGTAGTTCGAACATAGGTAGCCTGCCTTGATGGCTTGTTATAGTTCACTTCGGGGCTTCCTGTTCAATGAACATAGCTATATTTGCCCTTTTGATCGGCTTGGACGCCAGGTGTATTCACCAAAAATCCAGGTTATCCTGCCTTTGTATGTCTGCCACTCCGCCCAGGTAATCCTGGAATGACTCGTCGTACTCTTAACAGTCAATCTTATAAAGACCCTGAACTTGTCAAAGTTAAAACGACGATTGGTCATGTGAGGCCCGGCTTAAAGGTTTGAATAAAGGATTAACTCAGTGGCTGTGCGGCCCTTGAACAACACTTGATATTGAGGTTTGGCAGCCTATGAAAGCCTTGTTTTTTCTGATTTGTTATTTTCTTTGAACATTGTTTTGGTTCATATTCTTATACCATATTGACATATGGTTTAAAACAATTTAGGCCATGTAGCCTTAATTCATATGACTCATAATTGAGCATATTGGGTTTGGTAGCCCGCCCTGATAGCAGACTTTAAGTCGCCAGGATGTTTTGCCTTGAGCAATCAAAATGATGATATTTCATGACTCCGGGTTGATACTGGATCCGGATTATAATTATCAAGGCATCACCATGGTATTAATCTACAGGTATGTCTTTCAATAACGGTATGAATATTTTGGGTTTGGTAAACCGTCCTGGCTTTGGACGTTGAGTCGCCAGCATACTTTGATTGCGCAATTGGAATTATGCGCTATAAAATCTTTGGATTGCACCCTGGCTTTGGACGCTGAGTCGCCAGATATTTGTAACTGGCTTTGGACGTTGAGTCGCCAGTATATTTTGACTGGCAATGGACGTTGAATCACCAGATGTTTTTAACTGGCTTTGGACGTTGAGTCGCCAGATGTTTGTAACTGGCTTTGGACGATAAGTCGCCAGTATATTTTGATTGTGCACTTGGAGTTATGCGCTCTAAGTTTTTGGGTTGTTACCCTCACTGCATGTGGTATTATAAGCCGGCAGTATGAACAAACAACACAGGTATGTTATTTACTTGTCATATGAATATGCGAGGTTTGATAACCCGCCCTGGCTATGGACTTTAAGTGGCCAACATGCTTTGATTTGCGCTATTGGGATCATGCACTCCCTTGGGTCGTTACCCTCACGGGATATGGCGATGTAAGCCGGCAGTATAAATTAATTCTACAGGTATGTTTTCCTGGTTATATAAGTATGCGTGGTTTGATAACCCGCCCTGGTTTTGGACTTTAAGTCGCCAGTATGTTTTGGCTTGAATGGACTTAATTCTAGTCTTTTTCATAATTGCATAAGACTATATTATGTTTGGGTTGTTACCCGCCCTGGCTTTTGACGTTAAGTCGCCAGGGCATATGTTATTTAAACTTTGTGCAGGACATGCAGAGTTCTGGCTTACATAAATGATTAAGTTCAAGCCCATCATCAAAAATTAAATTGGTGTTTCAAAAGGGTTATCAGTTATTGATTTTTACAAAGGTTATAAGCTGCCGGGTTACAAAAATTCCGGCTTACAATGAATGCGCATTAAGTCGCCATCGGCCAAGAGCCGCCGGGTATTTAACTCCGGATTTACTTATCAACAGATAAGGTATTCAAATCTTTAATAGCCAGACTGGGCTGGATTTTCATTATGGTATTGAATGATTGAGGTTTTCATACCGGATTATATTATTCAAACCTTTAATAGCCAACAAGGCTGGATTTTTATTATGGTTATCAATAACCAGTATTGTGATTGAGGTTTTCAAAAGCCACTTCAGAGCAATGGCTATTATTTCTTCATCCAAGAGTACCGGTTCACAACAGAGAGCATGGTTCAATATTGATATGCAAAGGCTTTCAGCAACATCATCCGGACAATGGATATGGTTTTATTTAGTCCCAAGTCGCTGCAGGCATACGACCCGGCACTTGGGGGCTACATTATTTAAATCATGATTATATCAAGTATGCAAGTCCCATTTCGCTGCAAGCATGCACCATGACACTTGGGGCTAATGCAAGGTCATTTTGAACTCACCTTATTGAAGACCCGATTCATCACATCGTAATGAGCCGACCCTTGGGGGCTACTAATTGCTCCTGTCAAAGGTAACCCGAAACTTGGGAGCTACCTCATTTGGTGTTATTTTTTAAAGTACATATAAAGTCCCAGCTCAGTATTATCTAACTGAGCCGGCCCTTGGGGGCTACACATTGCAGCTCAAATCTGCATGATCATATCTACAAAGTCCCTGCTCATTATTGCATAATGACCCGACACTTGGGGGCTACACATGTGAGGTGCAAAATATTCAGTTTATGACTGGTGGCTTAGATGAACAAACTGGATTTCTCCAAAGTTGCAGCATTAACATTAAAGCAAGTCTTAAGCTGTTACTACGCTCCCTTCTTAAGACTTGGGGGCTACAGGTGATATGCATATAACGGAGGTGCACTTTCAAGCTTGGTGTTACCAACAATTATGACCCGGTGCCATTAATATTTACAAACCGGTAAATTTGGCAATCATAACTCGGCAAGCTCTACATCTTTATACCGGCTGGAAATCAGATGAGCATTTCAAGACCAATATTTTTGTCAAGCTAGAGCATTGGAAGCTGAGTCAAATGGATTATTCTTTATAATATTTTTCTACAAGAAGCCAATGTCAGCAAATTGATTATGAAGCTGGCCTATTGACCCGGACTTTCCAGAAGAAGGAAATGACAAGGACTTAAGGATGATCTGGTGCCGGCTCAAAAAAACTTTTAATTTGGAGCACAACCTATCGAATTTGTTCTTGTGTTTATTTTGCAGGATCAGTTTAACATGGATGAATCCAAATTAAACTGGGGGCTAATGTCGGGGATATACCCCGCGGTATGACCCGGCCGGACTTGGCGACTCACTAGTGACCCGCCCGAAGACTGGCGACTCACTAAGTGATCCACCCGGAGCTCTCCACTCACTGATGACCTGGCCGGGCTTGGTGACTCATTGGTGACCCGGTAGGCGGGTTAGAGGAGCGAGAAGACCCGGCGGCCCAGAGGGCAGCTCATGGAAGGCCGGCTTATGTTATGGTGGGCCGGCTTAAGAGGAAAGGCATAAGGAGTTTTCCCTTACCAAGGAAGCAAGACTAGGATTCCACTTAGAATACTCCTAGTCCTACTAGGACTCCTCATGTAACCCGCCCCTCCAACTTATATAAGGAGCGACAGGGCACCCTAAGAGGGACAAGTTTCACAAGTTGAGACAAACAAATCAATAGCTCTCGAGATAGAGGTAGCGAAAGAGCACCCATGTAATCGTGAGCATCACCATGATCAATATCAATGAAGCAGGATGTAGGCTTTTACCTCCACCGTGAGGGGCCGAACCAGGGTAAAACCTCGCGTCTCTCGTCCCACTCAACCCCTCTCTATCTACCACATAGATGCGTTGGCCTCACGATTAAGTCCTTTTTCACGAGGACATCTGCCTTGACAAATCCACGACAGGAGGCGACGGTGACCTCCGGCTGCGCAGCCTGGCGGCGTCCTCTGGTTCGGCGCGTCGAGAGACTGGAGAGAGTGTTTGGAAAAATTTGAAGTCCCCGCTTATATACAAAGACTTTTAGTCCCGGTTGGTGTCTCCAACCGCGACTAAAGGCCCCCCTTTTGTCACGGTTGGAGACACCAACCGGGACTAAAGGTGAATTTTCACCAGGCCAAGCGGCGGGAAGCCAGGCCTTTAGTCCCGGTTTGTGGCTCCAACCGTGACTAAAGGTGGCCTTTAGTCGCAGTTGGAGCCACCAACCGGGACTAAAGGCATGTGCTTCCCGTGTCGAAAGTTTAGTCCCACCTCGCTAGTTGAGAGGAGCTCACAGCGGTTTATAAGCCTCGTTGCGGCTACCGTGTCAAGCTCCTCTCTAAGCAGGCCTTTGGGGGCCTACTGAAACTGTTCTGTCCTATGGGGCCTATTAGGCCGTGCGGGCCTGCATCCTGGCCCAACTAGAGGTTGCGTTTCTAGTCATATGCAGGCCGTGGCGGCCTAGTAGGCGGGCATTTTTTTTATTTTTTCCAGTTTTTTTTTGCTTTATTTATTTTCTTTTGTTTCTACTTACAGCAAAATATTTAGATTTTCTGAGTGTATCTTTTTGCTTTAGGTCACAAAAATTATAAACTTTCTGTTAGTGCGAGTACTTTTCAAATTTGAATAGTTTAAATTTGAATTATTTGAAATTTGTGTGAATCACTAGTTTGTGAATAACTTTACTTTAAAAATAGATTTATTAGTGATTCCTTTTTCTGCTGTTTAATATTAGTGTGTTTTATCATTATATTCAATTTGGTAATTCTTAGGTTATTTAAAAAAATGAAATGCCTTTGTAACAGATGAGCTTTCGTCCGAAAGCCTGATACTTCGAAAGAGATTGTCCATTTTGTACACGAAGTGCATCCAGTTTTTGCTGTAACCCTCTCAACTTTTTAGCACATGCTATGTGGGTGAAATGATGATACCATGCCAACTTTCAACCTTTTCAGAGTTCATTTGTAGTGCTTTTCAATTTCAGGGTCATTTATCTCAAAAAAATCAGTAAATGCATGAAAAATAGCAAATGAAGTCACAAAGGGTTGAAAATTGATGATGTGGCTTTAATGGTGCATACTGAACGCACAAAAAGTCTGGAGTTGAAATAGGTTTAAAACAATGAAATGACTTTGTAACAGATGAGTTTTCGTTCGAAAGCCTGATACTTCGAAAGAGATTGTCCATTTTATACACGAAGTGCATCCAGTTTCTGCCGTAACCCTCTCAACTTTTTAGCACATGCTATGTGGGTGAAATGATGATACCATGCCAACTTTCAACCTTTTCAGAGTTCATTTGTAGTGATTTTCAATTTCAGGGTCATTTAGCTCAAAAAAATCAGTAAATGCATGAAAAATAGCAAATGAAGTCACAAAGGGTTGAAAATTGAATCCAGACCTTAAAGATATATTTCTTCGCCTTTCAAGTGCCAAAACACATATATACCGTAACTATTACAAAGATTCCATCTGGTTTGTCCGAAGTGGGACTTTCGAGATAAGTCTGGAAACTCACTAGAGAAGAAAGTGATGACGGTGAAGCCGGTCACATCCCAGAGTGGGATCTTTGGGTATAAAACATTTTCTTCACGTGTGTCCCATTGCATCGTAACCATAGACAATCTTCATCATTTAACAGGATGCTTGAGTCAATCTTCACTCTGAAGGGAGCAATTTCTTGAAACTTTTCATAATCTTCTGACATGTCTGTCTTGTCCTTCACTCCCATGATATTTCTTTTTCCTGAAAGAACTATGTGGTGCTTTGGCTCATCGTATGATGTATTCGCTTCCTTATCTTTTCTTTTTTCGGCTTGGTAGACATGTCCTTCACATAGAAAACTTGCGCCACATCATTGGCTAGGACGAATGGTTCATCTGCGTACCGAAGATTGTTGAGATCCAGTGTTGTCATTCCGTACCGCGGGTCTTCCTTTACGCCGCCTCCTGGCAGATTGACCCATTAGCAGCGAAACAAAGGGACCTTCAATTCACGTCCATAGTCAAGTTCCCATATCTCCTCTATGTAACCATAATATGTGTCTTTTGGCCCATTGGTGTTTGCTGCATGATACGTCTCCAATGTATCTATAATTTTTTGTTGTTCCATGCTGTTATATTATCATTCTTGGATGTTTTACAATCATTTTATAATTATTTTATATTATTTTTTGATACTAACCTATTAACATAGTGCCCAGTGCCAGTTGCTGTTTTCTGCATGTTTTTTACATCGCAGGAAATCAATACCAAACGGAGTCCAAACGCAGGGAAACTTTTTGTGGATTTTTTTGGACCAGAAGACGTCCAGTGGGCTAAAGAAGTACCGAAGAGGGAGCCCGAGGTGAGCACAAGACACCAGGGCGCGCCTGGAGGCCCAAGCGCGCCCTGGTGGGTTGTGCCCACCTCGGTGGCCTCCCGCACCGCCTCTTTGCTCCATAAATACCCCAAATATTCCAAAAACCCTAGGCGAGTCTACGAAAATAAATTCCAGCCGCCGCAAGTTCCAGAAACACCAAATCGAATCTAGACACCATCACGGAGGGGTTCATCATCCTTATTGGTGCCTCTCCGATGATGCGTGAGTAGTTCTTTGTAGACCTATGAGTCCGTAGTTAGTAGCTAGATGGCTTTTTCTCTCTCGTTTGATTCTCAATACAATGGTCTCTTGGAGATCCATATGATGTAACTCTTTTTGCGGTGTGTTTGTTGGGATCCGATGAACTTTAAGTTTATGATCAGATCTATGTTTTTATCCATGAAAGTTATTTGAGTCTTCTTTGATCTCTTATATGCATGATTGCTTATAGCCTCGTATTTCTTCTCCGATATTTGGGTTTTGTTTGGCCAACTTGATCTATTTATCTTGCAATGGGAAGAGGTGCTTTGTAATGGGTTCGATATTACGGTGCTTGATCCCAGTGACAGAAGGGGAACCGACACGTATGTATCGTTGCTATTAAGGATAACAAGATGGGGTATATTTCTACATAAATAGATCTTGTCTACATCATGTCATCTTTCTTATTGCATTACTCCATTTTTCCATGAACTTAATACACTAGATGCATGATGGATAGCGGTCGATGTGTGGAGTAATAGTAGTAGATGCAGGCAGGAGTCGGTCTACTAATCTTGGACGTGATGCCTATATAATGATCATTGCCTGGATATCGTCATGAGTATTTGAAGTTCTATCAATTGCCCAACAGTAATTTGTTTTCCCACCATTTGCTATTTTTCTCGAGAGAAGCCACTAGTGAAACCTACGGCCCCCGGGTCTCTTCTTTAATATATTTGCCTTCGCGATCTATTTTCCTTTGCTTTTATTTTCAGATCTATTAATCCAATAATACTTTGCTGCACTTTATTTTATTTGCGATCTATTTATCCAATCTATTACAACTTTCTCCCGTCCACTTACCAATTTCTGGCGCCGTTACCCGAAAGGGATTGACAACCCTTTTAACATGATCAAAAACTGACATACATACATCATGACGCCTAAACAAACGACATGGCAAAAACAGTGAACATATCAAGGCCAAAAATCTAGAACAAAAATGCTTTCTAACGCATGGCAAAATTATTATGTTTGGTACTGTCACATGGCAAAGTTTCCTAGATTTTGCTTTGTGAATTGCCATTTGCGTCGAACAGACCTCAATTCAACAAAATCAGTAAAAAAGGAACAGAACAAAAAACAGCTAGCTGAAATCACTGAAAAAATGGTGCTAAAAAACGAGACCATCTCACCAGGCCGAAACTGTGCTGCGAGGCCCAGGCGAAGAGACGGTGGCGACGCAGCTCCCACATGAGCCGGCGGCACTGGTCAACGCGGGGCTGTGCTTCCCGGCGGCGCAGCTCGTGCAGCGGCCGAGGGAGACAGCAGCCGGCGGCAGCGGCTGGTATGGGTGTGGAAGCAGTCCCCGGAGAAGAACTGGCCGGAAGCAGGGCGACGGACGGAGATCCCGCAGCCGCCCTTGTACTTGCCCACCACGGCGGGTAGGCGCCTCGCGCCCGTGCTCCCGCAGCAGCGCAAGCTCGCTACAGACCCCAGGCAGGAGAAGCCCAAGTCGCCGCCGGCTCGGAGCTCCTCGCTCGATCCTGAGCCGCCGACCATCCTCGATCTGTTGCGCTCGCCCCCAAACCTGCAACCCCTGATGTCGGATACGGCAGCCTTCTGCCCCTGTCGTCGGCGGCGCTCTGTGCATCAACGCGTCGGCGTCAGCTCCGCCGTTGTCCTCCCTCTCGGCGCTCAGCCTCCGCACCACGCCCACCTCGTGCCGCCCCCCGCGACAGCGAGCACCGGAGCTCCCCTCACCGTCGATCTACTGCACTGCGCCCGTGCACTTGTGCCGTCGCGGTCGCCGGCGAGGACGCCGGCAACCTCACGGAGCCGGGATCTTCTCTCTCAATCGCCGGGATCCTCTCTCTCTTACTGCTCACACTCGCTCCGTCGGGAGGGTCAACGAGAAGATAATGGAAGGGTGGGAGTGAGCGAGCGAGGAGAGAATAGCGTTCGGGCGAGGACCCAAACAACCCGCACGACCGCTGCGCTGACGTGGTTTTGCTCCCCTGCTTTAAGATTGATGCAGCGTATCTAACGGCAGAGAGAGCGCTCGGGCAAAGAGGTCTTAGCCCACACGTGTGACACTTATCATTTGGGTTAACTTTTGAGTGTGAACCACTGCAGCTGTCTTGGTCCTAGAGATGTTGTCGAAGAGCCTATTAAACCCGGATGGAGGGGGATTTTGATTGCCTACAAGGCGTTGTGCGAGCGTACGTGCGATGGGTCTGGATGCGTATGCATGTTTCTAAAAAAATTAGTGTGTGAAAATTTCAAATTTAGAGAAGTCTCCGCAAGGCTGGTCAAACAAACATTACAATGTTATACATGCATGCATACACCACCGAGACTCCATGCTAAAAAAGAAAAGGTAAATTGAGGATACAAGAGAAGAAAAAAGCACACTCGACAGTACAAAATAAACATAATAAGAGAACTTAAACACGCAGAGTGAGTCAGTGACTCAATTAGCAGACTGATTGGCCTCCGTCGTCTCAGTTGCAGGCTCGATCTTTGTCGTCGCAGTCTGATCTGCGGCAGCTTTATCCTTCACCTCATCATCCGGCTCGTGCTCGAGCGCGGCGAAGCCCTTGGCCGCCTGGGCGATCGCCACCGGCAGGCCGAGGCACTTGTCGACGATCTTCTCCTTCATCTCTTCCAGTTTCTTCAAAAGCTTGTCTTCCTCCCCCTTCTCGCCCTTCTTCTCGTCCTTCTCCTTCTTGGCCTTCTCTTTGGCCTCGTACTCCCGGTCGAAGAGCCTCCACCCTTCTTTGTGGTCGAGCTTGGGAGGGTGAAACACGCCGCCGGTGCGCACCATGAGCCTGGCATCGTCCTCGCTGCGGCAGGTGACGAGCACCGCACTCTTCCTCGCCTTGGGCAGGCCATAGGCGAGCCGCTCGTACCACTCACCGTCCTTGGGTGGCTGCAGCGTCAGGTTGCTGTACCAGTCGTCGTACGCCCTGATGTCGTCGAACACGATGAGGTACCCCGTCTTGTACAGCGTCACGTACAGGATGAAGAGCAGCACGCCGATCTTGGATCTCTCCTCCTTCTTCTTGTCCGTGGAGGCAGCCTTGACGACGTCGGCTTTGTCGACGATGGCCTCAACTTTGGCAGTGTCGAGGCCGAGGTTGTCCAGCATTCGGTAGAGAAGGTTGAACCTGTCCTCGTGGTCCGGCGGGCCGACACAGACCCAGAGGCGGAGAGGGAAGGCGTCCTTGATCCTGTCGTGGACGAACACCTTCTGCGCCAGCGCCGTCTTGCCGCTGCCGTGGATCCCAGCGATGCCCGCCGTCCTGAACAGCACCTGATCGTCTTTGTCCTCCTCCACGCCTACGAGGGCGTCGACCACCTCGTTCGCCTCCTTGTCCCAGCCGTAAATCCGGCTCTCGTCCACGTAGCTCGTTGTCCACTCGTAGTACTCCGTCACAGTCTCCTCTCCTGCATCCTGATTAGGAGAAGGGGGGAGAACATCGCCGAGAATGGCAATGGTCTGCTGCACCAAGGGCTCGACGGACATCTGCGACGACCGAGACTTGAAAGGGTTGCAGTCGCTGACCGATGGCATCGCCATCTTCTTGCTCTTGGCGACGGAGCGTGCTTTGCATTGCTGCAGGGCATCGTCAATATTGCGCAGCAGCTCGGGCAGACTCTCCTTCTTCTCCACCTCCGGTGGCTCCGAGGTGATCTTCTCCTTGTTTGCCTTGAGGATGCGGAAGATGTGGTCCAGCTCCACCCTGTGAAGCAGGGCCCTGTCGTCCTCCTCCTCGAACGCCTGGAGTAGCTTCTCCATTACAGGCTTCAGATCATTGCCGCTTTGCTGCGCCATGACTCTCTCTCTCTCTCTCTCTCTCTCTCTCTCTCTCTCTCTCTCTCTCTCTCTCTCTCTCTCTCTCTCTCTCTTATCTCAGGCCTCAAATAGCTTACGCCATTAGCAAATCGAGCCTTTATATAGCTGAGTGTTGAGATGCTTGCTCCTTCCGGGAGCAAAGTGTTGAGAGGCTTGCTCCTTCCGTGCGCAAAGCAAGATGCTACAAATGATTATGACCTCCCGACTTTAGATTGGAAAAGCTACAGATTTGCAAACTTTGGAATTTCTGTCAAATAACTTTGTAAAGGTGTGAGAATCAGTGCAGTGGCACCCAAGTAATGAATAATCATGTTGTTCCCAGGACTCATATACTCTGTTTCTTTCTACCGCAAAATTAGTGAAACATACGCTCAGAATATTTGTTTCCATAACAACCGAAAATGGCTGGGTTTCAGTTTCTTTCGATGAGAAAAGTCTAGATTCCAACCCCGAACTAACCACACGGTTAATTTACAACCATGAATTCCAAAACCGATCAAAATACGCCCCCAACTAACCTCGAGGTTCAGAACTCAACCCTGGTCTTGGTTTTGGGTCGGTCAACTGGTTTTGACCGCAATCAATGCTGACTGGTCACTGCCAAGTCAGCAAAGAATGCCAACAAAGCACAACTGGAAAAACAAAGCCACTCTTCTATCTCTTTGTCTCTCATTCCCTGCCCCAACCTTGAGCACAGACAACAGGCGGCGGCGCCAGACGACCAGGACACCGTCCACCGGCTGGGGTGCATGGTGGCGCTGGGGCGGCGCGGTGAAGGCAGGGCTCGTCGGATCCGGCGCCGTGAGGCCCTGGACGGTGGCGGTGGAGGCAGGGCACAATGGATCTCGTCGGATCCGATGCTTCACCTTTTTTTACATAAGCATACATTGCTGCTTGGCAGCTCTGCTAACGTGGCGCTGCCCAGTCAGCGGTCAACATGGTCAAAACTGTTTGACTGAGTCAAAACTGAGGGGAGGGTTGAATCCTGAACCGTGTGGTTAGTTTGGGGTGTGTTTCGACAGGTTTCGGAGTCCAGGGTTGTAAATTAAACCGTGTGGTTAGTTCGGGGTTGAAATGTGGACTTTTCTCTCTTTCGATTATGTGCAGAGCAGAGCTAATTTTTGTTAAATAATACATTTTTTTAATAATTTTCAGAAATAATACACCGTTTTGATATTTTTGACAAATAATACGGCATCATCTTCCTGGTGGACGACTGGAACTAATCGTCTTCCTGGAGGACGATTGGTGTACAGTCCTCCACCAGGAAGCCGACTGGGCATTCGTCTATAGTTTGGCCACCAGTCGTCCAGCAGGAAGATTATTAGTTCCAGTCATCCACCAGGAAGATGATTAGTTCCAAATCTGCCTTCCCGCCAACCCTGCATCTCCCGCCAAACCTGCATCTCCCGCCAAAACTGCCTTTCCCGCCCAACCTGCCTTTCCCGCCATCTTCTTTTCCACGAACCCTGTTGTTCCCGCCATCGTCTTTACCGCCAACCCTTATGTTCCCGCCAACTTCTTTCCCGCCACCCCTTCTGTTCCCGCTATCTTCTTTCCCGCCATATTTCTCTTCTCGACTTATAAAACCCCCCTCAGAAAGGGTTGGTAAGCAGTGCATTGTAGTCTCGTCAAGATGTCCCATCCTCATTATCCTTTCGATCGTAGTTTCCACCCGAGTATGTCACAGTGTCTTCTGAGGTTAGCCAGCAATTTCGAGATAGACAATAGGATAGTTCAATGGGACGAACTTATCAGTAGTGACACCATACTGAATGAGTTGGCTCACGCATTAAGTAGGTGCGGATGGCCTGCAAGGACCTATGAGGAGATACGGAAAGAACTCCTCAGGTTGCATGTTAGGTGGAAGAAGCAACAGGATAAGAGTGCAACTTTCCTAAGGACTGCCCGAGAGCATACTTATTTATGGACTGAGGAAAGCGAAGACGAAGACGATATCTTCATGCCGAGCAGCAAGGCCAAGACAACTGCATCGTCTAAGGGCAAGAGTGACTCATCGTCGAAGGGCAAGAATGACTCATCGTCGAAGGGCAAGAGTGCCTCATCATCGAAGGGCAAGAGTGTTGCATCGACGGAGGATGACGATGATGTCTTCATATAGTTTGTATGTTGTATTATCTAAGCTAAGTCGTACCGTTTAATTTTGATGTACTTGTATCTTAATTATCTCTGAGAGTGTTGTATTATCTAAGTTAAGTCGTACCGTTTAATTTCGATGTACTTGTATCTTAATTATCTCTAAGAGTGCTGCATCGACGGAGAAATATGTCTCTCGCATACATAGGTAGAAATATGCCTCTCGCATACATAGGTAGAATATGTCTCTCGCACACATAGATATGTCTGTCGCATACATAGGTAGCATATGTCCCTCACGTACATAGATAGATATAGTGCTAGACAAGCATCAGCCACGCCGTCCGCCATGTCGTGGAGGTGGTGTAGGCGGCGTCGGCCACAGATACCTGTGGGGTGCCCGAACGTTACGGGGAGGAAGCTCAGACCATTCCCGGTCATGCTGTGTTTCCTGTGTGGGAGGTGGTGCAGGAGTCGAATACATGTCCATCCACTCGTTGTGCTGCGACAAGAAATCCTGTCTATTATGCCCACCTTCATGGTCACTATCCCACCCGGATGCGGACATAAACGCGTCATGTCCATACGCCTGATATCCGTAGGACCCTGCTGGATGGACGAACATAAGTAATGATGAAATACATAGGCCCAATCGATATTGACAAGAATAAATATGAAGAAACGTACCTGTAGGCGGAGGTTGCATCACGAATCCCGGCGTGGGACCTTGCTGCAGGGGTCCTGGCCGAAACACATAGCCAGACGTGGGATCCGGCTGGTGCTGCCACGCCGAACTACCGGCCTGGTCAGGAGGTGGTGGCTTGGCCGTCCACTGCTCTGCTAGACGTGGACGCGGCTCATGTCGGTGATGTGTGGGTTCGAGCTGACCAGTCGAGTGACGCGGCGGCTGCTGGTTCGTGGAGTGACGCGGGGGATGATGCTGAAGTACGTCCAAAGTGCGTGTGCACGTAATAGCCCGATACACAGATCGTACTTTCCCCTCAATGCGCGTCATCCAGGACTGGACCTGAGCCCGAGGAACCATTAAAGGGGCAAACGACAGTGAACGCTGAAAGTTGGACACCTCCTCGCCAAGTCCGCGAGTCAACTCAGCTTGAAATTGTGAGGAAGATTATTACGTGTGCACGGCAAAGTATGTATGGACAACTTGCATTATATGAAGAGAATATATCTTACCGCTTGCTGCCTAGAGCCCGAAGTATCATAGCTCGGGTACATATCCGCCGTATTAGGGGCAGGTATCTGATCTGGGTGATTGTGATGAACAATGCATAACCGTGTTCCGGTCATGTTCCGCTGCAGATAGAGATTGAATTCCGCCATATCAAAGTTGTGATTCTCGTGCCACAGATGTGTGCTCGCAGTCTCCCATTGTTCAACGTACGGTTGAACCCTAACTAGCCACTCGGTAGCAGTCCTGTTAATCCCCTTCTTTGTGATCCTAAAATTTTGGTGTTGGTTGAACAATGAACTAATAGCTTAACTATGGAAAATTTTGAAGGACAATGCAATATTGAATAACTATACAGTACCCGTGGATGTCTCTGTGCAGCGGGGCCTCTGTAGGGGGAGGTGTCTCCAATTGCAGAAGACCAAATTGCCTCATAACCCTCTGCTAGGCCATCTCCTCGACGTAGACATCGAAGATGATCTTCGATTTCGCCATCCAATAATTGGCATCTCTTGTGCATAGCACGGACAAACCGCCGAGGTATCTTGCATCTATGGCTTCTTGCGTGTACGGCTGCTAGATCACCCCAGTGTACGCATCAAACTGCTCGTTTAATGCCATGTAAGCCCGTCTGGTCTGATCACCAGCAAAGCGTCTCTGCGGAAAACAAAAGTTAGATTGAACCCTAGAGTACAAAAAGAACAAAACTTAGATTGAGACATACCCTGCGACGTGTCCAACTCATACCGAAGGTAGGCATGTCGATGCCGGCAGCATCGAACATGATATCCATAGGCTTGTCAACACGTACGTCCGGTCGTCCTACGAAGAACCTCTCCCATGACCACAGTTGCAGAAATAGAGGGCATCCAAGAAGGGCTGACGTGGGTGACGTAAGCTGGCAGGCGTTGCACATAGCTCGGTATGTATATGCTAAGACAGCCGAACCCCAACTCCTCTGTGTGATCTGATCCGGCGTCTCAGCGCTCGTGATATCTAGTGCAATAGGGATGTAGCTCGCGCTAATAGTGCTGACATGGTTCTCTGTGAACATCACCTTGCCGAGAAGCCACAATATATATGCCTCCAGACTGCGAGTGATCTGTGTCGCATTCAACGGGACCCTTGGATACCCCGGGAACTTCTCGATCTGTATTGAGCAAAGAGAGTATTAGTATATAGCGAAGGTATGTTCTGTAAAACAGTTGCACGACAACTGAAACTTAAGCGGCAGGGGAACTGAAACTTAAGCGGCAGGGGAACTAACCTGGAAATGGAGCAACCATTCATACTTAGGTCCGTGATTATCTGATGTCAGCGTCGGAGCACGGTCATAAATACAAGCAAAACGTTGTGCAATACCAAGCTGCCAATCAGCCGGTGCCTCCAACGGTCCTATGGCATGACCTGCCAACGGTAGTCCCAATAAAAGGGACACATCCTGGAGAGTAGGAGCCATCTCTCCCCAGCGGAAGTGAAACGTGTGGGTCTCAGGTATCCACCGGTCCACTAAGCATGTGAGCAAAGAGGCGTCGATGGCGAGGCGTTTGGAGGTCTCCGTGGACTCAACCAAACGCGCGAAGGGTAAAAGGCTAGCCCATTTCAACCTGCATGTGTGGACAAATCAGTTGGTGTGTCTCATCTATACATACTTGAAGGTAATAACTAAAGCACGTACCGCTGAACCCATCCCTTGTGTATTTTCCAGTCTTCCTTTTGAGTGCGAGTGACCAGCGCATCAAGCTTGCTCTCAGAACCTATCGCAGCACGATGCTTTCTATCAATGTCCACACTAAGCAACCCCATTCCCGCCATTCCTCCATATGCAAATTTCAAACATACTGCCAGACTTAATACAAATTTCAAACATAGTTCCAGACTTAATACAAATTTCAAACATAGTGCGAGACTTAATACAAATTTCAAACATAGTGCCAGACTTAATACAAATTTTAAACATACTGCCAGACTTAATAGAAATTTCAAACATAGTTCCAGTCTTAATACAAATTTCAAACGTAGTGCGAGACTTAATACAAATTTCAAACATAGTGCCAGACTTAATACATATTTCAAACATACTGCGAGACTTAATACAAATTTCAAACATAGTGCCAGACTTAATACGAATTTCAAATAAAGTGCCTAGCTTCTGCCTCGACCTCTCCCTCCTCTTCCTCCTCTTCCTCCTCTTGCTCTTGCTCCTCGTCCCCGGTTCCCTCGTCCACGCCCAGTGACGAAAGTGGGACAATTAGTGTACCTATGGCCAAATTCATTGCATAAAATACATTGCATAGTGACACCTCCCGCTTCAGATTCATCCATATCATTCCGGATGCGCCGGCATTGTCGCCTACCTCTACTTGTACGCATATTCTCTGGGTCTGGAATGTACCGTCGTTCAAGAGGATTAATGTTGTTGAAGTTACCCATTGAGCGAAATCCCAACAACTCACCTGTCCTGATATTGAGGACGGACTCTTTTAGAAAATATGGAGAAACGAACGATATTGCGTCCATTCCAAGCTGCCGCAAGCAGCAAGTACATGGGAGCATGGTAGGTGAAGCAACTTTGGTTTATTGCATCTGCACTCACACGTTGGCCAGACTTCATTTCCAATTTTGACCTCATGCGTCTTCAGCTCATTTGCACAACCGAATTTGTTGTTAGCTAAGCGGACCTCAAACCTTCTTTCTTGATTACCAATGGGGACTACAGTGTGTGACCTATCTTTTTGCATCTTTTCTTCCATGTACTTCATAATCCTTTCACAGTAACGTGTGCTTGGGTTGTTCAAGATATGCTGCTCTAGAAAATACCCTCAACGATGGCTGTAAGCGGCAATGCCCGGTTTCCTCTGAGGACAAAGTTGTATGTTTCTGCGAGATTGGTAGTCATGACACCATACCTTGCTCCATGTGTGTCATGCAACAAAGACCACCTCTCCAGAGGCTCATGCTCTATCCATTGCTCAAAGGTTTTAATCGACCTCCCGAGCCTTCTCCTAGTACCCGGTGGGTCAAATCCTGGCAAGTCACAAAGCCAAACAGGCTCCTCCTCCACGGCTGCTGTTCCAGTTGCTAACTGTGCTGCTACTGCTTCAACATGTGCTCTCACCGCTGCATCTCTTGCAGCTTTCCTGTCCCTAACATGTCTCTGCGTGCACACATTAAGTCTGTCACGTATCAAATTGTACTTCCATAGCTGGTTCTGCTTGCAGAGTTTTTTGAACAGATTCATCAGGTTCTTATTTCTGAACTGCGAGAAGAAATTAGCCCCCAGATGGCGCATGCACCAACGGCTCTGCAAGTCCTGCCATGGATTTTGTTCCTCAGGACCAGGGTTTGTCAGTGTCTTTATCGCACTGAGTATACCTGCATGCCTGTCATGAAGGATGCAAACATTGGGCTTATCCTTCACAACTGCTACTTTCATTTGCCTGAAGAACCATATCCAACTCTCAATGTTCTCACTCTCCACAAATGCAAAAGCGAGTGGTACTACTTGATTTTGTCCGTCTTGACCAATGGCTGTCAGGATCTGACCCTTGTACTTGCCAGTGAGAAAAGTGCCATCTACACATATGACCGGTCGGCAATGCCTGAAAGCTTCGATGCATACACCGAAAGAGAAGAACAGTCGATGCAACACCCTCACAGTTGGGAACTCTGGCATGAAGAGGTCTTGGATGTCGACATAGGTGCCAGGATTCCGGTCCTGCAGCGTGTGGAGGAGCCGGACAACAGAGTCATATGCATCCAAAAAAAGAACCAAATCTGGTCTCAAGTGCCCTATGCTTAGCCCTCCAAGCCTTGCCATAAGAAATTCTGTATTTGAACCTGACGAATACTTTTGTCTGGATAGCCTTCAGTTCCATCGCTTTGCACTCCACTATCTCGCTGTAAAGCAACTGAGCAATAAGTGTGGACGAAAGGTTGGCATGATCTTGAGGGATGCAGGGAATAAGACATGTGTGATGAACTAGGTCACTGATCACCCAACTTGTGCCATACTTAGGGAGATAGCCATGCACCCTGGCGGGACAGTCTTCGTTCTTGCATACCATTGTCAAGTATTTCTGACTTGACACCTGTGCTGTGAAAACCCTTTGTGTGGACATTGCCCATTGAATGATTGCGTCCTTCAGAGCATTCTTGTTGTGATACATAGCACCCATCGCAATGTTATTCTGGTGATATTGCCAGGCAGAATCATGCCCATCGTTCACGATCATTGCTGATGAGAAGTCATGATTCCATGATGCAGGATTCGGCACATCCTCTGGGTTCTCTTCTTCATCAGACTCGTCAGAATCATAGGCATGACCAATGTCAACATCAGTATTCTCATCTTCCATCTGGTTCTGCATGTGCCCATCTACCTCGTCACCGTCCACCTCCCCACTGTAATAATCATCGGCATTTCCTCCGTGTACCTGACTACTCTACCCTTGTTCGTAACCATCATCTCCAGCATTTGACATTGAGTGCTGCATCCCATCACTGCTTTGCCCAGGATTGTAACCACCCTCGCCTTCAGGTGCAATTATCTCCTTTACAACGGGAAGCACTAAGGCACAAGGATTGCATCCCCTGGTTTCGCAACCTTGTAACCACCGCACCCACTGAGAGTCCCGCTCTATTGGCCTCAAATAGAATAAAACGTTTGTACTTGACCGGGTCCACAATGCATGAACACCCGCGGTGTGCGTTTCAGTATTCAGCCCTAAACATGTTGTCACCCATTCTTTCAACTGACTAAGAGACCAGGTTTGAGGTGCGGTCAGTTGCACCTCTATGTTCTCAAATTCACTCAGATCAACCCCAATCTCATTTGTTTGGACAGTACCAGGACCATAGAAAACTATGAACGTCACTACATCGGACATCTCGGCTCACCTATAAAATTATTTAACATGGACAGACAACTGTTAAACAGCATGACAAACTAAACATATTCACAGTCCTATTTGGCACACCTAAAATTATTACGTAATATTAACGGAGCAACTAAAATTATTCACACACCTAAAAATATTTACTAAACTAAATATTTTACAGATATTACCGGAACAACTTCAAAAATTGATACAACAACATGTTTCACATCTAAATATATTACATATAGTACCGCACCAACTAAAATAAACTGACATCCTTTTTTTTTTTGCGGAAAAACTGACATCCACATCCACATATAATACGAAATATTATTGGAGCAACTGAATATAGTCACACAACTAAATATTAGACATCTAAAAATATATCGGTTACTACCGGAGCAAATACCAATATTTGCACACCTAATACAAAATATTACCGGAGCAAATAACATCTATAGGATAAACTGAATATATTCACACAACTAAATATTAGACATCTATACAAAATATTACCGGAGCAAATAACATCTACAATATTCGCACAACATCTACCGGAGAAAATGTCTGTAAAATTATACCCTTGAAGCGTGCGAAGCGACGACGACGAACGGCGGCCTTCAATCACCGGAGATGGAGCTTCACCTCCACCACACTGCCGCAGCTTCACCAGTTCATCTCCACCCCCACCACCTCCACAAAATTGCTCACCACCACCTCCACCACCTCCACCAAAATGCTCACCACGACCACCATGAGCTACCCCATCACTAGATCGAGGTCTCCCTTGCCTCCCCCAACTATCTACAATGTATCTACGGTGCCAAATCGGGAAGAAAATGGCTGACTTTGGTGTATAAATGGGTTACTTTTTAGGTGGAAAAGAGAAGAACGAAGAACAGAAAGAAGAACACATAGAAGGGGATAAGGCCGCGCGAGGGAAAGGGATGGCGACCGGCTGGGACCCTGTCGTCCTCCAGGAGGACGATCGTCCTGCAGCTGGACGACTGGGCCCTGTCGTCTGGGCCCCAGCCACCGACGGCCCATGCAGGGACGAGGGGGAGCGCTGCGACGTGGCCGGGCCAATCGCCGGCCGCCACGTGGAGGACCGGCCACCTGTCGTCCTCCTATAGGCCGACTGGACTCAGTCGTCCAGCAGGAGGATGAGAAGAGGCAGTCATCCTCTAGCGAGACGAGGCCGTATTATTTTTGGAAAATATAATTTCGGTGTATTATTTCTGATAATTATAAAAAAAAGTATTATTTAAAAAAAATTAGCCAGAGCAGAGCACACATTCAGGAGATGGTGGCGGAGCGCTAGTGGCGTGACACGGCGACTCCTATGTTCTTGGGATTCATGCTGGTGGTGCACGATGAGGGGAGAGAACTCAGGCGGGGGTGCCTCCTTATAGTGAGGATGAAGAGATCACTGGTTAGCAATGCCGCTAGTGCGCCGCATATGGAGCAAGCGTCACGCCGAGACACCAGTGGAGCCGTCCTCCCCCACAAGGGCCGGTCCTAAGGTTTCGGACCCGGGTCAAAACTAGATCCGAAGTCCCGTTAATATAAACATCAAAATAATCATTGATATATGAAATATTACAAATATACATTTAAAATGCATCGAAAAGCAATATTCATATTAAATAATGTATACGTGATACCTTAAAAAATTCATCCATGTTGATGTCAACATTGTCTTCTATAGGACAATCATCTTCTTGATTAACATTAGTTTGTTCCTCCACGGTAACTATTGCCAACTCATCTGAATTTTTTGAAGTGCTCACATTACCCTTAAAAAATATTATGAATGAATCCTCTCCGTGACTACTAACTCATCTGCTCATTTCCTCCTTTTCCTTTTCTCACAACCGCGTGCATACTTTTTAGATGACATGACAGAGCTGGAATTTAAAGAAACAATTAGTAATTGAAAATTAGCGTAAATCTACAAAGGTAATAGGTCAACTCAATAAAATCTTACCACATCAAACTCGAAAATGACAAAACCCAATAATATCTTTCACTAAACGTGTCCAATCAATCGATTATCAATGTGATGTTGCAATAATAAAAATGTGATGCTGATATCATTTATAAATCTCTAACAATTACCATGCTGAAATCACTGGTGCATAGGATACCTTCTCCGCCATGAGGACCGGCGATGGTCAGACGTCGCTGGGCGATCAAGTGATGGTGAGGACGAGGTGCAGGCGAGCAGCGCCATGAGGACCGGCGATGGTCAGACGTCGCTGGGCGATCAAGCGATGGTGAGGATGAGATGCAGGCGAGCAGGCGCGACGCAAAAACGCACCAGGCGCCAGTGTCATGAGTGCAGCTTGCCGCATGCGTGATTGCGTGAAGCATTACGTGACTAGCTAAATGCTCGTGCGTTGCCAGGGAATAACGATAAATATTTATAGACACACTAACGTAAGAGACAAGCGATGATCTAGACACAGGAGGATCAGAGGCGGGCAGCAACTTGGACGGCGATCTAATCCGTCTCCGTGGTGTCGTCCTTGTGTGTTTCGGTGGTGAGTTACATACTTACATGAGAAGTTCATCAAGTGGAGCTCGTGATACAACAAACTTGGAGGCAACAGCGGCAATGATGTACGCAGTCCTCATTCCGTGCGTTTTGGCTACCTATTTTCGGGAACGTAAATATATGAAGCTTTGATAACATTTATTGTCTAAATTTATTTTAGCTATGTATTTGTGCCTGTCTAATAATGTGATGATTGAATTTATCTAATAATGTGATGATTGCATTTATGATTTTTCAGTTTTGTTAGAGCTAGATTTGTACCGGTTTACTAATGTGAAGCCCCCCGACTCGATCGTACACTAATCATACATGCAAATGTGTACGATCAAGATCAGGGACTCACGGGAAAATACCACAACACAACTCTAGACACAAATTAAAGTCATACAATCTTTATATTACAAGTCAGGGACCTCGAGGGCTCGAATACATAAGCTCGCTTATAAGCGTTAGCGGAATCATTAGATATCTGAGTACAGACATAAAAGATAAAACAGATAAGCCTTAAGAAGGCGGGGCAAAACAACGACAAAGATCGAAAAGGCGCAGGTCTCCTGCCTGAGACCCGCCGAACCTACTCCTGGTCGTCAGCCAACTCGTAGTAGTAACCACGCTCGGGGTGGTAGTAGTAGTCGTCGACGGGGGCAGCTGACTCCTGGGCTCCGTCATCTGGTCGCATCAAATGGGTATAGGGAAAAGAGGAAGCAAGCAGCCGTGAGTACTCATCCAAAGTACTCAGCAAGACTTATATCATATCTATTCTATGTATGCAACATTATAAAAGGAAGGCTGTATCTGTGGGCTAGACTGCAGAAATGCCAGAATAGAGAGAAGGCCTAGTCCTATCGAAGACTAGCATCTTCAAGCATCTTGCAGCATTTAGAAGAGTACAGAATAGCATATTATAATTAACAATTATGTTGTAACATTAGCGCCCAGAGATACTTTCTCGACTCCCTACGAGAAAGCAATCCTGGAGCCATCATATCCATTTATCATATCCCGTATCCAGTTCTAGTTGTATCGATCGGTATACAACTCCGAGTGTCCGTTACCGAGGATCCGGCTATTCGAATAGATATACTTCACTGCAGGGGTGCACCAACTTACCCACCACGCTCGATTAACTCCGGCCGGACACACTTTTCTCGGCTCATGCCTGGCCTCGGTCAAAACGACACGCCGCAGCCCTACCTAGGCTCAACAGAGAGGTCAGCACGCCGGACTAACCCTATGCGCGCAGGGGTCTTGGGCACATCGCCCTTTGCGCTCATGCATATTGCGTGGGCGGCCGGTGAGCATACCTAGCCCCCTTAAACAAGGGCGGGCGTTCCAGTCCAACCCGGCGCGCGCCGCTCAGTCACTGACGTCTAGAGAGCTTCGGCTGATGCATACGACGCAGAGTACCCATATTTATTCCCGCGTGATGGTTAGTGCGAAAAGGCCAGAGGCCTACTCGGATCAAATATTCAAACCGTTAGTGTACTGGGAGCGCGCGGTAATGAGCAGAGACTCACAATTATGTGACCCCGTCGCCCCATCTCGTGGACTTGCGGCAAGGACTAAGAATGCCCGGCCGCGCCACGTAGTTATCTCGCGGGTACCCTCCAGGTCAACCCGAATCCACACCACTCACACCATTTGCTCGCGCGGGTACCCCTCAGGTTGACCCGACTTTATCTGGTATCATGGGTAAACTCACAGTAACCGTGTGTCCATAACACCAAGGGGGAAAACCCGAGGAATTACCCTCGATGGATTCCCACTCGATGTAACCGACAAGGTGAACTAAGGAGGAATCACCCTCGATGGTTCACTCTTGAAGGGTTGCACGACAGAGTCATTATCGGGAGTGGTGAAGGAGGAATCACCCTCCGTACACTACGACCGAATAGCTACTCTAGAAAGTTAACATCAAAAGTGCTATACGAGGTATCACCCTCGGCACTCGATAGTAACCCTACAGAGTCGAACAATTAAGGAGGGTGTGATGTGATGTGTCGGGCTCTAGTCGTCGATCACGTTCATCGAGTCATCTGATAATCCAGCGGGGGCAACTGGGACAAGGTGAGGGGTCACTGGTGGATCACCAACCAACCTATACTAAGAAGTTTAGGATAAGCAGGTAAGGTTACGAAACTCCATTTTCTTCCGGTCCATAACTCCCTGGGGAATATACCGGGCACGGAAGGCAGCTTGAAACTCTTCACAAGTAATGATTGCTCCAACAGCTAAGGTACGCCTGTGGGTTTCCCACCATTGTGCAGCGGGACCCTTCAGGAAGTAAGACGGAAAGGTGACATAGCTGGCAGGGGCAACAGCAACTGACTCCATCTCATAGGTGATGTTGCGAAGCCAATCATCAGCATCAAGTAGATTGACTGAGTTGCGGAAGATAGTTGGGTTGAGGCGCACAACCTCTTGCAGCGTGATTGAGGTCAGCTGCTGGTTGGCAATGGGACGAGGAAACTGATCTATCAGCCCTTGCATAAACTGATGATGCACTTCGAACTATTGCATCATTGCAGCCATATAGTCGGGCGGCGGTGGATTGTTATCTCCCATCCTGCTAAATTTCAACAGGGGGTAGTTTAGCAACAAGCAATGCCATTGCACGGAATCATTCATGAAGTATTCACGCACAACAGACAGGAAGTACAGTAAGTACAAAATCATAGTCAACATGACATACAGATCCATACATAGGTTCGGTTACATACCAGTGTTACAACAGCATAAAGGTAGGCCAGACAACTAGGCAGCACGCAGGCACGTGGTGGAGGGATATAACAACGCGACATAGCGATATGCTACATCAACGTTGGGGAAAACCTCTGAAGACAGGAAGCTGTTGGTGACAATACAGAACCCTGTTCTAGAGAGAAGGGTCCAGCGCTCCGTGAACACTCTGTTGCAGGCGCCGGTCATGGGAAGAAATAAAAGGTCCACGTGCAGGGGTAGTAGGGCCAACTGGAGGCCAATCAATCCCTGGTGGCATCTCTGTCCTGCGCGGGTAGAGAATGTACTGGCGGTGTAGCCCAGTGCTAACTGCTGGCAACAGCTGTGTCAGCGCATCGTAGAGACGAGCACGAGTGGTGTACAACTCGATAATAAGAGCCCGAGCAGTACGATCCATAGCCTCAAGGTACCGAACCAAGTACTGAGAGTCATACCGACGGCTCATGTCGGCGGTACAGACAGCAGTGTAGTAACTGGTCTCATTCCTGGCTGGAGCATATGGAATGTATCTGAACCCAGTCTCCTCCAAGCGGGGGTGCTTCCTGCGAAGACGGGTGATCGCAACAAAGGCAACATCACGGACTGCCATCTCAACAGTCACTCCAAAACCCTGGAAGGTGTGCAACTCAGTGGTGGAGCGATCCTGCCGATCAAAGATAAGCATCTCGGCACGGTACTGCTCCTGGTTGAACTCGCAAAAGTCCTCAAAAACTATGTACTGAGGGTACCCGCGATAACCCAGCATGCTCAAGAGGTCGACCAGAATGGCCGGGTACCCTGTCGCATCCTCGGCCATAGTCTGGCGGACGATCTGCGTTGCGGGACGCATCTGAAACATCAGAGTTCAAGATGTCAATTGATAGTGTGTGAATCATTCATTGAACTTTCAAAGAATTAATTGCAGATAATCCAGCTCTCCGGTTGAATGTGATCACGAGAACCTAATGTTAGAGTTAGTAAAATCTTTTGACCCGAATAGAAGAGAGATCAGAGTCCCAGAGTAAAGACGAGGAATAAAAGATCCTAATACCACCCAATGGCGACGTGGGCCCGTAAGCCACACAGCCATGTTAGTAAAACAGTTTTCCAAAAACTAGACTCAACTTCGGCCAAGTAGTTGGAAAGGGGGATTCCTACAGGCAGTCGGCTCTGATACGAACTTGTGACGCCCCCGGCTTAATCGTGCACTAATCATACACAAAAATGCACACGATCAAGCCTAAGGACTCACTTGAAGATATCACAACACAACTCTAAACACAAATAAGAGTCATACAAGCTTTATATTACAAGCCAGGGCCTCGAGGGCTCGAATACATAAGCTCGATGTCATACAAGCATCAGCGGAAGCATTAGATACCTGAGTACAGGCATAAGTTAAACAGATAGGCCTTAAGAAGGCGGGGCAAAACAACGACTAAGATCGAAAAGGCGCAGGCCTACTGCCTGGGTGCCTCCTCAACTACTCCTGGTCGTCGGAGGGCTCATCGTAGTAGTACTCTCTAGTGGGGTAGTAGTAGTAGCCGTAGTCAACAGCAGGGGCAGCTGGTTCTGGGGCTCCGTCGTCTGGTCACAGCATTCAGGTATGATATCGAGCTATTCGATAATGTTGCACATTATTCGAATAGATTTACTTCCCTGCAGGGTGCACCAACTAACCCACCACGCTCGATTAACTCCGGCCGGACACACTTTTCTGGGTCCTGTCCGGCCTCGGTCAAAATGACACGCCGCAGCCCTACCTAGGCTCAACAGAGAGGTCAGCACGCCGGACTAACCCTATGCGCGTAGGGGTCTTGGGCCCATCGCCCTTTGCACTCCTGCATGTAGCGTGGGCGGCCGGAAGCAGACCTAGCCCCCTTAATACAAGCGCGGGCATAACCAGTCCAATCCGGCACGCGCTGCTCAGTCGCTGGCGTCTAGAGAGCTTCGGCTGATGCCACGACGCAGAGTACCCATATTTATTCCCGTGTGATGGTTAGTGCTATTAGGCCAGAGGCCTACTCGGATCAAATATCCAAATCGTTAGTGTTTTGGGAGCGTGCAGTAACGAGCAGAGACTCACGATCATGTGACCCCGTTGCCCCGTCTCGTGGACTTGCGGCAAGGGCTAAGAATGCCCGGCCACGCCACGTAGAGATCTAGCGGGTACCCTCCAGGTCAACCCGACTCCACTTCACTCGCATCATATGCTCACGCGGGTACTCCTCAGGGCCGACCCGTCTCTATTTAGTAACAGCAGTAAAGTAAAGGTAACCATGTGTTTGTCGCATCAAGAAGGAATCCGAGGAATCACCCTCGTTGGATTCCCACTCGACAATCCCGTTAAAGTGAAACCGGAGGAATCACCCTTGATGGCATTCACACTTGCGGGGTTCACGACAAAGCTTTGTCGGAGGTGGGAAGAGGAATCACCCTCGGTAACCCACAACTGACTAGCTGTTCTACAGAGGCAACATCAGGAGTGAGTTAAGAGGTATCACCATCGACACTTGATATTAGCTCACTGAGTCGAGCATCTTAGGGGGTGTGAGGTGATGTGTTGATCTCAGTTCGTTCGATCACGTCGATTGGGACACAGATACTAAAGCGGGGCAACTACAGCAAGGAAGAGAGGCCACAGGTGGTTTTCCATCCATCCTATACTAAGCAGTTTGGATAGCAGGCATGTATCAATAACAGTTACAAAAATAGGCTATGCATCAGAAATAGGATAAGCAGTAGCAGCAACAATTTCTAATGCAAGCAGGAGGGAGAGAGAATAGGTGATATAGGCATGCGTCAAGGGGGGTTGCTTGCCTGGAAGCTCTGCTACAAAGGAGGGATCGTCAGTGGTGTCATCAGCCTCCTGAGCTGCGTCGGTCTCGGGGCTATCGGAATAGAAGAGGGGGAAGAAACAATAAATAAAGGCAGACAAATGCAACACAGATGCATGGCATGATGGTATGCAGCGCTGGTGGTGTAATGCTACAAGTCGCAGACGAAGCGGGAAAATATCTGGGATATTTTCCCGACGTTTAGGCCGATTTTGGCATACTGAATCGAAGGGGAAGGTTCCATGTTCAGGTAGATAGTAGTGATGGTCAAGCATTTTGACCACATATTCGGATTCTTCACATCTTTTTGATCATTTTTCATATATAAATTATTTTCATCCGAGCTACGATTTAATTTCTATGATTTTTCAAAGTTTTACTGAATTTCTGAAAATATTTTAATTATTTAATTCGACAGAATAGGGTATTATGATGTCAGCATGACATCACACTAACGTCAGCAGTCAACACCGGCTGGTCAGAGTCAAACCTGACCAGTGGGTCCCACCTGTCATAGACAGTGGCTTAACAGAGGTTAATTAAATCTAAAACAGAGGTGAATTAGCAGCTAGGCCCCACATGTCAATGACTTAACTAAATAACTAATTAAGTTTTAATTATAAATTAACCTAAAATGTTAATTAAGCGGGTGGGCCCGCATGTCAGTGGCACAGGGGTGCCCAATCAGCGCGTTGACTCGTTAAACCAGTCAACGGGGGCCCCTGGGCCCACTGGCAGTGACCCTGGGGGTGGCCCCAGGTCAGCCTCGCTGGCGGCGGCCGGCGACCTCCAGACGCGGCAGAGGGCCACGGCCCTCGTCGGAAAACGGCTACGGGCCACCGTTCTGGGCGCGGCTGGGCTCGTTCGAACGAGTCGAGCGAGCCGCGTCGAATGGTGGTGGTGGCCTTACCGGAAACGACGCCGGCGACGAGGTCAGCGGCGGAGCAGTTACGGGCGACGACGAAGATGGCGTTGCAGCTCGCTATTGAGCAAAAGGGGAGGATGGGGAGGATCTACGCGGTGCGGCGAGTCCAACGGGCACGAGCCCGTGACCAAATGGTCACCGAAAGGACGCGGGCAACGTGCGGAGGCGGCGGCGCGTATGGGTGCTCGATGGGGTTGGTGCTAGGGGGCATGAGAGGACACGTGTGCGTGTGCGCTGTGCTCCTGGGAGCACCAGGAGCACGACGTCGAGCTCGGGCGAGCATGACGGTGATTGAGGCGACGGCAACGAGCTCGTCAGCTGCGGCGCGTTTGGGCGCGAGCGGAGCGGTGGCTACGGTCATCTAACGGCAGCGCAGAGAGAGGGGAAAGGAGGGAAAGCTCACCAGGAAGGCACATGGGGGCCTGGCGAGAGTTTAGTAGCAGCAGCGCGGCGAATCGAGCGGCGGAGCTCCGGTGGCCGTAGCGGAAGAAGACGGGGCTGGCGTGGCCGTGGTGGCCTCCCGGCTCCGTTCAGCTGGCGTGGACGATGTGGTCGACGACGGCGAGGACGTAGGACACCACGGATGGACGGGGCGACGACGGTGGCTGCGCGGGCGCAGCAGCGTAGCGACGGCGGCGCTCGGGTGCAGTCGAGCACGGGCGAGAGAGAGCGAGAGAGAGAAGGGGAATGGATGAGGATGACGGGGAGGCCGAGGGGGCCGTTCTTATCCCCTCGACGGCCTCTGTAGCGCCGCGGTGTCGGCATTTCGCCGGAGCGCGCCGGCACGTCCACGGGCACGGCGACACGCACAGAGAGAAAGAGAGCGGGAGGAGGGAGAAAGGGGCCAGCTGGGCTGGGCCAGGTACACTGTGCACTTAGCCCTAGTCGGTTTAGGCCTATTGTTTTTCTTTTTTTGTTTTCTATTTACAGAAATTGTAGAAAAGGAAATGAGCTATCAATTGCTTTTGTAAAAATGTGAAATGGGTCCACAACATTGCAATGCATTATTCTCTTCTGCCACAAAAAGTTTCGGCAAGGTTTGAATCCATTTGGATTTTTCAAAAATGGAAATGGCATTTAAAGTGCTGTTTTTGCACTGTTTTAAATGCTTTAGCCCACTTTAGCTTGATGGTGATGTTGTTTTCCTTAACAACAATTTGTTTTGGAATATTTGCTAGATCATGAATATTTTTCCAGTAACTTCTGAACAATTTCAAATTGCACTTTGAATTTGAATTGAATTCAAAGAAGGAATTTGAAATGAGTTGCTTCACACTGTGATCAAGCATTGCAATGAGGATGAATTGGCATGTTTAACAAAAGATCACAGTGCTTTATTACATAGGGGTGTTACAATTCTCCTCCTCTAAAAGAAATTCTCGTCTCGAGAATTCAGGAGGTAGAAGAAAAGAGGTCGGGGTATTCCTCTCGAAGGTGATCCTCGCATTCCCAAGTGGCTTCATCTTCTGTATGATTTGACCACTGCACTTTCAGGAACTTGGTCGTCCTCTAACGGGTCCGACGTTCTACGTGATCGAGAATGCGGATCGGATGCTCTTTATAAGATAGATCATCTTGCAATTCGAGTAATTCATGATCCACTGCTTAGTGCAGAGATTCCTTGAAGCAACGGCGAAGTTGCGACACATGGAAGACGTCGTGGATATGAGAGAATTGTGGCGGCAACTCCAATTTTTATGCCACCTGACAACGTCTAGCGAGAATGCGAAAGGGACCTATGTAGCGTGGAGCTAACTTGCCCTTGATTCCGAAGCGGTGAGTGCCCTTCATAGGAGTGACACGCAGGTAAGCTTGATCACTAGGTTGATATGCCAAACCCCATCATTTGCAGTCGTAGTTGCTCTTCTGGCGGTCCTGAGCCACCTTGAGATTTTCTCGGACAATACGGACTTGCTCTTCGGTGTGTTGAATAATATCCAGACATACGAGCGGTCGTTCCCCAGTTTCTGACCAATTCAGAGGGGTTCGACACTTACGTCCATAAAGCACTTCGAAGGGGGCCATTTTCAAGCTGGCTTGATAGTTATTGTTATAAGAGAATTTGGCATATGGGAGAGATTCTTCCCACTTCTTGCCGAAAGATATAACACAAGCCTGAAGCATATCTTCTAGATTCTGATTGACTCACTCGACTTGTCCTTGGGATTGAGGGTGATAAGCTGAACTCCAAGTGATATGAGTTCCCATAGCCTCTTGGAAACTTTCCTAGAATTTTGAGGTGAAAAGGCTGCCACGGTCCAAACTGATCCCCTTCGGAATACCGTGGAGTGGTACAATTCTGGAGATGTACAGATCTGCTAACTGACTAGCAGTGATCGTCTCCTTGACTGGCAGAAAGTGTGCAACTTTGGAGAGTTGGTCGACGACGACAAGAATAGCTTCGTGACCTTTCTGTGACTTGGGAAGGCCAGTAATAAGATCCATTTGAACCTTATCCCATTTCCATAAAGGAATAGGAAGTGGTTGTAGAATTCCGGCAGGCTTCTGATGTTCTGCTTTAACGCGATGGCAAACGTCACATTCAGCAACATAACGAGCAATGTCCTGCTTCATTTTAGACCACCAGTACCTTTGACGGAGATCACGATACATCTTGGTACTACCCGGATGAATAGACAGTGGTGTATCATGTGCCTCCTTCATGACCTTGTCAGTCATAAGCTCGAAGCGAGGTACCACAATGCGGCCTCTGAAATATAAGGTTCCATCTTCGGTAAGCGAGAAATCCCTGTACTTATCAAGGTGAAGATCTTTTTTCATCAGATCAACTTCAGCATCTTTAGCTTGCGCCCTCTTAACAGCCTTCTCAAGATCTGGTTGTATAACAAGGTTATTAAGAGAACCCGGTGGAACGATACGTAGGTTCAGCTTGCGCAGTTCTTCATAAAGATGAGGTTGAGCTCGCTTAAACATGAGGTTGTTACAATAGAACTTGAGGCTCAAGGCATCAGCCATCACATTAGCCTTGCCAGGTATATGAAATACCACAGTCATAGTCCGTAATTGTCTCCAACCATCGCTGTTGGCGGAGATTGAGATCTGGCTGAGTAAATAAATACTTCAGACTTTGATGGTCAGTATATATATATATATCACACCGGTTACCAAGAAGGTAATGTCGCCACAGTTTCAATGCATATATCAGTGCAGCAAGTTCAAGATCATGCACTGGGTAATTCTCTTCATGAGGTCGCAACTATCGCGAGGCATAAGCAATTACTCTTCGCTCTTGCATTAGAACATAGCCTAATCCTTGAAGAGAGGCATCGCAGTAAATCACAAAGTCCTTGCGAGAATCCGGAGGAGCAAGCACTGGAGTGGAGGTTAGCTTGTCCTTGAGGGTCTGGAAGCTTTCCTGACATTTGTCCGTCCACTCAAACTTAACGCCTTTATGAAGCAGATTAGTCAGGGGCTTGGCAATCTTGGAAAAGTTCTCGACAAATCGATGACAATAGCTTGCGAGGCCGAGAAAACTTCTCACTTGCTTGACGTTCTTCGGAGGAGTCCAATCAAGAATAGCTTCAACTCGCTCTGGGTTAACAGCAATGCCATCCTTGGAAATTACATGACCAAGGTAGGTTACTTCAGAAAGCCAGAATTCACATTTGAAATATTGGCATACAGCTGGTGCTCTCGAATCTTTTCCAGAACAAGACAAAGGTGTTCAGCATGTTCTTCCTTATTCTTCGAATATATCAGAATATCATCCAGATATACCACGATGAACTTGTCGAGGTAATACATGAAGATATAATTCATCAGGCGGGAGAATGTAGCTGGCGCATTTGTTAAGACAAATGACATGACAATGTACTCATAAGAGCCATATCGAGTAACAAAGGTAGTCTTCGGAATACCCTCTTCGCCGACACGGATCTGATGATAACCCAACCTCAGGTCGAGTTTAGAGAATACTGATGATACAGCAAGTTGATCATATAAATCATTGTTCCAAGGAAGCGGATACTTATTCTGAATAGTTGCCTGGTTAATGGGCCGGTAATCTTGAACCAATCGGTTCGTACCATCTTTCTTCTTAACGAAGAGAGAAGGTGCTCCCCAGGCAGAGGAACTTGGAAGGATAAAGCTTTTGCGGAGTGATTTGTCAATTTCCTCCTTAAGCTCAAGAAGTTCATGCGGAGGCATCTTGTAAGGACGCTTCGCAATAGGAGTTGTGCCTGGCTTCAAGTCGATGACAAACTCGGCAGCTCTAACAGGGGGTACTCCTGGAAGTTCTTCTGGAAAGACATCTTGAAAATCATGGACGACTGGAATGTTTTCGATCCCCTCAAGCGGAGAAGCGTTCAACGCATTCAGAGCGTAGATTTGAGCCTCGGCATTTTGAACGATATGAGCATGGTAACTTACTATCTCATCCGAGGGATGTAGAAGTTGGACGACTTTAGTGGCACAATCGATGGAAGCAGTATGCGCTTTCAACCAATCCATTCCCAGAATGAGGTCAATACTGCAAGACTTCAACATAATGGGAGAGGCGTGAAATTCCAAGCCTTCTATTTCAATGGCGACATCGGGGCTAACCATGGAGGATTGACATTGGCCTGCGGGGGTGTGTACTAATATCGAAGTGCTCACCTCTTCATAGTTAATGCCATGCATGAATGCAAAATCTTCTGACATGAAAGAATGCGATGCTCCTGAATCAAATAAAACTAATGCTGGTACTGAATTAACAAGGAGAGTACCCATCACAGTAGCAGGCTGGTCTTAAGCTTCATTCAGTTCAACCTGGTTGGCCTGAACACGACCATGAGGCCTGTCATTGTTGTTGCGGGGCTGATTATTTCCGCGAATGTTGCTACGGCCAGTTGGAGGCAGAGCCAACTGGTTCTGATTCTGGTAGCAGTTCCAGGCAAGGTGACCTGGATGGCCACACTTGAAGCAGAGTCCACTGTCAGGACGGGGTGCAGGAGCTCGAGGCATTGGAGCTATAGGCCTGAACTGCCTTGAAGGTGGAGGGGGCATACGTGGAGCAACATACGCAGGCCTGTGAACAGGAACAGCTGGACGGTACATGCTCTGAGGGATCCATATACTGCGCTTCTATGAAGATGAGCCCGACGACGAGCCCGCTTCACGGGTGCGTTTGAGCGCGTCCTTGTGCTTCTTCAAACCAGTCTCAACCTGAATAGCCTTGTCCACCAAGGTGGTGAAGTCGGCAAAGTCTTGGACGAGCAGGGCCAACTGGATATCAGGGTTGAGTCCTTCACGGAACTTCTCCTGTCTGCGGGCATTAGTAGCAATGTCTTCCTCATCATAGCGAGACAATTCAAGGAACTCCTACTGATAAGCTTCTACAGTCTTATTGCCCTGAGTGTGGTTACGAAACTCCGTTTTCTTCCAGTCCATAACTCCCTGGGGAATGTACCGGGCACGGAAGGCAGCTTGAAACTCTTCCCAAGTAATGATTGCTCCAACAGCTAAGGTACGCCTGTGGGTGTCCCACCATTGAGCTGCGGGACCCTTCAGGAAGTAAGACGCAAAGGTCACATAGCTGGCAGGGGAAACAGCAGCTGACTCCATCTCATAAGTGATGTCGCGAAGCCAATCATCAGCATCAAGCGGATTGACTGAGTTGCGGAAGATAGTTAGGTTGAGGTGCACAAACTCTTGCAGCGTGATTGAGGCCGGTTGCTGGTTGGCAATGGGACGAGGAAACTGATCTATCTGCCCTTGCATAAACTGACGATGCACTTCGAACTGTTGCATCATTGCAGCCATATAGTCGGGCGGCGGTGGATTGTTATCTCCCATCCTGCTAAATTTCAACAGGGGGTAGTTTAGCAACAAGCAATGCCATTGCACAGAATCATTCATGAAGTATTCACGCACAACAGAAAGGAAGTACAGTAACTACAACATCGTAGTCAACAGGACATACAGATCCGGACAAAGGTTCGGTTACAGACCAGCATTACAACAGCATAAAGGTAGGCTAGACAGCTAGGCAGCATGCAGGCACGCGGTGGAGGGATACAACAATGCGAAATAGCGATATGCTACATAAACATCGGGGGAAACCTCTGAAGCCAGGAAGCTGTCGGTGACAATGCAGAACCATGTTCTAGAGAGAAGGGTCTTGCGCTCCATGAACACTCTGGTGCAGGCATCGGTCATGAGTCTGAATAAGAGGTCCACGTGCAGGGTTAGTACCTTCAACTGCAGGCCAATCAATCCCTAGTGGCATCTCTGTCCCGCGCGGGTAGAGAATGTACTCGGGTGTAGCCCAATGCTCACTGCTGGCAACAGCTGTGTCAGCACGTCGTAGAGTCGAGCACGAGTGGTGTACAACTTGATAGTAAGAGCCCGAGCAGTACGATCCATAGCCTCAAGGTACCGAACCAAGTACTGAGAGTCATATCGATGGCTCACAAAGGGGGTACAGACATCAGTGTAGTAACTGGTCTCATCCCCGGCTGGAGCATACGGAATGTATCTGAACCCAGTCTCCTCCAAGCGAGGGTGCTCCCTGCAAAGACGGGTGATCGCAACAAAGGCAACATCATGGACTGCCATCTCAACAGTCACTCCAAAACCCTGGAAGGTGTGCAACTCAGTGGTGGAGCAATCCTGCCGATCAAAGATAAGCATCTCAGCACGGTACTGCTCTTGGTTGAACTCGCAGAAGTCCTCAAAAATAGTGTACTGAGGGTACCAACGATAACCCAGCATGGTCAAGAGGTTGACCAGAATGGCCGGGCACCCAGTCGCATCCTCGGCCATAGTCTGGCGGATGATCTGTGTTGGGGGACGCATCTGAAACAACAGAGTTCAAGATGTCAATTGATAGTGTGTGAATCATTCATTGAACTTTCAAAGAATTAATTGCCGATAATCTAGCTCTCCGGTTGAATGTGATCATGAGAACCTAATGTTAGAGTTAGTAAAATCTTTTGACCCGAATAGAAGAGAGATCAGAGTCCCAGAGTAAAGATGAGGAATAAAAGATCCTAATACCACCCAATGGCGACGTGGGCCCGTAAGAAACACAGCCATGTTAGTAAAACCGTTTTCTAAAGACTAGACTCAACTTCAGCCAAGGAGTTGGAAAGGAGGATTCCTACAGGCAGTCGGCTCTGATACCAACTTGTGACGCCCTCGGCTTAATCATGCACTAATAATACACGTAAATGCACACTATCAAGCCTAAGGACTCACTTGAAGATATCACAACACAACTCTAAACACAAATAAAAGTCATACAAGCTTTATATTACAAGCCAGGGCCTCAAGGGCTCGAATACATAAGCTTGATGTCATACAAGCATCAACGGAAGCATTAGAGATCTGAGTACAGACATAAGTTTAACAGATAGGCCTTAAGAAGGCGTGGCAAAACAACGACTAAGATCGAAAAGGAGCAGGCCTCCTGCCTGGGTGCCTCCTAAACTACTCCTGGTCGTCGGAGGGCTCCTCGTAGTAGTACTCTCCAGCGGGGAAGTAGTAGTAGCCATAGTCAACAGCAGGGGCAGCTGGCTCCGGGACTCCTTCGTTTGGTCACATCATTTGGGTATGGGGAAAAGGGGGAAGCAAAGCAACCGTGAGTACTCATCCAAAGTACTCAGCAAGACTTACATCAGATCTATTCTATATATGCAACATTATCAAAGGAAGGCTGTATATGTGGACTAGACTGCAGAAATGCCAGAATAGAGAGAAGGCCTAGTCCTATCGAAGACTAGCATCTTCAGTGGTCTTGTAGCATTAGAAGAGTGCAGATTAGTAAAATATAAAGTAGTAGTAGTATTAAGCATCAACAACGCCCAGAGATCCTTTCTTGACTCCCTGCGAGAAAGCAATCCCGGAGCCATCATATCCATTTATCACCTCAAGTATGCAGTTCTAGCTGTATTGATCGGGATACAACTCCGAGTGTCCGTTACCGAGGATTCGGCTATTCGAATAGATTTACTTCCCTGCAGGGGTGCACCAACTTACCCACCATAATCGATTAACTCCTACCGGACACATTTTTCTAGGTCCTATCCGGTCTCGGTCAAAATGACATGCCGCAGCCCTACCTAGGCTCAACAGAGAGGCCAACACGCCGGACTAACCCTATGCGCGCAGGGGTCTTGGGCATATCGCACTTTGCTCTCCTGCACGTTGCGGGGGCGGCCGGAAGCAGACCTAGCCACCTTAATACAAGCGCGGGCATAACCAGTCCAATCCGCCATGCGCCGCTCAGTCGCTGGCGTCTAGAGAGCTTCGGCTGATGCCACGACGCAGAGTACCCATATTTATTCCCGCGTGATGGTTAGTGCTATTAGGCTAGAGGCCTACTCGGATCAAATATCCAAATCGTTAGTGTATTGGGAGCGCGCGGTAATGAGCAGAGACTCACGATCATGTGACCCCGTCGCCCCGTCTCATGGACTTGCGTCAAGGGCTAAGAATGCCCGGCCACGCCACGTAGAGATCTCGCGGGTACCCTCCAGGTCAACCCGACTCCACTTCACTCGCATCATATGCTCGCGCGGGTACCCCTCAGGGCCGACCCGTCTCTATTTAGTAACAGCAGTAAAGTAAAGGTAACCGTGTGTTTGTCGCATCAAGATGGAATCCGAGGAATAACCCTCGTTGGATTCCCACTCCACGATCCCGTTAAAGTGAAACCGGAGGAATCACCCTCGATGGCATTCACACTTGCGGGGTGCACGATAGAGCTTTGTTGGAGGTGGGAAGAGGAATCACCCTCGGTAACCCACAACTGACTAGCTATTCTACAGAGGCAACATCAGGAGTGAGTTAAGAGGTATCACCGTCGACACTTGATATTAGCTCTGCAGAGTCGAGCATCTTAGGGGGTGTGACGTGATGTGTTGGTCTCAGTCCGTTCAATCACATCGATCAGGACACAGATACTAAAGCGGGGTAACTAAGCAAGGAAGAGAGGCCACAGATGGTTTTCCATCCATTCTATACTAAGCAGTTTGGATAGCAAGCATGCATCAATAATAGTTACAAAAACAGGCTATGCATCAGAAATAGGATAAGCAGTAGCAGCAACCATTCTAATGAAAGCAGGAGGGAGAGAGAATAGGTGATATAGGCATGTGTCAAAGGGGGTTGCTTGCCTGGAAGCTCTGCTACAAAGGAGGGATCGTCAGTGGTGTCGTCACTCCTGAGCTGCATCGGTCTCGGGGGCTATCGAAATAGAAGAGGGGGAAGAAACAATAAATAAAGGCAGACAAATGCAACACAGATGCATGGCATGATGGTATGCAGTGCTGGTGGTGACCTAATGTAATGCTACATGTCGCAGATGAAGCGGGAAGGCGTTTAGGCCGATTTTGATATACTGAATCGAAGGGGAAGGTTCCATGTTCAGGTAGATAGGAGTGATGGTCAAGCATTTTGACCACATATTTGAATTCTTCACATTTTTTTGATCATTTTTCATATATAAATTATTTTCATCCGAGCTACGGTTAAATTTCTATGATTTTTCAAAGTTTTACTGAATTTCTGGAATTATTTTAATTATTTAATTCGACAGAAAAGGGTATTATGACGTCAGCATGATATCACACTGATGTTAGCAGTCAACACCAGCTGGTCAGAGTCAAACCTGACCAATGGGTCCCACCTGTCATAGACAGTGGCTTAACAGAGATTAACTAAATCTAAAACAGAGGTTAATTAGCAGCTAGGTCCCACATGTAAGTGACTTAACTAAATAACTAATTAAGTTTTAATTATAAATTCTCCTAAAATGTTAATTAAGCGGGTGGGGCCCGCATGTCAGTGGCACAGGGGTGCCCAGTCAACACGTTGACTAGTCAAACCAGTCAACAGGGGCCCCTGTGCCCACTAGCAGTGACCTTGGGGGTAGCCCCAGGTCAGCCTCGCTGGCGGCGGCTGGTGTTTCGCCGCCAGCGACCTCCAGGCACGGCGGAGGGCCACGGCCCTCGTCGGAAAACGGGTACGGGCCACCGTTTTGGGGGCGGCTGGGCTCGTTCGAACGAGTCGAGCGACCCGCGTCAATTGGTGGCGGTGGCCTCACCGGAAACGGCCGGAAACGACGCCAGCGACGAGGTCAGCGGCGGAGCAGTTACGGGCAACGACGAAGACGGCGTTGCAGCGCGCTATTGAGCAAAGGGGAGGCTGGGGAGGACCTACGCGGTGCGGTGAGTCCAACGGACACGAGCCCGTGACCAAATGTTCACCGGAAGGACGCCGGCGACGTGCAGAGGTGGCGACGCGTACGGGTGCTCGACAGGGTTGGTGCTAGGGGGCATGAGAAGACGCGTATGCGTGTGCATCGTGCTCCTGGGAGCACCAGGAGCACGACAGCGAGCTCGGGCGAGTGTGACGGTGACTGAGGCGACGACAATGAGCTCATCGGCTGCGGTGCGTTCGGGCGCGAGCGGAGCGGCGGCTACGGTCATCTAACTTCAGCGCAGATAGAGGGGAAAGGAGGGAAAGCTCACTGGGAAGGCACACGGGGGCTCGGCGAGAGTTTAGTAGCAGCAGCGCGGCGAATCGAGCGGCGGAGTTCCGGTGGCCATAGCGGAAGAAGACGGGGCTGGCGTGGCCGTGGTGGCTTCCCGGCTCCGTTCAGCAGGCGTGGAAAACATGGTCGATGACGGTGAGGACGCAGGAGACCACGGAGCGACGGGGTGACGACGGAGGTCGCGCGGGCGCGGCGGCGCTTGGGTGCGGGCGAGAGAGAGCGAGAGAGAGGGGGGAATGGATGAGGACGACGGGGAGGCCGAGGGGGCCGTTCTTATCCCCTCGGCGGCCTCTGTGGCGCCGTGGTGTCGGCGTTTCGCTGGAGCGTGCCGGCACGTCCACGAGCGCGGCGACACGCACAGAGAGAAAGCGAGAGGAGGGAGAAAGGGGCCGGCTGGGCTGGGCCAGGAACACTGTGCACTTAGGCCCAGTCGGTTTAGGCCTATTGTTTATCTTTTTCTGTTTTCTATTTACAGAAAGTGTATAAAAGTAAATGAGCTTTCAATTGCTTTTGTAAAAATGTGAAATGGGTCCACAACATTACAATGCATTATTCTGCTCTACCACAAAAAGTTTGGGCAAGGTTTGAATCAATTTGGACTTTTCAAAAATGGAAATGGCATTTAAAGTGTTGTTTTTGCACTGTTTTAAATGCTTTAGCCCAATTTAGCTTGATGGTGATGTTGTTTTCCTTAACAAAAATTTGTTTTGGAATATTTGCTAGATGATGAACATTTTTCCAGTAACTTTTGAACAACTTCAAATTGCACTTTTAATTTGAATTGAATTCAAAGAAAGAATTTGAAATGATTTGCTTCACCACTGTGATCAAGCATTGCAATGAGGATGACTTGGCATGTTTAACAAAAGATCACAGTGCTTTATTACATAGGGGTGTTACAAGCGTCCTGACATGGAAACAGATACCACGGTTAGATTCGTGGGATTTTTCTGAGCAACTTTCATGTATAAAGTTTTTCCATCCGAGCTACGATTAATTTTCTACGAATTAAACAAGTTTTAGTAATTTTTTGGATTTATTTAAATTAACAGAAATTGTCAAAAGTGGAATATGACATCATGCTGATGTCACCAATGCGTCAGCAGTCGGCTGACCAGCTGACTGGTCAAACTGGTAGGTGGGACCCACCATTTAGTGACTCAGAGCCTAAACAATTTGGTATAACTAATTAATCTACTGGTGGGGCCTACTGTCAGTGTCACTAATTAATTAACAGAATCACTAATTAGTAGTTAACAACGATTATGACAGCGGGACCCACTAGTCAGCGGCCGCGGTGAACAGTACCCACGTTGACCGTGGTCAACAGGGTCAAAAGTGGCCAGGGGGCCCATTGGCAGTGTCACTGGGCGGGCCCCAGGTCACGCCAGGTCAGCGGCAGTGCCGGAAACAGCTCCGGCGAGCTCTCCACGGCGGCCGAACGCCAGCGAGCTTCGAATTTTCGCTAGGGGGCACCGTTTCGCACGTTTCTGGTCGCGTTCAAACGAGCGAGGAGCGGCGCATTCAATGGAGCTAGCGCGGAGCCGTGGGGATGGCCGGAGGTGGCCGGACGGCGAGGCATCGCGGTGGCGTTCTTGGGTGTGCTACGGGATCAGCGATACACGGCACGAGCGGCTCCACGGAGGGCACCAGCCGCACCCTAGAGGTACCCTGAGCACAATGACGTGCTCAGATGGCCACAATGACGGCGGTAGTGATTGCAACGAGCTGCGCGGCGGAGCTGAGCTCGGGCGGTAATGGCGACGGCGATTTGAGGCAGTGGCAGGGGCGGCAGAAGGAGGGAGAGGGAGCGGAGCTCACCTAGCAGGCGCAAGGTAGCCCGACGACAAGTTAGTAGCAGGAGGGGAGGTCGTGGACGCTGTTGATCGCCGGAGATGTCGAATACAGGAGCGGCTCAATCCGTGGGCTACGATTTCGCCTAGCTCGAACGGAGCCCCGCAGAGGAAGTAGCCGAGGCAGGCGAGCCTCCCGGACACGGTCACCGGGCTCGGGGATGCAGGTGGCCACGGTGGAGCAGCATAGCGGCGGAGGAGGCGCTCGGCTGCGCGGCAGAGGAGAGGGGGAGCGAACGAGCGCGCTGGGAGAGAAGGGGGAAATGAGGGCGGCGTCCAGGGGGGATGCAGGGGAGGTCGAGCTTATCCCCAGCACACCTGCCCTGTCGCGGTGGCGAGCTAGGGACGGTGCAGCGCCCGCCGTGCTCGAAGACGACGACACAGTGAGGGGAGCAGGTAAGGGAAGGCCCTGGTTGGCTGGCTGGGCTGCGCCAGCTGCACTGTGCCCTTAGGCCCAGCCGGTTGAGGCCATTTTATTTCTTTTCTGTTTTTTCCTTTTTTACAGAAGACTTAGAAAAGAAAAGGAGCTGCTAAATGCTTTTGAAAAATGTGAAACTTATCCACATAATTACAATGCATTATTCTGCTCTGCCACAAAAAGTTTGGGCAATTTTGGAATCTATTTGCATTTTTTCAAAAAATGGATTTGGCGTTTTAAATGTTGTTTTGCACTGTAATAATTGCCCTGGCCCACTTTTAGGTTGATGGTGATGTTGTTTTTCATAACATCATTTCTCTTGGATTATTTGCTAGATGATGAACATTTTTCCAGCAAATTGTGAGCAACTTCAAATTTCACTTGCATTTGGATTTGAATTCAGTGGCAGAATTGGAAATGAGATATTAATTACTATGATCAAGCATTGCAAAGGATGAAGACTTGGCATAACTATGAAATGATCACTGTGCTCATTACCCAGGGGTGTTACAATTCTCCTCCACTACAAGAAATCTCGTCCCGAGATTTAAGTGGGGGAGTAAAGGGTAACTTCGGGAGAACTGACCCTTGTAGGGTCGATTATCTGGTGGACAATTCAGGGAATGTGGCAGAAGTATCGCTCGAGTTGAAAGTTTGGAAAACATCGAGAGCAAAGTATGAAGGTACAATAAGAAGTTTCAAGCGAATGGACATCCGATCGATACCTGAATAGAGTGTGAAAAGGGGTTCAGAGCATCGGGAATAGATCATCTCTCGGAGGGTAGCTCATGATAACACACAAAGCAAAGAGCATAGGATACTTCGGAATCAAGGATGTACAGGAGGGTCAGGTTCCGATCCTGTGGAACTGTGATGAGGGTCGATCAAATGTAGGGAGAACGGTGACATCTTAACGGTCACCACAACAAGGTATGTCAGAGGATAGTCTGTCAGTTATGTCGGCAACAACATCAGTACCAAGGGCAAGGGACGAAGAGAACCATTTTCCTGCTCGTTGAACAAGGTGGACCAATAGGCAAAGTTCTCGTCCATCGGTGGTTACCCGAATGTCATCAACAATAGTAACAGGTTCTTACTGACCGAATTGTACTTCGAGGTGTTTTCATAAACAAGGAATTATCACTGCTTAGATCACATAGATTATCTAAGAGGTTAACCAGACCAATGGAAAGGAAAATGTGGTTAATTGGTTAATCAAACCAATGGAAAGGAAAATGTGTTTACACACAAGAATGAGGAGTAAATCCTTTCCCAAGGACAAATAGAGCATGATATACATGACAGGACAGCCAGTACTTAACCCCTTAGACAAAAGGGGCAAGGAGAATCTCAATGTTTACCCATACAACGGTGTTTGGATAATTGATCAAGAAACATGTAGCATTACGCTTCCACTGTTCTCAATGATATTCAGAATACCACAGTCATGCTTTGAGGTAGCAATAATATGGTGTTTCAAGTAAAAGGTTGGATCTGAAGATCACAAGAGATACAAAGGAACAATTACAAGAATAGCAGGGAACTCAATGTCAGAGCAAAACATGACCAAGTCTATGTTGGCAGGAAGTCAAGGATGGTGTCGATGATAACACAAATCATCGAGGGGCAAGGATGGTATTTCTCACCATGAATTCAATTGATAACTTGGAAGAAGTCAAAGTGTTGATGGTGATCACATCACATTTGTCGAGGGGTTTCAAGAGGATGCAATCGAACTGCAACAACATTTAGCAAGGGAATGACAAAGTGGAAAGTTATGGAAACAACAGATAAGATGCAAGCCCAGAAGCGGAGTTGCTTTTCATGTCAACAAAATGATGATGAAAACTCGATGTAAGCCTTGCTCACGGTCAGAAGAGTTCATGCACCAAGGAAGAACGAGGTAGCATGGTCAAAGGCAGCAGGATAAGGATGTAGCTGGCAGGCTAAGAACGGCATGACAGAGTTCAAATTTCCCAGTAACAAAATTACTAGAGGATCTGAACCACGGTGTGGATTTGAGTCACTCGGCGGAGTTCTCAAAAGATGGGTAATTTGAATGAAACTAGAGGGACAATCAATTGCAATTTGATTGGCCGAGATCCGACTCATGTCCAAAATGACGTCTGAGCCGGGATGATGAATTCTAGGAAATAACTTATGATAGCGAGCATTCGCAGCAGATTGAATCAAGGGACTCAAAATGGCAATGATGAGGGATGTCAATGGAGATTACTAGACATATGGAATTAACCATAAGGCAAGCAGGCAAGAATTTCCAAAGCAATAAGCTGCAGAGGATTCTCGGGAGATTAGATAGTATTAAAAAGTATTTTTGGGAAACATAGGAACAGCTGGGGTGAATGAATTCCCGGTAAGTGTCAGGAATTATCCGCAATGCAAAAGAAGCTGCAAGGCAGTAGGCACAAAGGATTCTCGGAACAATGGAGAGTACTTGGGGTATCTTGTAAAATCAAGGACAACTGGAAATTAAGGTACAAACGACAAGGAGGTTTAGTTATGTAGGGGGATTTATCAATGGTAGGGAACTGCAAAGGCGGTGGCACCTTATAGGGTCACTAGGCAATAGGAGTGATGCCTGGTACCAAGTCGATAACAAACTTGACGGCTCTAACAGGTGACACTCTAGGAAGTTCTTTGGGGAAGACATCTTGGAACTCGCAAACGACAGGAATATTTTTGATTCCCTAGAGAGGAGAAGCGTTCATCGCATTCAAAGCATATATCTGGGCTTCGGCATCTCGAACAATTTGAGCAGAGTAGTTCACTATCTCATCGAAGGGTGAAGAAGTTGGACGGTTTTAGTGGCGCAATCAATTGAAGTAGTATGAGCCTTCAACCAATCCATACTGATGTAGGGTAGAACCCTAGATGCCCGATCTTTCATGATTGGAGTGGATCCTACGAAGAACATGAGGAGAAACACAAGGGGAAAATGAGAGAAATCACTCAAACCAACAAGATTCGATTACACATGTGCTAGATCCTCGAAACAAAAAAAGAGATACACGATCCACGATCAACAAGGGACGATACAAGTAGCAAGTTCTTCTCCGTGAGGAGGTCTTGAGGGGGTCTTCCCGTGAGGGGTCTTGAATCCGCTTGGGGGATCTTCTCCGAAGAGGTCGTGGACTCCAATGGAGAAGTAACCAAGTGGATGAGCAAAGCTCTATCTCTCAAATGAGCTAATCCGTTGCTAAACCTAGAAAGAGGGCGGAGGAGGAGTATATATAGTCTTGGGGGCGAAGAGGTACATGGGCCTCGGGCCCTTACACTGTGCGTTGACAGGGGAGGCCGGATGTCCGGGCGTCGGGCCGGATGTCCGGGCCTTCACGAAGTGCCGGATGTCCGGGCGGTCGGGGTTGGTCTCGGTGCTCTCTGGATAGGTGGGGTCCGGATGTTCGAGCCGGAGGCCGGATGTCCGGCGGCTCGGGAAGAGCCGGATGTCCGGGCCCTTGGCTGGATGTCCGGGCTGACGGGCCTGTCCTTCTGTTCTCTCGATGGGCTTGTCTGGATGTCCGGGCTGAACGCCGGATTTTTGGGCCGGGGCCAGATGTCCGGGCCGAAGGCCGGATGTCCGGGCCCTGTAGACTTTGCTGCTGGGCCGTTGCGGCTGGCGACACCTCCGGGGGCCGGATGTCCGGGTCCTGGGAGCTGTTCTCGACTCCTTCCAATGGTTCTCCTCGTCCATGAACTTGGAGATTTGTCCGTCTTCACGAGCATCTCCGAGAGGGTCTTCTAGGTACGTGAGCACACATAGCATTTCTGTTTGAGGTAGTAGCCATGTCTCACATGATTCATATGGAAGTTCATTAAGGAGAGATGTCACCTCGGTCTCGAGAGCTCTTGCGCGTGCTCGTGTCATTGGTCCTCTTGGCACTTGGTGAGACGATGATAGGTCCATGGGGATGACCATAGGATGCTCCGCATCATCTCCCCCCCCCCCCTTGGGAAATATCCGACCTCGGATCGAAATCCTCATCACCATGGTAGGGAGAGAGATCTTTGATGTTGAAGATGTCGCTCATGGAGTACTTGTCACGTGAGATGTCGATCTTGTAGGCGTTGTTGTTGTAGCGTTCAAGCACCTTGAAGGGTCCATCGGCTCGTGGTAGAAGTTTGGACTTGCGTTCGTTAGGGAAGCGGTCCTTGCGAAGGTGTAGCCCCACAAGATCTCCAATGTTGAATACCATGGGTTGCTTGTTGACGTTGAGCTTTGTCGCGAGTCGTTGTACTTGGTGGTCGATGGTGTGCCTTGTATCTTCATGCATCTTCTTGAGGTAGCTCACTCGGGCACTCGCGTCCATGTTGATGCGCTCTTGTAGTGGTAGAGGAAGAATGTCCAATAGGGACAACGGGTTGAAGCCGTAGACGACCTCGAAGGGGGACTTGCCGGTAGTCGAATGTCTTGCGCGGTTGTAGGCGTACTCGGCGATGGGTAGACCCTCCCCCCACTCCTTGATGTTCTTCTTGATCAACACGCGAAGTAGAGTGGAGAGTGTGCGGTTGGTCACCTCCGTTTGGCCGTTGGTATGCCGTGGAGAACAAAAGCTTGATTCCGAGCTTGGCGCATAGAGTCTTCCAAAAGTAGCTCAAGAACTTCACGACGCGGTCCGAGAAAATTGTCTTTGGAACTCCATGGAAGCGCAAGATTTCTCTACAAAAAAGATTTGCAACATGTGAAGCATCGTCTATCTTGTTGCAAGGAATGAAATGAGCCATCTTAGAGAATCGGTCCACAACAACAAACACGGAATCTTTGCCGTTTCTAGTCCTAAGCAAACCAAGCACAAAATCCATGCTAATATCTTCCCATGGGTGAAACGGAATTGGAAGTGGCATATATAGACCATGGGATTGAGCTTTAGACTTAGCTTTGCCGCATGTAGAGCACCGGTTGGTGAAGCGTGAGACGTCGCGGAACATCTTGGGCCAAAAATAGTTCTTGGAGAGCGTAGCAAATGTCTTGTCGCATCCAAAGTGTCCCATTACCCCTCCTCCATGAGATTCTTGCAAAAGTAACAAACGAAGAGAAGACTCGGGGATGCAAAGTTTGTTAGTTCTCATAAGATAATAATCCTTGATGTAATAGCGTTCCCAAGACGTATGCGTCAAACATTTGGCATAAGGAATAGCAAAAGTAGGATCATGCGCATATAAGTCTTTTATGTGCTCAAAACCGATGACATTCAATTCAAGTTGGGTAACAAGCATGCATCGATGGGAAAGTGCATCCGCCACAACATTTTCCTTACCTTTAATATACTTGATGACATAAGGAAATGACTCGATACTCCACTTAGCATGACGCTTGTTCAACTTAGTTTGACCCTTAAGATACTTAAGTGTTTCATGATCGGTGTGAAGAATGAACTCAGGAGGGCGGAGATAATGTTCCCAAACATGCAAGACTCTAACTAAAGCATATAGCTCTTTGTCATAGATGGGATAATTGAGTTGCGCGCCAGAGAGTTTTTCATTAAAGAAGGCGATGGGGCGCTTCTCTTGCATCAACACACCTCCTATGCCATAACCACTAGCATCGCAATGAATCTCAAAGGGTTTATCAAAGTTTGGTAAAGCAAGCAAAGGAGCATGTGTCAGCAAGTTCTTTAGCTCATTGAATGCGGTATCTTGTGATGGTCCCCAAATAATCGGCGCATTTTTCTTACTCAAAGCATGTAAAGTGGAAGCAATGGTGCTAAAATCCTTCACAAATCGTCGATAGAATCCGGCTAAGCAGAGGAAACTATGCACTTGTTGCAAGTTTGTTGGTTGGGGCCAAGTTTTAATAGCATTGATCTTACATTCATCTACATGAACACCCTTAGAAGACACAACGAAACCCAAGAAAACAAGCTTATCAACACCGAAAAGGCATTTGTCCATATTAGCATAAAGGCGCTCTTTTCTAAGAGTTTGCAACACGGTTCTAAGATGGGTGACATGATCTTTGAGAGATTTGCTAAAAACAAGAATATCGTCAAAGTAGACCACAACAAATACACCAATGTAGGGCCTAAGAACAAAATGCATGACTCGCATGAAAGTACCGGGTGCTTCGGATAAACCCATTGGCATAACAAGCCATTCATATAAGCCAAATTTGGTCTTAAATGCGGTTTTCCATTCGTCACCTTCTTGTATGCGGATTTGGTAATAGCCACTTTTAAGATCAATTTTAGAGAAAATTGTGGCTCCGCTAAGCTCATCAAGCATATCATCTAGGCGTGGAATGGGGTAACGATAACGCACAGTGATAGCATTGATAGGATGACAATCGGAACACATGCGATATGTACCATCTTTCTTGGGAACAAGGATTACCGGGACGGCACAAGGGCTCAAGCTTTCTCGTACATGGCCGTTGTCGATGAGTTGTTGTACTTGCCGTTGGATCTCCTTGGTTTCCTCGGGGTTGACGCGGTTGGGAGACTTGTTAGGAAGAGGTGCTCCGGGGATGAGGTCGATACGATGTTCGATGCCTCGTAGTGGAGGTAGACCCAGAGGTAGCTCGTCGGGAAAAACATCTTGGAATTCCTGCAATAGAGAAGATAACACTAAAGGTAGATTGTGAGAGGTGTTAGTTTTTGGTGCCTCATCCTTGCACAAAAGGACATAGTGCATAACACTTGATGGGTTCTCTCACACTTCTCTCATCTCTCTTTTGGTGGCAAATAGGACTAAGTTTTTCTTGCCGCTCATCATGGAGGCACTCAATTTTGGCTTGTGGCGCTCACTCTCTTTTTGGTGGCTTGCTCTCTCACTATTATCTCCACGATGGGTGGCTTGCTTGTCGGCGATCACTTGACTTGGAGACATAGGTCGTAGCACGTACTCCTTCCCTTTCATCTTGAAGCTATAGTGATTGGTTCGCCCGATGTGGATGACGCCTCGGTCAAATTGCCATGGCCGCCCAAGAAGGTGGTGGCAAACGGACATCGGAACGACATCACACTCCAAAGTGTCTTCGTATGCTCCGATTTTGAAGGAGACTTGCACCATATGCTCGACTTGGATAGTGCCTGAGTCGCTTAACCATTGAACTTTGTAAGGATGCGGGTGCTTCATCTTGACCAATTGGAGCTTGGAGCATAGTTCTTCACTTGCCAAGTTATGACAACTTCCTCCATCGATGACGACCTTCACGGACCTTCCATTGGTGCCGGTCTTGGTGTGGAAGATATGGCATCTTTGGTCTTCGTCTTGTTGATGTTGAAGTGTCAAGACCTTGGAGACAACAAGAGCGGGGCTTGAATCTTCATCACAAAAGACTTGATCATCTTCATCTTCGTTCACTTGTCGGTGCATAGCCACATTCTCAAGGGCTTCCATTTCTCCTTCACTCATGGAGTCGTATGTACCATCCTCGTTGAAGATCATGGTGCGCTTGTTGGTACACTCGAAGGACTTGTGGCCTCGGCCACCGCATGTGAAGCACTTGATCGAACATGTCTTGACGGTCTCATTGGGTGGAGTTGTAGATGATGAAGCTCTCGGCTTGAAGTTGCTTGTAGTAGGAGGACGACTTGAGGTTGTCGAAGTTTTCTTGTAACTTGAGTTGTCGCCGTTGCTTGGAGAAGGCTTCATTGAGGTAGATGGTGTTGGAGTCGTTGAAGCTTGGGTGTTGGAGAAGCCATAGGACTTGGATGAGAACTTGGCATACTTGAAGTCATCTTGCACTTGACGTTCCACCTTGGTAGCTTGATGCACTAGCTCGATGAGGTTGGCGTAAGGTTGGAAGTCGGCGATCTTCTTGATAGGATGATTGAGTCCATTCAAGAAACGTGCCATAGTTTGCTCATCATCTTCCGTACATTGGCTCGTATCATGGCAATCTCCATTTCCTTGTAGTACTCTTCAACGCTTTTTGTTCCTTGCTTGAGGAGTTGGAGTTTCTTGAAGAGGTTGAGGTTGTAGTAGATTGGCACAGAACGTGCTCTCATGATATCCTTCATTTGCGCCCAAGTGGTGATTGGTGGTTCACCTCTTGCCTCACGACGCTCAATGACTTGTTCCCACCTTATGAGGACGTAGTCTTGGAACTCAAGGGATTCCATAGAGATCTTCTTCTTTTCCTCATAGTTGTGCAAGCGGAAGATTTTGTCAACCTTCAATGCCCATGAAAGGTACTCTTTGGGATCATTGCTTCCGGAGAACTTGAGCATGGTGAACTTTAGCTTGCCGTAGCATTGCTCTTCATTGTGTCAAGGTCGAGGGTGATGACGTCCTTGACGAGGAGGATTGTCTCCCTCAACTTGCTCTTGTCGTGGAGGATTTCCATTGTCTTGTTGCTCTTGTTGAACTTGAGGTTCTTGTCGAGCTTGTGGAGGAGCTTGTCGAGCTTGTGGAGGAACTTGAGGAACTTGTCGGTGCAACCATGATTGATAAATGCTCTCTTGAACTTCTTCGCGAAGTGCTTCTTCTTGCTCACGAGTATGCCGGTTGCGGTCGGCGATGGCGCGACTTGTGTCGTGGAGGGCACGTTGCGCCTCAAGTGCTTGAGCTTCTCGTCGTAGTTGTTCTTGACGTTGTGCCTTGGCATCTTGCTTGTCTTGGTGTAGGCGTGCTCGTTCTTCCTCTTGTTGGCGTAGACGTTGCCTTTCTTGTGCTTGCGCAAAGGTAGCTTCGTTTTGGCGATGCCGATGTGCTTGCTTGTCAAGCTGCTCTTGTGTAGGGTTGCCGTGGAGAGGATTGCGGTTTGCTTGACGGTCTTGAGGCGCGGCTTGGCAAAGAGTGTTTGACGTCGGTGTACTTGAGTTGTCGGAGGAGTGTCAACTTGAGTGGCTCCGTCTTGAGTAGGACGACAAGGTAGAAGAGCGGTTGACCATCATGGTTCAAATATCCTCCTTGAGAGAGGCCATGGATGTGTCGAAGTAGTCTCTTGTACATTGCTCGGATTGACGTAAGTTGGTGGCGAGGTTGTCGATGCGGTCGCCCAAAGCTTGTTGTTCTTGATGCAAAGATCGTTGTGCGCCAAAGACGTGGTTCTTGGTGACGTAGGTGTTCATGTCGTCGTCTTGCTCGATGAAGAGTGGGTTGGTCGAAGAACTTGGCCTATCCATCATTCCAAGCAAATATGTGAGTGGGAGAAGGAGAAGAACTTATACCAAATGTATCTGGACCGATGTTGAAGATGGATCAATGAGCACTCAAATGTGTAACAAGGAAATTGCACAATTGGTACCAATTCTTTTCGATTTCTCACAACTACACAAATAAAAGCTTATAGTGGAGCTCGGTTAGGATGGTGGCACAAAATTTGATGCAATTGTTAGTGAGAGACTCAATAATGTTGAAAAAGATTCACAAATTTGCAAATGCAACAAGTAGACCAATAGCAAGATATGGTACACGGAAACACACACGCAAATAGATAAATGGGGTCGTGCGATCAAAATGAGCCAAAATGTAGAATCCACAAAAATGCTCTTGTTGCACAACACGAGAGAGACGCTAGCACGATTGCACAATAGGCGGATACGAAACTTGTGGACAACCTACTAAGCAAAAATGCAACGATTTCTATCCCAAGTATGCTATATGTATGGTCTTCTGATGGTATGATCCAAGATGATCGAGTATGACAATCTTAATGTAGTATGATGCTATGGTTCTTTCTTACAAGCTCTTTGCTTATCTTTCCCTTTTGCTTAAAAGCTTGGTTGGCTCTTTCTCTTTTGAGCTCTTTTCTCATGCAAAACTTCACGAACCAAGATAGCAATTGTGTATGCGATGACAACTTTTTGACACAAAAGATGATACCAAGATATGCACCATGATCATATGGTATGTATGCTATGGGAAGTATGATCACTAATGTGCACAAGTGACGTTGCTGGCAATACTCAAAGGCTAGTCTCGATAGACAAGATACGCAAAATTGGGCTATGGTGGTTATCAATGTAATGGCAAGGAGTAGACCAAGATGTCGTCGAGATTACCGTCCTTGCTTATGGTTGAGGGTGGCAAAATTGTTGAGCGTTTGTTGTTGATGACGAGTCCGTGGCGAAGATGAGCAGCGGTGATGTTGATGTCGAACCGTCCCTAATTTGCCAAAACGCGTTAGGAAACAGAAACCGCAACTCAAATTCTCAAAGCAAAACGTGTCAAAATTGTCGGAGTTGGTAGCGAGTAAGTGGTGGAGTTTGCGGAAAGCGGTGGTGGTATGCGGAAGTGTACGTGGGCACCGGAGCAAAATTTGGCGAAAGTTAGGCGACAAACGTAGCGGTGGATGGAAGTGATGCTGTCAGGGGCCGGATGTCCGGGCTTCAGGGCCGGATGTCCGGGGTGGCCGGATGTCCGGGCTATCGGGCCGGATGTCCGAGCTCTGGATCCATGGACGAACTCGAAGAACTCCGCGTGGAAAAGTCAAATCCGGGGCAAAATTCGGGAGAATTTGTGGATGGAAATTGGGGAAAAGATGGGGGAAAGCTAGATCTACTTGCAACACACGAAATCCGCGGATCAAATTCAACAAAACTTCATCACACCAACAAATCACAAAAAAAATATTGGGGCTATTTTTGTGGGGATTTTCGAAATTGGGGAAGAACACAACAAAATTAGGCTAGAAAACAAAGGGTAGGGGCTCCAAAATCTGTGATCAACCAAAGCTCATGATACCAAGATGATGTAGGGTAGAACCCTAGATGCCCGATCTTTCACGATTGGAGCGGATCCTACGAAAAACACGAGGAGAAACACGAGGGGAAAACGAGAGAAATCACTCAAACCAACAAGATTCGATTACACATGTGCTAGATCCTCCAAACACAAAGAGATACAAGATCCACGATCAACAAGGGACGATACAAGTAGCAAGTTCTTCTCCGTGAGGAGGTCTTGAGGGGGTCTTCCCGTGAGGGGTCTTGAATCCGCTTGGGGGATCTTCTCCGAAGAGGTCGTGGACTCCAATGGAGAAGTAACCAAGTGGATGAGCAAAGCTCTATCTCTCAAATGAGCTAATCCTTTGCACACCCTAGAAAGAGGGCGGAGGAGGAGTATATATAGTCTTGGGGGCAAAGAGGTACATGGGCCTCGGGCCCTTACATTGTGCGCAGACAGGGGAGGCCGGATGTCCGGGCGTCGGGCCGGATGTCCGGGCCTTCACGAAGTGCCGGATGTACGGGCTGCGCCGGATGTCCGGGCGATCGGGGCTGGTCTCGGTGCTCTCTGGATAGGTGGGGTCCGGATGTCCGGGACGAAGGTCGGATGTCCGGCGGCACGGGAAGAGTCGGATGTCCGGGCTGACGGGCCTGTCCTTCTGCTCTCTGGATGGGCTTGTCCGGATGTCCGGGCTGAACGCCGGATTTCTGGGCCGGGGGCCGGATGTCGGGACCGGAGGCCAGATGTCCGGGCCCTGTAGACTTGGCTGCTGGGTCGTTGCGGCTGGCGACACCTCCAGGGGCCGGATGTCCGGGTCCTAGGAGCTATTCTCGACTCCTTCCAATGGTTCTCCTCGTCCGTGAACTTGGAGACTTGTCCGTCTTCACGAGCATCTCCGAGAGGGTCTTCTAGGTACCTGAGCACACATAGCATTTCTGTTTGAGGTAGTAGCCATGTCTCACATGATTCATATGGAAGTTCATTAAGGAGAGATGTCACCTCGGTCTCGAGAGCTCTTGCATGTGCTCGTGTCATTGGTCCTCTTGGCACTTGGTGAGACGATGATAGGTCCATGGGGATGACCATAGGATGCTCTGCATCACTTACCTAGAATGAGGTCAATATTGGAAGACTCCAGAATAATGGGAGAGACAAAGAATCATTCGAGAAATAACATGCACAATGAAAGAAGTGCATAGGATACAACATAATGGTCCAGCATGACATACAGATCAATACATAACATCGATTACAAGCCGATAGTACAGGTTCAGAAAGAGAAATAATCTAGACCAACTAGGCGGCGCGCAGGCACGCGGTGGAGGGATGCAACAACGAGAGATAGCGATATGCTACATCAACGTCGGGAAAAACCTCTGAAGCCAGAAAGTTGTCGGTGACGATGAAGAACCCTGTTCTTGAGAGAAGGGTCCTGCGCTCCGTGAACACTCTGGTGGAGGCGCCGGTCATGAGCTGGAATAAGAGGTCCACGTGTAGGGGTAGTACCTCCAACAGCAGGGCAATCAAGCCCTGGTGGCATCTCTGTACTGCTCGGGTAGAGGATGTGCTCGGGATGTATCCCAGGGCGAACTGCTGGTATCAGCTGTCTCATAGCGTCGTAGAGACGAATACGAGTAGTGTACAACTCGACAGCAAGAGCTCAGGTAGTGCGATCCATAGCCTCAAGGTACCGAACCAAGAACTGAGGGTCATATTGACGACTCATGTAGGGAGTACAGACAGCAGTGTAGTATCTAGTCTCATCCCCAGATGGAGCATACGGAATGTATCTGAACCCAGTATCATCCAAGCGGGGGTGCTCTCTGCGAAGATGGGTGATCGCAATAAAGGCAACCTCATGGACTGCCATCTCAATAGTCACTCCAAAACCATGGAAGGTGTGCAACTTAGTGATGGAGCGATCCTGCCGATCAGAGATAATCACCTTGGCGCGGTACTGCTCCTGGTTGAACTCGCGGTAGTCCTCGTAGACAGTGTACTGACGGTACCATCGATAACCCAGCATGCTCAAGAGGTCGACCAGAATGGCCGGGAACCCATTCGCATCCACAACCATAGTCTGACGGACGATCTGTGTTGCGGGTCGCATATGAAATAGCAGAGTTCAAGAAGTCAAATGGCAGTGTGTGAAGCATTCATTGTACTTTCAAAGAATTGATTGCAGATAATCCAGCTCTCCTGTTGAATGTGATTACGAGATCCTAATGTCAGAGTTAGCAAAACCTTTAACCCGAAAAGGAGAGAGATCAGAACCCCAGAGTAAAGATGAGGAATAAAAGATCCTAATGCCACCCATTGGCGACGTGGGCCCGTAAGCCACACCGCCATGTTAGTAAAACGGTTTTCATAGACTAGACTCAACTTCGGCCAAGGAGTTGGAAAGGGGATTCCTATAGGCAGCCGGCTCTGATACCAACTAGTGACGCCCCCGACTCGACCGTACACTAATCATACACGCAAATGTGTACGATCAAGATCAGGGACTCGCGGGAAGATATCACAACACAACTCTAGACACAAATTAAAGTCATACAAGCTTTATGTTAAAAGCCAGGGGCCTCGAGGGCTCGAATACATAAGCTCGCTTACAAGCGTTAGCGGAAGCATTAGATATCTGAGTACAGACATAAAAGATAAAACAGATAGGCCTTAAGCAGGCAGGGCAAAACAACGACTAAGATCAAAAAGGCGTAGGCCTCCTGCCTGGGACCCTCCGAACCTACTCCTGGTCGTCAGCCAACTCGTAGTAGTAATCACCCTCGGGGTGGTAGTAGTAGTCGTCGACGGGGGCAGCTGAATCCTGGGCTCCGTCATCTGGTCGCATCAAATGGGTATAGGGAAAAGAGGAAGCAAGCAGCCGTGAGTACTCATCCAAAGTACTCAACAAGACTTACATCAGATCTATTCTATGTATGCAACATTAACAAAGGAAGGTTGTATCTGTGGGCTAGACCGCAGAAATGCCAGAATAGAGAGAAGGCCTAGTCCTATCGAAGACTAGCATCTTCAAGCATCTTTGCAGCATTTAGAAGAGTACAGAATAGCATATTATAATTAACAATTATGTTGTAACATTAGCGCCCAGAGATCCTTTCTCGACTCCCTACGAGAAAGAAATCCCGGAGCCATCATATCCATTTATCATATCCCGTATCCAGTTCTAGTTGTATCGATCAGGATACAACTCCGGGTGTCCGTTACCGAGGATCCGGCTATTCGAATAGATATACTTCCTTGCAGGGGTGCACCAACTTACCCACCACGCTTGATAAACTCCGGCCGGACACACTTTTCTCGGGTCATGCCCGGCCTCGGTCAAAACGACACGCCGCAGCCCTACCTAGGCTCAACAGATAGGTCAGCACGCCGGACTAACCCTATGCACACAGGGGTCTTGGGCCCATCGCTCTTTGCGCTCCTGCATGTTGCATGGGTGGCTGGTGAGCAGACCTAGCCCCCTCAAACAAGGACGGGCGTTCCAGTCCAACCCGGCGCGCGCCGCTCAGTCACTGACATCTAGAGAGCTTCGGCTGATGCATATGTCGCAGAGTACCCATATTTATTCCCGCGTGATGGTTAGTGCGAAAAGGCCAGAGGCCTACTCGGATCAAATATCCAAACCATTAGTGTATTGGGAGCGCGCGGTAACAAGCAGAGACTCACGATCATGTGACCCCGTCGCCCCGTCTCATGGACTTGCGGCAAGGGCTAAGAATGCCCGGCCGCGCCACGTAGTTATCTCGCGGGTACCCTCCAGGTCAACCCGACTCTGCACCACTCGCACCATTTGCTCGCGCGGGTACCCCTCAGGGTTGACCCGACTTTATCTGGTATCATGGGTAACGTCACAGTAAACGTGTGTCCATAACACCAAGGGGGAAAACCCGAAGAATCACCCTCGATGGATTCCCACTCGATGTAACCGACAAGGTGAACTAAGGAGGAATCACCCTCGATGGTTCACTCTTGAAGGGTTGCGCGACAGAGTCGTTATCGAGAGTGGTGAAGGAGGAATCACCCTCCGTAGACCACGACCGAATAGCTACTCTACAAAGTTAACATCAGAAGTGCTATACGAGGTATCACCCTCGGCACTCGATAGTAACCCTACAGAGTCGTACAATTACGGCGGGTGTGATGTGATGTGTCGGGCTCTGGTCGTCGATCATGTTGATCGAGTCATCTGATAATCTAGCGGGGGCAACCGGGACAAGGTGAGGGGTCACGGGTGGATCACCAACCAACCTATACTAAGCAGTTTAGGATAAGCAGGTAAGGTAACAAGAGCAGGTTACAAAAGCAGGCTATGCATCAGAATACGATCAAACAAATACAGTAGCAAATTCTAATGCAAGCACGAGAGAGAATGGAATGGGTGATATAAGAATGATCAAGGGCGGGTTTGCTTGCCTGGAAGCTCTGCTACAAAGGACTGGTCGTCAGGGGTGTAGTCGACGTCAAGAGCAGCATCAGTCTCGGGGGCTACGTCAGTATCGGGATTTACCGAGAGAGACGAGGGGGAGGAAACAAATAAATACACAACAATCATATGCAGCACAGAGCATGCCATGCTAACGTGAAGTGCAGGGTTGCCTAAAAGCATGTCTAAGTCACATTAGTTATTTTAGGGTTAAAGTTGGATTTATTAACAGGTATGCATGCGCTATTCATTTACCGGAAACGGATGAAAAGTTACGGGTTCACCTACGTAGAGGATCCCGACACGGAAACAGATAGCACAGTTAGGTTCGTGGGATTTTTCTGAGCAACTTTCATGTATAAAGTTTTTCCATCCGAGGTACGGTTAATTTTCTACGAATTAAACAAGTTTTAGCAATTTTCTAGATTTATTTAAATTAACAAAAATTGTCAAAAGTGGAATATGACATCTTGCTGATGTCACCACCGCATTAGCAGTCGGCTGACCAGCTGACTAGTCAAACTGGCAGGTGGGACCCACCTGTCAGTGACTCAGAGCCTAAACAATTTGGTTAAACTAATTAATCTACTGATGGGCCTACTGTCAGTGTCACTAATTAATTAACAGAATCACTAATTAGCAGTTAACAACGATTATGACAGCGGGACCCACTAGTCAGTGGCTGTGGTGAACAGTACCCGCATTGACCGTGGTCAACAGGGTCAAAAGTGGCCAGGGGAGCTACTGGCAGTGTCACTGGGCGGGCCCTAGGCCACGCCAGGTCTGCGGCGGCGCCGGAAAGAGCTCCGGCGAGCTCTCCGCGGTGGCCGAACGCCGGCGAGCTTCGAATTTTCGCTAGGGGGAACCGTTTCGCATGTTTCTGGTCACGTTCGAACGAGTGAGGAGCGGCGCATTCGATGGAGCTAGCGCGGAGCCGTGGGGATGGCTGGAGGTGGCTAAACGGCGAGGCACCTTGGCGGCGTTCTCGGGTGTGCTACGGGATCGGCGCTACACGGCACGAGCGGCTCCACGGAGGGCACCGGCCGCACCCTAGAGGTGCCCTGAGCACAATGACGTGCTCAGATGGCCACGATGACGGTGGTAGCGACTGCAACGAGCTGCGCGGTGGAGCTGAGCTCGGGCGGTAATGGCGACGGCGATTTGAGGCAGTGGCAGGGGTGGCAGAAGGAGGGAGGAGGAGCGGAGCTCACCTAGCAGGCGGAAGGTGGCCCAGCGACAAATTAGTAGCAGCAGGGGAGGTCACGGACGCCAGTGATCGCCGGAGATGTCGAATACATGAGCGGCTCGATCCGCGGGCTACGATGTCGCCTGGCTCGAACGGAACCCCGCAGAGGAAGTAGCCGAGGCAGGCGAGCCTCCCGGACACGGACGCCGGTGGCCACGGCGGAGCAGCGTTGCGGTGGAGGAGGCGCTCGGCTGCGTTGTAGAGGAGAGGGGGAGCGAACGAGCGCGCTGGGAGAGAAGGGGGAAATGAGGGCGGCGTTCAGGGGGGACGCAGGCGAGGTCGAGCTTATCCCCAGCCCACCTGCCCCGTCCTGGTGGCGAGATAGGGATGGCGCAGCACCCGTCGTGCACAGAGACGATGACACGGTGAGGGGAACAGGTAAGGGAAGGCCCTGGTGGGCTGGCTGGGCCGCGCCAGGTGCACCGTGCCCTTAGGCCCAGCCGGTTGAGGCCATTTTATTTTTTTCTGTTTTTTCCCTTTTTACAGAAGAGTTAGAAAAGAAAAGGAGCTGCTAAATGCTTTTGAAAAATGTGAAACTTATCCACATAATTACAATGCATTATTCTGCTCTGCCACAAAAGGTTTGGGCAATTTTGGAATCTATTTATATTTTTTCAAAAATGGATTTGGCGTTTTAAATGCTGTTTTGCACTGTAATAATTGCCCTGGCCAACTTTTAGGTTGATGGTGATGTTGTTTTTCATAACATAATTTTTTTGGATTATTTGCTAGATGATGAACATTTTTCCAGCAAATTGTGAGCAATTTCAAATTTCACTTGCATTTGGATTAGAATTCAGTGGCAGAATTGGAAATGAGATATTAACTACTGTGATCAAGCAATGCAAAGGATGAAGACTTGGCATAACTATGAAATGATCACTGTGCTCATTACTAAGGGGTGTTACAACTAGGGTCGCATAATGAATATTGGTACAGCAATATGTTATATGTAGAAGAGAAAAGTCAATTTTTCATACCTCAATTCTTTGGTCTGATCACTTTTGGTCCCACAATTGTAAAACCGGACAGATTGCACCATAAACTCTCGGAACCAGTCATTTTTCGTCCCTGTGGGGTTTTGATGCAGAGTCAACCCGGTTTTGACCACGGCATGAAAAGAACATCGATGAAGAGTAAATTAAAAAATAGCAAAAAAAGATAAAATCTGAAATTTTATTACATCAAAGATACTCAGGCGCGCAAGGTGCGTGCAAATTTTCGTCATGTTTGGACGTTCGAGGAGCTCACGGCAAAAAAAAATAGTAAATCTGTGGCACCAACACGTATGCTATTTTGGTTTTTTTTGCCACGAGCTCCTCTGATGTCATTTGACCACGAAAATTTGCACGCACCTTGCACACCTGAGTATCTACGATGTCATAAAATTTCAAAAAAAAATTTGCTTTTTTTTAATTTACTGTTTATCGGTGTACTGTTCATGTCGTGGTCGAAACCGGGTTGACTCTGCAGCGAAATCCCATAGGGACGAAAAATGACTGGTTTCAAGAGTTCGTGGTGCAATCTATCCGGTTTTAGAGTTGAGGGATCAAAAGTGACCAGATTGAAAAATTAAGGGACGAAAAATGGACTTTTCTCTATGTAGAAATACTTTTTTTTTCTTGTTTAGACAAGACAATACAAAAAAAAGATAAAAACAAATCATCAATTGTTAAATTCAAATATATGAGGTCTCAAATTGAGGACTAAAATGCATACACCCTTTTCAAATCATAGTTGTAATCTAGAAAGATGTGTTGAGCATGACAACATGTGGTTTCTATTCATATAGCGACAAATACCGGTTCTCTCTCCCACTTCTTTTTCTCCTCGGTAGACGTTGTGTCTCCTTAACCACCATCTCCTTGCTAGAAACAAAGGGGCATTTTTCTCCCCACCCCTCCACTTCCATTCTAATATAGTTCCCCATGAGTTGCTACGGAACAACAAATACATGAAGACCATATACCCAAAAAAAAATAGAACAAAATAATAAGAACGGGTGATACTGCGGGATTGTGGTTAACACTAGTAGAAAACAGGGCTTTGGTTCGGGCCAGCCCAGCCCATTAGTCCCGGTTCAGTCACGAACCGGGATCCATGGGGGGCATACGTCCCGGTTCATGCGCCCAGGGGGCCGGCCGGGACCTCATGGGCATTGGTCCCGGTTCGTCTGGACCCATTTGTCCCGGTTCCTGGCACGAACCGGGACCAATGGGCCTCGCTCCTGGCCCACATCCATTGGTCTCGGTTCGTGGCTTGAACCGGGACAGAAGGGGGGCCTTTAGTCCCGGTTCCACGCACGAACCGGGACCAATGAGGTGGCTATATATACCCCATCGCCGGCGAGCAGAGCACTCCACACTGCTCTATTTTTTTGGCCGGCGAGGGGATAGCTTTGTGGTGCTCTAGCTCACCTCCTATGCACATGAGGTGTTTGATGAAATGCCCGAGCCACACTAGTTAAGCTTTCTCCTCTCGAAGCTCGACCTTCAAGCTCCATTTTCCTCAAGATTTGTCTAGGTTTAGCGGTCCGTCACGTTCCGTCCCCGTCTTCACCGCCGTCGATCGCCCGCGCCGATCTCGTCGCCGGCATAACCGTGGTGAGCCTCTTGTTCTTATCTTCTTTCTAAAAGAAAAAAATTCTTACTTGTATGATTTAGATAGATACTTGTCTAATTTTCTTACTTTTATTATTGTTTGTTATTATATAGTGCGATGGTTTTGGTATCCGCCCCCGTCGGCCCTCGTCCTGTCTATGATTCGGATGTGGTATATATTATATTTTATAACTATTTGGTTCATTTATTGTTTATGACAATTATGCCGACCAACGTGACATAGATTTTTTTATCTAGGAGGTATGTGAACCGGAAATTCCAACCGACCCTATTGTCGAGAGGTTAAATTTAGTTGAAGAAGAAACCAATTACTTGAAGGAAAAATTGAAAAAAATTGAGGAGGGGAAGATGATATTGGAGTTGCATGTTGCGGATGTCGTCGATGATCACAAGATCAAGATGGATGCAATGCGCTTCAAGATTAGAAAGTATAGAAAATATGTCATTCTTACCGAGGCTTGGTATCATTATGCCGTTGGATCAATTGTTACCTTGGTTGCGATTATGATCGCATTTGTTGTTGCATTGAAATGTTTTACATAGTTTCAATGTATGGTTTAATTAGATGCTCTGGAGAGCTATATGTTGTTCAATGAGAACTATGTATGTACTTTGGTTTTAATGTGATAATGAACTTCTATTAATTTGGTCACTTATCTATTCATGATGTTTTGTAATGGTTTTTTACACACTTAATTATATATAATGCACGTAGATGAACGGGCAATGGATGTACGGTGACAGACGCACCTCCGAGTACATTAAGGGCATGCATAATTTTCTCGAAGTGGCTGAGGCAAACAAGCAGAATGGTTTTATGTGTTGTCCATGCCCTATATTTGGGAATACGAAGTCTTACTCTGACCGGAAAATCCTTCACACCCACCTGCTAGAGAAGGGTTTCATGCCACACTATAATGTTTGGAGCAGGCACGGAGAAATAGGGGTTATGATGGAAGACAGCGAAGAAGAAGAGGACGATGACAACTATGTGCCCCCTGAATATGGTGATGCTGCAACGGGGGAAGCTGAAGATCAAGAGGAACCAGACGATGTGCCCGATGATGATCTCCGCCGGGTCATTGTTGATGCAAGGAGACAGTGCGAAAGTGAAAAGGAGAAGCTGAAATTCGATCGCATGTTAGAGGATCACCAAAAAGGGTTGTACCCCAATTGCGAAGATGGCAACACAAAGCTCGGTACCGTACTGGAATTGCTGCAGTGGAAAGCAGAGAATGCTGTGCCTGACAAAGGATTTGAGAAGCTACTGAAAATATTGAAGAAGAAGCTTCCAAAGGATAACGAATTGCCCGACAGTACGTACGCAGCAAAGAAGGTCGTATGCCCTCTAGGATTGGAGGTGCAGAAGATACATGCATGCCCTAATGACTGCATCCTGTACCGCGGTGCGTACGAGGATTTGAACGCATGCCCGGTATGCGGTGCATTGCGGTATAAGATCAGATGAGATGACCCTGGTGATGTTGATGGCGAGCCCCCCAGGAAGAGGGTTCCTGCCAAGGTGATGTGGTATGCTCCTATAATACCACGGTTGAAACGTCTGTTCAGAAACAAAGAGCATGCCAAGTTGATGCGATGGCACGGAGAGGACCGTAAGAAAGACGGGAAGTTGAGAGCACCCCCTGACGGGTCGCAGTGGAGAAAAATCGAGAGAAAGTACCGGGCTGAGTTTGCAGGTGACCCAAGGAACGTATGGTTTGGTTTAAGCGCGGATGGCATTAATCCTTTCGGGGAGCAGAGCAGCAATCACAGCACCTGGCCCGTGACTCTATGTATCTATAACCTTCCTCCTTGGCTGTGCATGAAGCGGAAGTTCATTATGATGCCAGTACTCATCCAAGGCCCTAAGCAACCCGGCAACGAAATTGATGTGTACCTAAGGCCATTAGTTGAAGAACTTTTACAGCTGTGGAATGGAAATGGTGTACGTGTGTGGGATGAGCACAGACTGGAGGAATTTGACCTGCATGCATTGCTGTTTGTAACCATCAATGATTGGCCTGCTCTCAGTAACCTTTCAGGACAGACAAACAAGGGATACCACGCATGCACGCACTGTTTAGCTGACACTGAAAGTATATACCTAGACAAATGCAGGAAGAATGTGTACCTGGGGCATCGTCGATTTCTTCCGACCAACCATCAATGTCGAAAGAAAGGCAAGCATTTCAAAGGCGAGGCAAATCACCAGAAGAAGCCCGCCATGCGTACCAGTGATCACATACTTGCTATGGTCAATGATTTACACGTAATCTTTGGAAAGGGTCCCGGCGGACTATCTGTTCCGAATGATGCTGAGGGACGCGCTCCCATGTGGAAGAAGAAATCATATTTTGGGACCTACCCTACTGGAAAGACCTAGAGGTCCGCTCTTCAATCGACGTGATGCACGTGACAAAGAACCTTTGCATGAACCTGCTAGGCTGCTTGGGCGTGTATGGAAAGACAAAAGATACACCGGAGGCACGGGAAGACCTGCAACGTTGGCACGAAAAAGACGGCATGCCTCCAAAGCAGTATGAAGGTCCTGCCAGCTACGCTCTTACCAAAGAAGAGAAGGAAATCTTCTTTGAATGCCTGCGCAGTATGAAGGTCCTGTCTGGCTTCTCGTCGAATATAAAGGGAATAATAAATATGGCAGAGAAAAAGTTCCAGAACCTAAAGTCTCATGACTGCCACGTGATTATGACGCAACTGCTTCCGGTTGCATTGAGGGGGCTTCTACCGGAAAACGTTCGATTAGCCATTGTGAAGCTATGTGCATTCCTCAATGCAATCTCTCAGAAGGTGATCGATCCAGAAATCATACCAAGGCTAAGGAGTGATGTGGCGCAATGTCTTGTCAGTTTCGAGCTGGTGTTCCCACCATCCTTCTTCAATATCATGACGCACGTCCTAGTTCATCTAGTCGACGAGATTGTCGTTCTGGGCCCCGTATTTCTACACAATATGTTCCCCTTTGAGAGGTTCATGGGAGTCCTAAAGAAATATGTCCGTAACCGCGCTAGGCCAGAAGAAAGCATCTCCATGGGCCATCAAACAAAGGATGTCATTGGGTTTTGTGTTGACTTCATTCCTGACCTTAAGAAGATTGGTCTCCCTCAATCGCGGTATGAGGGGAGACTGACTGGAAAAGGCACGCTAGGAGGGGACTCAATAATATGCAGGGATGGGCATTCTTGGTCTCAAGCACACTACACAGTTCTACAGAACTCTACCTTGGTGACCCCGTATGTTGATGAACACAAGAACATTCTGCGCTCCAAACACCCGGAGCAGTGTGACGACTGGATTACATGTGAACACATCAGGACTTTCGGCAGTTGGTTGGAAACACGTCTCAGAGGTGACAACACTGTTTCTGATGAGCTGTACTCGTTGTCCAGGGGACCATCTTCGACTGTATTGACTTACAAAGGATACGAGATAAATGGGAATACATTTTACACGATCGCCCAAGATCAAAAGAGCACGAACCAAAACAGCGGTGTGCGCTTTGATGCAGCAACCAAGAGGGGAAAGGACACATATTATGGTTACATAGTGGACATATGGGAACTTGACTACGGACATGATTTTAAGGTCCCTTTGTTTAAGTGCAAATGGGTCAATCTGTCAGGAGGCGGGGTACAGGTAGAGCCACATTACGGAATGACAACAGTGGATCTGAACAATCTTGGGTACACAGACGAACCATTCGTCCTAGCCAATGATGTGGCGCAGGTTTTCTATGTGAAGGACATGTCTACCAAACCGAGAAAAAGAAAAGATAAGGAAGCGAATACCTCATACGATGAGCCAAAGCGCCACATAGTTCTTTCAGGGAAAAGAGACATCGTGGCAGTGGAGGGTAAGACAGACATGTCTGAAGATTATGAAAAGTTTCATGAAATTCCTTCCTTCAAAGTCAAGGCTGACCCAAGCACCCAGTTAAGCCATGAAGAATATCCATGGTTACGGCGCAATAAGCAAAGGACACAAGCGAAGAAAAAGTGAAGACAGATGAAGTCAGAAAGGGTTGAAAAATGATGATGTGGCTTTGAATGGTTCATTTTGAGAACACAAAAAGTCTGGAGTTCAAATAAGTTCAAAAAAATGAAATCCCTTTGTAACAGATGAGTTTTCGTCCGAAACCCTGATACTTCGAAAGAGATTGTCCATTTTGTACACGAAGTGCATCCAGTTTTTGCCGTAACCCTCTGAACTTTTTAGCACATGCTATGTGGGTGAAATGATGATATCATGCCAATTTTCAACCTCTTCAGAGTTCATTTGAAGTGCTTTTCAATTTCAGGGTCATTTAGCTCAAAAAAACAGTAAATGCATGAAAAATAACAGATGAAGTCAGAAAGGGTTGAAAATTGATGATGTGGCTTTGACTGGTTCATTTTGAGCACACAAAAAGTCTGGAGTTCAAATAGGTTCAAAAAAAATGAAATCCCTTTTGTAACAGATGAGTTTTCGTCCGAAACCATGATACTTCGAAAGAGATTGTCCATTTTGTACACGAAGAGCATCCAGTTTTTGTCGTAACCCTCTCAACTTTTTAGCGCATGCTATGTGGGTGAAATGATGATATCATGCCAATTTTCAACCTCTTCAGAGTTCATTTGAACTGCTTTTCAATTTCAGGGTCATTTAGCTCAAAAAATCAGTAAATGCATGAAAAATAACAGATGAAGTCAGAAAGGGTTGAAAATTGATTATGTGGCTTTGAATGGTTCATTTTGAGCACACAAAAAGTCTGGAGTTCAAATAAGTTCAAAAAATGAAATCCCTTTTTAACAGATGAGTTTTCGCCCGAAACCCTGATACTTCGAAAGAGATTGTCCATTTTGTACATGAAGTGCATCCAGTTTTTGCTGTAACCCTCTCAACTTTTTAGCGCATGCTATGTGGGTGAAATGATGATAACATGCCAATTTTCAACCTCTTCAGAGTTCATTTGAAGTGCTTTTCAATTTCAGGGTCATTTAGCTAAAAAAAATCAGTAAATGCATGAAAAATAACAGATGAAGTCAGAAAGGGTTGAAAATTGATGATGTGGCTTTGAATAGTTCAATTTGAGCACACAAAAAGTCTGGAGTTCAAATAAGTTCAAAAAAATGAAATCCCTTTGTAACAGATGAGTTTTCGTCTGAAACCATGATACTTCGAAAGAGGTTGTCCATTTTGTACACAAAGTGCATCCAGTTTTTGCCGTAATCCTCTCAACTTTTTAGCACATGCTATGTGGGTGAAATGATGATATCATGCCAATTTTCAACCTCTTCACAGTTCAATTGAAGTGCTTTTCAATTTCAGGGTCATTTAGCTCAAAAAAATCAGTAAATGCATGAAAAATAACAGATGAAGTCAGAAAGGGTTGAAAATTGATGATGTGGCTTTGAATGGTTCATTTTGAACACACCAAAGAATGAACTAGAAAACTTTAATAGCAAAAAGAATTATCATAAAGATTTTTTTGTTAGAAACTAAAATAACAAAAACAGTTTTTGAATATAATGATAAAACACAGTAATATTAAATAGTAGGAAAAAGAATCACTCCAAAATCTATTTTTATAGTAAAGTTAATCACAAACTAGTGATTCACACAAATTTCAAAGAATTCAAATTTAAACTATTCAAATTGGAAAACTAATGGCACTAACAGCAAGTTTATAATTTTTATTACCTAAAAGCAAAAAGAATCGATGAAAAACAGTTTGTATTTTGTTGTAAGTAGAAACAAAATAAAATAAATAAAGCAAAAAAGAAAAAAAATGGAAAAAATAGAAAAAAATGCCACCTACTGGGCCACCACGGCCTGAATACGACTAGAAACCCAACCAAGGGCCAGGATTCAGGCCCGCAGAAGGCCCAGTAGGCCCACAGGCAGCGGAGTGTCATGTTAGGCCCGTAAGCCTGCATCTGAGAGGAGCTTGAGAGGGCAGCGACAGTGGGGTTTATAAACCACTCCGCGCCCCTCTCAACTAGCGAGGTGGGACTAAACTTTTGGCTGCGGGAAGCACAAGGCCTTTGGTCCTGGTTGGTGCCAGCAACCGGGACTAAAGGGGTGCATTGGTACCGGTTCGTGGCACGAATAGGGACCAATGCCACCCTTTAGTCCCGGTTGGTGGCACCAACCAGGACCAAAGGCCTCTGTTTCCTGCCCTTTGGGCTGCTGAAAAGAGACCTTTTGTCCCGGTTGGTGGTATGAACCGGGACTAAAGGTGGCATTGGTCCTGGTTGGTTCCACGAACCGGGACCAATGCTTAGTGTATATAAGCAGCACTTGTGAAAATTTCCATTCAGTTCTTCGATCCTGCGCTCTCTCCCCCGCCGTCCTCGTCCCCGTTGCCACGTGCTGTCCCGAGCCCGCCGTCCTCGTCCCCATCGCCGCGTGCCACCCTGAGCCCGCCGTCCTCGTCGCCGGCCTCCAGTCATCGCTGCCCCCCAGTGAGCACCCCCCTTTCCCATGGTCCCCTGCTCCCCATCGCCGCGCGCTCCCCCAAGCTCGGCCTTGCTCTGCCACTGCTCCATGGTCGCCGCCGGCCCCGACGCATTGAAGAGCAGCAGCAACACCGTGAAGGAGAGGGGAAGGAGTGGACAGTGAAGAGTAGCAGCAGCCCCCCCTCCCCCCCCCTCTGAATTTTCTGAAATTTATTGATGATATGCATAGAAGGTGTTTGATGAAATGCTAGATGGCTTTGGACATTTTTGAAATTTCTGAATTTTTTTGTGGTGAGGTACTGATGCAAGACAAAGGTGATGGCAAAATTTCAGAATTTTTGGAGTGGTTTAGAATAGGTTTTCAGCAAGGAATTTGAATCTGGTTCAAATTTGAACGAAATTTGAAAATTTTGAACTATGGATCAGAAGGTTTTTGGTGAAATGGAGTGTGGGTACTGTCATGAAGTTGGTGTAATTTTTTCAAAAAAAATTAGTAAGGAAAAAATAGGGTTGTAGTTCAATGCCAAGATTGGACCAAAATTGAAAAATGGAAGTTGTGCTCAAAAGTTTCAAATGACCAACGTGGGTTTTTGCATAAAAATGATCTATAGGCATCAGAGGACTTCTCAAAAAATTTGTGGCATTTGAAAAGAATTATTTGAAATAGTTCTATTGCAACAGGGTCATTCTAGAGTTTGAAAATACTAATAAAAGAATTTTCATATATGATGTTTGTTCATAGCATTTTTTTCAATACTGATGTGTTTGTTCATATCATTTTTTCAATGTATGTATGTATGTATGTATGAATGGATGGATATAGAAAATGTTCATATATGATTTTTTTTTGTTCATAGCAATTTTTTTCCATGTATGTATGTATTTTTTTTAGATGTGCTATGTTTTTTCAGATGAGATGAAATGAGATGAGATGTCCATTTGTTGTATAAACATAACCCCGATAACTTCAATTCCCCTCTGGCTTATATTTTTGTGAGCATAGAAATTTTGTAACTTGTATGTGCATATTTAGTCGAGTCCAACATCAATATTTGTGAATGATTTCATATTGTTGGGCACCGCGGATAGTTGTGAGAGGAGTTTTTCCTTTGATTTTGTGGCATGTGATCTAGATAATGTCCAATGCCTCATATCGCGAACATAGTTATATTGGACAATTGATCTTCATATAAATGAAGCATAAAAGTTTAGCAAACAGTTTGGCAATCACTTAGAAATTTTCATGTTGTAGGAGTACATGTAAAAAAATTCAGAGTTGTTCATTCACTTCGACATGAGGGGGGACGTCGATCAACCCCCTCTCGCCCGAACAAGTCTATGTATTATTTTATATCGCGGTGGACATATATCAAAGTTTGATCATATGTCAAAGTTTGAATTTTGACATATGCAACATTTGATCATATATCAAAGTTTGATCATATGTCAAAGTTTCAATTTTGACATATGCAACATTTGATCATATGTCAAAGTTTGAATTTTGACATATATAGATTTATCAAGAATGCCCCCATTATGGATGTGCACAAGTTGATCCAATTTTTATCTGATCTCATCTATATATATATTCTTCTATATGTCACGTTGTCTGTCAAAGTATTGAAGAAATCCATGGCTTCATCATTAGTCGGAAGTAACAGGCGTATGATGCTACGAAGCTCTTCAAAGTTGTTTTGGAACGGAGTTCCTGATAGAATAATTCGCCTTTTGGTACGAATTTCAGCAAAGGCCTTCCAAATAGCGATATTCAGAAGGCTCTTGCTGAACTTTGTACCAAAAAGTGAATTATTCTATCGGGAACTCCGTTCCAAAACAACTTTGAAGAGCTTCATACCATTATACGCCTGTCATTTCCGGCTAATGATGAAGTCATGGTTTTCTTGAATTCTTTGACACTAGACAACGTGACATATAGAAGGGTAGATGAGATCAGGAAAAATATGGACCATTTTCTGCACATCCAGAATGGCGTCATTTTGTTAACTCCCTTGTCGGTCCGGACGTCGGACATTCATGAGAGAGGCGGTCCGACCCAAACCCTAGAAGCGTTGTCGAGGCCACCCCAAACCCTAGAAGCGTTACCTAGGCCACCCCAAACCCTAGAAGCATTGTCGAGGCTACCCCAAACCGTAGAAGCGTCGAGCTAGCTAGGTCTACGTTTGCACTAATATATCCATCTGTCATGTTTGTATATTAATTGCCATATTGTAATATTTGCATAAACTATGGCGCACCGAGACATCGAAGCAGAACAGTTGTTGGGGGACATAATCCTCGGCGGAGGTGATGTCTTGTCGTTTCTCAACGACACCGATGGTCTGGAAGGAGAGGATGAAGCAGGCTCCGGTGATCGAACAATGGAGGTGGAAGGACATGATTATGATGGCTCCGGTGACAGAATGTCGGTGGAAGAAGGAGACCGTGATGACTGCTCCGGTGAGCGAATGGAGGAAGGAGATGTTGCAAAGTCCGGCGAGGTATATATATTAATTAAGCCTGTGCTGACTAGCTAATTCATGCATTAATTGTTTTGGTATGTACACATATTAACTCTCTTCTTTCTTCTTTTCTAGCCCTCCGGATCGAGCCAAACTTCGGTAACGAGACGAGGCCCGAAGAAAAGGTTGCGCCAGGATGAAAGGTTCACGATCACAACAATCAAGGGTGATGGCCAACCGATTGAACCCAGCCGGACCAAGGAATCATTTTCTGCTCAGTGTGGGGTTCTTGTTAGGGACATGATCCCGATCAGCATCCACCAATGGAATAAGCCTAAGAGCGAAGACCCTCAAGTGTCTTTTGTCAACGATAGATAGAAAGATGATCTTTGTACCGCGCTGAAGGCAAATTTCACCCTACCGCCAGAGGAGGATCCGGATAAGCCAGTTATAGAGCCATTGGTCAAGGCTCATGCTCTTAAGAAGATGGCAGATCTATTCAGGAGGTGGAAGAATGAGTTGAAATCAAAGTTTGTCGACAAAGGGAAGACTCCAGAATTCACCGGCCGATTTGAGAAGATAAGAGTTCACTGGCCCGCATTTGTGGCCCACAAGACATCGGAGAAGAGTAAGAAGATGTCAGCGACAAACAAGAAAAATGCTGCAAAGAAGGAGTATCACCATCGCACGGGGTCAGGTGGCTACCTCAAAGCCCGGCCGTTGTGGGACAAGGCTGAGAAGGACCTGCTTGATAAAGGGGTCGAACCAGAGACATTGAACTGGCCAGACCGTTCAAGGACTTGGTTCTTCGGGGTTGGGGGAACCTTGGACCCTGAAATAGGGAAGTGCTGTTGGACGAAGGAGCAACTTGAAATACCCGTCAAGAAGCTTCAGAAGTATATCGGCGCAGCGCAGCAAGGGACGTTCGTTCCCGACAGAGAGAACGACGAGCTCACACAGGCCCTCGGGAATCCTGAGCACCCAGGACGAACACGAGGCACGGCAGGCTCCGTTGCGTGGAAGGAAGGGTTTCCCAACGCAGGCGGTTACAAAACCCGGGAGAGGAGGAGGAAAGTGGAGCAGACCGAACTGCAGAAGCTGAATGCAAGGGTACGAGCGCTAGAGGAACAAGCACTAGTTCAGAGGCAGCGACCTGCCGTAGCTACCCCAGAAGCTACCCCTCCATCTCAGCGGAGAAGCAGCGTGGCTTCCACCGAGCTCCTTCAGCAGCCTTACTTCACGGCTCTCAGCTACCCCGTGGATGCTATCACGGAGGCTCAAGATTGCCACCTTATGGCGCAATGGCTGCACCTCAAAGTCAAGGCGGTTGTCGGCTCTGTTGCACCTCCTCAACCCGGCGCAACTTTTCACTGCCTTCCGATTCCAGAAGGCTATGCTGTTGTGATGGTCGATGAAATAACGGAGGGATTTGAGGAGCTCGAGCTTGACCACCCTACCGGTGAAGGGGAGACTCAGCTGGGTCTTGCTCTGAAGACTCCATGTCTATGGCGGAAGGAGCTCATCAACCTTCCGAACTGGACGCCTCCGCCTCCTCCTCCGGCGAGTCAGGGCACTCCGCCTCCTCCTCTGGCGAGTGATCAGGGCACTCCGCCTCCTTCTCCGGCTGCTCCGGCGCGTGGCGGCACTCCGCCTCCTTCTCTAGCTGCTCCGGCGCGTGGCGGCACTCCGCCTCCTTCTCCGCCGGCGCCGGCGCGTCCGAGCAGCCCGCCTCCTTCTCCGCCTCGTCAACAACAGCGGAAGACAGCCGCCACCGCTCCGGCTGCTCCGGCGCGTCGTAGCACTCCGCCTCCTTCTCCGCCTCGTAAGCAACGAAGGAAGACAGCCGCAGCCGCTCCGGCTGCTCCGGCGTCTAGCAGTACAGCCAGAGGCAGGAGGCAATACATATTCGGTCCATCTCTCAATCCTCTAGAGAAGTTACCATATGAGATGACCGAGGAGGAAAACGCGGAGATCTGTCAAGCCCAAGTGAAGGACTTTTTTGCAAAGAAAAATCCACCTCCGGAGGAGAAGATGGATCCGGTGAAATTGAAGCGCACTTTGAAGAACCTGAAGCGACCACCATCGCCTCCGCCGGATGACAACCATGTCCGCGCTCTTAAAAAGGCAGTGGAAGGAGCGCGCCGGTCGGGAACTACTTCAAGTGACAAAACGTTACAAGAACGAAGAAGTGGGAACAAAATTCCCCAGCTCGGCGAACAGACAAAGCAATCGTGCCCCCCGCTCAAGGTGTCTAGCGATATCGTCGCAAATCTGCCGGGGATGGTGCCCGGTACAAATCCTGGTGATTACCTGCCCGACGATGCACATTTTGATACAATGGAGGTGGACGAACACAAATACCAGTACGGGAAGCCTCTCGTCAAACCTGGTGATCCTCCTCTAACAACGATGATGCGAAGATTCCATCAGTGGTATATAGACACCTGCAAGTCTGGGAAGGATATTTTGACACTGAGAGTTAAAGAGGAGCACGACCTCGTTGGAATTGATCTGTTGTCTGTTCCATTTGAGGAGTTCTTCCAGTTTTTCAATCAAAAGGACCTCGATAAAATAATCATCACTTGCTACTGTCTGTAAGTACTATACTTCTGTAATTAAGTCTCTATATATAGCTCAGCTCTTTCATTGCATGTATATATAATTATCCTCACTATATTATGCAGATTGAAGATCGTCGAATGCAGAAATGCACAAATCTATGATATTGGGTTCATTAACACAAATCTCATAGATGAATGGACGGTTACATATAATGCGAAAGAAGCCAAGGCCAACTTGCTACAATCGTTGCTTAAAAATCAAAACAAAGATAAAATACTCTTTCCTTACAACTTCAAGTGAGTGTTACTGTCTTCTGCATATTCGGTTTCCCTTATTACTCGAGGTTATAGTAATGTAATTGATGAGTTATGCATGCGTGCGCAGCTTCCACTTTATTCTCCTAGAGATTAAGCTTGAGCAGGGACTAGTTACCGTCTTAGACTCAAGACGAAAAGATCCCAAGGAGTATACGGCCATGACTGAAATGCTCCAGAAGTAAGTTCAATCGATCATTATCGCACCATATCGGCAACTTTGGTCATTTCCTGATATCAAGTAATTATTTTCTTTGTCTCGCAGGGTTTGGAAAGTGTTCACCACAGAAGCTCCGGGACTGCCGGGGGAGCTGCGATTTACACACCCGAAAATAAGTACTACTAGCTAGTTCCGCGCATCTCCCATTGATTCTAGCTATTTTCATCAATACCATTTATAATGCTTGATTATCAGTTTGATTGACCTTTATTTCTCGTAAAGTGGTTGTGGCAGGAAGGCGGGAATAATTTTTATGGATACTACGTTTGCGAGTACATCTACAACGCGACCTCTAAGCGGGGCTCCTCTGAAAAACAATATGAAGTGCGTAAGCAATAATATTCACAATTTTTTTTATTACCATCATTTGTGTTGAGTTTCATTCATATATATGTATTGACCCCCTTCTTCAAATTAGATTTGGCAGATGCGGGATGAACTCCTACCACAAGATCGCATAAAAGCAATTCAAGAGGAATTGGCGGGATTCTTTCTTGACCACGTCATCAATCCAGCCGAAGAATACCATGTGGAACTTTACATCAAATGTTAGGGATTGTAAGAGATCTTATATTGTATATATGTAGCTAGTAGCGTCGGATAGATATACGAAAACTTGTTGTTCGACCAATCTCTCGGAGAAGAAGGAGGTCGATCACTTCTCTCTGTATATGTTCATGACGATCTTGTGTACTTAATGGTTTCCTTCATTAGCTTACTAGCTAGCGTGTCGAGTCCTCTCTATACGTATAGTACGTAGCGTCGACCAAGCACGGAGATAAGAGAGGACACTTCTCTCTAGCTATTAGCTAGCTAACACAATATACCTAAATTAACCCTACAAACACCCCCAAAACCCACAACCCCCCCCCCCCCCCCTTCAAAAAAAAAACAAAACCCCAGCTCCTGAGCTGCTGACACGTGGATGATCTTTGGTCCCGGTTGGTGTTACCAACCGGGACTAAAGGCCCTCCACTCTGGGCTCGCTGCAGCGGCCACGTGGAGCCCCATCTGTCCCGGTTCGTATAAGAACCGGGACTAAAGGTGTTGGGCTTTAGTCCCGACCCTTTAGTCCCAGTTCCCGAATCGGGACAAATGGGCCTTATGAACTAGGACAAATGGGTCTTTTTCTGCTAGTTTAACTATCAAATAGTTAGCGCCATACTCTATCTCTCTTCCTCCTGCCGCCTTCCTCGTCTTCTGATGGCACGTGTTCATCTCCTACCGTCTCCTCCTCTCTTTGTCTTCTTCCTAGTAAGAATATCACAATCAGAGAAGGTGGCGACGATGAGGATGATATGAAGGTGGCATCGTACAAGGGTAGGTGGGCCGAATACTGAGGCCAACGATGATTTCGTGAATATGGGCATTCGATACATGATACATCATAGATTTACTAGAGTTAGACAATGCGTCTGGTCTAATAATTTATTTTTCATGAAGATGGACGCTAGATACATAATACATTGTAGATTTACTAGTTAGACAGTGTGTCTGGTCTAAATCGCGAAGATGGGATACATAATACATCATAGATTTATTAGAGTTATACAGTGTGTCTGGTCTAATAAAAAAATCACGAAGATGGTTTATACAAACGGACAAGATACTCTTTGTTTTGGCTAACCATTGTCGGTAATTAACAACCTCTCCCAACGACCCTCAAAATATGGTATAGATAGCTCTTTAATTTGATAAAAAAATGAGTCGCAAGCGAAGACACAAGCATTTTTTTTTTTCGAAAGAGAGAAACGGTCTTGTCTAATAAAAAAAATCACGAAGATGGAATATACAAACGGACAAGATACTCATTGTTTTGGCTAACCATTGTCGGTAATTAACAACCTCTCCCAACGACCCTCAAAATATGGTATAGATAGCTCTTTAATAAGATAAAAAATGAGTCGCTAGCAAAGACACAAGCATATTTATTTTTTGGAAAGAGAGAAACACAATCGGTCTCTGCATCGAGTGATGCACACAGTCTATTATTGATTATTCCAAAATTCATCATTTGTGTACAATAAAGTTCAACAAATAAACTGCCACACATGGCTGCCCCAAGTGGAAATTATAAAAAAAATAGGATAAAGAGCCTCATGCATCATAAATCCTACTAGAGGGCCACCAACCAAATCGGTTGATCAAATACCAAGGAACCATCTCCCACCGGTTGCACCCAAAGACCGTGGGCGCCAGCTCCTCCTTCTTGCGATGTAACGACCATGTATGGATCAAGCCGATGGCTTTGAAGATAACCTGCAAATTTTTGGAGCTTTCGTTCTTTTAAAAATACAATCATCACGAGTGTTCCGAATGATCCAAACTAAAGTGCAAATTCCCAAACGAATCTAATACTTCAACTTGGGATGCACCCCCATTAACCAATTTCCGAACATATTCGCACCACTCGTGGGTGGAGGAAGATTGAAAGCTATATGGACAGATCGCTGTAATAGCTTGGCAAGTGGACTGTGAAGGAATAGATGCTGAATCGACTCCTTATTACCACAAAAGCAACACTTAGTGCATCATTGCCAATTCCTTTTTTTTTTCAGATTTTCTTTTTTCAGGACAACCTTGCGATCTAAATGCCACATGAATATTTCATTTTTCAACGGGACTTCCATTTTCTAGATATATTTATGGTGGAAAGGTTGCTCATCATTGATGAGGTCGGAATACATGGATTTGACGGTAAAGACATCAGAAATAGCCAACTTCCAACGGAATGTGTCTGATTCATGTGAAAGGTTGACCATCACCGGTCTTTCAACAAGATTTAACCAGTCTGTCCATTTATCCCTGATCAAAGGTCTTCGGAAGGCAACATTCAACGGTACCTGGTCTATCACAGAGGCAACAGAAACATCTTTACGCTGCACAATATGATAAAGTCATGGGTATTGCGTGGCTAAAGGCATAACCAAACGCATATATCTAATAAAAAATAGAATCCATGATATTAATTATCCTTTCACAAGTACAAGCCAGTCGACTATTGGATTAGACAGGCACTACTGGAATCGGCATTGTTGCCAAGTTCATAGGGAACTCGGCAAAGGCCAAAAACAACTCGGCGAAGACTTTGCCGAGTGCTAAACTCAGCAAAAAGGACTCATCTGGACAAGCCTCGGCAATGTTATCTTTGCCGAGTTCTTTTTCTCGGGAACTCGGCAAATACATTGAAAACCTTTGCGGAGTGCAAAATTTAGGGAACTCGGCAAAATAGTGGGTACAGATAGAACCGGAACGGTACAGTAACAGAAAGGCCTTTGCCGAGTACGAAATTTAGGAACTCGGCAAATGTATTTAGTAGAATTTTTTTTTTTAAAAGCGCAGCGATGCCTCTACTGCTTCATCCGGGCGAGGTGGTCGTGGCCGAGGAGCCCGGCAAGCTCGCGAGGGCGTCCATGTCTTGGAGCACGTCGAGGAAGCCCCCCAAGCTGGAGCGTGGCGTTGCTCGGGGCATCCATGTCGTTGGGCGACGTGTGGTGCCGCACCTCCTCCTCGTGGATGTCCTCGTCTGACGAGCGCCGGTGCTTGTTGGCGGAGACGGTCGCGTCGTAGGTGGCGCAGGCGAACCGCCCGTCAGCGCCGGTGGCGGAGAGGTGCGGCCCGACCACGCCGCGAAGGCCTCCATGGTGTGCGACTCCGTCAGCGCCTACGCGAGGTCGGTGCTTGTCGCCGGTGTCCACCCCAGCGCCGGTGCCCCGGCCTTGTCTGCTGATGGATGAGAGAGGAAAGAGAAGATCGAGGACATGTGCGGCGTTCGGCTGGGAGGATTTGGGTCCGGTTTGTGAGAGGATAAGAAAAGAGAGAGGAACGTGGGGGCAAGTGGCTGTGGTGCTGCGTGGTGCTGCACCTGCCACCTCATCGATCCTGTGGACAGGTGCTTGACCAATAGGAAGGAAGTATGCATCAAGAAAATTGTGTGCTTCCTTTGCTAATTAAAAAATTAAAAAAAAAGACAAAAATTCGTTAGAAAGTTCTGATTGTTTTTGCCAATAAACATTGGTTAGTTTACTTTGTACTTGCCAAGTTTCATGATTTTCGGAGTTCGTTTGCATTTTTTGGAATTAAAAAAAAACTCCATGTTCGGGGTCGTGTCTTGGCACCCTCATGTTTGGAATTCCTATCTTTTTCTTGGATAAGGCCTAAACATAGACTCAATAACACAAATATGATTTTTCTACCCAATTTTACCAACATTTTCAAGCACTTGCAGTTCGAATTTAAATTATATCCGTTAAATGTCTAGAAATGCTCTTAATGGCTTAAACATAGCAAACAGACTCCGAAAGATGCCAAATTTTGACATGCATCATGAAATGGTGCATCTTGAGTGTAGAAAAAAGTTCAATACCAATGCATGAAGCATCGGTCGCATCGCCCTCAAACCAGGCACGTTCCCTCTTGAAATCAATTTTTCTTTCACAGAGATGATCTGGTTTCTCAACAATGTATGTCATAACTTTTGCGAAACTCTCTCAATTTTTTACTACGCCCTACATGGATCATATGATGACACCATGCCAAGTTTTATGATTTTTTAAGTTCGTTTGCATTTTCCAGAATAAAAAAATAGAAAAACTACATGTTCGGGGGTCGAGTCTCGGCACCCACATGTTTGGAATTCCTTTCTTTTTCTTGGATAAGGCCTAAACATAGACTCAAGAACACAACTACGATTTTCAACCGAATTTTACCAACATTTTTCAACCCAATTTTACCAACATTTTTCAAGCACTTGCAGTTAAATTTGAATTATATTCGTTAAATGTCTAGAAATGCACTTAATGTCTTAAATATAGCAAACGGACTCTGAAAGATGCCAAAATTTGACATGGATCATGAAATGGTGCATCTTGAGTGTAGAAAAAAAATTCAATCCCAACGGATGAAGCATCGGTCGCATCGCTTTCAAACCAGACACGTTCTCTCTTGAAACCATGTTTCTTCCTCGGAGATGGTCCTCAAGGTTCACACGGATTTGAATGTGTCAGACCCAATGACGAAGGCTCTACCACGAGAAAAGCATGATCAACACCGGATAGCCATAGGTGTTAAAGAGACCATGTAAACTAGATTATTGACTCTAGTGCAAGTGGGAGACTGTTGGAAATATGCCCTAGAGGCAATAATGTTGTATTATTATATTTCGGTTATTCATAATTAAGAGTTTATATTTCATGCTATAACTGTTATGATCCTGGAATGTGCGATTCAGTGGAAAACTCATATGCACCTGTGAAATGATAAACAGTAAACAATAGGTCCCCTGTCTCGCCTCTAAGACTGGCTCAAGTGTTGTTGATGATCACGTTTTCCGGATCTTAGAATATCGTTAAGTGTAACGATAGTCATAAAACAACCTTGAGGGTATGACGTTAGAAGAACGATCATATTGAATCGACCCAAAACTTGTCTGTTGTACTTTATGATTATATCGTCTGAAATCATCTGTTATAACACGGAGTGTTAGCATGTGTTTTAGTTCCTCAGACCATAAGAGTGTTTCGGTCACTTCCTACCAGACGGTGGACTTTGGGGTTGCTGAAACGCCATCTGTAACAACGTGATCATAATGACAACTTTCAGGCTCACCGAAAAGTTTGACAAGTGACCGGATAGATCGAGAGTGGGATTTGCTCCTCCAACGATGGAGAGATATTCTTAGGGCCCTCTCGGTGTGACGGCATCCATCATCGTCTGGCCAGACATAGGTGACTACGTCACGGGGATGCCGGAACATGGCAACTAGAAAGAAGAACAAAACCGGTAACGGAAGTAGCATTATAGTGAGCATGGTGATGACTTAGGAGGATACCGATGCACATCGGGTTTTGTAAAGTATCACAAAGCAAAGGGAACACCACTTGATAACCAAAGGTTCACTCAAATATCATTCGTGTAATCATATGGACCGATATGGATGTCCACGGTTCCGCTATCGGTCATTGAACGAAGGGGTTTCGTTCATGTCTATGATTTACCGAACCTACGAGGTCACAAGCTTAAGGTAGTCATGATCTGCTGAGTGTTAGTGTGACGGGAGTGATTAAAATATGTTTGTGGAATTGTTTCATTAATATCCGGAATAGTTCCGAGAGGTTCCGGAAATGTTTCAGGGTCACCGGAAGAGTTTCGGTGACTATCGGGTAATGCCGAGTATTACCGATTAATTATATATAGGTGGAAAATGTTTCTGGGGATGTTAAATTATATATATAATGCTCTAAAAATGTTTAGTACATTTTATATTTAATATAAATATCAATGGGCCTTAAAAGGCGAAGAGGTGGAAGGCAACTTGGGCCACAAAGGCCCAAGTAGGAAGGCGCCCCCCTTTCCTTGTGTGTGTGGGGGGGGGCGAATTGGACAAGGGGAGGGAGTCCAACTCCCTCTCCCTAGGCCGGAGCCCCAAAGGGGACTTTCCGCTTTTGGTGGCTGCCCTCTCCCTCCCCTCTAACCTATATATACTAGAGGATTTCCACCCAATGTTTATACAAGTTTTGGAGCCTCCTCTAGTTGATCTAGTTCTAGTTCTAGTTGGTCCTAGTTGACTAATTAGAGCTAGCCCTAGCCACATGTAATCCTCAGAATTAGAAGCCCCGTGTGGTTCTAATCTCCTCCCTCTAATTCTCCGGCAACAATTAGCTCTGGACGGCGAAGCGCTGCCGGATCGTGAAGACCGTACGCTTGCAACCAAGTAGAGAGGCCATGCTTTTGGTCTTCCGCTCGAGGGACCGTTCGAGAGTGGTTCGCGGGATCGTCATCGACGTTCGAGGGATCGTTCGAGGGCAGTTCGCGGGATCGTCATCGACGTTCGAGGGATCGTTCATGGACGGTTCGCGGGATCATCGTCGAACGTTCGAGGGACTTCAAGTACGATCTACACCGATTCGTCTACTTCTGCTGCACTCTCGGAGTCGGTAACTATCATTGATCCAAACCCTATATGCATCTTCATATTGTTCCTGGGTGATCGTAGGGCGATTTTTTTTTGTTTTCTACTATGTTTCTCTACAGTGGTATCAGACCGGTTTTATGAGTAGATGCAGGTTTCGATCTAGATCACATGTGATTGTGAGGGTGATGTTCTTGCTATGCTTCCCTCGAGTGTTGCTTCGGTTTAGTTCATTGACGGCATGTTGTCATTTTTTACAAGATTCTGACAATCGCTCGGCTCTGGCTATCGACGATCTGCTAACAGTTCTTTAGGCTTCTTCATAGTCAAGAATAGTGAACCATCGCATACGCAAGAGGGCGATGAAAATGGATGATCTTCTAGGGGGTCACGCGTATTAGACGAAGTTTAGTGTGGGGGAACGAGATTTTTAATTAAGTCTCTTCTTTCACACACCCCGAAAGATAATCTACCAACAAGGATTATCACTTTATGGTGTGTACGTAGGTAGCTAGGTTTATCCGTAAACCCTAGAAGTCACGTAATTAAAATTTGCCAAACCAATTAGAGGATGTCTAACTTGATTTTGCAGGGTTTGCATATGATGTGGTATAGCCTTCGTCATGATAATGAGTTTATGTATGAGATGGTTATATGTTGTAATGTTAAGTGACCTGCGCGTCACGGCATAATGGCTGGAACCATGAGATTGCCACCTTAATGTAAATATCGTAGAGATAGGTTACAAGTAACGGTGGCAAGACGTACACGGAGGACCCTGACAAGGAGAAGGTGTACCAGGCGCGGGACGAGGAGCAATAATTTCATGCCACCGTGGAATTTCAGATTTTGATGCCACGGCAATGTTTTCTGAAATGGTCGCCACGGCAACGTTTTCTAAGATTGCCGCCACGACAATGTTTTTGAAACGGTTGTCATGGCAACAAAATATTGGCCATCACGTCGCTTCATCTGGAGATTGAAGACGATCGTGGAGAACTCCCGGCGCCCAGGGCTATACCATATCATGCCATTATGAATTGCCTGAGATGTTTATCCCTTTGTTGATTGCACCCTTTGATTGCGCAGTAGTCAATTATTAGGGTGATCTCTCACAGTAAATATCAAGATAAAAGGTGCTCTTCCCAGTGTTGCAACCATCTATAACACATAGCGTTACAGAGTGCGTCATGTCCACATGAGTACAAACGAGACGTGAAATATAAGACGAGGATGGTCAGACCATGTATGCATATAACACTCGGTTGTTTTGAACTTCTAGCAGAATCGTTCTGAGCTCGGAGCACAAAGCATCAAAAGATGAACAAGAGTCATATGGAGATATGATCGGCAAAAGTTTGCTCACCGGTCAAAATTCTCGTCATCAGTGAAGTCCACATCAATGGCTGAGAACTAGACTAGGATCTTGAATCACTCACTATTAATTATGAGAGATATTAATTTAAGTGGGAGTGCACTTTAAATTAAAACTTGTTTAAACACTAGTGCGAAATTAATTATGAATTGTGTCTGAAGTGAATCTTGTGTTTATTGTTGTAGATCAATGGCTTGCAATAGTTTTAATTTAGCACCACTATTTGAGAAAGAAAAGTTGGCTGAGAATGGTGGAAACTATGAGGATTGGATCCACACTCTGAGATGTGTTCTCAGGAGTGCTAAGAAAGAATATGTGCTGGATCAACCACTTGGTGACTACCCGGCGCCTGGAGCGTCACAAGATGTCATCAACATGTTTTTATCTCGCAAGAATGATTTCAGTGTTGTCAAGAGCATTATGCTAGCTTGCATGGACACTGTGTTACAGAAACGTTTTGAACAATCCAGTACTATCGAGATTGTCGAGACACTGGAAGTTCTGTACCACAAAGAACCAGCTGAAGTTCATGAGATGACTAAAGCAATGGAAGAGTGCAATATAACTGAAAGTGTTAAGCAAGGTGCCAGGCTTGCGGACTATTATGATAGTATAACTGCAATGGGAGTTGATTTTCCCAAGACACCAGAAAATGACTTACTCCTTACTTTGCTTTGTGAAGCAATGCTCAAAACCAATAAGATTGGATTGCAGAACCAACAAAAGTTATTGGTGAACAAAACAAATAGTTTCAAGAAGAAACGCAACACCAAAAGAAACAAGGGTGGAGCATCTCATGAGACTACATGTTTCTACTGCAAAGAAAAAGGTCACTGGAAAAGAAATTGCTTAAAATATCTGGCGGATAAGAAGAACTCGTCTTCTGGTAGAAGTATAAAAGTTATACAAGTTAATGTTATTGATATTCTACTTGCTGAAAACTACAAGTCATGGGTATTTGATATCGGATCTGTTGCTCACATTTGCAGCACGATGCAGGGACTACGGAATGTTCGCAAGCTGAATAGAAATGAGGTCGTGATGCAAGTCAGGAATGGTGATGGGATTGCCGCTCAAGCCATCGGTGTCATGTCCTTGAGCTTACCTTCAGGATTCATATTAGAACTAAATAATTGTTATTTCGTTCCAAAGTTATGTAAGAACATTATCTCCGGATCATGTTTGATAAATGACGGATATTCTTATAAATCAGAAGACAATGGTTGTTTGATATATTATAAGGATATGTTTTATGGATTTGCACCTATTGTTGGTGGTTTATTCATAATGGATCTTGAATGTGAAAAGGATGCCTTTAACATTAATACTAAACATCTTAAGAAGACAGATAATACCACTTACATGTGGCACTGCCGTCTTGGTCATATCGAAAAGAAACGCATGCAAAAACTTTATAAAGATGGAGTATTAACATCGTTTGATTTTGAATCATTCGATACATGTGAAGCTTGTCTGATGAGTAAAATGACCAAATCGCCGTTCACAGGTCATCCTGAACGGGTGCAAGAATGATTGGACATAATACATAGTGATGTATATGGTCCGATGAGTATTCCGGCGCGCGGTGGATACTTATACTTCGTAAGCTTCACCGATGATTTGAGTAGATACGGTTATATCTACTTGATGAAACACAAGTCTGAAACATTTGAAAAGTTCAAAGAATTTCAGAACGAAGTTGAAAATCATCGTGGTAAAAATATATAATTTCTACGATTAGATCGTGGAAGAGACTATCTGAGTCATGAGTTTAGCAAACATCTAAGTGATTGTGGAATTGTTTCACAGTTTACTCCTCCCGGAACTCCACAGAGAAATGGAGTATCGGAAAGACGTAACCGAACTTTGTTAGACATGGTGAGGTCAATGATGTCACTTACCGATCTGCCTTTATCATTCTGGGGATATGCACTTGAAACAGCAACATATACACTAAACAGAGCACCGTCTAAGTTTGTTGAGACGACACCATATGAGTTATGGAATGGGAAGAAACCCAACTTGTCACATCTCAAGATTTGGGGCTGCGAGACTTATGTAAAACGTTTACAGCCAAATAAGTTTGATCCCAAAGTAGACAAATGTTACTTTGTAGGTTATCCCAAAGAGACAATTGGGTATTCCTTCTACCAAAAGTCCAAAGACAAAGTGTTTGTCGCAAAGAACGGACACTTTCTTGAGAAGGAGTTTCTCGCTAAGGAAGTAAGTGGGAGGACAGTACAGCTTGACGAGATTACTGAATCTCCAGAAGTTGAGAGGACTAACGAAAAGGAATCTGTTCCAGAAGTTATCCATACAACTGAACCAGAAGTTACTATACCAGTTGTAGAAACACTGGTTAAAACTGTAACTGAACCACATAGGTCAGGCAGAGTTATCGAACCTCTTGAATGGTTTCACAATGAAATATTCTTCTTGAAAGAAGATGAACCTGCGCACTACAGATAAGCGATGGCGGTGCCGAGCTCAAAAGAATGGCATAAAGCCATGCAATCCGAAATGAAGTCCATGTACAAGAATCAAGTTTGGAACTTGGTTGATCCTCCAGAGGGTGTGAAACCCATACAGTGCAAATGGATCTTCAAAAAAAAACAGATGCGGATGGTAATCCTACCATCTATAAAGCAAGGCTAGTAGCGAAAGGGTTTTCGCAAGTTGAGGGAGTTGATTATGACGAAACCTTCTCTCCAGTAGCAATGCTAAAGTCTGTATGGATTATGTTGGCAATAGCTGCATATTTCGACTATGAGATATGGCAAATGGATGTCAAAACCGCTTTCCTAAATGGGTTTCTGAAAGAGGATGTATACATGATACAACCAGAATGTTTTGTGGATCCAAAGGATGCCGGAAAGGTGTGCAAGCTTCAAAAGTCAATCTATGGTTTGAAGCAAGCATCAAGGAGCTGGAATCAATGTTTTGATGAAGTAGTAAAAGAGTTTGGCTTCATTAAAAATGATGAAGAAGCTTGTGTATACAAGAAGTTTAGTGGGAGCTCTGTAGCATTGTTAATCTTATATGTGGATGACATATTATTGATTGGTAATGATACAAAGTTTCTTAGCACAATAAAAGACTATTTGAAGAGTGTGTTTTCAATGAAAGATTTAGGCGAAGCTGCATATATGCTAGGCATAAAGATCTATAGAGATAGATAATTGCACTAAGCCAAAACACGTACATTTACAAGATTTTAAAGAGGCTTAAAATGGAGATTGCAAAGAAAGGTTTTCTCCCAATGTCACATGGCACAACACTTAGCAAGAATCAATGTCCAAAGACAGTTCATGAGCGAGTGCAGATGAGTGGAGTCCCATATGCCTCGGCAATTGGATCCATCATGTATGCTATGATATGTACTAGACCAGATGTTTCTTATGTACTAAGTGTTAGTAGCAGGTACCAAGGTGATCCTGGATTGGCTCACTGGGCAGCTGTTAAAAATATTCGTAAGTACCTCAGGAGGACAAAGGACATGCTCCTAGTCTATGGAGGGGATGAAGAGCTCGTTGTAAATGATTACACCGATGCAAGCTTCATGACTGATATAGATGACTATAAATCTTAATCGGGTTATGTTTTCACCCTTAATGGTTGTTCGGTCGTTTGGAAAAGTTTCAAGCAAAACACTGTTGCGGATTCTACGACAGAAACAGAATACATTGCGGCTTCAGAAGCTTCGAAGGAGGCAGTCTGGATCAAGAAATTTCTTGAAGAAGTTGTTGTGGTCCCAAGAGCGATGAACCCAATGGCACTCTATTGTGATAATAGTGGTGCCGTTGCTCAAGCAAAGGAACCAAGATCACCTCTGAAGACCAGACATATCGAGCGCAAGTATCACATTATCTGACAGTATGTCGAGAAGGGTTTTGTGAAGGTTCTCAAGGTTCACATGGATTTGAATGTGTCAGACCCGATGACGAAGGCTCTACCACGAGCAAAGCATGAGCAACACCGGATAGCCATAGGTGTTACAAAGACCATGTAAACTAGATTATCGACTCTAGTGCAAGTGGGAGACTGTTGGAAATATGCCCGAGAGGCAAAAATATTGTATTATTATATTTCCATTATTCATAATTAAGAGTTTATATTTCATGCTATAACTGCTATGATCCTGGAATGTGCAATTCAGTGGAAAATTCATATGCACGTGTGAAATGATAAACGGTAAACAATAGGTTCCCGTTCTCGCCTCTAAGACTGGCTCAAGTGTTGTTGGTGATCACGTTTTCTGGATCTTAGGATATCGTTAAGTGTAATGATAGTCCTAAAACAACATTGAGGGTATGACGTTAGAAGAATGATCATATTGAATCGACCCAAAACTTGTCTGTTATACTTTATGATTATATCTTCTGAAATCATCTGTTATAACACCGAGTGTTAGCATGTGTTTTAGTACCTTAGACCATGAGAGTGTCTCGGTCACTACCTACCAGACGGTGGACTTTGGGGTTGCTCAAACGTCATCTGTAACGAGGTGATCATAACGACAACTTTCAGGCTCACCGAAAAGTTTGACAAGTGACTGGATAGCTCAAGAGTGGGATTTGCTCCTCCGATGATGGAGAGATATTCTTAGGGCCCTCTCGGTGTGACGGCATCCATCATCATCTGGCCAGACACAGGTGACTATGTCACGGGGATGCCGGAACACGGCAACGAGAAAGAAGAACAAAACCGGTAACGGGAGCAGCGGTATAGTGAGCATGGTGATGCCTCAGGAGGATACCGATGCACACTGGGTTTTGTAAAGTATCACGAAGCAAAGGGAACACCACATGATAACCAAATGTTCACTCAAATATCATTCGCGTAATCAGAGGGACCGATATGGATGTCCACGGTTCCGCTATCGGTCATTGAACGAAGGGGTTTCGTTCATGTCTATGATTTACCGAAACACGGGGTCACAAGCTTAAGGTAATCATGATCTGCTGAGTGTTAGTGTGATGGGAGTGATGAGAATATATTTGTGGAATTGTTTCATTAATATCCGGAATAGTTCCGAGAGGTTCCGGAAACGTTTCGGGGTCACCGGAAGAGTTTCGGTGAATATCGGGTAATACCGAGTATTACCGATTAATTATATATAGGTGGAAAAAAATTTCAGGGATGTTAAATTATATATATAATGCTCTGAAAATGTTTAGAACATTTTATATTTAATTTAAATAACAATGGGACTTAAAAGGCCAAGAGGTGGAAGGCAACTTGGGCCACAAAGGACAAAGTAGGAAGGCGCCCCCCCCCCCCCCCCATTTCCTTGTGGGGGGGCCGAATTGGACAAGGGGAGGGAGTCCAACTCCCTCTCCCTAGGCCGGCGCCCCTTTGGTGGCTACCCACTCCCTCCCCTCTAACCTATATATATTAGAGGATTTCCACCCAATGTTAATACAAGTTTTGGACCCTCCTCTAGTTGATCTAGTTCTAGTTCTATTTGGTCCTAGTTGACTAATTAGGGCTAGCCCTAGCCACCTCTAATCCTCATAATTAGAAGCCCCGTGTGGTTCTAATCTCCTCCCTCTAATTCTCCGGCGACGATTTGCTCTGGACGGCGAAGCACTGCTGGATCGTGAAGACCGTACGCTTGCAACTAAGTAGAGAGGCCGTGCTTTCGGTCTTCCATTCGAGGGACCATTCTAGAGTGGTTCACGGGATCGTCATCGACGTTCAAGGGATCGTTCGAGGGCGGTTCGCGGGATCGTCATCGACGTTCGAGGGCAGTTCGCGGGATCATCATCGACGTTCGAGGGATCGTTCAAGGACGGTTCGTGGGATCGTCGTCGAACATTCGAGGGACTTCAAGTACGATCTACACCGACTCGTCTACTTCCACTGCACTCCCAGAGTCGGTAACGATCATTGATCGAAACCCTATATGCATCTTCATATTGTTCCTGGGTGATCTTAGGGCGATTTTTTCTGTTTTCTACTCCGTTTCCCTACACTTAAATATAGCAAACGGACTCCGAAAGATGCCTAATTTTGACATGGATCATGAAATGGTGTATCTTGAGTGTAGAAAAAAATCAGTATTAACGGATGAAGCATCGGTCACATCGCGTTCAAACCAGACACGTTCCCTCTTGAAACCAAGTTTCTTCCTCGGAGATGGTCCTGTTTCTAGGCAATGTACGTCATAACTTTTGCGAAACCTTCTCAATTTTTTACCATGCCCTACTGGGATCATACGATGACACAATGCCAAGTTTCATGTTTTTTGGAGTTTGTTTGCATTTTCTGAAATAAAAAAAGCAATAAACTCCATGTTCGCGGTCGAGTCTTGGCACCCTCATGTTTGAATTTCGTTTCATTTTCTTGGATAATGCCTAAACATGGACTCAAAAACATAAATATGTTTTTTCAACCCAATTTTGCCAACTTTTTCATGCACTTGCTGCGCAAAATTTTAATATATTCACTAAAATGTCTAATGCCTAGAAAATTCACTTATAATGCCTATAAAAGGAAATAGAGAGGGGGAGGGGGCAAGAAAATAAAAAATAAAAAATAAAAATAAACAATGTAGAAAAGAATAGAGCATAAAAGGAAAAAATGTACAAAAGAAAACAAATAAGAGAAAGGAGAAGAAAACAAAAAATGAAAAATAAATGTTTGTTGTGTGCAATAAAAAAACACTTGACAAAGAGAAAGAACAAAAAATATTAAAAAAAAGAAATGTTTGCCAAGTGCAAAAAAAAGAAACTCGGCAAATATTTCTTTGCCCAGTGCAAAAAAAATAAACTCGGCAAAGAAATGTTTGCTGAGTACAAAAAAAAAGTACTCGACAAAGGTAGTGTTTGCTTAGTTCCCCGATAAAATGCACTCAGCAAACACTTAGAACTGGGCAAAATCCCAGATTCCAGTAGTGATATTTTTGGGAACGTAAATATATGAAGCTTTGATAACATTTATTGTCTAAATTTATGTTAGGTATGTATTTGTGCCTGTCTAATAATGTGATGACTTAATTTATCTAATAATGTGATGATTGCATTTATGATTTTTCAGATTTGTTAGAGCTAGATTTGTACCGTTTTACTAAGGTCGCATAATGAATATTGGTACAGCTATATGTTTTTTATATGTAGAAATACTTTTTTTCTTGTTTAGACAACACAGTAAAAAAAAGATAAAAACAAATCATCAATTGTTAAATTCAAATATATGAGGTCTCAAATCGATGACTAAAATGCATACACCCTTTTCAAATCATAGTTGTAATCTAGAAAGATGTGTTGAGCATGACAACATGTGGTTTCCATTCATATAGTGACAAATACCGGTTCTCTCTCCCACTTCTTTTTCTCCTCGGTAGTCGTTGTATCTCCTTAACCACCATCTCCTTGCTAGAAACAAAGGGGCATTTTTCTCCCCACCGCTCCACTTCCATTTTAATATAGTACCCCGTGGGTTGCTACGGAACAACAAATACATGAATACCATATACCAAAAAAATCAGAACAAAATAATAAGAAGGGGTGATATTGCGGGATTGTGGTTGACTATCAAATAGTTAGCGACATACTCTCTCTTCCTTCTGCCGCCTCCCTCGTCTTCTGATGCCACGTGTTCATCTCCTACCCTCTCCTCCTCTCTCTGTCTTCTTCCTAGTAAGAATATCACAATCAGAGAGGGTGGTGACGATGATGATGGTGTGAAGGTGGCATCGTACGAGGGTAGGTGGGCCGAATACTGTCAGCTGAGGCCAACGATGATTTCATGAAGATGGGCGTTCGATACATGATACATCATAGATTTACTAGAGTTAGACAATGCCTCTGGTCTAATAATTTATTTTTCCTGAAGATGGACGCTCGATACATAATACATTGTAGATTTACTAGAGTTAGACCGTATGTCTGGTCTAAATCGCAAAGATGGGATATATAATATATCGTAGAATTACGAGAGTTAGACAGTGTGTCTGGTCTAATAAAAAAAATCACGAAGATGGTATATACAAACGGACAAGATACTCTTTGTTTTGGCTAACCAATGTCGGTAATTAACAACCTCTCCCAACGACCCTCAAAATATGGTATAGATTGCTCTTTAATTTGATAAAAATGTGTCGCAAGCAATGACACAAGCATTTTTTTTTGAAAAGAGGGAAACACCCTCGGTCTCAGCATGGAGTGATGCCCACAGTCTATTAATGATTATTTCAAAATTCATCATCTGCGTACAATAAAGTTCAACAAATAAACTGCCACACATGGCTGCCCCAAGGGGAAATTATAAAAAACATAGGATAAAGAGCCTCATGCATCATAAATCCTACTAGAAGGCCGCCAACCAAATCGGTTGAACAAATACCAAGCAACCATCTCCCATTGATTGCACCCAAAGACCGTGGGCGCCCGCTCCTCCTCCTTGCGATGTAACGACCATGTATGGATCCAGCCGATGGCTTTGAATATAACCTGCAAAATTTTTGGAGCTTTCATTCTATTAAAAATACAATCATTACGAGTGTTTTAAATGATCCAATGTAAAGCGCAAATTCCCACACGAATCTAAGACTTCAACTTGAGATGACCCCCACTTACCAGTTTCCGAACATATTCATACTACACGTGGGTGGAGGAAGATTGAAAGCTATATGGACGGATCGCCGTAATAGCTTGCCAAGTGGACAGTGAAGGAATAGATGCTGAATGGACTCCTTATTACCACAAAAGCAACACTTAGTGCATCCTTGCCAATTCATTTTTTTTCAGATCATCTTTTTTCAGGATAGCCTTGCGATCTAAATGCCACATGAATATATATTTTTTCAACGGGACTTTCATTTTCTAGAGAGAAAAATCCACATTTCAACCCTAAACTAACCACTCCGTTTAATTTAGAACCTGATTTTTAAAACCGGTCATATTGCACCCTCTACTTACCACAAAGTTCAAAAGACAACCCTTGTCTTGTTTTTGGCTGTTTGACCGGTTTTGACCGAGTTAAAGCTGACTAGGCACTGAATCAGCAGCCAGCTCAGCCTCCCACACATCTAAACCTACCTCCATCGCTCTGTTCATTCCACTCGCAGCCCCGACTCCATCCCCGCCGCCGCCGGCTGGGTCGCCTTAAGCGCCGAGGCCCGCCGCTGCCGCCATCACCTTCGTCGTCGGCGATTGGAGACCGGCGGCGCTGCCACACCGCCACCACGCGCTGTACCCGCAAGGCAGCAGAGCTCGATCCCCAGTCATCCATGTCGCCCTCGTGTAGGCCGGAGACCACGAGCTACCCCGAATCCCCATGGTGTTGCGGCCTGCGGCCCTTGTCTCCCTGCCACTCGGTGGTCCAGCCGCCGCACTGGTAGCCCAGGTTGGGTTGCTACTCGGGCATTCAGGTGACGAGGATCTTGGGAGCTTTCTTGGGGATTCCTTGCGTTCACGGTGGAGGTGTCTCGCCGGAGGGGAGGAAGCCAAGGCCAAGGGGTGAAATTGGTGCTCTCGGAACACAATCGAGGATTCCTGTGCGCGATTCATGGGCCCAATCGCCGGCGGACGGGCCTCTGGCGGTGGCGGCCAACACAGCATGGTCCTCTAGTTCCCGCGGCAGCAGAGGAATCCGTGCACGAGGCCACTAGGTCTCGAGCGGCACCACGCCTGCTGCAACAGACAGACCTCCTAGCAAGCCGCCGCCTCCGCCGAGCGCTCCACCGACCGCACCTCCCGCATCTTTTCCGCGTCAACTCGCGCACAGCTGCCTGCACCCACACTGCCGTCTAAGACGCCGGCGAGTCGGACCCGACGACTGGAGATCCCGCTGGTTTCCGGTTGCCGGCGACGGAGGTGGTGGTGCTGGGCCTGGGCATTCGAGGCGACCCAGCCGGCTGCGGCGGTGATGAGACCGGGCGTCGGGGGCCTGAGTGGACTGCAGACAGAGAGGAGAGAGGAGGATAGGTTCAGATGAGTGCGTGCGTGGGAGGCTGAGTTGGCAGCTGCGTCAGCGCCTTGTCAGTTTTGACTTGGTCAAAACCGGTTAAACAACCGAAAAACGAGACTAGGGTTGTCTTTTGAACTTTATGGTAAGTTGAGAGTGCAATACGACCGGTTTTAAAGATGAGGGTTGTAAATCGAACCGAGCGGTTAGTTCAGGGTTGAAATATGGACTTTTCTTTTTTCTAGATATACTAGCTGAGTGCCCGTGCGTTGCCATGGAATAATAAATATAAGCTATACTGAGGGATTGATTATCTGCTTATTCTATTTCTCAAAGTTGAAGCACAAATGAAGAGAGTACAATTCATGATTGCCATAAGCCAAAGGATACATCTGTATACCACTTATAATTGCTGCAAAATTCCCTAGCATTGCCATCACCTCAATTCTGTTACTTTTCTTGACAATATACTTCTCAAATCTTGTGAAACAAAACCTTCATTATTCCCTCCACATATGTATACATTTCCATTTTATACAATTAAGGGATCAAAGAGTTGACATGTGAGATGTCATTGATACCTCGGTAACATTGACAGTGCAAAGCTAGGCCCCAGCCCCCAACAATGATAAAAATATCACCTTTCAAGGGACGCTCTGGAAATGGTTGTTGACCCCCACAAATAACCCAAACGTCATATCATACAGATTGGTCCTGTAGGTGGTGTCGAAGGTGATCACATCGCCAAAAAAAGTGTACTGAAGCCGACTGTTTCCAGTCGCCCACATCAGGTTCTTTATCCTCCCTTCACTGTCGGCCTGAACTCTGTAAGTTAAATGCGGATCTTTCGCAGCAATTTCTGCAAACACCTCCATCGTCTTCTTGACATCGTCATCTGGCTGCTCCCTGTTTATCTTCCCACACAAACTATGTAAGATCTCTTGGTGAAGGGCACATTCTCCATCGAACCGAAAAACCTCCCTATGATGCTGTACAGCTTCGCAAGGTTCACATTGTTCTGCCTCAGCTACTTTATCAAATCCCTGTTGCACACATCAATGTGCTTGTGTGAAGGCCAATGGATTGTCTCGCCAAAGTTCGGCGAAGTGAATGATTGTGACTCTCCCTATGTCCTGCGATGTACCATCAGTTGTCCTCGGTCCTTATCAGTGCTGGGCACTCGCAACGGCAAGACCTGGTGTTCTCTACTCCAGCTTTTCCCTGCACATGCATTTCATTTTCACATAGGGCATTGTTTCAAAGGTGAAAAATGTGTAGGGTAATTGAAAGGTCACTCTTACCGAGCATCCGCACACTGTTTCCTGCATGCAGTTCGTCCGTTCAACATTCAGCCGGCTTTTCCCATACCTGATCCCAAATCCTTTCTCCCAAGAATACAAGTTGTAGAAATCATACGCCTCGCCAAGCGAGTCGAAACTTGTCCCTAGTGACAGAAATATCACATTTTCAGTCGGGTTATCAGCGAATCCCCTCACTGCCTTCTCGGAAGCACTCACACGGGATGGGCAAGGTGCCCTGCTGGGAGCAGTGGCACTAATACTTAGCCTGCATTGCATTAGTAATAGTCCCCTCAGTCAAAAATCTGAAACAACAGAATAGCATGATGCACTCTGAAGAACAATATTCAGACCACCATCCTTAGAATTCATCAATATTTTCGTGCGAAACCAAGACTGCGAGCACTTATCACACACCCAATATCAGAAAAATAAAAATATTTCATCTAGTTTTGCCACATTTTACATGTGTGGTGCAGGCTATTTTTCCCCCTACATCTACATCTTATCTAGCCAGCAAACAACTGATGCTGTCTTCCGCTTAACTGAATCCAAGCAACAAACAACTGCACTCAAAAATTACATTGCTGCCATCCATGCTATTAATCCAGTTAGCCATGCTAACAGAGTAATAATTTTGCCAATTCTAATCAATAAATGTGCACAAATACTTGAGAACTGCACAAGGTTTGATCAGTTCTTTGAACCATCAATATTTTTCTGCAAGTATTCCTTACCTTTTATTCCAGCCAGGGGCGTGCGTATTCATCTTTCCAGTTGACAGCTCGGAGGTGGGGGCGAACTCCCCCTCCTTGCCACCGCCGGCTCCTGCATCGCGGAGATCTGTGCTTCCGCGCTCACAACCGTTGGCTTCCCCACGGCGACCTCTACGGCCGTCCGGGTAGTGATGTTCGTCGGCAGTTCGTCTGGCACCAGGCTCTCCCCAACCTCCTCAATCAGAGTAGATCTGACACAGCAAAAGCTCATGATTTCACCAGCCGAAGCTCCGCAGCGCAAATAAGGAAGAAGATTGACAAGTAATTACGAGAAATCATACCTCCTGATTGGTTGCATCAGGAGGAAAAATGGGCAAAAATAACCTCGAGACGTAACTATTTCACAAACTGAACTGTGGACGAAACAATTTCACTCAGCCGACGCTTTTTGTGGAGCGCCCGACGCATCGGCGCTACACTGCACTGAGTAGCGCCTGACTGACAGGCGCTACACTCCTGGCCAGCATGGCACCCCAGGGCCAGGCCGGGCCCACCCCTGGTTGTGCAGCGCCTAGCCGACAGGCGCTACACTACGTTGTGCAGCGCCTAGAGGAAAGGCGCTACACAATGACTTAAACCACCGCGGGCCAGCCCTCCCCCATCCCACCCACCCATTCGTTCCAGTAGGAAACAGAGAGCGGCGCGGCGGCGGTTCTCTCCTCTTCCCCTCTCAATTCCTTCTCCAAAATCCTTCTGATCTGAAGATTTCGTCCGTAGATTTCTGCCCCAATCCCTCCCTCCTAGAAGGTAATCTCCTCCGATCCCCTTCTTTTTATCCGAAAAATCATTCACATTTTTCAGATTTGTGCAAGTTTAGGTGGAACCCTTGATTTGCTTCGATTCAAAATTTATATGAAAAATTGAAATAGTGTGGTGTGATTTAGTATTTGTAGATGATTTGTAATCATTGTGGAACCCTAGTGTTGTTGATTTGTATTGTAAACATGCTTCCATAGTAGAACCCTAGTATTGTTGATTTGTATGTATATATGAAAAAATAGTCACATATGTATGATTGTTAAGAGGAATATATCTTAGATGAGTATTTAAATTCCTTTTAGTACCTACGTATGATTGTTGAGATGAATATATATGAAATAATGCTCGCATATGAAATAATGCATAGGACGTGTTTTAGTTTGCTCATATTTGGTTATAAACCGAAACCGTGCTCACATATGAAATAATGCTCATATATGTCTATTGCTTGAAATATGTAGGATGGTGTGGCTTCTCGATGATTACTATGACGTTGAACACCGGGCCTACTTGATGGCGGAGAAGAAGATGGTAATAATCATACTAATTAGTATTTGGTAATTTGTGTTGACTTCAAATAGACATGCTGTAATACTCTGACTTGTTTGTTTGCAGATGCTTTTACCCCTGAAGATTCGGTCTCACGGGGCCTCGTCGAGTGCCATGTCGTACGATGAGCGGTACACACCGTACATCGAGATGACCGAACTTCTCCCGTTCGTCCAGCTTGTCAGCCGGTCGATGCCAAACCTGAGCGTTGCGACAATCACATCACTTGTGGATCGGTGGAGACCGGAGATGCACAGTTTCCACCTCCGGACCGGGTGATGGTGTCCTGAACTAGGGGGTACTCATCACGTCGGCTCCCGACCAGGTGAATCGGGCCGAGGACCCCCATGGCCGTTCACTCATGGGCCACTTTGGGCAGGCCATGATGCATACAAGGAAGATGATAATCCCCAAGTGCAAGGAATCATCATAGCAATTTCCAAAGATGGAAGTGGTAAGTATGGAATGTCGAACCCACAAGGAGCTAAATGTAAGATCAATATTCTCTCAAATCCTATCTGCCACTGATACGACTCTACGTACACCGAGCGTTTGCTTTTATCTAGAAACGAGAAATAAAACTACGTTGTGGGTATAAAGAGGATAGCTTTGCATGATACCGGAGAACTAAAACATAAAAATAGGTGCTGCCTAAATAAAGTTAGAATATATTACAAATAGCGAGTGTGGAATAATGATGAATCGGTGTGCGGAATTGTCCTAGGCAATTGATAACAGGATCGGTAATCATTATTGCAATTTTATATGAGGGAGAGGCATGAGCTAACATACTTTCCGTACTTGGATCATATGAACTTATGATTGGACCTCTAGCAAGCATCCGCAACTATTAGAAATCATTAAGGTAAAGCCAACCATAGCATTAAGTATCAAGTCCCCTTTACTCCCATATGCAACAACTCCCTTACTCGGGTTTGTGTTTCAGTCACTCACGCAACCCACTATAAGCGAATCATGAACGTATTGCAACACCCTACAGCAGGAATCCCCCATGTATGCTCGGCACGGGAGGCACCATAGGATAGCACCAAAATAAAACATATAATTCAAACCAATCAACATCATCAATCAACCCAAAGGACAAAAGAAATCTACTCAAACATCATAGGATGGTAACACATCATTGGATAATAATATGTGGCATAAAGCACCATATTCAAGTAGGGGATTACAGCGGGGTGCGGGAGAGTGGACCGCTGCAAAGAGATGAGGGAGGTGATGAAGACGGTGATGTTGATGAAGATGATCACCGCGGCGATAGTTCCCCCGGAGGCACTCCGGTGCCACCGAGAGAGAGGGGAAGAGAGGCTCCCCCTCCGGTTTGCTCCTCCATGGCCTCCCCCTAGATGGGGAGAGGTTCTCCCTCTGGTCCTTGGCCTCCATGGTGCCCGGAGGGGCGGGAGCCCCCCGAGATTGGATCTCTCTCTGTGTTTCCTTCTGTTTCTACGTCCCTGTTTCTGGCCAAAAACCGTTTCTTATACTTCCGGAGACCCGTAACTCCGATTTTGGGCTGAAATTCTGAGGGAATTTTTCTCCAAATATTCACTTTCTTGCGGCAAAAGAAGGGCATCAACTGACCTAAGAGGTGCCCACAAGCCACCTGGGCGCCGCCTGGGGGGTAGGCCGCGCCCATGTGGCTTGTGGGGCCCTCGTGCACCGCCTTGCGTTGATTCTTCCTCCCAAAAATCACATATATTCCATAAAAAGTCTCCATGAATTTTTATCGCGTTTGGACTTCGTTTGGTATGGTATTTCTGCGAAACAAAAAACATGCAAAAACAGGAACTGGCACTGGGCATTGGATCAATAAGTTAGTCCATAAAAATAATATAAAAGTGCACCAAAACCATACAAAACTCATGTAAATATAGCATGAATACTTCATAAATTATAGATACTTGGAGACGTATCAGCATCCCCAAGCTTAATTCCTGCTCGTCCTCTAGTAGGTAAATGATAAAAGAAATAATTTATGAAGTGTGAATGCTAGCATAGTGTATAAGCTTGATCAGTGATAACTTCGAACACTTTTTCTAGCATCATCATAAACAGTAGCTCATCTCACAAATGTTCTCATGATCAAGTAGCAAGGTATTCACATGTTAAAGTATAAACCATAAACTTTATTGAAAACCAACAAACTATATTCTCAATCACCCAACAATTACAATTCATTTAATTCTCGGGAAGGGTCTATGTAAGAGCGTCATTGTAGCAAATTCCACATACTCAACTAGCATTTAGTCTTCCATAATTGCTGACACTCAAAGCATATTTTTGGAACAAACAGTTTCAGTGAAACACATAGGAAGATAGGGGCTTAATATTTCACCTCCCAACTTATTTATCTCATGGATATTGTCAACAATAATAACTCATGATCACCTATATTCAACTGGATATATGTGCCTGGATCATTCCCTACCACATGATGCTTGCCCACTAGAGAATAGATAGAGCGGAATAGGGATGAACATTACTGACTCTTGCATAAAAGTAAATACAGAAAAGTAAAAGATAGGCCCTTCGCAGAGGGAAGCAGAGGTTGTCATGCACTTTTTATTTTTGGATGTGCAAGCTCTTAATGCAAAGGAACGTCACTTTATATTGCCCCTTGTGATAGCAAGCTTTATTATGCAGTCCGTCGCTTTTATATCTTTACCATCACAAGTTCGTACAAAGCTTATTTTCACTTCCAATAAAAGATCATACATATTTAGGAGCAATTTTTATTGCTTTTTGCACCGATGACAACTTACTAGAAGGATCTTATTCAATCCATAGGTAGATATGGTGAACCCTCATGACAAGAAACTGGGTTTAAGGGTTTTTGGCACAAGTAGTATCTCTACTTAGTATGAATTTTTGACTAGCAAAAGATCCTAAGCAAGCACCACATGTTAGAGGATCCATGACAATATAACTTCTATGTGAATATAAACAAACATAACCCATTACGTTATCTTCCTTGTCCAACATCAACTACTTGATCATGTTTGTAAATAATTAATGGGGGCTCACAAATATAGAAGATGTCCAACATAGTATATTTATATGTGAAATCTCTCTTCCTTTAATATTCTTTCATGAATTGTTCAAGTGACCAATGCTATGTTTGCTAACTTTTAATAGATTTACCACTTATACTTCTTATATGTGAAGTCATTACTCTCCATGGGACAAGCATATGAAGCATATATAATTTCTGATTTATGATATTCAATTCATTCAAACATTTTTCTCTTAGGATATAAGTGAAGCACAAGAGTGAATGGCAAACTACTCCAAAAGATTTAAGTGAAGATCAATGAGTAGTTAAACAATCAAGTAGCTATGTGAAGATTCTCTCTCATTCATGATTTCAGATACAAGAATTTTATTCAAACAGCAAACAAAATGAAATAAAATGACATTCCAAGAATATCACATCTCATGCGAAGAAGCAAAAACTTAGGCTCAACCGAGACTAACCGATAACTGTTGATGAAGAAATGTGGGATGCCTACCGGGGCATCCCCAAGCTTAGATTCTTGAGACTTCTTGGAATATTAACTTGGGATGCCTTGGGCATCCCCAAGCTTGAGCTCTTGTGTCTCCTTAATTCCTCTCATATCACGGTTTACCTAAATCTTAAAAACTTCATCCACACAAAACTCAACAAAAACCCGTGAGGTAAGTTAGTATAAATCAATGCAAAACATTATCATTCTCTACTATAACAAATCACTAAAATTATAATTTAACATTGCATACTAAATGCTTCTGCATATTTAATACTCCTATCCTCAAATAGAACCATTAAACAAGCCAACATATGCAAACATAACAGCAATCTGTCTAACCATAACAGCCTGTAAAGGATGAAGCTAAATTCATACTTACTTAACTCCAAAAATTCTGAAAATTTACCACACTGTAGAAAATTTATCATGGATTACTGTGTAAAAATTTAAAGATTTAATCTTGTTCTGACTATTCAGGAATATTCAATACATAACAGAAAACTTTCTGTTTTCAAACAACAACATATAGACTTGCAAATTGAGCATGGTAAAGGCTATACTTGTCACTTTTATTGAAATAAAAGATACCAACATGATTATTATTAACATCAAGCAAATATCAACAAAATAAAATGATGCTCCAAGCAAAACACATATCATGTGATGAATAAAAATATAGCTCCAAGTAAGGTTACCGATAATGTTGAAGACGAAAGAGGGGATGCCTTCCGGGGCATCCCGAAGCTTAGTTGCTTGGGTATTCCTTGAATATTACCTTGGGGTGCCTTGGGCATCCCCAAGCTTAGTGTCTTGCCGCTCCTTATTCTCCTCATATCGATATCTCACCCAAAACTTGAAAACTTCAATCACGCAAAACTTAACGGAACTTCGTGAGATTGGTTATACTATGATAAAGAATAAATCATCACTTTGGTACTGTCAAGACAAGATCCAAAATTGTTCCCACATAATGCCTACTGTACTCTATCATTTCCACAATTTATATTGCTCAATATAAGCTATGGAAATGCTAAAACAAGCAAACTATGCAAACAAAGGAGATTCTGTCAAAAACAGAACAGTCTGTAATGATCTGAACAAACACCATATTTCTGCAACTCCAAAAATTCTGACAAATTAGGACAACGTAGGCAATTTGTATATCAATCATGTGTAAAAATTTCAGAAGGTTTTGACACTCCAGTAAATTATAGTAATTTCTTTACTCGACGTAAAAGTTTCTGTTTTTGCACCGAATCAAGTCTACTATCACCCACACTATCCCAAAGGTCTTACATGGCACTTTATTGAAATAAATGATACATGACATGATTACTACAGTAGATTAATTATGTAGACACACAAAAACAGTAAAGATAAATAGTGGGTTGCCTCCACACAAGCACTTTTCTATAAAACCTTTTAGCTAGTCATTGATATTTTAATGATACTCACTTAAAGATAAGAGAATTAACTAGCATAGGAAGGTATAACAAGTGCAAATTTCAAAATTTCAACACATGGAGAGGGAACTTGGTATTATTGAGAGGATAATCATAATTATGACAAATTTTACAAGGATAATTATAACTACTTTAAGTACCATCACAATAATTATCATAAGTAGCAACTTTGTTCTCATTGTAATGAATTGAATTTTCTTCCAAAATAGTGGAATCATCACTAGATAAAGTTATGACCTCTCCAAATCCACCTTTATTATTATAATAAGATTCAACACCCTCCAAAATAGTGGAATAATTATTACCTAAGGTTGACACTCTTCCAAACCCACTTTCGATGATAACTTTATTCATACTCTAAAAGATATAAGTGAAGTGCATAGAGCATTCTACAATGAATATAGAGAGACCAATATCCAAACTCAAAATATATAAGTGAAGAACATGAAGCATTCTATAAAGCCATACTCAAAAGATTTAAGTGAAGCACAAAGAGCATTCTACAAAGCCATACTCAAAAGATTTAAGTGAAGCGCATGAAGCATTCTATAAATCAACAAGGAACCATAAGAAATCATCCCCAACAAGAATGGTGCATAAAAGAAAAGGAAAAATAAACACAAGATATGCTCCAAGAATTTACGCTTATCATGTGAACAAAACAAAAACTGAGGCATACCGATAATTGTTGAAGAAGAAAGATGGGATGCCTTCCGGAGCATCCCCAAGCTTAGATGCTTCAGTATCCTTGAATATTTACATGGGGTGCCTTGGGCATCCCCAAGCTTGAGCCCTTACTTCTCCTTATTCTTCTCATATCGATACCTACTCACTAGTAGAAAAAGGCCCATTTGTCCCAGTTCCAGAGGCCCATTTGTCCCGGTTCTAGAACCGGGACTAAAGGGTCGGGACTAAAGCCCAATACCTTTAGTCTCGGTTCGCCTACGAACCGGGACAGATGGGGCTCCATGTGGCCGCTGCGGCTTGCCCAGGCAGGAGGGCCTTTTGTCCCGGTTGGTAGCACCAACCGGGACCAAAAAGCATCCACGCGTCAGCTGTTCAGGGGCTGGGGTTTTTTTTTTGAAAGGGGGGGGGTTTCGGGGTTTCGGGGGTTTTGTAGGGTTAGTTTAGGGGTTTCATATATTGTGAAAGCTAGCTAATAGAGAGAAGTGTCCTCTCTTATCTCCGTGCTTGGTCGACGCTACGTACTATACGTATAGAGAGAACTCGCGACACGCTAGCTAGTAAGCAAATGAAGGAAACCATTAAGTACACAAGATCGTCATGAACATATACAGAGAGAAGTGATCGACCTCCTCCTTCTCCGCGAGATTGGTCGAACAACAAGTTTTCGTATATCTGTCTGATGCTACTAGCTACATATATACAATATAAGATCTCTTACAATCCCTAACATCTGATGTCAAGTTCCACATGGTATTCTCCGGCTTTATTGATGACGTGGTCAAGAAAGAATCCCGCCAATTCCTCTTGAATTGCTTTTATGCGATCTTGTGGTAGGAGTTCATCCCGCAGCTGCCACATCTAATTTGAAGAAGGGGGTCAATACATATATATGAATGAAACTCAACACAAATGGTGGTAATAAAATAAAATTGTGAATATTATTGCTTACGCACTTCATATTGTTTTTCAGAGTAGCCCCACTTAGAGGTCGTCACGTTGTAGATGTACTCGCAAACGTAGTATCCACAAAAATTATTCCTGCCTTCCTGCCACAACCACTTTACGAGAAATAGAGGTCAATCAAACTGATAATCAAGCATTATAAATGGTATTGATGAAACTAGCTAGAATTAATGGGAGATGCGAGGAACTAGCTAGTAGTACTTACTTTCGGGTGTGTAAATCGCAGCTCCCCCAGTAGTCCCGGAGCTTCTGCGGTGAACACTTTCCAAACCCTACGAGACAAAGAAAATAATTACTTGATATCAGGAAATGAACAAAGTTGCGGATATGGTGCGATAATGATCGATTGAACTTACTTCTGGAGCATTTCAGTCATGGCCGCATCCTCCTTGGGATCTTTCCGTCTTGAGTCTAAGATGATTACTAGTCCCTGCTCAAGCTTAATCTCTAGGAGAATAAAGTGGAAGCTGTGCACGCATGCATAACTCATCAATTACATTACTATATATAACCTCGAGTAATAAGGGAAACCGAATATGCACAAGACAGTAACACTCACTTGAAGTTGTTAGGAAAGATTATTTTCTCTTTGTTTTAATTTTTAAGCAACAATTTTAGCAAGTTGGCCTCGGTTTCTTTGGCATTATATTTAACCGTCCATTCATCTATGAGATTTGTGTTAATGAACCCAATATCATAGATTTGTGCATTTCTGCATTCGACGATCTTCAATCTGCATAATATAGTGAGGATAATTATATATACATGCAATGAAAGAGCTGAGCTATATATAGAGACTTAATTACAGAAGTAGTACTTACAGACAGTAGCAACTGATGATTATTTTATCGAGGGCCTTTTGATTGAAAAATTGAAAGAACTCCTCAAATGGAATAGACAACAGATCAATTCCAACGAGGTCGTGCTCCTCTTTAACTCTCAGCGTCAAAATATCCTTCCCAGACTTGCAGGTGTCCATGTACCACTTATGGAATCTTCGCATCATCGTTGTTAGAGGAGGATCACCAGGTTTGACGAGAGGCTTCCCGTATCGGTATTTGTGTTCGTCCACCTCCACTGTATCAAAATGTGCATCGTCGGGCAGGTAATCACCAGGATTGGTACCGGGCAGCATCCCCGGCAGATTTGCGATGATATCGCTAGACACCTTGAGCGAGGGGCACGATTGGTTCGCCTCTTCGCCGAGCTGGGGAATTTTTTTTCCCACTTCTTCGTTCTTGTAACCTTTTGTCACTTGAAGTAGTTCCCGACCGGCGCGCTCCTTGCAGTGCCTTTTTAAGAGCGCGGAGATGGTTGTCATCCGGCGGAGGCAGTGGTGGTCGCTTCAGGGCATCCAAAGTGCGCTTCAATTTCACCCGATCTATCTTCTCCTCCGGAGGTGGATTTTTCTTTGCAAAAAAGTCCTTCACTTGGGCTTGACAGATCTGCGCGTTTTCCTCCTCGGTCATCTCGTATGGTAACTTCTCTAGAGGCTTGAGAGATGGACCGAACTTGTATTGCCTCCTGTCTCTGGCTGCACTGCTAGATGCCGGAGCAGCCGGAGCGGCTGCGGCTGTCTTCCTTCATTGCTTACGAGGTGGAGAAGGAGGTGGAGTGCTACGACGCGCCGGAGCAGCCGGAGCGGCGGCGGCTGTCTTCCGCTGTTGCTGACGAGGCGGAGGATGAGGCGGGCTGCTCGGACGCGCCGGCGCAGGCGGATAAGGAGGTGGAGTGCCGCCATGCGCCGGAGCAGCCAGAGAAGAAGGCGGAGTGCCCTGATCACTCGCCGGATGAGGAGGCGGAGGAGGAGGCGGAGTACCGCCAAGCGCCGGAGCAGCCGTAGAAGGAGGCGGAGTGCCCTGATCACTCGCCGGAGGAGGAGGCGGAGGAGGAGGCGGAGTGCCCTGACTCGCCGGAGGAGGAGGAGGAGGCGGAGGCGTCCAGTTCGGAAGGTTGATGAGCTGCTTCAGCCATAGACATGGAGTCTTCAGAGCAAGACCCAGCTGAGTCTCCCCTTCACCGGTAGGGTGGTCAAGCTCGAGCTCCTCAAATCCCTCCGTTATTTCATCGACCATCACAACAGCATAGCCTTCTGGAATCGGAAGGCAGTGAAAAGTTGCGCCGGGTTCAGGAGGTGCAACAGAGCCGACAGCCGCCTTGACTTTGAGGTGCTGCCATTGCATCATAAGGTGGCAATCTTGAGCCTCCGTGGTAGCTGGGAGCCATGAAGTCGGGCTGCTGAAGGAGCTCGGTGGAAGCCACGCTGCTTCTCCCCTGAGATGGCGGGGTAGCTTCTGGGATAGCTCCGGCAGGTCGCTGGCTCTGAACTTCTTCCTCTAGCACTCGTACCCTTGCATTCAGCTTCTGCACTTCGGTCTGCTCCACTTTCCTCCTCCTCTCCCGGGTTTTGTAACCGCCTGCGCTGGGAAACCCAACCTTCCACGCAACTGAGCCTGTCATGCCTCCTGTTCATCCTGGGTGCTCAGGATTTCCGAGGGCCTGTGTGAGCTCGTCGTTCTCTCTGTCGGGAACGAACGTCCCTTGCTGCGCTGCAGCGATATACTTCTGAAGCTTCTTGACGGGTATTTCAAGTTGCTCCTCCGTCCAACGGCACTTCCCTGTTTCAGGGTCCAAGGTTCCCCCAACCCCGAAGAACCAAGTCCTTGAACGGTCTGGCCAGTTCAATGTCTCTGGTTCGACCCCTTTATCAAGCAGGTCCTTCTCAGCCTTGTCCCACAACGGCCGGGCTTTGATGTAGCCACCTGACCCCGTGCGATGGTGATGCTCCTTCTTTGCAGCATTTTTCTTGTTTGTCCCTGACATCTTCTTACTCTTCTCCGATGTCTTGTGGGCCACAAATGCGGGCCAGTGATCTCTTATCTTCTCAAATCGGCCGGTGAATTCTGGAGTCTTCCCTTTGTCGACAAACGTTGATTTCAACTCATTCTTCCACCTCCTGAATAGATCTGCCATCTTCTTAAGAGCATGAGTCTTGGCCAATGGCTCTATAACTCGCTTATCCGGATCCTCCTCTGGCGGTAGGGTGAAATTTGCCTTCAGCGCGGTCCAAAGATCATCTTTCTGTCTATCGTTGACAAAAGACACATGAGGGTCTTCGCTCTTAGGCTTATTCCATTGGTGGATGCTGATCGGGATCATGTCCCTAACAAGAACCCCGCACTGAGCAGAAAATGCTTCCTTGGTCCGGCTGGGTTCAATCGGTTGGCCATCGTCCTTGATTGCTGTGATCGTGAACCTTTCATCCTGGCACAACCTTTTCTTTGGGCCTCGTCTCGTTACCGAAGTTTGGCTCGATCTGGAGGGCTAGAAAAGAAGAAAGAAGAGAGTTAATATGTGTACATACCAAAACAATTAATGCATCAATTAGCTAGTCAGCACAGGCTTAATTAATATATATACCTTGCCGAACTTTGCAACAGCTCCTTCCTCCGTTCGCTCACCGGAGCAGTCATCACGGTCTCCTTCTTCCACCGGCATTCCGTCACCGGAGCCATCATAATCATGTCCTTCCACCTCCATTGTTCGATCACCGGAGCCTGCTTCACCCTCTCCTTCCAGACCATCGGTGTCATTGATATACGACAAGATATCACCTCCGCCGAGGATTATGTCCCCCAACAACTGTTCTGCTTTGATGTCTCGGTGCTCCATAGTTTCTGCAAATATTACAACATGGCAATACATATACAAACATGACAGATGGATATATTAGTGCAAACATAGACCTAGCTAGCTCGACGCTTCCACGGTTTGGGGTGGCCTCGACAACGCTTCTAGGGTTTGGGGTGGCCTAGGCAACGCTTCTAGGGTTTGGGGTGGCCTCGACAACACTTCTAGGGTTTGGGCCGGACCGCCTCTCTCATGAATGTCCGACGTCCGGACCGACAAGGGATTTAACAAAATGACGCCATTCCGGATGTGCAGAAAATGGTCCATATTTTTCCTGATCTCATCTACCCTTCAATATGTCACGTTGTCTAGTGTCAAAGAATTCAAGAAAACCATGACTTCATCATTAGCCGGAAATGACAGGCGCATAATGGGACGAAGCTCTTCAAAGTTGTTTTGGAACGGAGTTCCCGATAGAATAATTCGCTTTTTGGTACAAAGTTCAGCAAGAGCCTTTCGAATATCACTATTTGGAAGGCCTTTGCTGAAATTCGTACCAAAAGGCGAATTATTCTATCAGGAACTCCGTTCCAAAACAACTTTGAAGAGCTTCGTAGCATCATACGCCTGTTACTTCTAGCAAATGATGAAGCCATGGATTTCTTCAATACTTTGACAGACAACGTGACATATAGAAGAATATATATATATAGATGAGATCAGAAAAAAATTGGATCAACTTGTGCACATCCATAATGGGGGCATTCTTGATAAATCTATGTTGCATATGTCAAAATTCAAACTTTGACATATGATCAAATGTTGCATATGTCAAAAATCAAACTTTGACATATGATCAAACTTTAACGTATGATCAAACTTTGATATATGATCAAATGTTGCATATGTCAAAATTCAAACTTTGACATATGATCAAACTTTGATATATGTCCACCGCGATATAAAATGATACATAGACTTGTTCGGGCGAGAGGGGGTTGATCGACGTCCCCCCTCATGTTGAAGTTACCGGAGTTTTCTTCTAGTGGTTTGGGTGGCCTCGAGAGTTTGTCAGGTAGGGGCGGGAGGGGGTAGGAGATCGACAATGCTTTTTTTTCTAGGGTTTGGGTGGCCTCGAGAGTTGGTCGCCCGGTATATCGAGAGGGGGGTGAACATTTTACCTTAGTAACTTAGAAAAAAATGTTATCGGGGAGGGTGTATATCGAACCCCCCCCCCCCATCATGTCGAAGTTATCTGGGAGGGGGTATATCGACAACGACATACATACATGGAAAAAAATGTTATCGGGGAGGGGGTTGATCGACGTCCCCCTCTCGACCCCTCGGCGATCCTCGACCCTCCCCCTCTCGACCCCTCGGCGATCTTTTTTTTTCTTCTTCTTCCTCTTCTTATTTTTTTTCTCCTCTTCTTCCTCTCCTCTTCTTCTTCTTCTTCTTCTTCTTCTCCTTCTTCCTCTTCTTATTCTTATTTTCCTTTTTCCTCTCCTTCTTTTTCTTCTTCTTCCTTCTTCCTTCTTCCTCTTTTCTTCTTTTTCCTTATTTTCCTTTTTCCTCTCTGCTAACCTGAAATCTACTAACCTAAAATGCACTAACAGTACAACTAACCTAAAATGCACTAAATCAACTAACCTAAAATCGATATCTACTAACAACCTAAATAAAAAAATTAATACATATATGAAAAAAAATCATCATATGAACAAAAAAAATTATATGAACAAAAAAAGCATACAAATCTATCATCAACATCATCATATCTATCATCAACATCATCTAACAAAATCATATGAAAAAAATGCATATGAACAGGGGCCCGGCCGGACCGTAGCGCGGGGCGGCGCGGACCGGGGCGGTGACGGCGCGGGGGCGGTGACGGCACGACAACGAGGGCAGGGGCGGCGCGGCGACGAGGGCAGGGGCGTGGGGCAGGGGCGGCGCGGCGACGGCGTCGGGGGCAGGGGCGCGCGCGGCGCGTCGGCGCGTCGGGTCAGGGCAGAGGGGCGCGAGGAGTGGCGGCGTCGGGGGTAGGGCGCGGAGAGGGCGTCGGCGACGGCTAGCTCGGGCGGCCTGCCGGCGTCGTGGATGGATTCGCCGCCGTCGGGGGGAGAGGAGGAGGAGAGATAGAAGTGGGGATGGGCGGTTCTGAAAATTCCTAAGTGCTACTTATATACCCAAAGCATTGGTCCCGGTTCATGGCACCAACCGGGACCAAAGGTCTGTTTTCAGCAGCCCAAAGGGCGGGAAACAGGGACCTTTGGTCCCGGTTGGTGGCACCAACCGGGACTAAAGGGGGGCATTGGTCCCGGTTGGTGCCACTAAACGGGACCAAAGGTGAGCATTGGTCCCGGTTCGTGGCACCAACCGGGACCAATGGGCTTGCACAGCGGCGTGGTGGTGGGAGTTTAGTCCCACCTCGCTAGTTGAGAGCGCCCCGCACCGGTTTATAAGCTCGACTGCCTCGTCTCTATTGAACTCCTCTGAACTGCATGCCTATGGGCCTAATCTGACACTGCTATGCCTGTGGGCCTGCTGGGCCTTCTGCGGGCCTGAATCCTGGCCCAATTAGCTGGGTTTCTAGGCGTATTCAGGCCGTGGTGGCCCAGTAGGTGGCATTTTTTCTGCTTTTTTTTGCTTTATTTTTTTGGCAGTTTTCCAGTGATTCTTTTTGCTGTTAGGTCACAAAAATTATAGACTTTCTGTTAGTGCCATTAATTTTCAAATTTCAATAGTTTAAATTTGAATTCTTTTAAATTTGTGTGAATCACAAGTTTGTGAATAACTTTACTATAAAAATAGATTTTTGAGTGATTCTTTTTCCTGCTATTTAATATTATTGTGTTGTATCATTATATTATATTTGGTAATTTTTAGGTTATTTGAAATGTCTATTTTAATCAAGAACAGATTTTGTTATTTTAGTTTGCTATTAAAGTTTCTAACAAAAAATTTCTTTATGAAAATTCTTTTTGCCATTAATGTTTTGAACAGAAAATACTTTGATAATTTTAGTTGCATAAATTTTATATAATTTTAGTTTAAAAAATACTAGAGGATTATAAAAGCTTTTTAGTTGATTCCTTTTGCTATTAGAGTTTTATAAAAGCTTTTTAGTTGATTCTTTTTGCTATTGAAGAATATTATAGTTTTGTTTTAGTTGATCACAACAGAATATTTTAATTGATTATTTTAAGTTCATTTTTTTTTGCTATTAGTTCATTCTTTTTGCGCTAAATGGCCCTGAAATTGAAAAGCACTACAAATGAACTCTGAAAAGCACTACAAAAACTGGGTGCACTTCGTGTACAAAACGGCCAATCTCTTTCGAAGTATCAGGGTTTCGAACGAAAACTCGTCTGTTACAAAGGGATTTCATTTTTTTGAACTTATTTGAACTCCAGACTTTTTGTGTGTTCAAAATGCACCATTCAAAGCCACATCATCAATTTTCAACCCTTTCTGACTTCATTTGTTATTTTTCATGCATTTACTGATTTTTTTGAGCTATATGACCCTGAAATTGAAATGCACTACAAATGAACTCTGAAAAGGTTGAAAGTTGGCATGGTATCATCATTTCACCCACATAGCATGTGCTAAAAAGTTGGGAGGGTTACGGCAAAAACTGGATGCACTTCGTGTACAAAACGGGCAATCTCTTTCGAAGTATCAGGGTTTCGAACGAAAACTCATCTGTTACAAAGGGATTTCATTTTTTTGAACTTATTTGAACTCCAGACTTTTTGTCTATCCTGAAAGGTTACTGAGAACAGGCCAATCATTGATGGTTACAAACAGCAACACATGCAGGTCAAATTCCTCCTGTCTGTGCTCATCCCACACACGTACACCTTTTCCATTCCACAGCTGTAAAAGTTCTTCAACTAATGGCCTTAGGTACACATCAATGTCGTTGCCGGGTTGCTTAGGGCCTTGGATGAGAACTGGCATCATAATGAACTTCCGCTTCATGCACATCTAAGGAAGGTTATACATACATAGAGTCACGGGCCAGGTGCTGTGATTGCTGCTCTGTTCCCCGAAAGGATTAATGCCATCCGCGCTTAAACAAAACCATACGTTCCTTGGGTCACCTGCAAACTCAGCCCGGTACTTTCTCTCGAATTTTCTCCACTGCGACCCGTTAGCGGGTGCTCTCAACTTCCCGTCTTTCTTACGGTCCTCTCTGTGCCATCGAATCAACTTGGCATGCTCTTTGTTTCTGAACAGACGTTTCAACCGTGGTATTATAGGAGCATACCACATCACCTTGGCAGGAACCCTCTTCCTGGGGGGCTCGCCATCAACATCACTAGGGTCATCTCGTCTGATCTTATACCGCAATGCACCGCATACCGGGCATGCGTTCAAATCCTTGTACGCACCACGGTAGAGGATGCAGTCATTAGGGAATGCATGTATCTTCTGCACCTCCAATCCTAGAGGGCATACGACCTTCTTTGTTGCGTACGTACTGTCGGGCAATTCGTTATCCTTTGGAAGCTTCTTCTTCAATATTTTCAGTAGCTTCTCAAATCCTTTGTCAGGCACAGCATTCTCTGCCTTCCACTGCAGCAATTCCAGTACGGTACCGAGCTTTGTGTTGCCATCTTCGCAATTGGGGTACAACCCTTTTTGGTGATCCTCTAACATGCGATCGAACTTCAGCTTCTCCTTTTCACTTTCGCACTGTCTCTTGGCATCAACAGTGACCCAGCGGAGATCGTCATCGGGCACATCGTCTGGTTCCTCTTGATCTTCAGCTTCCCCCGTTGCAGCATCACCGTATTCAGGGGGCACATAGTTGTCATCGTCCTCTTCTTCTTCGCTGTCTTCCATCATAACCCCTATTTCTCCGTGCTTGGTCCAAACATTATAGTGTGGCATGAAACCCTTATAAAGCAGGTGGGTGTGAAGGATTTTCCGGTCAGAGTAAGACTTCGTATTCCCACATATAGGGCATGGACAACACATAAAACCATTCTGCTTGTTTGCCTCAGCCACTTCGAGAAAATTATGCGCGCCCTTAATGTACTCGGAGGTGTGTCTGTCACCGTACATCCATTGCCGGTTCATCTGCGAGCATTATATATAATTAAGTGTGTCAAAAACCATTACAGAACATCATGAATAGATAAGTGACCAAATTAATAGAAGTTCATCATCACATTAAAACCAAAGTACATACATAGTTCTCATTGAACAACATATAGCTCTCCAGAGCATCTAATTAAACCATACATTGAAACTATGTAAAACATTTCAATGCAACAACAAATGCGATCATAATCGCAACCAAGGTAACAATTGATCCAACGGCATAATGATACCAAGCCTCGGTATGAATGGCATATTTTCTACACTTTCTAATCTTGAAGCGCATTGCATCCATCTTGATCTTGTGATCATCGACGACATCCGCAACATGCAACTCCAATATCATCTTCTCCTCCTCAATTTTTTTTAATTTTTCCTTCAAGTAATTGTTTTCTTCTTCAACTAAATTTAACCTCTCGACAATAGGGACGGTTGGAATTTCCGGTTCACATACCTCCTAGATAAAAATATCTATGTCATGTTGGTCGGCATAATTGTCATAAACAATAAATGAACCAAATAGTTATAAAATATAATATATACCACATCCGAATCATAGACAGGACGAGGGCCGACGGGGGCGGATACCAAAACCATCGCACTATATAATAACAAACAATAATAAAAGTAAGAAAATTATACAAGTATCTATCTAAATCATACAAGTAAGAATTTTCTTTCTTTTAGAAAGAAGATAAGAACAAGAGGCTCACCACGGTGGTGCCGGCAACGAGATCGGCGCGGGCGATCGACGGCGGTGAAGACGGGGACGGGACGTGACGGACCGCTAAACCTAGACAAATCTTGAGGAAAATGGAGCTTGGAGGTCGAGTTTGGAGAGGAGAAAGCTTAAGTAGTGTGGCTCGGGCATTTCATCGAACACCTCATGTGCATAGGAGGTGAGCTAGAGCACCACAAAGCCCTCCCCTCACCGGCCAGAAAAAATTAGAGCAGTGGAGTGCTCTGCTCGCGGGCGAGGGGTATATATAGCCACACCATTGGTCCCGGTTCGTGGCTGGAACTGGGACCAAATGGATGTGGGCCAGGAGCGAGGCCCATTGGTCCCGGTTCGTGTCTGGAACCGGGACAAAAGGGTCCAGACGAACCGGGACCAATGCCCCACGAGGCCCGGCCGGCCCCCTGGGCGCACAAACCGGGACGTATGCCCCCATGGGTTCCGGTTCGTGACTGAACCGGGACTAATGGGCTGGGAAGGCCTGAACCAAAGCCCTGTTTTCTACTAGTGCCTCGATCTTGGAACACTTCATCCACACAAAACTTAACTTAACTTTTTATTAGAAGGGTTAGTACATATAACATCAAATCGCATCATTTCCTGCTGTAACATTATTGTATAATTATAATCAAACATTACCCACTATATGCTATCACAATTCTATGGCTCCCAAGTCAATGGGGCTCAACAAGATTTCAAACATAAGCAAATAAAGAAACTATAACAGCAATCTGTGAAAACAGTATAGTCTGTAAAGATGCAGATGGTACATATACTTATATAACTCCAAAATTTCTGAAAAATTAGGAAAAAAATATAAAAAATTGCATAGCAGTACTGTGTAAAAAATTCAGAATTTTTGCACATTCCACTAAAATATCAAAAATTCAAACACTACAATAAAAGTTTCTGTTTTTTCACAGCACACACCAAACAAGCAATTTAAACATCCTAAGGGTAAATCTTGCACATTATTTTTATGATACAGTGTTATATACAAGGGGATAATTATTTTTATGAGAAACTTCCATGAATTTTTTTACATTGTTTCCATGAGCATGAACACAAGTGTTCAAGGTCAACCCTCACTTCTTCAATGCAAAACTTTCCAATCGCTTCTCTTTTTGAAAAAAATTTAGGTTCCCCTCTATATTTTTTTTGTTTTTTTAATATTTAAATGGCACACATAATAAAGTTTATATTACACAAAAGAAGAAAAATACTCCATAAAACTTCCGGGTTGTCTCCCTGGCAGCGCTTTCTTTAAAGCCATTAAGCTAGGCATTGAGGCAAGTAATTTTTTGGTAATTTGCCTTTTTTTTATTTCACCCACAACTAAAGAAAGAAAACAAGGAATAAGAAAAAACAAAAGGAAAAATAAAATCTACTTAGTGATGAAATCAAACAAGCATACACGAAAATATCAACCCCACGCTATTGCTCCCCGGCAACGGCGCCAGAAAAGAGCTTGATAATCCCCAAGTGCAAGGAATCATCGTAGCAATTTCCAAAGATGGAAGTGGTAAGTATAGAATGTCGAACCCACAAGGAGCTAAAGGTAAGATCAATATTCTTTCAAGTCCTATCTGCCACTGATACGACTCTACGTACACCGAGCGTTTGCTTTTATCTAGAAACGAGAAATAAAACTACGGTGTCGGTATAAAGAGGATAGCTTTGCATGATATCGGAGAACTAAAACATAAAAATAGGTGCTGCCTAAATAAGTTAGAATATATTACAAATAGCGAGTGTGGAATAATGATGGATCAGTGTGCGGAATTGTCCTAGGCAATTGATAACTGGATCGGTAATCATTATTGCAATTTTATATAAGAGAGAGGCATGAGCTAACATACTTTCCGTACTTGGATCATATGAACTTATGATTGGACCTCTAGCAAGCATCCGGAACTACTAGAAATCATTAAGGTAAACCCAACCATAGCATTAAGTGTCAAGTCCCCTTTACTCCCACACGCAACAACTCCCTTACTCGGATTTGTGTTTCAGTCACTCATGCAACCCACTTTAAGCGAATCATGAACGTATTGCAACACCCTACAGCGGGAATACCCCACGTGTGCGCGGCACGGGAGGCACCATAGGACAGCACCAAAATAAAACATACAACTCAAACCAATCAGGATCATCAATCTTCTCAAAGGACAAAAGAAATCTACTCAAACATCATAGGATGGCAACACATCATTGGATAATAATATGCGGCATAAAGCACCATGTTCAAGTAGGGGACTACAGCGGGGTGCGGGAGAGTGGACCGCTGAAAAGAGATGAGGGAGGTGATGAAGATGGTGATGTTGATGAAGACGTTCACCGCGGCGATGGTTCCTCCGGCACCACTCCGGCGCCACCGAGAGAGAGGGGAAGAGAGGCTCCCCCTCAGGCTTGCTCCTCCATGGCCTCCCCCTAGATGGGGAGGGGTTCTCCCTCTGGTCCTTGGCCTCCATGGTGCCCGGAGAGGCGGGAGCCCCTCCGAGATTGGATCTCTCTTTGTGTTTCCTTCTGTTTTTACGTCCCTGTTTCTGGCCGAAAACCATTTGTTATATTACCGGAGATCCGTAACTCCGATTGGGCTGAAATTTTGAGGGGATTTTTCTCCGAATATTCTCTTTCTTGCGACAAAAGAAGGGCATCAACCAACCTACGAGTTGCCCACAAGCCACCTGGGCATGGCCAGGGGGGTAGGCCATGCCCATGTGGCTTGTGGGGCCCTCATGCACCGCCTTGCGTTGATTCTTATCCCAAAAATCACATATATTCCATAAAAAATCTCCGTGAATTTTTATCGCGTTTGGACTTCGTTTGGTATGGTATTTCTGTGAAACAAAAAACCTGCAAAAAACAGGAACTGGCACTGGGCATTGGATCAATAAGTTAGTCCATAAAAATAATATAAAAGTGCACCAAAACCATACAAAACTCATGTAAATATAGCATGAATACTTCATAAATTATAGATATATTGGAGACGTATCAGCATCCCCAAGATTAATTACTGCTCATCCTCGAGTAGGTAAATGATAAAAGAAATAATTTATGAAGTGTGAATGCTAGCATAGTGTATAAGTTTGATCAGTGATAATTTCAAACACTTTTTCTAGCATCATCATAAACAGTAACTCATCTCACAAAACTTCCCATGATCAAGTAGCAAGGTATTCACATGTTAAAGTATAAACCATAAACTTTATTGAAAACCAACAAACTATGTTCTCAGTCACCCAACAATTACAATTCATTTAATTCTCAGGAAGGGTCTATGTAAGAGCTTCTTTTTAGCAAATTCCACATACTCAACTATCATTTAGTCTTCCATGATTGCTGACACTCAAAGCATATTTTTAGAACAAACAGTTTCAGTGAAACACATAGGAAGATAGGGGCTTAATGTTTCACCTCCCAACTTATTTATCTCATGGATAATGTCAACAATAATAACTCATGATGACCTATATTCAACTAGGTATATGTGCCTAGAGCATTCCCTACCACATGATGCTTGCCCACTGGAGAATAGATAGAGCAGAATAGGGATGAACATTACAGACTCTTGCATAAAAGTAAATACAGAAAAGTAAATGATAGGCCCTTCGCAGAGGGAAGCAGAGGTTGTCATGCGCTTTTTATTTTTAGATGTGCAAGCTCTTAATGCAAAGGAACGTCACTTTATATTGCCCCTTGTGATAGCAACCTTTATTATGCAGTCCGTCGCTTTTATTTTTTCACCTTCACAAGTTCATACAAAGCTTATTTTCCCTTCCAATAAAAGATCATACATATTTAGGAGCAATTTTTATTGCTTTTTGCACCGATGATAACTTACTTGAAGGATCTTATTCAATCCATAGGTAGATATGGTAGACTCTCATGACAAGAAACTGGGTTTAAGGGTTTTTGGATGCACAAGTAGTATCTCTACTTAGTACAAATTTTTGGCTAGCAAAAGATCCTAAGTAAGCACCACATGTTAGAGGATCCATGACAATATAACTTCTATGTGAATATAAACAAACATAACCCATTACATTGTCTTCCTTGTCCAACGTCAACTACTTGATCAAGTTTGAAAATAATTAATGGGGGCTCATAATCATAGAAGATGTCCAAGATAGTATATTTATATGTGAAATCTCTCTTCCTTTAATATTCTTTCATGAATTGTTCAAGTGACCAATGCTATGTTTGCTAACTTTCAATAGATTTACCACTTATACTTCTTATATGTGGAGTCATTACTCTCCATGGGACAAGCATATGAAGCATATATAATTTCAGATTTATGATATTCAATTCATTCAAACATTTTTCTCTTAGGATATAAGTGAAGCACAAGAGTGAATGGCAAAGTACTCCAAAAGATTTAAGTGAAGATCAATTAGTAGTTAAACAATCAAGTAGCTATGTGAAGATTCTCTCTCATTCAAGATTTCAGATCCAAGAATTTGATTCAAACAGCAAACAAAATGAAATAAAATGACATTCCAAGAATATCACATCTCATGCGAAGAAGCAAAAACTTAGGCTCAACCGAGACTAACCGATAACTGTTGATGAAGAAAGGTGGGATGCCTACTGGGGCATCCCCAAGCTTAGATGTTTGAGACTTCTTGGAATATTAACTTGGGATGCCTTGGGCATCCCCAAGCTCGAGCTCTTGTGTCTCCTTAATTCCTCTCATATCACGGTTTCCCTAAATCTTAAAAACTTCATCCACATAAAACTCAACAAAAACTCGTGAGATAAGTTAGTATAAATCAATGCAAAACATTATCATTCTCTACTGTAAAAAATCACTAAAATTATAATTTAACATTGCATACTAAATGCCTCTGCATATTTAATACTCCTATCCTCAAATAGAACAATTAAACAAGCCAACAGATGCAAACATAACAGCAATCTGTCTAACCAGAACAGCTTGTAAAGGATGAAACAAAATTCATACATACTTAACTCCAAAAAATCAGAAAATTTACCAAACTGTAGCAAATTTATCATAGATTACTATGTAAAAATTTCAAGATTTTATTATATTCTAACTATTCAGGAATATTCAAGACATAACAGCAAACTTTCTGTTTTCAAACAGCAACATATAGACTTGCAAATTGAGCATGGTAAAGGCTATACTTGGCACTTTTATTGAACAAATTGAGCAAACTGACGTACGAGGTGCCCACAAGCCACCTGGGCGCGGCCAGGGGGTAGGCTGCGCCCATGTGGCTTGTGGGGCCCTCGTGCACCACCTTGCGTTGATTCTTCCTCCCAAAAATCACATATATTCCATAAAAAATCTCCGTGAATTTTTTTCGCGTTTGGACTTCGTTTGGTATGGTATTTCTATGAAACAAAAAACATGCAAAAAACAGGAACTGGCACTGGGCACTGGATCAATAAGTTAGTCCATAAAAATATTATAAAAGTGCACCAGAACCATACAAAACTCATGTAAATATAGCATGAATACTTCATAAATTATAGATACATTGGAGACATATCAGAAGACTCCACAAGACTTGGCGCACAAGACAAGGACTCTTCTTAACCCTAGGTGTCCGGTGCATTATATAAACCGAGGCCAGGCTAGTCGATAGATCATCTAACATTCATGAGAACAATCTCATGGTAGATACATGTACTTTGTACTATACCCCATATGAGTACAATCAAAAGCAGGACGTAGGGTATTATCTCTTCAAGAGAGCCCGAACCTGGGTAAAATCATGTGTCCATATTACCATCGCTCCAAGATGCCTAGCTTAGGACCCCAACTACAAGATATGCCGGATTTAGAACCGACACCGGGGAGATGACCGTGACACTTCAGGTTGTTTCGATGATCCTTGCACTTCCTATCGAGGGGAAGCCTCTATGTATGAGCACCGATTCTGATGGGTGTGATAACCCACAAGTTTAGGGGATCACAACAGTTTTCAAGGGTAGAGTATTCAACCCAAATTTATTGATTCGACACAAGGGGAGCCAAAGAATATTTGCAAGTATTAGCAGTTGAGTTATCAATTCAACCACACCTGGAGAACTAAATATCTGCAGCAAAGTGATCAGTAGCACAGTAGTATGATAGTTTGATAGTAGTAACAGAGTAACAATAGTAACAATAGTAACGGTAACAGTGGCAGATTTGTAGTGATTGTAACAGCAGCAACAACGAAAGTAACTTAGCAAGAACCAATATGAGAAAGTCGTAGGCATTGGTTCAGCGACGGATAATTATGTTGGATGACATTTATCATGTAACAGTCATAACCTAGAGTGACACAGAACTAGCTCCAATTCATCAATGTAATGTAGGCATGTATTCCGTATATAGTCATACGTGCTTGCGATAAGAACTTGCATGACATCTTTTGTCCTACCCTCCGTTGGCAGCGGGGTCCATAAGGAAACTAAGGGATATTAAGGCCTCCTTTTAATAGAGAACCAGAACAAAGCATTAACACATGCTGAACACATGAACTCCTCGAATTACCGTCATCCCCGGAGAGTATCCCAAACATTGTCACTATGGGGTCTACGGATCAGAACGATAACAAGTGCATATGACTAGCAGGTAGGATCAAGAACTCAAATATACTCATAAAAACATAATGGTTCAGATCTGAAATCATGGCACTTGGGCCCTAGTGACAAGCATTAAGCATAGCAAAGGCATAGCAACATCAATCTCAAAACATAGTGGATACTAGGGATCAAGCCCTAACAAAACTGACTCAATTACATGATAAATCTCATCCAACCCATCACTCTCCAGCGAGCCTACGAAGAGATTACTCACACACGGTGGTGAGCATCATGAAATTGGTGATGGAGGATGGTTGATGATGATGACGGCGTCGAATCCCCCTCTCCGGAGCCCCGAACGGACTCCAGATCAGCCCTCCCGATGAAAAACAGGAGGTGGCGGCGGCTCTGTATCATGAAACGCGATGAAACTTCTTCTCTTATTTTTTTTCTCGAGGAAAGTGAATTTATAGCGTTGGAATTAGGGTCGGTGGAGCTTCGTGGGCCCCACAATCCACCAGGGCGTGCCCTAAGGGGCTGCCCCCAGGTGGCTTGTGGGCCACTGGTGGGTCCCCTCCCATGGATCTTCGCTCCAGTATTTTTTTTTTATTCCAGAAAAAATCTTCAAAAAGTTTCGTCCAATTCTGAGAACTTTTATTTCTGCACAAAAACAACACCATGACAATTCTGCTGAAAACAGCGTCAGTCCAGGTTAGTTTCATTCAAATCACGCAAATTAGAGTCCAAAACAATAGCAAAAGTGTTTGAAAAAGTAGATACGACGGACACGTATCAACTCCCCCAAGCTTAACTCATTGCTTGTCTTCAAGCAATTCAGTTGACAAACTGAAAGTGACAAAGAAAATCTTTTACAAACTCTTTTGTTCTTGTGTCCGTACATAAGCTTAAATAATACCCAAGTTTTCAGCAAGGATCATGAACTAACCATACACATGATAACTCTTAGAAACTATATTCACTCATATCATTGGCATAATCAACTAGCGAGAAATAATAACATATCTCAAATGCCAACATTTTGTCAAAACAATCATGATATAATATGATAACATGGTATCCGCGAGCCCTTTCTGAGACCACAAAACATAAATGCAAAGCACCTCCAAAGTTCAAGCGGTGACTAAACATTGTAATTCAGGGTAGGAATCATCCAGTCATGATGCACACAACATTAATTATACCCAATGCATAAGAATGACAATAGTGCTCTCCAATTGGTGCTTAAATTGAGAAGGTGATGACTCAATAATAAAAGTAAAATACATAAAAGTAAATAGATAGGCCCTTCGCAGAGGGAAGCAGAGGTTGTCATGTGCTTTTTATTTTTTGGATGTGCAAGCTCTTAATGCAAAGGAACATCACTTTATATTGCCCCTTGTGATAGCAACCATTATTATGCAGTCCGTCGCTTTTATTTCTTCACCATCACAAGTTCATACAAAGCTTATTTTCCCTTACAATAAAAGATCATACATATTTTTGGAGCAATTTTTATTGCTTTTGCACCGATGACAACTTACTTGAAGGATCTTATTCAATCCATAGGTAGATATAGTGGACTCTTCTGGAACAACTTTGGTTTAAGTGATTTGGATACACAAGCAGTATTCCTGCTTAGTACAGGCGAAGGCTAGCAAATAGGTTGAGAAGTGACCAACTAGAGAGCAAAAACGGTCATTAACATGCATTGAGAATAATTAACATTGAATACTAGCATGAGTAGGATATAGACACCCTAAACATAAATATCGTGGAGGCTATGTTGGTTTTGATTCAACTACATGCGTGAACATGTGCCAAGTCAAGCCACTCGAAACATTCAGATGAGGATACCATATTAACATACTACATCACAACCATTTTAATGCATGTTGACACTCAAGATAAATCATTATCCACTCCTAGCTACTTAAGCATGGCATGAGCAACTATAATCTCTAATTGTCATCATAAACATGTTTACTCATAATGTGTTGAATCATGGATACTGAGTTAAGCATATTTACAAAAACAAAAACAAGTTGAATTCATACCCGCTTTTCCTTGCCACAGTCACTTCATCAAATATCGTCATTATTGCCTTTCACTTGCACGGCCGAATGATTTAGAAGTAATAATAGTGCAAGAGTGCCATGGACTAAGCTGGAATCTGCAAAAAATTTATTCAAAGGAGAAGACAAAGTAATATGGGCTTATTGTTAATTTCAACAATAGTGCATATGACAGCCACTCAAAAATTTCATCATGGTCTTCTCCTTACGATGACTCAAAGAAAGAAAAGGAAGCAAAATAACGAAGAAGAAAAACAAAAACGAGAAAAACTATTTACACAGGAAAACTCAAAACAAGAAAAAGAAAAAATGAGAAATCTTTTTGGGTTTTCTTTTAATGCTACAACTAATTATGCAAGAAAGAAACTACAACTTTTTTTTGAAAGTTTTTCAAACACGCGAGAAGAAAGCGAGAAATAAAACTAGCATGGATTATACAATGAAAAAGTATGAACACCAACAACTGGACTGAAATGTGTGAACATGAATGTAATGTCGGTGAGAAATACGTACTCCCCCAAGTTTAGGCTTTTTCCTAACTTGGTAATCACCATCCATAGTATCCATCGGGACCGGGCGGAAAGTAATGAGGTGGAGGCACCTGAACGTCCCATTGCAAGGCCTCGTCCCCCTCGGCAACCAACACATTCTGATAAGCAGTAATATCCGCTGGCATGATGGTGTATCCGTTCCTGGCATGAGAGTCCAACAAAGCAGGTGCAGGCAACGGAATAATATCACGAGAATCCTCACTAAAAATCAAGTCATAAAGAATATGGTGAGGAGGCTTAGGGTCATCAATAAAGTGGCGATCTTTCATAGCTTGGTGATCTAGGTAAACTCTAGGCAACAAATAATCATGACGGCGTATCTCGACATGGAAACGTCTCGCTAAGCGAGTAGCATAAATACCGTCATGAATTTTACCCTTGGTCCTGTTTATAGGCAATCTACGTGCAATGATAGCTCCAAGGCTATAGGTGTTGTCAATGAAAAGTGCATGGCATAAAATAGCGAGGTTAGGGGCACTGAGCGTGCCACCCTACTCCCTAGAAGTCAAACACTTCCCTATAAATAAAGCAAAGTAATGCACAGAAGGAAAATGCAAGCTAGTAGCTCGGGCTTTTGAAACGCCCCTTTCCTCTCCCATAGTTAAAATGCGGAGGAAATCCTCAAACTCCTCCGGTCTAGGCTCTCTTAATTCCCCATCAGAGGGAATCAAACATATCTCACAAAATTCAGCAAGTGGTATCTCATGATGTTCAACATATAAATCAAAACGTACCATAGGGGGTTTGAGCCTACTCAGGTAATGGAAATTTTGCACAAAGGAATTTGTAAGGATGTGGTATTGGTCACACTCATCTGAGAGGAAGTTAGTCCGTCCAGCATTTGCATCAAATTACGCGAACTCTTGGTAGAATCCGGCTTCGTTCATGAAGGCATTGTGCGGCCATTCGCACGGCTGGACCTCTGTCCTACGCAGAATGTTGAGGTCACTATCCGAGGAGTCTCCAATGACTCCTTTGGCATTCCGTTTAGAGGAACTCTTCCGGAAGAAGTTCATTTTCCTATAAACAAATTTCTAAAATTTTTGGGCCACAAAATAATGTCAATAAAACTTCACAAGATTAATAGCAACTACTCATATGAATGTCTAGAGGCCATATCAACCATTCAAACTACTTGGAATTAAAAGAATTCAACATGCAAGCTCATTTTTAGTCGCACCAAGAGTAACTCATTATGCTAAATATAATCTACTAAAGCAAAAACTAATTGGAGCAATGGAGGAGTCACATACCAAGGAGCAATCCCCCAAAACAGTTTCAGAAACGGAGCTCCGAGCAAAGAGATCGAAAATTTTAGGTTTGGGAGGAAGACAATGAAGGTGAAAGCTACCAGGAATTTTTTTTCTAGAGGTAAGAGATGAAGTGGGATGAAGGAATAAGTGAGTGGGTCCCTATGGGGCCCACAAGCCACCAGGGCGCGCCCAGGGTGGGTGGCCGTGCCCTAGTGCCTCGTGGGCACCAGGGGCATCCCCCTGGGATTTTTGCAGTGCCAAAAATTCTTAAATATTCTATAAAAAATCATATTAAAATTTTACAGCATTCTGAGCACTTTTATTTCTGGGTCATTTTTTATTGCACGGGTAATTCAGAAAACAGGATAATCATGGCATTATACTTTATTAAACTAAGAATAACAGAGAGTAAACAGTAGGTGCAGAAGATTGTGCTTACTAAATTCCTCGACCACATGCCCCTCAAAAAGAATCTATTAATAAGGTTGATCAAGTCTTATTAACAAACCATTTTCGAATGACATGAAACCGAAGAATCTTCGTATGACACAAGGTTACCTCAACGGAGATATGCATTTCCCCAATGATGAGAGTTTCATATTTCTTTTTGACTGAAGGAAGAGGAAATTGAAAACCTCCAATAGTAATTGTCGAAACCTTCTCAATACAATTGATACCATTCACTTGAATTTGTTTCTTCGGAAAGTATACCGTATGCTCATTACCATTAACATGAAAAGTGACTTTGCTTTTGTTGCAATCAATAACAGCCCCTGCAGTATTCAAAAAGGGTCTACCAAGGATAATCGACATGTTGTCATCCTCGGGCATATCAAGTATAACAAAGTCTGTCAGGATAATAACATTTGCAACTACAACAAGCACATCCTCACAAATATCGATGGGTATAGCAGTTGATTTATCAGCCATTTGCAAAGATATTTCAGTAGGTGTCAACTTACTCAAATCAAGTCTTTGATATAAAGAGAAAGGCATAACACTAACAGCAGCTCCTAAATCACACAGAGCAGTTTTGACATAATTTCCTTTAATGGAGCATGGTATAGTAGGTATTCCTGGATCTCCTATTTTCTTAGGTACTCCACCTTTAAAAGAATAATTAGCAAGCATGGTGGAAATTTCAGCTTCATATATCTTCCTTTTATTAGTGACAATATCTTTCATGTATTTAGCATAAGGAGGCATTTTCAGAATATCAGTCAAACAGGTACGCAAAAAGATAGGTCTAAGCATCTCAACAAAGCGTTCAAATTGCTCATCCTCCTTATTTTTAGGTGGCTTAGTGGGGAAAGGCATGGGTTTCTGAACCCATGGTTCTCTTTCTTTCCCATGTTTTCTAGCAATGAAATCACTTTTATCATATTGTTTTTCTTAGGGGGTGGGTTATCAAGATCAACAGCAGGTTCTATCTCTACATCATTATCTGGTTGAGCATCATTATTAACATCATTATCATTATCACTAGGTGTATCTTCATTACCAGATTGTGTCTCAGCATCAGAAATAGAAACATCATTATAGTTCTCAGAAGGTTTTTCTATCACAGGTTCACTAGAAGCATGCAAAGTTCTATCATTTTCTTCTTCTTTTTCTTCTTAGATGGACTAGACACATCATTATTAATTCCCTGATAATCTTGTTCAGTTCTTTTAGGATGACCTTCAGGATATAATGGCTCCTGAGTCATTCTACCTCCTCTAGTCATTACTCTAACGGCATGATCATTCATGTTATTATTCATCTCATTAAGCAAATCATTTTGTGCTTTAGCAACTTGTTCTAACTGAGTTTGGACCATGGATGCATGTTTTCTTAGGCCTTTAACATCATTAGCAACTCTAAACATCAAGTCACTCAAACGATCAATCATGATAGCATTACGTTTCAATTGATTGCTAACATACCTATTGAAGTCGTCTTGCTTAACAATGTAATTATCAAATTCATCCAAGCATTGACTAGCAGGCTTATTATAAGGAATATCACCTTCATCAAATCTATAGAGAGAATTTACCTCCACTACCTGTGTCGGGGTATCGAGCCCATTTATTTCTTCAATTGGTGGAAAATTCTTAACATCTTCAACTCTAATACCTTTTCTTTCATAGATTTCTTTGCCTCTTGCATATCTTCAGGACTGAGAAATAGAATGCCTTTCTTCTTTGGAGTTGGCTTGGGTGATGGTTCAGGAAGTGTCTAATCATTATCATTCCTCAATATATTATTCAATAGTTCTTCAGCTTGTTCAACAGTTCTTTCCCTGAAAACACAACCAGCACAACTATCTAGGTAGTCCCTAGAAGCATCGGTTAGTCCATTATAAAAGATATCAAGTATTTCATTTTTATTGAGAGGATGATTAGGCAAAGCATTAAGTAACTGGAGAAGCCTCCCCCAAGCTTGTGGGAGACTCTCTTCTTAAATTTGCACAAAGTTAAATATTTCCTGTAAGGCAGCTTGTTTCTTATGAGCAGGAAAATATTTTTCAGAGAAGTATTATACCATATACTGGGGACTACGCACACAACCAGGAGCAAGAGTATTAAACCATTTCTTAGCATCACCCGTTAATGAGAAAGGAAACAGCTTAAGAATATAGTAGTAGCGAATTTTTTCCTCATGAGCAAATAGGGTGGCTATATCATTCAATTTAGTGAGATGTGCCACAACAGTTTCATTTTCATAACCATGGAATGGATCAGATTCAACCAAAGTAATTAACTCAGGATCGACAGAGAATTCATAATCCTTATCAGTAACAAAGACGGGAGAAGTAGCAAACTTAGGATCATATTTCATTCTCGCCATCATAGATTTTTCTTTCAGTTCAGTGAGCAATTTTCTAACCTCATCTCTATCTTTGCAAGCAAGAATTGCCCTAGCTGTCTCTCTATCAAAAACATAATCCGTAGGTATTTCAACTCTAGTAGGAGGACTAGGCATAATAGGTGTTTCATAATTTTCAAGAGTTTCATTAGTTTCAGCATTTTCAATTTCTTTAGCTTTAGCAAGTTGTTCATCAAGAAATTCACCTAGTGGCATGATACGTCTCCAACGTATCTATAATTTATGAAGTATTCATGCCATGTTTACAATAATTTTGTATGGTTTTGGTGCACTTTTATATGATTTTCATGGACTAACATATTGACCTAGTGCCCAGTGCCAGTTGCAGTTTTCTGCATGTTTTTGGTTTTCCAGAAAATCCATATCAAACGAAGTCCAAATGCAACGAAACTTTTTGACGATTTTTTTAGGAAGAAAAGAGACCCAGGAAGTTTTGGGGGAGTACCAGAAGACCCACAGGGGCCCACAAGCCACATGGGCGCGGCCAGGGGGGTGGCCGCGCCCTAGTAGCTTGTGGCCCCCCTGTGGCACATCTTCGCGTGATTCCAACGCCAAAAAATCATATATATTCAGAAACCTCCGAAAGTTAACCTAGATGAGTTGTTCCGCCGCCGCAAGCCTCTATATCGAAGAAAACTAATCTGGAGCCCTGTTTCGGCACCCTGCCAGAGGGGGAATCATCACCGGAGGCCATCTTCATCATCCCGGCGGTCTCCATGACGAGGAGGGAGTAGTTCACCCTCGGGGCAGAGGGTACGTACTAGTAGCTAGGTGTTTGATCTCTCTCTCTCTAGCTAGGTGTTTGATCTCTCTCTCTCTCTCTCTCTCTCTCTCTCTCTCTCGTGTTCTTGATATGGCACGATCTTGATGTACCGCGAGCTTTGTTAATATAGTTGGATCATTTGATGTTTCTCCCTCCCTATCTTGTTGTGATGAATTGAGTTTTTACCTTTGAGGTTTCACTATTATCGGATTGAATACTTGTGGGATTAGAGAACACTTGATGTATGTCTTGCATATGAATACCCGGGGTGACAATGGGGTATTATATTGATTCACTTGATGTATGTTTTGGCACTCAACTCGCGGATTCCCGAGGTGACATTGGGGTAATCTATGCATAGGGGTTGATGCAAGTTTTCGTCTTACTTTCTCCGGTAGAAATCTTGGGGTACTCTTTGTAGTTCTTTGTGTGGATTGAATATTATGAATCTGAAATTGTGTGATGCATATCGTATAATCAAGCCCATGGGTACTCGTGGTGACATTGGAGTATCTAGGTGCCATTAGGGTTTTGGTTGATGTGTATCTTAAGGTGTTATTTTAGTATGAACTCTAGGGCTGTTCATGACACTTATAGGGATAGCTCATAAGATTGATCGGAAAAGATAACTTTGAGGTGGTTTCGTACCCTACAACAATTTCTATCTGTTGTTCTCCGCTAATAGGAACTTTGGGAGTGATTCTTTGTCGCACGTTGAGGGATTGTTATATGATCCAATTATGTTAGCACTGTTGAGAGATTGCACTAGTGAAAGTATGAACCCTAGGCCTTGTTTTCAAGCATTGCAATATCGTTTGTGTTCACTTTTATCGTTTGCTACCTTGCTGTTTTTATTTATTCAGATTATAAAAATATATTTCTACTATCCATACTACACTTGTATCACCATCTCTTCGCCAAACTAGTGCACCTATACAATTTGCCATTGTATTGGGTGTGTTGGGGACACAAGAGATTTCTTGTATTTGCTTGCAGGGTTGTTTGAGAGAGACCATCTTCATCCTACGTCTCCCACGGATTGATAAACCTTAGGTCATCCACTTGAGGGAAATTTGCTACTGTCCTACAAAACTCTGCGCTTGGAGGCCCAACACGAGTCTATAAGAATAAAGTTGCGTAGTAGACACCATGGCACAGTATTATCAAGTATAGTAGTAGCATCATCAATAGCATCATTCATAGAAGGAGTAGCATCATCAATTACTTGTGACATATCAGGATTAATAGTAGGTGGTGGTGTCACAAGCTTACTTAAAATATCAGGTGAATCAAGTGCAGATCTAGATGGCAGTTCCTTACCTCCCCTCGTCCTAGAGGGAACGATCTTGGTTCGATGGTCTTTCAGATTCTTCAGAATCTTCATAGTGATCAACAGATATAAATCCCAAGTGACTCAGCAAATAGAGCTATGCTCCCCGGCAACGGTGCCAGAAAAACTCTTGATAACCCACAAGTATAGGGGATCGCAATAGTTTTCGAGGGTAGAGTATTCAACCCAAATTTATTGATTCAACACAAGGGGAGACAAAGAATATTTGCAAGTATTAGCAGTTGAGTTGTCAATTCAACCACACCTGGAGAACTAAATATCTGCAGTAGAGTGATCAGTAGCACAATAATATGATAGTTTGATAGTAGTAACAGAGTAACAATAGTAACAGTAGTAACGATAACAGTAGCAGATTTGTAGTGATTGTAACAGCAGCAACAACGAAAGTAACTTAGCAAGAACCAATATGAGAAAGTCGTAGGCATTGGATCAGCGATGGATGTAACAGTCATAACCTAGAGCGACACAGAACTAGCTCCATTCATCAATGTAATGTAGGCATGTATGCCATATATAGTCATACGTGCTTGTGATAAGAACTTGCATGACATATTTTGTCCTACCCTCCCGTGGCAGCGGGGTCCATAAGGAAACTAAGGGATATTAAGGCCTCCTTTTAATAGATAACCGGAACAAAGCATTAACACATGGTGAATACATGAACTCCTCGAATTACCGTCATCCCCGGAGAGTATCCCAAACATTGTCACTATGGGGTCTACGGGAGGGGAGTTTTGCTCCAGTATTTTTTATATATTCCATAAAAAATCTCCAAAATGACGTATGCTCGCATGTACTTGTGGTATGTTATCTCTAGGACTCTCTTTGCTGACGGCGGCGGCAGGACCTCTCAATGGATGTGGCTGAAGGCGTTGACTGTCTTCGACAACAAATTTAGCTGGGGTTCGGCGGCACTAGCCTACTTGTACTGGCAGGTAATCAATTGTTCGTAGTTAGTTCATTTCTATATTACCAATGCACCCTTGCCCTTAACTGAACCATGTTTACCTTTACGTGCAGTTGGACGATGCTTGCCGTAGGTCCTCAAAAGACGGTGGAATTGGTGGTTGTATGCTCCTACTTTCGGTATGGAGTTGGGAACGCCTGCCAGTTGGACGCCCGAGAGAGGTATCGTTCAAGGCCTAGGACGAACATGACAACCCTCTACGGCTCCCCACTTGGGCTTACAAGTGGGATGTGGTATCGGAGATGACGAGCGATGTCAATATCATGTATAGGCAGTACACCAACAAGATGGATACGCTTACCGCCGAGCAGGTAAACATTGACATTACATCACTCACTTGCATGCTCTACATGAAAACTCGACATCAATGTTGCCATGTGCTATGTTGCAGGTGGAATGGCAGCCATATGGTGCCAGGGATAGCTTTGGTGTAGCATACACGTTCCAGCTCAATCCAAAGTGCTTGCAGGAAAATCATCTTTGGCTTATGTGGTGCCCATTGATATGCAATTGGGCGGTTGAGCTTCATCTGCCACATCGGGTCTACCGGCAGTTTGGGTTGTTTCAGGGTCACCCACCGGAGTGGGAGGACACGGACCGCCAGCTTCACAGGTAAGAGAGCATGAATCGTGAGCACTTAGCATCGTGGTGTCCTTTTTGATGGTGCTAATATTGAGCTTTTTAACATGCAGGTTGGATAGGAAAAAGCAGCGAAAGATCAAGGATTGGGATAAACATCAAAAGAAGTACGTCACCATGTTCGAGCTATGTGTGGAGGAAGCTATCGCTAGGGCAGGATCCCAGCTACGCGAGTATTGCCTACTTGCGTTCAACAACTACCTTCGATGGCTTCTTAAGAGTACTCGTGTGGAGATATGCTCGCCGGCTTATGAGGAGGAAATATTGGAAGATCCCACCGTATTCGATGAACTTGCCCAGAGGGAATACAACAAGTTTATCAGGGAAGGGACCCAAACCCCTTTTGCTCTAGTGCTCAACTTTGTGGTAAAGTGTGCCCTTCTTCGCTTTCCTATTGGCACTAGCACACATCTTTGCTTGCCTAACATGTTGATTTTGTTTCATCCATAGCGCAAGGAGATCAAGAAACAAGATGATGAAAGCCGGAATATTCTAGACACAACCCCGAGAGGAAAAAAGGTAGAAAGTGCACTTCAACTTTTCGTTAAGGTACGTTGCCATGTTACAACATCGCCTAGTTGCATATTCTTTACTAAGTTTCATATCTCATTCACTTGTCAATGTCACAGCGCCAGGCCCAAAGGTTATGGCGGTTGTCCAACCTTGTAGGTTGCCGTGACCCCGAATATTCAGAACCGTCGCAGTCTAGGTCCGGTTCATCCCATGCTCATGCGGCTAATCTGGACAATGAGACTACCTCGGGAGCTCATATGGAGGATGAGACTACCTCGACAGCTCATATGGAGGATGAGGATGTGGCCTCTACAGAGGTATGACAATACCATACCGGTTATTGGCATCATTCCCTATTGCAACCAAGAGAGTGCCCTTGAATTGCCCTGTCAAAAACGTGCCATCAACGGAGATGACCGGCCGACAGTGGTCGAAAGTCCTCACGCAATGCTCGAACGCCCAAAATGCACGGCCAAATACTCGGACAGTCCTTCCGTTGTGAATCATTGTTTTTTGCCCATAAGGCTCGACCACATGAACCATGTTCGAGTTAGTGGCAGCCATAGCTCCCAACAACCTAGGAAGTCGGTTGTATGCTTTCTCCCAATCACCATACAGCATCTTGAATGCGGTTTGCTTTGCCTTCCATGCCTTCCCGTATTTGACCTTGTAGTGAAAGATGACTTTCACAAGGTCCATGACGCTCTTAATGCTCATTGTTGGAAGTGAGGAGATGGAGTTGGAAAGCCTGTAAGCGATGAACTTGGAGGTGAGTTGTCTGTGGTCTTGGGACACAACCTTACCATCTACCTTCTTGTCTCGACACATGTGAGTTGGTACACAACTCACTATGTGCCAACCGGGCCCTCCTTTCCATGGTCTTGCACGCACAATCCATGGACATCTGTCCTCCTCACATGCAACCGTGTAACGCACCTTGACGTCTGAGTGAACCACCTTGTGCGGACGATAATGCATAACCGAGAAGTCGTCAAGTCACATCTTCAATTTCAAGAAGGTTCCGAACTTCGACCAGGGAGAAATCCCATTGTTGCCGTGTTCCAAATCCCAGTGAGAAGTAGGCCTAACTCCAAGAAATATACCCTTGCCACCGTCAACCACGACTTCATCCGCGAGACTAACATCCTTGAACAATGGTATCCGATGATCCCGCTGTAATACCTTCTCGAAAGCTTCGGCCTCCTTCGCCGTGAACCCCTCCTCATCAACTTCTTCATCGGGACTTTCGCCGTCCGACTCCGATGCATAGCCACGGGAATACGGGATGGAATGGTCCATTATCTCTAGCACATAATATTTGTCCAAATCACCCACATTGTTGTCATGGATATCAACATCATTCTCATCATCCTCATACTCATCATTCTCCTCTTGCAATGCTTCATTTTGGTTGTTTGAAATCGGGCTCAATGTTGGCCTCACTTGTTGGGTCAAAAGCGGTTCACTCATTTCATCTTGGTTCATGGGTGGAGGACTCTTAGCAACCAACGGGGAGGCATGCCGGTTCAAGTCCAAGTGCAAACTAGCTTCAACCTTCTTGGTAGCAAATAACTCAAGAGCCTTGTCTAGAGATTCGGCCACCGTCTGCTTGTATGCAAACCAACATTGCTTGGAGTTTATACACATTGTCTTCCAACGGATGTGCATTCCAAACCCCACATTATGCCTTCCCTCCAACTCAACAATATCACTTGGGTCCATCCAATTCAAATCTTTGCTCACTTGTTCCAAGACCTCGACATAGTTAGGACTACTCTTGAAAACCATGTCAAGCTCATCCGGGTCCGGCTCGATATTGCCTTTCAAAAGGCGTCCTTGTCCACATGATGAACATAAACACATGTTCTCCCCATCCCTAAAATAATTAAGACAACACAACGGAAAATATATTCCATAAGTACTCATGCGAAGATTAACCCAAAATCCATAGCCCTAACATAGAAATCGAACAATAACGCTAACCCCAACTTAACAATAACCATAACCCTAACATACTAACAACCCTAACCCTAACCCCAACATAACAAGAACCATAACCCTAGCCCTAACATACTAAGAAGCCTAACCCTAACAAAATGCCAAACAATCATCTCATATTTCCATACACATTTCAAAATTCATGAAGAACTAGGGTTTGCCTAAACATGCTAGACTTAAGCAAATGTGAGCATTTTTTCGGATGAAAAGGAGGGGATCGGAGGAGATTACCTTGAGGGAGGGATTGGGGTCGAAATCCACGGAGAAAACATTCAGATCTGCAGGATTTGGAGAGGGATTTGAGAGGGGAAGAGAGAGGAAATCGCGGCTGGAAGTCCTCTGTTCAAATGCTCTTGGGGTGTGTGTGGGGCTGGGCTAGGGAGGGCCGGCCCGCGGCGGTTTAAGTCATTATGTAGCACCTTTCCTTTAGGCGCTGCACAAGGTAGTGTAGCGCCTGTCAGGTAGGCGCTGCACAACCAGGGGTGGGGACTGGGGTGCCACGCTGGCCAGGAGTGTAGCGTCTGTCAGTCAGGCGCTACTCAGTATAGCGTAGCGCCGACGTGTCGGGCGCTATATAAAAAGGTCAGCTGGGTGAAATTGTTTTGTCCACAGTTCAGTTTATGAAATAGTTACGTCTCGAGCTTATTTTTTCCATTTTGCCGCATCAGGAACTCCATCGTCGATGGCCGCCGCCGCTGCTTTCCTTTTTCTCGCTCCTTCCCCACTGATCGGTGTTCGTCGAGAAGAGTCACGAGCGTGCATTCAATTAGTGTCTGCAGCGATTGGACGAAAAGCGCTTTTCCTGAGCCACGGATCAAACACTTCTTGCGATTCAGATCCGCGGCTCAGCTCCCTGCCGGTGAACGGCCGTCCACCGTCCTCGGTTATCCTGTCCCACACACGGCGCCTGCCACTTCCGTATTTCAGTTCCTGCCCCAAGCGACTGTATTTCCTCGTATAGTATAGTGGCACAGATCCACACAAGTTCACCAACGCGTTAGATATCGAGCACAGATGTGCTCGCGACCAGCTGATCCACGTCCCGATATTTCCTCCATTAATTTTGATCGCATCGGGAGAGACTAGGGAGATATGAGGTTTTTATGTCTTCGGGCCACTTTCATGCCGGGCCGTGCCGCCCGTTTACTCAATTACCTAGCTCGGCCTGGCACGGAACCTCGGGAGCTCCTACAGGGCGCCTTATGCGCCGGTTGACGCAACTGCGCCTACTGCACCACGCTAGTGGGCCGGCCCATGAAAACGCAAGGCAGTGCAAAAATGTATTAATGCGCGAAAAAACCACCCAAAAGTCTTGCTCTTGTGAGGATTCAATCCCACGCCAGTTAGATCCAGAGCATGGTGGCTAACCACTAGACCTATTAAGCCCTTGTGGATAGATTGCAACGTGAAACGTCTAAGAACTAAACTTTGGCCGCGCTTTTTAGAAAAAAGGGTTTTCTTTTGAAAAGAAATGTGTACAAAGTTTGAATGTCCAAAGAGTTAAAAAAACATCACGAATTAGAAAAAAAGTTCATGTATTCAAAAACGTTCACCGATTCAAAATTTCATAAAACTGAAAAAAGTTCATCGATTTTTAAAAAAGTCCATCGACTTTGAAAAAAAAGTTCATCAATTTTTTAAAAAAAGTTCATCGACTTTGAAACAAAGTTCACCGATTTTGAAAAAAAGTTCATCAACTTTGAAAAAAGTTCACCGATTTTCAAAAAAAGTTCATCGACATTGAAAAAAGTTCAACAATTTTTAAAAGAAGTTCATCAACTTTGAAGAAAGTTCATCAATTTTTTAAAAAAATTACAAATTTTATAAAAAAGTTCATCAATTTTTAAAAAGTTCACAAATTTCAAACAAGGTCATATATTTTGAAAAAAGTTCATCAATTCTAAAAATAAGTTCATTAATTTTGAAAAAGAGTTCCCGAATTTAATGAAAAAAAGAAAATAAAAAAGAAAAAAGAACAAGGAAAAACGAACAAAGAAAAAGAAAAGAAAGAACAAAATGGGGAAAAAAGGAAGATTTTGTCACCATAAGTGTTGAGTCCCAGTTGGCTAGCGCAGTGCGCTGTTTATCTGCGAACGAGAAGATCTCGGGTTCGAACACCGTAGCGCACACTTTTTGCCGTTTACATAGAGAAAAAGAAGATAAATGGGCCGGCCCGCTCGGAAGGGAGGGTATGCGCCCGATTGTAGAAGCTAGGTGCCGTTTAGGGAATTCCCGGAACCTCGGCCGTCAGGTCGGGTGAATCCTATTTGGCGCTGCACGCGCCGGTTCCGGGAATTCCCTAAACGGTGCCTTAAGCGCCCGTAGGTATAGCTTCTACAATTGGGCGCATACCCTCCCTTCCGAGCGAGCCGGCCCGTTTATCTTTTTTTTTCTCTGTGTAAACGGCAAAAACTGTGTGCTACGGTGTTCGAACCCGAGATCTCCTCGTTCGCAGATAAACAGCGCACTGCGCTAGCCAACTGGGACTCAACACTTATGGTGACAAAATCTTCCTTTTTTCCCCATTTTGTTCTTTCTTTTCTTTTTCTTTGTTCGTTTTTCCTTGTTCTTTTTTCCTTTTCTTTTTTCATTTTCATTTTATTTTTTTCTTAAATTTGGGAACTCTTTTTCAAAATCGATGAACTTTTTTTCAAAATCTGTGACTTTTTTTGAAATTTATGAACTTTTTATTAAAATTGATGAACTTTTATTCAGAATTGATGCACTTTTTTCAAAATTTTATGAACTTTTTTTATTAAAAAATCGAATTTTCCAAAAAAAATATGAATAGTTTAAAAATCTAAGTGGTATTGCGTAATAAATAGCGTGGCACTTATGGTTCTTAAAGTGTTTGCGTTTACCATCAATAACTAGACTTCCGGTGGTGTAGTGCTAACCAATCCTGTAATGAAGCGGCGCGAGTTTGAGTCGTCGTTCTGGCATATTTTTGCGTTCTTTTTTCGTGAGACAGTTTACTGCTCTCTTCATCCGTGAGCCAGCCCACTAGGCGTTGCCAGTAGGCGCCGGTTCGCTTCCGCGGCGCCGAACGCGCCGAACAGGAGCCCCCGTCAGGTCATGCCGTGCCAGAAAAGACGTTGCGGGGTTGCCGTCTTCAGCCACGAGTGACGAGTACATACATCCCAATGGTCATTGACGCTCCACTGCTTTGAGTTTGAGATTCACTTTCCTGCCTCGCCTCGGTATATTTACATTGCCATCTCGACTGAGAAAGGAGGAGGAGAACCAGCTCAAAGAAAGAGAGAGGAGGAGAACGCATATAGCCTCAGATGCAATATTGTCGATCTAATATTTGTCTCACATGTAACGGGAGCAAATATGAAAGATTTATGATTTGGCAGGTAAGTGGCATGGCGTCAAACTAGCGTACAATATTAAGCTTCGTGCGTACAAGGAGCTAATGTTCTGTCCGGAATGGGTGCTGCGACGAAGCCTCTATCCGTTCATCGCAGCCCCCTCGCTAATTTAACCTTACTTTCGGGCGGAAATTCAACAACCTCTTCCAAAACGCACACACTGCTCAGCCGGAAGTTCAGTGCGTACACTCAGCCACTCAGGCGGTACTCCCTCCCTCCAAAAACGTATGCCCATCAAACAAGCAAAGCAAATTATTTGGTTTGTTCTCGGTGTAGCAGGATCGGCCATGCATCGTGATCATGCTTGGCAGCCAGTACTAGCGCCTGCGGCAAAATCGTTAGATGGTAAGAGCAAATAATTCTTTCCCTCTGAATCCACGCTTGGTTTTGTCAACAACATGGCTGTAGCTACAAACAGGAAACTTGAACTCCGCTCTGTTCTTGTGAGTGAGATCATGGCAATGTCAGTTCTTCCCATGAATGAACCGTTTTCTTTCGGTATGAATCCGGTCGCAGGACTGTCGCTCATCGCTGGGCTACTGCAACTTCGTCGAAACAGACAATTACCCACTCAGGCAATCAAAGATGCAAATTTCCGAGGAAGAAATTGTGTCTTTTGGGATGGATTTGCCTGAAAATCAGTTCTGAACTTTCACTGTCCATCACAAAAAAATAACTGCAAAGATGAGCACATGCCGACACTGGTCCGGGAGCGGCTGGACCATGGGGAGGACGTTGCGGTTAGCTGCTCGACGCCGGGGAACTAGTACAGGGAGATACTCTGGAACAACAGTTCTCTTGACCTCTTCGGTATTTCAGTGCAGCTCCAGTCAGCACAAGGAACGCAAATATTAAATGTAACCCTGCAGAATAGTTGCTCAAGTCCTCACAACTAGCAAAAAGAAGAGTTTGCAGACATAGAAAGAAAACAAGCAGCAGAATTCTGCAGAGGTGAACGCTACTAAGAATATATCACAACTGACAACCATCATTTTCTATGTAATTTGTGTAGATTGCCCTCCTGAACTGTGAAGAAGGTGTACCATGCCCAAGAACGGAAAGAAATAGGACAATGGTATCATAGTAAGCTGGCATATATATTACTATGTTTTACAGCGGATACATCATATATGCAACCTTATTATTATTTTTTCTCCCAAAATAGTTGGGTGCGATAGACTAGCAGGCACATTGTTTAGCCGGTGGCCTCACACTAGATAGCAGGTCAGGAGGCCACGGAATCGGCCACGCCCACAGCTGCGGCGGAGTTGTTTTAGCGCCATCCGCATGGACGGCCTTTGCTGCGGATCCCCGACGGTGCAATCCACACCCAGCCTGAACACGGTGGCCATCTCCTCCATGTAACGCTCTTGATCTGATATGCCCTCATCCACGGCATTCTTGAACCTTTCCAGATGGTTTGCCATCAGTTCATTGCAGTTGTCACGTGCCCAGATTGCCAATTGACCATCCACTCCAGCTCCATTGGCCACCCGCCCCGTGACGAGCTCCAGCAGCACCACTCCGAAGCTGTAAATGTCTACCTTCTCCGTCAGCTGGCTTGCCGTGATACCATATTCTGCAAGTAATCAATTGCTATTAATAGCTAGAAGACCAAGCTAGTTAAGACAGAATTCCATTGCGTGCATCGATCGTCCAACGTACCTGGAGCTGCGTACCCAAAATTACCAGGAGGCAGGTCCGTGATTGGCAACGGTTGGTCGAGCCCGGCCATGTTCATTTGCGCAGCGCCAAAACTGGCGATCACGGCCTTGAAATCCTGATCAAGCAAGATGTTGTAAGAGTTGATGTTGTGGTGGACAATCGGCTTATTGCATCCGTGGTGCAAGTGGCAGAGCCCTTTGGCCACGCCAATGGCAATGGCCTTCCTCTCCGGCCAGCTCAGCGGCGGCTGGCCCTCCTCCCGCCGGTGCAGCCAGTAGTCAAGGCTGCCATTCACCACGTACTTGTAGACGAGCATGATCGCTTCATCCCTCTCGATGACATCTATGATTTTGATGATGTTGTCGTGACAGATGCTGGCTAACAGGATCATCTCTGACCTGCAGCGGTTCTTGACATTGTCGTCCACTTGTAGTGCTGGGTTCACGTTTTCGAACTTCTTGACGACCAGAGTAGTAGGAAGACCGATGCCAGCAATGCCCTGAACGTGGACTAAGTACAGTTCGTCCTCCCATATCCTTCTGCTAGCCCACATCCTTCTCAGATTATTTTCGGTAAGGTTGTCGACTATGCCTTGTTCATTGTACTCAGTAGGCAGCGTCGCCGCAGGACGGCTCCTCTGCCAGAACTGCAGACTCATTCTCTCAGCGGCCGGGTAGCGCGTGAAGAGGTTCAGTGTCAGGGGTGTATAAACCTGCAGACGCATTACTTATTAATATTCTTCAGTAGTACTCCCTTGACTATATACATATAATAACTACTGAAAGATAAAGAGAGATGCATGTTCAAAATTAGTTTAAGCCAAAAAAAAGTAATTAGTTTGAGCCAAACGTTGAAATAGAAGAATTTGTGTGCCTTTGAAATAGTTCAAGATTTTCTCAGTTAAGACAATCAGACCTTGCAATTTTTTGTGCGCAGATGCGGTTCTACGTTCAGAAATATTTGCTGTCAGATTGGACATCTACGTTCTGATCGACATCCATCTAGTTTATCCTTTGGCTCTAGATGCTCCAAACACTAGTACTGCTAGTGCTAAAGCAGCTTGCGCACTTTTCGTTAACGGAGACCAAGGAGGGGCGACCAGTAGGCATCATAGGAACACGTTTTTATGAACATGTGTATCAAATTCAGGTTTCAGCTATTGGACCATGGTTCAAGTTTTGATTTGTGTATGAGGTTTGCTGATAACATGATAACATCCAGATCCCAAAAACCGTGCGACAACAAATGTGCCTAATACACTGGAAGCCTGAATTTGTATCAATTCAGGAGTGTTGCTTACCAGTTACTAGAACAGAGAGAGCAGAGAGGAAGGTGCCATGACGAGCTTGCCGTTGAAGAACTGGGTGGCGGGGGAAGGTGGGAGGAGGTTCCTGTTGTGCTCCGGGGGTCACCGGCGGTGTGAAGGCCGCGGTGGCTTCAAATTAGTTGAGGGGAATGCAAGAAAGGAATTTGACGGTGGAGATCGAGATGCGACGGCGGTCGGAGTCGGAGAAGAAGGGGGCACGGGAGCTCCAAGCGGCGACGAATCCGGCTTCGGAATTGACACGGGATGACGTCGACCGGCCAGTCGTGGTGCCGTCCGACCATGTCTTCGGGCCGTACCCTGGGTGCGGCCGCCTCCCACGACGGCACGGCCAGCCTCCTCTCCCCGTCCCAACTCGCCTGCGCAAGCGACGGCGTCTCCATTCTCCAACCTCTCCGGCTCCATCATCTCCTCAGGATCCAAACCGGGCGACCTTTCCGCCGACCCCAACGCCGTGGACGGATGGAGATTGGAGAAGGATGAAGTGAGCAGTGGGATTCCATGTGGGCGCTTCCTCAACTATGTGGGGGTCTTACTTGGTATACTTCCTCTGATAGCCTACCAGAACATCTTATAATTTGGGACGGAGGTAGTACCTCAGTTTTTTTGGTATATTTAATTTTTTTTTTAAATCAAAAATTTCTACTGTATCTTTGAACACGCTATATAGAAAAAATATCAATACTTACAATATTAAATAAGTAAAATATGAAAACATATTTCATAATGGATCAAATGATTCTATTTGGTATTGTAGATGTTGATAGATTTATAGAAAATTTTGACTTAAAAAAAATACATCTTATAAAAAGAAACGGAGGGAGTAGTTACTATGATCGAACGCAAACAAGCTTGTTCTACTCATCGAACCAAATACAAATACAGTAAAAGAGAGTTATCAATCGTACCTTTCCCGAAAAAAGTTATTACAATAATATCATCAATATGGATCTGCCGGATTATCTCCAGCCTATCATCCCTTTCATCTTGACCTCAAACCAAATTAACCAAATGCACGTATGTCGTCCATCTCGTGCACGTGGACAGGGTAGAGAAACAAATGTTCTGCATGCAGCATGCGTACGTAATTGACAAAGTCTGTACCTCGGTTCGGGTCGTCACCGTCGCTGCTTCCGCTTGTCAGGGGAACTGACTGGATGCCGCCGCCATCAGGCACTACGCGTCTAAAATGGATTTGTGTGTTGCCATATGTCGGGCGTGGCCAGGCAAATATATATATATATTGCACACAGACCGTGGGGTACAGCTCACCTTAGCGCGCCGACACGTGTCGCGCGACAAGCCCGTGCGGATGCCCGTGGGGTACTTCCTTCTTTTCTTGTTTCTTGGGCTAACAATTGGTTTCCTTTGGAGATAGCGGCAGTGGGTGCGCCTGTCGCTATCAGCAAAAATTCCTATGCACTGAACTGATAGATTTAGAAGGAAACTTTGCTTACACTGAAGATAAAATTGTTTTAAACCCGTTTCTGACAGGTTGGGCCCACTCGTCAGCGCTGACGTGGCTGAGTAGTCAACTCCGCTAGATTGACTGTTATGACATGTGGGACCCATATGTCAGCTCTATCTTCTTCCTTGGAATTCCCCGTCTTTCTCCCTGCGGAGACTTTGAGCGAGGGAGGGAGCGAGCTAGCAGTGGTGAGGGAGATGGGGACGGGGCGGCGGAGGGCGTTGTGCACGTCGGTGTGTCAGGATGGGCGGCGGGGGCAGCAACCCATCGAGCCCCACGCTGCAGTGCCGCACCAAGCCCACGCCGGAGCCGGAGAGCCTGGCGCCCGTGACCCCGCCGCAGCCGGCGTCGGCGCCCTTGTCTGCCAGGAAGCGGATGCCGCTGCTGCAGGCCATCTCGGCGCCGTCCTCGCCCAGACCCCCCTCGTCGCCGGAGGTGGAGAAGGTGGTCGCTGAGCGACGGGACGGCTACAGAGGGGAAGAGGAGGCCAGCCCCGTGCGCGTCGCTGCTGCGCGCGGCTGCGACTGCTCGCGCCCGTCCGTGCTCCGGCGGCCACTGCAGCCATGGCACTCCGGCACGAGCTGCCTTGGTGCTGAAGTTGAAGCCCACCACGCACGGGACATGGTCACCATCCACCAGCCCGTGTGCAGCCGCTGCTGCGACTGCTCGCGCACGTCTGCGCTCCGGCGGCCGCTGCAGCCATGGCACTCCGGCGCCCTTCCTCTCCCCCTCTGACAGGGCCATGGCAACTCGTGCCGTACGACCTGCTCGAGGAAATGTCCCAAAGAAAACTGTCTTGAGGGAGAACTGGTTGATGATGACATGTGGGTCTCACACGTCAAAATGCCGAACTTACCGGTCAATATAACAGAGTTTGACTACTATGCCACATCAGCGCTTACATGCGGGCCATCCCTGTCATGAACAGGTTTAAAACAGCCGAATCGGGCAATTTGCAGACTGATTGGTAGTTATTAGCCAAAAATTAGAACAGAAGTGGTAGCTTTGGGCATTTTTTCTCAAAGTGGTAGTTTTCTGTTATTGTGATAGTTTTTGGTTAAACACTCTCAGAGGGTCCGATAACCGTGCCACGCAATTTCATAAGGCGCGCTAGGCTTCGTATGCAAATCATGCGCGCCGCGGACAGGGATACATCATTTACGTTTAGCTAACCGTGACAACCGTGCTGGCGATTTTCACAAACTAGGGGACGTGCCAAACAATTTGGTGAATTTAGCAAGATAGCAACTTCCGTTGCATACATTTTCAGTGTGCTATTTTCGAACACTATTCAGTTAAGATACATGAACTGCCATTAGCTTGCCATTACCTACCATGAACTGGTTTAGCAAAAGATACATGAACACTGCTAAAACAGCAACTAACAACAGTGCTTTAACAGCAACTAACAACATTGCTTTAACTGCTTACAACACTGCTTTATCTGCATCAACTAATGAAAGATTATTGAGGTAACTACTAGAATGAGCCTGACCAGAAAATGAGAGGATCTTTTTTTTCTGCGCAGGTTTCCCATAAGGAAGTCCCACCGAGCAGGTTGGGCAGGGTTCCTTCTTTGATTGCCCACCGGATGATTTGCCCAGGCCTTGAGAAATCCATCCGATTTACTTGTTCCATAGTGGCCCCCGCCGCAATCTGCAGGCCCAACTTGTTCCTCATCTGCAGCAAGCGAAGACGCTCTTAATTTGCGGCGACGAGCTTTGGAGGCTCATCTGGAGTCTCGTCTCCTCTCCAGATGAGGGTAGCTCTGGTAGCCAGCTCGCAAGACGACATCCACTTGCCCATCTCAGCCCGGATGTGGCGCCGCCGTTCCCGCTCCTGCTGGCAGCGAGAACCGGGGTAGGGAGCCAACAAACGTAGAGGCACGCGATCCATCCGAATGGAGAAGGGCAGTTGAGAGGAGAGCGGGGAGAGTAAGGACTGACGTGAGGATTCAGTGAGTAAGTGGGCTACCGAAGATGAGAAGAACGCGATCCATCGGATGCAACGAGAATGCGCGAGAGGTTGGTGGAGAGGAGAGAATGCCAGAGGTTGGGGTTTTGGGACGGGAGAAGGTGGACGGATACACTCAGGAGACCAGCCAAACCGAGCGGTGCCTCTCCCATACCAAAGACGAAGCACAGCCACACAAGATGGTTTGTCGGCACGTCCGATGATAGTATCGCGCCATTTCATAAGGCATCGTATATCCTAGACAGGAATACGTCATTTACGTTGGGCTTACCGTGACAACCGTGCTGGCGAATTTCGCAAACCAGGAGACGCGCCTGATAGAAAGGCATCATCTACTTTGGGCTAAGGACGCCAACAATCGACACTTTCATCCATGGCTTTACGCGTCCATTGAGTTGGCAAATTCAGGGAAACGCGCGCATAGACAATTTTAGGATAACTTTGATTAGAATGTTCATATTCTAGTGTTATCTTGTATGCTTTTGCACCAATATATGTGTATAGAGTATAACCAAGTTGTACTGATTACGATTACTAATTAAGGCTAGAGGTTCTTTGAGGTCAGCAAGCTCAGTAAACTCTCTAGCTAGCTATAGGCTCAGAAGTTTCAGATTCCAATGTCTCCTGGTGTGAGACCTATATGATGCAAATCCTACGCAGAGCGCACCAAATATGTATACATGCATCCACGCATCAGCAGGCACTAGCCAAGGGGCCGGCCGCCCTTTCGTTGATTCATTGCTGCCACCATTACTAGCTAGCTGCCAGTCAGGTGGATGATGGGTTCGCTTTGCTTTCCTCGATCGCTCCTCTCACACGAGGAAGAGGTGATGATCGGATCGGCGCGCCGAGACGCAAAGCGTTCTGCGTATTTTTGAGAAAAGGAGAGGCACTCTTGAGGCTGCTGTCGATCTCCACATTGGTGCTTAGATAGTTTGGCGCCACAAGAAACCATTCAGGGTGGGTGCTGTTGTTTTCCATCTGCGGGAAAGGAGAGAAGGGCCGCCGCGGAGAAACTCCTCGTCATTTTCTTTCTTTGGGAAGAGGGAGACACGGTTCGGTATCCTCTCTTTTGTGGTATAGCGCCAGGCAACCTCGTCATTTTGTTGGGAGACATGGTAACCTCGTCATACGTGGCGCCCAGAGCCTCCAGAAGCGCGGACGCAACTCGCGCCAATGCCCCTCCCGTGCGTTTGTCCAACTCGCCTCCAAAGTCGTGACCCCTTTTCTCCAGCTCTGCTCTCACGTAAAAAAAAGCTCTGCTCTGACGCGTCCATTCCCCCATCTCTCTCGCGTCTTCCATTCCCCAATCTCCACCCTTCTCTGGTGTTCTGCAATTTCCACTCTCGCTGTTTCGATCCGGAGATGATGATGGAGCCGGAGGCTGGGGCCGCCGCCGCTGTGGTCGTTGCGCAGGCGAGTTGGCCGTGCTCCAGGCGGAGAACCCGCACGCAGCAGAGGTGTGCGGCCTGCCGGAAGGCGGCGGCGGCGGTGGTTTCTGCTGCTGCGCCACCCAAGACATGGTCCGTAAAACAGCACCACGACGCGCTCTCGCGATAGGGAGGGGGATGATCCTGGCCCACGGAGGCGGCAGCGACAAATTCGGCTTCTCAACGTTACACCGCCGGCGACCCACCGTCAAATCCCTTTCGTATCAGTAGCTGTTGATGCCGCCGCCTCTCGACCTACACCGCCGGTGACCCACCGTCAAATCCTTCTCGTGCACACGATCCTCTCCTCTCCCTTTACGTTTCCCCTCAACTAATTTGATGCCGCCGCCGCCCTGTTCCTAATTGAACAGCCACTACACTACAGCAGCAGGTGAGATACTTAATATGGCGTTCTGAATGTTATCAATCATGTGATTTGCACTAGTAATTGAATCCTAGTAGAGCATGTCTTGTTTTCATCACATCACATAAATAAACTGCAAGGATGCAGCACTAAGAAGTGTTGAATATATCAATAAGAATTATATTACGTGCAGGCTATCACCAAATTATCAACAATTTAGTACTTTGATCCTTGTATATCATGTATGACAAACCATGTGAAATAAACTGCGGACCACCACCAAAATAGTATTATCTGATTGTCTTGCCTGAAAGAACATCCTGAACTATTTTAAAGGCACACAAATTCTTCAAATTCACTATTCTTTGTCATTTGCTGTCAACGTTTGGCTCAAACTAATTACCTTTTTTATTTGGCTCAAAGTCTCAAATTATTTACAAACATGCATCTATTTATCTCTCTATGTTTATTATATTTATCTAGTACTCCCTCCGTTCCAAATTAAGTGACTCGACTTTGTACTAACTTTGTACTAAAACTAGTACAAAGTTGAGTCACTTATTATTCTGGGACAGAGGGAGTATATCTTTGTATAAAGGAGGGAGTTGTACTAGATACTAATAAATTATGCATCTGCAGGTTGATAACGCCAACCTCTTCACGCGCTGAGAGAATGCAGTTCTGGAACCGTCTTGCGGCGACGCTGCCTATTGTGCTCAACGATCAAGGCATAGTCGATAACCTCACCGAAAACAATAAGATGAGGGTGTGGGTTAGCAGAAGGATAGGAGAAGACGAACTGTACTTAGTGCATGTTCAGCGCACTCCTGGAATTGGTCTCCCGACCTCACTGGTCGTCAAGAATTTCCAGAACATGGACCAAACAGTATTAGTGGATGACAGTGTTAAGAATCGCTGCAAAAAGGAGATGATACTGTTGGCTAGCATCTGTCACGACAACATCATCAACGTCCTAGATGTCATCGAGAGGGATGAAGCGATCATGCTCACCTACAACTATGAGGTGAATGGCAATCTTGACCACTGGCTGCACCAGCGGGAGGAGGGCGACCTGCTGCTGACCTGGCCGGAGAGGCGGGCCATCGCCATCGGCGTCGCGAAAGGGCTCTGCCACTTGCACCACGGATGCAACAAACCAGTTGTCCACCACAACATTAGCTCTCGCAACATCTTGCTTGATCAAAATTTCAAGGCCGTGATAGCCAGTTTTGGCGCTGCACAGATGAACATGGTCGGCCTCAACCAACCGTTGCCGATCACGGAGATTCCGGTTGGTAACTTTGGGTACGCAGCTCCAGGTACGGCGGGCGATCGTTGCATGCAATGGAATTCTTTCTTAACTAGCTTGGTCTTTTAACTAGTACTGAATTACTGATGGCAACTGATTACTTGCAGAATATGGTATTGCGCCAAGCCAGCTGACGGAGAAGGTTGACGTTTACAGTTTTGGCGTTGTGCTGCTGGAGCTAGTCACGTGAGGAGTGGCCAATGGAGCTGGAGTTGATGATCTACTGGCAATTTGGGCACATGACAACTACAATGAACTGATGGCAAACCATCGGGAAATGTTCATGATGTTCGTCGACAGAGAGATCCCAGATCGTGCGCGATACATGGAGGAGATGGTGACGGTGTTCAGGCTGGGTGTGGATTGCACCGCCAGGGATCCGCATCAAAGGCCGTCCATGCAGATGGCTCTCAAACGAATCCGTCGTGGCCGATTCCATGGCCTCCTCAGCTGCTACCTACTGTGACACTACCGGCTAAACAAACAATTTTGCTATTCCACAGTCACCTGAAATCTTACAATGTTTCAGTTGACATTTTCCCTGGATTGTGGTTGTTATCTGTGTTGTGTTTTGTGTGGACTCCTGTTGGGGGAAAACACTACCAGAGAGAGAAGCGAAGTCCTAATTGACCACAGCTTCTGCGGTCTTGTTTGTCTTGTTCGAGCAGCTGCTAGCCGGAGCCTAGTAAGCTCAAGAAGGTCAGTTTGGTCCAGCAGATGATAGCTGGAGTGGTATGTCGGTTTGGTATCGAGTCTAGTAAATTCAGTGCTTAAGTCGGTTCCAGCATGTAGCCTATATAAAGGAAGGTCCTTATAATATTTCAGCAAGCAACGAACTTTCTACTTCCTACATGTGCTTCTCTTCTACACCTTTGATTCTCTAATCTTACCCCACTTCCCTCCCACTGAAAGTATCCCACCCTACAACATGTTTATTATCTTTATTATGTGATATTTGTTGGGTTCAACCCATTCTCCCGGCAAGGCTCTCCCGAGAAGGGCATCCCTAGGAAGGAGTATCCCGAGAAGGAAGCCCACGTCAGGCCCCACGTGCGCCATACGTGGGGTGGCCCCGGTGGGGCTCCATGTGTGGACTACACATGGGGCGGCCCATACCGCATGCATGTGTCACAATCATGACACAGGCAGCATGGTAGGGAATAGTGGTCTTCAACCACTGCTCCAACCACTCCATGATGATGTCATGGAGTGGTCTTGGTTAGGTAGTCTAGTCTTAGAATAGATAAATGTTTTTCTATTGCTCTGTACCTAGAATAAATATGAATGGAACGCTCTCAGTGGAGAGTAGCGAAAAGGAAGAAAGCCTTCCAGAAAAAAAAATATCACCCAACATCGCTCCTCCTCTGTAACACCCCATGTCATTAGCCACAGTAATCACTTTTGATAATGACAAGTCAGCTAGGTTAACAGTGCATAATCATCATTTGCATCACAATGCATTCCAACTCCTAACTCAAATTCAAATTAAATTCAAAGTGGAAATTAAAAGTTGTTCAAACATAGAAACTAAAATGTTCAATAAATAACAAATATTGCAGAGACAGTTCCAAAATTGCAACCAACATTTATTACATTAAATAAGTAACCCAAACCTCCTCTAACAGTGGCTAAAAATAATATTTAATAACCTTTTTATTTAACCTAAATTAATTATGAAATGATATTTGCCCCAAACTAGTTTTTGGAGATAGGGTATGATGCACTGGTATTTATGGACTAGGTCACACCTTATTCAAAATGCATTTAGTGCCCTAACAATTAGCAAACAGAAAAGAAAAGGAAACAGAAAAAGAGAAAAAGGAAAAGGCCTAAAGGCGCTACTGTGCACTTAGGCCTATTGGCTACAGTGCCAGCCCAGCCCACTCCGCGCCGTCCCCCACCTCCCGCACTGCTCCTCGCCTCGCTGTCGAACGCGCACGCGCGCGCGCACCCGGACCCCCCTCGCTCGCAGATCGACAGCGCGTCGCCGCTCGTGCTGGAGGATAAGAGCAACCCCTCGACCCCGCGGATGAACCCTAGCCGCCTCACTCCCTCTCCCTCGCCTTCTTCTGCCTAACCCGGGCGCCGCCATGGCTGCGCCGCCGTGAAGCTCGCGCCCACCGTCGCCCGTTCGCCACCCCGACAAGTCCAACAGCTCCGCCTCGCTCCTCTACTTCGACTACGATGCCGGATCGAGCCCCGGAGCCCCTCGTCTTGCCGCATTCTTCCTCGCCTCCGTCTCGGCCACCGCACGAGCTCGCCGTCGATCTGCATCACCAAACTTCTCCGAGCTCGCTTAAGCACATCTGCAGGCTCCCTGTAAGCCTGCGCAACTCTCCCCTCTCTCCCCCGCGCGTTTTAGTCGCCGTAGCCACCGCGTTGGAGGTGCCCGATCGTGCCGCCGCCTGGCCTCGTCGCCGGCGCGGCCACGGCGACCATAGGGTCCCGTGCGTGCCACCGTTACTCTCCTCGCGTCGAGTAGACGCCGTAGCCGTTTCGCGCTACTCGTTTAGCGCACCGTAGCCCCGATTCCGACGAGCACCGAACTCCGGTGACCGCCTCGTCGCTCGCCGTCGACGATTCCGACCACCCCAGCCCCTCGCACCACCGCCATTCGATGTGGCATCGTCCCGCCGTTCGAACGCGCCCAGCCACGCCCCCGGAGACCCCCTATGGGCGAAACCTGAGCCCATCCCGACGCGCGCCGCCGCGTTTGGCTCGCCGGAGCTAACTCCGGCGTGTCGCCGACCGTCGCTGACCTGGCCCTAGTGGGCCCCGCCCCGTGCCACTGACCCCTGGGCCCCAGTTGACCTGTTGACCAGGTCAATTGCTGACTGGGCAGGCACAGTCACTGACATGTGGGTCCCGCCCAATAAAACGAATTAAAATAAAAACAATAATTAGATAATTAATTAGTTAGTTAATTAAATCACTAATTAGCCACTGACTGCTGGGCCCCACCTGCTAATTAGGTTAATTAAAATTAAACTAACTCTGTTAATTAGCTGAGTCACTGACATGTGGGTCCCACTGGACCCACCTGTCAGGTTTGACCTTGGTCAGCCGGGTTTGACCTGCTGACATCGTGGTGACATCATGCTGACGTCATCATGCACTGTTTCAGATAATGTTGATTTAAAATAATTAAATAAATTCAGAAAATGATTAAAACTTTAGAAAATCATATAAAATAATCCGTAGCTCAGATGAAAAAAGTTTATACATGAAAGTTGCTCAGAACGACGATACGAATCTGAATACATGATCCGTTCATCTGTCAGATTTCAATAAATGAATAGTGCTCAACTTTGATTAAATAAATCCGAATAAATTCCTAAATTAACTAAATCATTTAGTTAGGCAGTAGAACACCTCTGCATATCATTTAGGCATGTCATGCATATTGTTTGCATCTTTGCTGTGAATTTATTGTTTCTCTCCCCCTCCTTCTCTCTCGATAGACGCCGAGACCGACGATGACGCAGTTGAGTACGACTACGCTCCAGACGGGCAGCCCGTTGACGATCCCTCTCTCTTCCCAGAGCAACCAGGCAAGCCCCCCCCCCTCCCCCCCACCCCCCCCCCCCCCTTGAGCCATCCCTATATCGCCCATTCTATATCTCCTGCTTGCATTAGATTTTGCTACTGTTAATGTTTGCTCCTATTCTGATGCATAGCCTGCTTTTGTAACCTGTTTATTGTTACCCTACCTGCCTATGTTAAACTGCATAGTATAAGTTGGTGTTGGACCATCAGTGACCCCCACCACCTTACCCTTGTTGCCCCTGCTTCATCATCGACTACTCGATCAACGTGATCGACGACCAGAGACTGACACATCACTTCACCCCCCTTAGTTGTACGACTCTGCATAGTTACTATCGAGTGCCGACGGTGATACCTCGTCACGCACTCCTGATGAATACTCTGCAGTGTAGCTGTTCGGTCGTGGTCATCGAGGGTGAATCCTCCTTCTCCACTGCCGATACGACTCTGTCGTGCAACCCCTCAGTGTGAACCTTGAGGGTGATGCCTCATATGTTCACCCTGATGATTTCATCGAGTGGAATCCACCGAGGGTGATTCCTCGGGTTTCCCCCTTGATGTTATGCCACACGGTTACTTTAACCTTTGTTACAGGCGGGTCGACCCTGGTGGGTACCCGCATGGGATCTATGATGTCGGGTGTGCCGGAAGGGCACTCGAGTGTGATATTGTGGCGGAGCTTCAGAAACTCTGATCGCCTCCGCGTGTTACTAAATCAGCCGATCAGATTTGGGTATGTGATCTGAGTGGGTCGACGTGCCCTATACGCACTACCACCACGTAGGATAATGGTTTATGGGGCCCTCTGCGTGGTACGTTTCTCCCGAAAGCTCTTCAGACGTCACGATTCACCGTGCGGGCTGATCACCGGGATTGGGCTGGATACTTCACTGACGAGTTCAGTGTCGCGCCTGCACCCCGGCCAGCCACGCAACACGCAGGGTGCCCAGGGCGATGGCCCAGGACCTCTGGGTGCATAGGTTTAGTCCGGCGTGCTGACCTCTCTGCTGAGCCTAGGTAGGGCGCTGCTTCGTGTCGATCTTCCGAGGCCGGGTACTACCCAGCAAGTGTGTCCGGCCAGAGTTGATCGAGCGTGTTGGATAACAGTAGTGCACCCCTGCAGGGAAGAACATCTATCGATAGCCGGTCCTACGGTAAAGGACGCTCAGTTTGTTTATCCCGATCTACTACTTGAACTGGATACTTGTTACTTAATTGAAGCTTCGGGATCGCTTTCTCGCAGGGAGTCGAGGAAGGATCTCTAGGCTTTGCCTCAACATGTTTGCTTAATAAAATGCTATTCTACTCTCTTCTATTGCTGCAAGATGGTGGCTTCGTGAAGATGTTTTAAGATGCTAGTCTTCGATAGGACTAGGTTTTCTCTCTATTCTGGCATTTCTGCAGCCCAGTCCACATATATAGCCTTTCCCCTTTGATAATGTTGCATATGTAGTGTAGATCCTTGCTTGCTGAGTACTTCGGATGAGTACTCACGGTTGCTTTACTTTCTCTTTTTCCCCATATTCCCCACTTTGATGATACATCAGACGATGGAGCTCAGGAGCCAGATGCCACCTCAGGAGCTTACTACCAGTTGGGTCCAAACGGCACTTACTACTGGACCGAGCCAGCCGACCAGGAGTAGTTCGGAGGCTCCCAGGCAGGAGGCCTACGCCTTTCGATCTAGAGTCGTTGTTTGTGCTAGCCTTCTTAAGGCAAACCTTGACTAACTATGTCTGTACTCAGATATTATTTGTATGACTGACTTATGTAGTCGGATCCTCGTGATCCCTGGTCTGTAATATTGTGGATCTCCGTTTATTTGTGTTAGAGTTGTGTTGTGATATCTTCCCGTGAGTCCCTGAGCTTGATCGTACACGTTTGCGTGTATGATTAGTGTACGATTGAGCCGGGGGCGCTCACAAGCTGGTATCAGAGCCGACTGCCTGTAGGAAGCCCCTTTCCAATTCCTTGGCCGAAGTTGAGTCTAGAAACTGAAAAACTATTTTACTAACTTGGCTGTGTGGCTTACGGGCCACGTCGCCAATTGGGTGGTATTAGGATCTTTTATTCCTCGTCTATACTCTGGGACTCTAATCTCTCTTCTACTCGGGTTAAATAAATTTTACTAACGCCGACACTTACGATCTCGTAAATCCCGTCTACCCGGAGAGTTGGATATCTGTGCGATTTCCCTGTCATTGATCTGATTAGTCTGATAATCATTTTCCTTTCCATTGTTTTGTTTAACCTCTCTCTCCGAGATCGGTTATACTTCTCATTGACATTTGACAATCATGAATTTCCTCTGTTTCAGATGGATCGTTTGTTTCCACCACGCCCTGCGACGCAGCTTGTGCTTCGCACTTGGGCTCGTGATGCCCCTGGTTTTCCAGCTGTCCTGATCGCCCTCCTGACCAGACTGGGCTACCGCTGGTACCCCGAGTACCTGGTTTACGAGGATTATCGCGAGTTCAACCAGGAGCAGTACCATGCTGATGTTCGTATCTATGATCGGCAGGACAACTCAGACACTGAGCTACACCTTTTCCACGGTATCGGCGTGACGATTGAGATGGCAGTCCATGATGCCGCCTACTCTGCTGTCGCACGTCTCCGAGGAGAGCTCAGCACTAGCTTGGATGCCTCTGAGTACCGATACATTCCGTATGCCCCTGTTGGAGATGCTACCGGATACTACACAGCTATCTGTGCTCCGTACGAGCCTCGTCGTTATGACCCACAGATTCTGATTCAGTGCACTCAGGCTCTGGATCGCACTATTCGGGCCCTCACCGTCGAGCTGTTTGCCACTCGGGCACGCCTCTACGATGCTATGACGCAGTTGCTACCAGCTGTTCGTGCAGAGATACATCCGGAGTACATCCTTTACCCGTGCAGGACTCAGATGCCTGCTGGCATTGACTGGCCTGTTGTGGGAGGTCACACACCTGCACGTGGACCTCTTCTTCCAGTTCGAGACCGGATTCTGCATCAGAGTGCACATGGAGCGCAGGATCCTTCCGCGACGAACATTCGTCGTCCGCACTTGCAGTTACCCTGTTTCAGTGGTTTTCTCCGACGTTGATGTAGCCTTTGCTATGTCTCGTTGTGTACTTCCTTACCGCGTGCCTGCGCGCCGCCTAGCATGTCTAGCTTTTGAATTTGAGCCGTTATGCTGTCCGTTTGTAACCGACTCTGTGTAAGGATCTGTATGTCTTAAATGACTACTGTTAAGTATCTATTACACTGCTTAATTATTGTCGTGTTACATCATGCTTGTCGCTAAACACTCGCAGTAGTTTTTACTAAACTACCCCTGTTGAAACTTAGCAGGATGGTTAGACCAGGTGGTCGTGGTCGTGGCCCTGAACACCCACCACCGCCAGACTATATGGCTGCGATGATGCAACAATTCGAGCTCAACCGCCAGTTCATGACTGGAATTATGGCTCAGTTTCCGCATCAGAACAACCAGAACCAGAACCAGAACCCTCCTTCAATAACTCTGCTGGAGTTTATGCGACTAAACCCCACTCAGTTCCGCAACTCTGACAAGCCATTGGATGTTGATGACTGGCTCCGCGACATCACTCACGAGATGGAGTCTGCTAATGTCGCCCCTGCCAACTTCGTCACCTTCGTGGCCTTTTTCCTAAAGGGTCCCGCTGCTCAATGGTGGGACACCCACAAGCGTACACTGCCTGTTGGAACACTCGTTACCTGGTATGAGTTCCAGGCTGCTTTCCGTGCACGTTACATCCCTCAGGCAATTATGGACCGGATGAAGACCCAGTTCCGCAACCTCACTCAGGGCAACAAGACTGTCAAAGCTTATCAGCGGGAATTCCTTGACCTGTCCCGCTATGCTGAAGAAGACATCGCCACAGATGCTCGTAGACAAGAGAAGTTCTGTAATGGACTCCACCCAGACCTCGAGCTTGCACTTGCTGCTCAAGACTTCCCCGACTTTGCTACTCTTGTGAACAAGACTATTCTGGTTGAGACCGCTCAGATGAAGCATAAGGAGTCGCAGAAGCGCTCTTGTGATGTTGTCTCATCTTCGGGCTCAGCACTGAAGCGTCGAGTCTGGATTCCCAACAACGTGTTCCGTCCAGCTGCCCCTGCACCGAAGAACAACTATGCTGCACCACGTCTGCCTCCTCCTCCACCGAGGAAACCCAGAGCTCAAAATGTTCCGCCCAATGCTCCTCTTCGTCCTGAAGATGGTCTGTGCTTCAAGTGCCGCAAACCAGGTCACCTTGCTAAGGACTGCCGCCAGACTCAGAATCAGTTGGCTTTTCCTCATAATGGTCGTGGCAACAATCAGACCCGCAACTATAATACTGGGTCTGCTGCACATGGTCGTGGACATGCTTACAACATTGATATCGAAGAAGTTCAGGATCAACCTGCCACTGTGATGGGTACCCTTCTTGTTAAGTCAGTACCCGTTTCTGTATTATTTGATTCAGGAGCATCGCATTCATTCATGTCTGAAACATTTGCATTATCTCATGGCATTGCATTCGAAAAGATGAACCTACCAGTAGTTGTCCGCACCCCTGGAGGCCAGTGTCAAACCACTATGATGGCACACAATGTCCCTGTTGAAATCGAGGGATTTGAATTCCTGGCCTCACCTATTATCCTAAAGTCTTCTACCATAGACCTCATCCTCGGAATGGATTGGTTGAAAGCTCACATTGCTTCGATCAATTGTGCCACAAAAGTTGTACAACTTCTTCACCCCTCTGACGAGATAGTGAACTATACCGCCCGCATTACACGGGATGCTGAAGCTCAGATATATGATCTGAATGCTTTGAACGCCTCACCTTTGGAGGGAATCGAGAACGTTCCTATCGTTCGAGATTTTCCGGACGTTTTTCCGGAAGAACTTCCAGGAATACCCCCGGTTAGAGCTGTCGAGTTTGTCATCGACTTGAAGCCTGGCACTACCCCTATTGCGAAGCGTCCTTATAAGATGCCTCCGCATCACCTTCTCGAGCTTAAGAAAGAAATTGACAAGTCACTTAAGAACGGTTTCATCCGCCCCAGTTCCTCTGCTTGGGGAGCACCTTCACTCTTCGTTAAGAAGAAGGATGGAACTAACCGATTGGTTCAAGATTACCGGCCCATTAACCAAGCCACCATTCAGAATAAATATCCGCTTCCCCGGATCAACGATTTATATGATCAACTTGCTGGATCTTCGGTGTTTTCTAAACTCGACTTGAGATTGGGTTATCACCGGATCCGTGTCCGTGAGGAGGATATTCCGAAGACCGCCTTCGTTACTCGCTATGGCTCTTACGAGTACACCGTTATGTCATTCGGCCTAACAAATGCTCCAGCTACGTTCTCCCGGTTAATGAATTACATCTTCATGGATTATCTCGACAAATTCATCGTGGTATATCTGGATGATATTCTGGTTTATTCGAAGAATAAAGAAGAACATGCTGAACACCTTCGTCTTGTTCTGGAGAGGCTTCGAGAACACCAATTGTATGTCAAGTACTCTAAATGTGAATTCTGGCTTTCTGAAGTAACCTACCTTGGGCATGTGATTTCCAAGGACGGTATTGCCGTTAATCTGGAGCGTGTTCAGGCAATTCTTGACTGGACTCCTCCGAAGAATGTCAAGCAAGTCACGCATTTTCTCGGACTCGCTAGTTATTGCCGTCGATTCGTTGAGAACTTTTCAAAGATTGCCAAGCCCCTGACTAATCTGCTTCACAAAGGTGTTAAGTTTGAATGGACAAACAAATGTCAGGAAAGTTTCCAGACCCTCAAAGACAAGCTGACTTCTGCCCCAGTACTTGCTCCTCCAGATTCTCGTAAAGATTTTGTGATCTATTGTGACGCCTCCCGTGAAGGATTAGGCTGTGTCCTAATGCAAGAGCGTAAAGTGATTGCTTATGGTTCTCGACAGTTGCGTCCGCATGAAGAGAACTATCCCGTACATGATCTAGATCTAGCTGCTGTCATCTATGCATTGCAGTTGTGGCGACATTACCTTCTCAGTAATCGTTGCGAGATCTACACGGATCATAAAAGTCTGAAATACTTGTTCACTCAGCCATCACTGAGCCTCCGTCAGCAAAGATGGATGGAGACCGTTGCAGACTTTGACTTGGGTATTTCTTATACACCAGGCAAGGCTAATGTAATGGCAGATGCCTTGAGCCGCAAATCATATTGCAACCACCTCCAGGTTCACAAAGTTCAGCCCTCGCTTGTTGAAGAATTCAGAAAGCTGAACCTCCATATTGTTCCTCCTGGTGCACTCGCTCCCCCTCCTCCCGAGTGCTACAAAATGAACCTCCATGTTGTTTCACAGGGTTCTCTCAATACCCTGGTTGCTAAACTAGATCTCGTGGACACCATCAAATGGCTTCAGAAGGCTGACAATGAAGTCCAGAAGATTAAACGCTATCTAGCAAAAGGAAAGCCCTCATTCTTCACTGTTGATGATGATGGCACCTTATAGTTCAAAGGCCGCCTAGTGGTGCCAAGTAAGGAGAAAAACCTGGACAAGACTAAGGACGTTATGAAAGAAGCTCATGACACTCCTCTGTCAATTCATCCCGGAAGCACCAAGATGTACCAAGATATTCGTCAGAGATTCTGGTGGTCGAACATGAAGCAAGACATTGCACGCTATGTTGCTGAATGTGACGTTTGCCGTCGTATCAAAGCAGAACATCAAAGACCTGCTGGAACTCTGCAACCTATCTCTATTCCTGAATGGAAATGGGACCATGTTGAAATGGACTTCATCATTGGATTTCCCAAATCACAGAAAGGTAATGATGCTATTCTTGTCGTCATTGATCGATTCTCTAAGGTGGCCCACTTTCTGCCAGTTAAGGAGACAATCACTGCTAGTCAGTTAGCAGACCTGTATGTTTCCCGAATTGTGTCACTCCACGGTGTTCCGTTGGGGATCAGTTCTGATCGTGGTAGTCTCTTTACCTCAAGATTCTGGAAAAGTTTCCAAGAAGCAATGGGAACTCATCTGTCTTTTAGCACGGCTTTCCACCCTCAGTCACAGGTTCAAGTCGAGCGAGTTAATCAAGTGCTTGAAGATATGCTTCGAGCTTGCGTCATCTCCTTCGGTAAGAAATGGGAGGAATCTCTCCCGTATGCCGAATTCTCTTACAACAATAGCTATCAGGCTAGTCTGAAGATGGCACCGTTTGAAGTTCTATACGGACGAAAGTGTCGAACCCCTCTGAATTGGTCAGAAACTGGGGAACGCTCACTCTTCGGACCGGACATTATCCAACAAGCTGACGAAAAAGTCCGCATTGTCCGTGAACATCTGAAAACTGCTCAGTCTCGTCAGAAGAGCAACTATGACCGAAAGCACCAGGAAATGGTCTATCAGCCTGGCGAGCAAGCCTACCTTCGCGTCACCCCGTTGAAAGGCACTCATCGATTCGGAATCAAAGGCAAGTTAGCTCCCCGCTACATTGGCCCGTTCCGTATTCTTGCCTGTCGAGGAGAAGTGGCATATCAGTTGCAATTGCCGCCAAGTCTTTCTCAAGTACATGATGTCTTTCATGTATCCCAACTTCGTCGCTGCTTCAAGGATCCTATTCGAGCTGTGGATCATGAAATGCTTGAATTACGGGAAGATCTGTCTTATCCAGAATATCCCATCCGTATTCTTGATCAAGCTGAGCGTCGAACTCGTCAGAAGGCAATCAAATTCCTTAAAGTTCAGTGGTCGAATCATTCTGAAGATGAAGCCACTTGGGAACGCGAGGATCGTCTTCGCGAAGAATACCCCGCTTTCTTTCAGTCTTCCTCTTAATTCTCGGGACAAGAATTCTTATTAGATGACGAGAATTGTAACACCCCATGTCATTAGCCACAGTAATCACTTTTGATAATGACAAGTCAGCTAGGTTAACAGTGCATAATCATCATTTGCATCATAATGCATTCCAACTCCTAACTCAAATTCAAATTAAATTCAAAGTGGAAAATAAAAGTTGTTCAAACATAGAAACTAAAATGTTCAATAAATAACAAATATTGCAGAGACAGTTCCAAAATTGTAACCAACATTTATTACATTAATTAAGTAACCCAAACCTCCTCTAACAGTGGCTGAAAATAATATTTAATAGCCTTTTTATTTAACCTAAATTAATTATGAAATGATATTTACCCCAAACTAGTTTTTGGAGATAGGGTATGATGCACTGGTATTTATGGACTAGGTCACACCTTATTCAAAATGCATTTAGTGCCCTAACAATTAGCAAACAGAAAAGAAAAGGAAACAGAAAAAGAGAAAAAGGAAAAGGCCTAAAGGCGCTACTGTGCACTTAGGCCTGCTGGCTATAGTGCCAGCCTAGCCCACTACGCGCCGTCCCCCACCTCCCGCATTGCTCCTCGCCTCGCTGTCAAACGCGCACGCGCGCGCGCACCCGGACCCCCCTCGTTCGCTGCTCGGCAGCGCGTCGCTGCTCGCGCTGGAGGATAAGAGCAACCCCTCGACCCCGTGGACGAACCCTAGCCGGCTCACTCCCTCTCCCTCGCCTTCTTCTGCTGCACCCGGGCGCCGCCATGGCTGCGCCGCCGTGAAGCTCGCGCCCACCGTCGCCCGTTCGTCGCCCCGACAAGTTCAACAGCTCCGCCTCGCTCCTCTACTTCGACTACGCTGCCGGATCGAGCCCCGGAGCCCCTCGTCTTGCCGCATTCTTCCTCGCCTCCGTCTCGGCCACCGCACAAGCTCGCCGTCGATCTGCATCACCAAACTTCTCCGAGCTCGCTCAAGCACATCTGCAGGCTCCCTGTAAGCCTGCGCAACTCTCCCCTCTCTCCCCCGCATGTTTTAGTCGCCGTAGCCACCGCGTTGGAGGTGCCCGATCGTGCCGCCGCCTGGCCTCGTCGCCGGCGCGGCCACGGCGACCATAGGGTCCCGTGCGTGCCACCGTTACTCTCCTCGCGTCGAGTAGACGCCGTAGCCGTCTCGCGCTACTCGTTTAGCGCACCGTAGCCCCGATTCCGACGAGCACCGAACTCCGGCGACCGCCTCGTCGCTCGCCGTCGACGATTCCGACCACCCCAGCCCCTCGCACCACCGCCATTCGATGCAGCGTCGTCCCGCCGTTCGAACGCGCCCAGCCACGCCCTCGGAGACCCCCTGTGGGCGAAACCCGAGCCCATCCCGACGCGCGCCGCCGCGTTTGGCTCACCGGAGCTAACTCCGGCGTGTCGCCGGCCGTCGCTGACCTGGCCCTAGTGGGCCCCGCCCAGTGCCACTGACCCCTAGGCCCCAGTTGACCTATTGACCAGGTCAACTGCTGACTGGGCAGGCCCAGTCACTGACATGTGGGTCCTGCCCAATAAAACGAATTAAAATAAAAACAATAATTAGATAATTAATTAGTTAGTTAATTAAATCACTAATTAGCCACTGACTGCTGGGCCCCACCTGCTAATTAGGTTAATTAAAATTAAACTAACTCTGTTAATTAGCTGAGTCACTGACATGTGGGTCCCACTGGACCCACCTGTCAGGTTTGACCCTGGTCAGCCGGGTTTGACCTGCTGACATCGTGGTGACATCATGCTGACATCATCATGCACTGTTTCAGATAATGTTGATTTAAAATAATTAAATAAATTCAAAAAATGATTAAAACTTTAGAAAATCATATAAAATAATCCGTAGCTCAGATGAAAAAAGTTTATACATGAAAGTTGCTCAGAACGACGATACGAATCTGAATACGTGATCCGTTCATCTGTCAGAAGCCCCTAGCTACATGAACATGGAACTTTTTTGCCTGATTTCAATAAATGAATAGTGCTCAACTTTGATTAAATAAATCCGAATAAATTCCTGAATTAACTAAATCATTTAGTTAGGCAGTAGAACACCTCTACATATCATTTAGGCATGTCATGCATATTGTTTGCATCTTTGCTGTGAATTTATTGTTTCTCTCCCCCTCCTTCTCTCTCGATAGACGCCGAGACCGACGCTGACGCGGTTGAGTACGACTACGCTCCAGACGAGCAGCCCGTTGATGATCCCTCTCTCTTGCCAGAGCAACCAGGCAAGCCCCCCCCCCTGAGCATCCAGATATCGCCCATTCTATATCTCCTGCTTGCATTAGATTTTGCTACTGTTAATGTTTGCTCCTATTCTGATGCACAGCCTGCTTTTGTAACCTGTTTATTGTTACCCTACCTGCCTATGTTAAACTGCTTAGTATAAGTTGGTGTTGGACCATCAGTGACCCCCACCACTTTACCCCTTGTTGCCCCTGCTTCATCATCGACTACTCGATCAACGTGATCGACGACCAGAGACCGACACATCACTTCACCCCCCTTAGTTGTACGACTCTGCATAGTTACTATCGAGTGCCGAGGGTGATACCTCGTCACGCACTCCTGATGAATACTCTGCAGTGTAGCTGTTCGGTCGTGGTCATCGAGGGTGAATCCTCCTTCTCCACTGCCGATACGACTCTGTCGTGCAACCCCTCAGTGTGAACCTTGAGGGTGATGCCTCATATGTTCACCCTGATGATTTCATCGAGTGGAATCCACCGAGGGTGATTCCTCGGGTTTCCCCCTTGATGTTATGCCACACGGTTACTTTGACCTTTGTTACAGGCGGGTCGACCCTGGTGGGTACCCGCATGGGATCTATGATGTCGGGTGTGCCGGAAGGGCACTCGAGTGTGATATTGTGGCGGAGCTTCAGAAACTCTGATCGCCTCCGTGTGTTACTAAATCAGCCGATTGGATTTGGGTATGTGATCTGAGTGGGTCGACGTGCCCTATACGCACTACCACCACGTGGGATAATGGTTTATGGGGCCCTCTGCGTGGTACATTTCTCCCGAAAGCTCTTCAGACGTCACGATTCATCGTGCGGGCTGATCGTCGGGATTGGGCTGGATTCTTCACTGACGAGTTCAGTGTCGCGCCTGGACTCTGGCCAGCCACGCAACGCGCAGGGTGCCCAGGGCGATGGCCCAGGACCTCTGGGTGCATAGGTTTAGTCCGGCGTGCTGACCTCTCTGCTGAGCCTAGGTAGGGCACTGCTTCGTGTCGATCTTCCGCGGCCGGGTACTACCCAGCAAGTGTGTCCGGCCAGAGTTGATTGAGCGTGTTGGGTAACAGTAGTGCACCCCTGCAGGGAAGAACATCTATCGATAGCCGGTCCTACGGTAAAGGACGCTCAGTTTGTTTATCCCGATCTACTACTTGAACTGGATACTTATTACTTAATTGAAGCTTCGGGATCGCTTTCTCGCAGGGAGTTGAGGAAGGATCTCTAGGCTTTGCCTCAACATGTTTGCTTAATAAATGCTATTCTACTCTCTTCTATTGCTGCAAGATGGTGGCTTCGTGAAGATGTTTTAAGATGCTAGTCTTCGATAGGACTAGGTTTTCTCTCTATTCTGGCATTTCTGCAGCCCAGTCCACATATACAGCCTTTCCCCTTTGATAATGTTGCATATGTAGTGTAGATCCTTGCTTGCTGAGTACTTCGGATGAGTACTCACGGTTGCTTTACTTTCTCTTTTTCCCCATATTCCCCACTTTGATGATACATCAGACGAGCCTAGGAGCCAGATGCCACCTCAGGAGCTTACTACCAGTTGGGTCCAGATGGCACTTACTACTGGACCGAGCCAGCCGGCCAGGAGTAGTTCGGAGGCTCCCAGGCAGGAGGCCTACGCCTTTCGATCTAGAGTCATTGTTTGTGCTAGTCTTCTTAAGGCAAACCTTGACTAACTATGTCTGTACTCAGATATTATTTGTATGACTGACTTATGTATTCGGATCCTCGTGATCCCTGGTCTGTAATATTGTGGATCTCCGTTTATTTGTGTTAGAGTTGTGTTGTGATATCTTCCCGTGAGCCCTGTGCTTGATCATACACGTTTGCGTGTATGATTAGTGTACGATTGAGCCGGGGGCCCTCACATCCTCCTCCTCCATTACTCGGACACCGAGGTTCTTCTGCGAGCTCATTCCGGCGGCTGGCAAAAAGATTGGGTTGGGCTAACAATTGGTATCAGAGCCACAGGTTGCCATGCCGAAGCATTTGCCAAAGCGACGGCTCTAGGACTGCCGAGAAGATCTTGGCTGAGGAGATGCGCGCGGCCAATGCGCTTGCGCTGCTAGGCAGGACGGGAGGCGAACTCGGCGTACCACACTCCGTGCGTGACATGGGTATGTCCAGCACCTCCTTTCTCCTCCTCACGCGGACCAACTATTCCAGTTGGTCGCTCCTGATGAAGGTCATCATGGAGGCGCGACATATGTGGAAAGCAATGGAAACCGGCGATGTCGAGTACGATGACGACTGGCTGGCGATGGAGGCAACACCGCGCTCCGTCCCACCGGAGATGGTGCCCACCCTTGGCGCCAAGAAGACGGCCAAGGAAGCGTGGGACACCATCAAGGTTCTGCGCATCGGCGTAGAGCGCGTATGGGAGTCGAAAGCCTAGACCTTGCGCCTCCAGTACGAGGAGATCCGGTTCAAGGCCGGTGAACAAGTCGACGACTTTGCCATGCGGCTGCAGGGCCTCATCAACGAGCTCGCAACTCTCGGAAATCCCATCGATGACAACATGATGCTTCTCAAGTTCCTCCGCGTCGTCCCCAGGCAGTACAAGCAACTGGCCTGGTCCATCGAGAGTGGATCTCTCCACCATGACAATCGAGGAGCTGGTAGGCCGGCTCAAGGTCATCGAGGAGCACGGCGACGAAGCCGATGAACACGCTGGCGACCAACTGATGCTCACTCGAGAGAAGTGGGACGCGCGCTTCCAGCAGCGCGGCCGCGATGGCTCTTCTGGCGGTGGGGGGACGCCTCCATGGGAAGCAGAGCTCACGGCAGAGGCGGAGGCCAAACCCAGAGCGGCGGCGACAACCGCAGCGGCAAGGCAAGATAGTCCCAGCAACAGGGCATGCCTGGGCGAAGTTCTGGCGGCAGTGGTGACCGAAACAAGTGCAGCTACTGCAGCAAGCCGGATCACTGGATCGAGGATTGCCGCACAAGGATAGCCGACGAGGTAGCCGCGGCAATGGCAAACCTCGTCCAGGCAGACATAGACGGTGGGACGGCAATGATGCTGGCAAGGATCGAGTCCGTGCAGGAGAGCCCAGCGCCTCTCGAGACCATGGCCCCGACAACCACCCTATAACACCCCCATGTAATGATGCCACTGTTGCTCTACTAATCAATGCCAAGTCATCAAGTTTATTATGCTAATTGCCACTTTGATTTAAATCAACTTCAAATTCAAATTTAAAATACTAAGCCAAAAATTCTTTCTTCAAACAGAGAAATAAAAATGTTGGTAATATTCTAAATAATACCTTAGTAATTGTCATGAAGAAACCAATCATATTTGAATCCCCAAAATGCCCCTAGCAATATTAAAGTGGACCAACAACATTAAATAAACCCATTTAAATTCAAATCTAAAATTAAGTGTTTTCCACTTGGTTTGAAACTTTATGTGCATATTCAAAATATTGTGTTAGATTTATGTGCCAAGTTTCATATTCAACCATTGTTCAAGAATTCGTCCGATTAATCAGTTAACGGGCCAGTTAATCGCTACTCGTAGGATGGCCGAATCGAATAGCACATGTTCATCGCTTTAACTTGTCAGGCCGGTTAACTTGCCTGTGAGACCGATTAATAGGTTGTCAGGCCGATTAATCGTTGCTGGCCCATTAACTTAGGGGCAAACAAAGCCCAAATTTTTGGCCCGTAACCCCTCCCATCCCCCTCTCGCTCCTCAATAGCTAGGGTTTGACCAAATCGTAACATATTTGATATATTACATAGTTGAGAGCATGAGAGTATGGTATAATACCTAAAAAAATAGATATATGTTGGCAGATTCCTATTTAATCTACCGATTAATGGTCGACCGATTAATCCAGTTAATGGCCCGATTCATCGATTAATCGCTACTTCCAAGCCGACCGAGCAGCTACCAGTTACCAATTTCCTTAGCAACGTATTCAACAAAAATCATTTGGTAGCAAAAGAAAATGCAAAACAGAAAGTCAAAAGAAAAACAAAAACAGAAAAAGAAAAAGGAAAACAGAAAAGGGCTACTGTGTGGCTGGGTTGCGAGTGCACAAGAGCCAGCCCAGGCCACCTGGAGGTCATCTGCTTCCTCCCGACACCGTGTCGCCACCGCACTCTCCCGCGCCGCGGGTGCGCACGCGTCGGCCATCCCGCAGCTCCAGAAGGGGATAAGGACGCCGCCCGCGACCAACCGACGAAATCCTAGCCCCATTTGCCCCTCTCCTCACTCCCTCGCATCGACTTGGACGGAGCTCGATGGCACCATCGCCATGGCCCTCCTCATCCTCGCGGCCACCGAGCTCCCCGGCGCCTGAGAAGGTGTCTAGCAGCCCCGCCGTGCTGGACTGTGTCATCTGCACCCACGAACCCGAGCTCTCCGCCCCTGCATCACCTGGATCGCGTCTTCTTCCTCCTTCAGCCACCGCCGCTCCGCTGCTTAGATCCGCACTGCCCCTGCGCTACTAAGCCGTCGCAGAGTTGCCGTGCACTCCATGATAAGCCGCCGCACGAAACGCCCCTCTGTGACACTCGATTCCGAGCTCGTCGCTGTTGCCGGAGCTCTGCCGCCATGGCTGAGCACCGTGCGGTCACTCTATTGCCCCTCGGGCTCAACTGAGCACATCATCGTGCTCATGGCATTGCGTAGAAGCTTCCAAGCCCCTCTGTTCATCGTGCGTGTGGCCGTGGCATCGATTCCGTCGAGCCCAAGCCCCTGCCTCAATCTAATCTCACCACCGACGCCACTTCCACCCACCTCAGCGCCAAACATTACCACCATTGGACGCGGCGCATCGCAAGCAGTCGAACACGCCCAACCGTGCGTCCATCCGAGGAGTCTAGCGCATTTCCGGCAAACTCCGGCGAGTCACCGCCTCTGTTTTGGTCGCCGGCGCGCTCCGCCACATTTAAACACCGGCCTGGGCCATTGACGTGTGGGCCCAGGTCATTAGCGGCTGGATTAGGCACTAACCCGATGGCTAGTTGCCACTGACAGCGGCCAGTTACTGTAGCATTTAAATTAAACTACAGTCACTGCGCACTGGGCCCCACCTCATTAATTAACCGAAATGGATTAAATTAACCTCTGTGTCACTGACCACTGGGTCCCAGCCACTAATTAACCTAATTATGTTTAACAAAAACACTGTTAAATAAATCAGTCACTGACCAGTGGGTCCCACTGGCCAGTTTTGACCGGTCGGCATTTGACTGTTGACTGCTGACTCACCATTTGAGTGGCCCCACCTGTCATACACTCTGGCTTGTGTTGCTGTGCATAAAAAGTATTTTACCGTTTACAGTCGAATTAAAGTGATTCCAAAAATTCCAGAAAATCATTAAAACTTTGAAAATTCATATAAAATAAACCGTAACTCGGATGAAAATAATTTATATATGAAAAATGATCAAAAAATATAACAAATCCGAATATGTCATTTGCATGCATGGAAAACCCCTCTATCATAATGAATATTGAACTTTTGTTACCGGATCAATTAACGATATAATACTTGGAGCTGGGAAAATATTCCCGAATCAATTAAAATGCATAGTAATGCATTAGAGCACATCCTCATCACATTTTGTCATGCCATGCATTGTGTTGAATTTGTTTGCTCTGTTATTTTTTTGTTTCCCCCCACATTTGCTTTTATCGATAGGCCCCGAGATCGACTACACCACTGAAGATCCCGCCTCGTCTGCAGAGCAACCAGGCAAGCAAAACCCCCTTGATCATTCCGATATCGTATATTCTTTCTCTCTACTTCATGCATTAGGTAGTGGTTCCGATGTATTGTTTCGGTAGAACCTATTCTGATGCACACCCTGTTTTTGTCGCCTCTTGATGATGCTTTACCTGTTATCCTAGCATGCCTAGTTTAGTAATGCTTATGATCCATCAGTTGGCCCTACACCCTTGTTCATTTTGCCATGTTAGTACCATGCCATGATCCCTCTTGGCGATGATCACAGATATAATCATACTGTATACTATGTATGATACTATGGTGGACTCAGACTTCGGTGGCCTGCGATGTGGAGTGAGATGGAATGCGATGAGATGCGGACGAAGATGAAGGTTATTTTATGTTATGTTTATGTTCTATGGCGGCTGGTAGGGCTGGTGGTACCATCCAGGACGAGATGGACCTGAGTCCCGACAGCCGTCCTGAGTGGTGCGGCATGGGAACCCAGCAGATATCCACAGGTTGATGGTGAGGCTGATACCATCCCCGCACGCTTAAATTGTCAGAACGACAGGGCAGGTAGATACCCTCCGGATGAGGTGAGCCTGGGCCCTGGTTGTGTCCGTGATCAAACGAAATAACATAAATAATGAGCTCTAGGTATATTAATCTGAGTTGCCATTGGCATATATGCACTAACCGCCACGCGGGATAATGGTTTATGGGGCCCTCGACGTCGTCAGTTCCTTAGTGAAAGCTCTGCCAGATGTCCAGTTCAGAGATGCGGCACGGTAGACCAGCAGATATCCTCCTGATGAGGTGAGGCTGGGACCATCCACGCAACGTGCCAGGAGTGCTTAGGGTGAGTGGTTGAACAACCCTTCGCACTTAGGATTAGACCGGCGGGTGACCTCTCTGGAGAGCTGACGTAGGACTTCGGCATGTCGTTCTCCTCTATCGGCACACACCAGGTAGTGTGCTCATACTAGTGGCTTCAGGAGGGGTTCGAGCGTGTCGGGTTATGTGGTGCACCCCTGCAGGGAAGAACAAAACTATTCGAATAGCCATGTCCACGGTAACAGGACGCTTGGAGATGTATCCCAATCTTGCACAACTTAAACCGGATACTTAATAAAATTCACCAAGATATTATAAGCCTGCCCGAGGATCGCTTTTTGACCGGGAGCCAAGAAAGGATCCAAGGGTAGTGCATTGTTGTTACAGGGTAGTGCATTATTGTTACACTTGTTGGACTCATATGCGCTATTTCTTCTCCAATGCTGCAAGATGATCTCATTCTCTCCTTTTGCTGCAAGATGCTGGTAGTTAGATGTTTTATATAGTTTCCCCCTCAACTCTGGCATTCCTACAGTATAGTTCAATGATATAGCCCCACTCCTTTGATAACAATGCATATGTAGTATAGATCTTATGTAAGTCTTGCGAGTACTTTGGATGAGTACTCACCGTTGCTTTGCTATTCTTTTCCTTCAATCCGGTTGCTGCTATCAGATAGTAGCCCCTCGAATACAGGTATCCCCGATGATGGATACTACTTGGAGTTCGACGTCGCCGAGTAGTTCGGAGGTCCCAGGCAGGAGGTCTACACCTTTGCGTAGAGTCATTGTTTGTTTCTGCCTTCTTAAGGTACCCTTGTAATTGTTTGTAGTCAGACCTAACTCTTGTTGTAATATCGGGTCTTGCGACCCCTGTTTGTAATATATTGTTTTAAGTTTATTTCTGTGTCATAGAGTTGTGTTGTGGTACTACCGGGGAGTCACCGTTCATGATCGTGCATGCTGCGTGTATGATTAGTGCATGATTATGTTCGGGGGCGTCACACACCCATTTCGTGCAAGAGGCATGGAGCCCGTTCACATGAACCATCTCTTCAGTGACAGGCCACACCTCGACAACGACGTTCTCGGGGTGTGTCAACTAGGAGGGGATGAAGGCCCGGGTGTGGGGTAGCCACAACCCGGCAACCACGTCCCCTGCGATGATGGACAAGCCCGTGCAATTTGGCATGGCAATGGCGTCCCCGACAACCTCGGGACCCGACAAGCCCGTGCAAGTTGGCACGACAATGGCGCATCTGGCGGACCATGCTGCGGCCTTGATGCTAGCAACCATCGAGTCCGTGCAAGAGCGCACGATGACTTAGGTCACACACACCCCGACAACAAGTTGTTCAGGGTCTACTGAGTTGATGGGAGATGGCTCCCCGTCAACAACATGTGTGTGCGGCTTCGCCTTCCACAATGAGGAGAGAGCCGAGACCACACCCAATCTTGCAGGCGGCAAGCAAGACAAGGGTTGGTTCCTCGACACTGGCGCCACGAACCACATGACTGGTTTGGTCGACGCATTCGCAGAGCTGGACCGCTCAATCTCCGGGAAGGTCCGGTTCACCGACGACTCAGTGGTTGATATCCACGGGTGCGGGACCGTAGTCTTCGCTAACAACGGGGGTGATCACAGGGCGTTCACGGACATCTACTTCATCCTGGCGCTCAAGACCAGTGTCGTGAGCGTTGGACAGCTCGACGAGGGCTGATTCAACATCGGCATCCGCCGTGGTGTGCTCACCGTACGCGATCAGCAGAAGAGGCTACTCATCGAGGTAACCCGCTCACCGAATCGCCTCTACAAGCTCTTCTTTCGACCCATACGACCCGTGTGCCTTGCCATGGGACATGTCTTCGAAGCTTGGCATTGGCATGCCCGGCTAGGACACCAGCACTTCGACAGGCTGTGGCATATGGCGCGTGGCGATCTCGTTCGTGGGCTGCCAGACATGGTGCACGCTGATGAGCTGTGCGATGCGTGCCTTGCCGGGAAGCAGCGGCACCTGCCCTTTCCCGAGAAGGCTCGTTACCGGGCACAGAAACCCCTGGAACTAGTTCACGGGGACCTCTACAACCCGATCACCCCGGCAATGCCAGGAGGGCGTCGCTACATCCTGTTGCTCGTCGACGACTACAATAGGTTCATGTGGGTGCTTCTCGTCGCCTCCAAGGACGAGGCGGACCAAGTGATCGTCAAGCAGCAGGTGGCACCGGAGGTCGAGTGTGGCCACAAGCTGCGCGTGTTGCGCACGGACCGTGGCGGCGAATTAACGTCGGCCACGTTCTACAAGCACTGCGACGACAAAGGGGTGCAGATTCATCTCACAGCCCCCTACTCGCCACAGCAAAACAACATCGTCGAGAGGAGGAACCAGACGGTGCTCGGGATGGCACGCTGCATGCTCAAGGCAAAGTAGGTGCCGAGCACGTATTAGGGTGAGGCCGTGCTCACGGCTCTTTATCCTCAACCGCTCCTTCACGAGGAGTGTATACGGCAAGGTGCCTTACGAGGCATGGTGTGGGAGGAAGCCTGATGTATGCTTCCTCCACACCTTTGGCTGTGTCGGGCACGTCAAGACGCCGCGCCCACAGCTGAAGAAGCTCGACATCAGGAGCACCCCAATGGTGTTCATGGGCTATGAGACGGGCTTCAAGGCATACAAAATGTGCGACACCGTCACGAAGCACGCACACGTCTCCCATGACGTCATTTTCGATGAGGATGCGCGCTGGAGTTGGGAGGCACCGAGGGTGGCCCGGGCAAGCAGCTCCTTCGTCGTGGAGTACCCAATGTACTCCAGCACCCCGAGAAGGACGTTGCTGGCAAGCAGGGGCAGCGCGACCCCAACAATCGCAACGTCCAGGACATCGACCCCGGGAAGGGAGTTCCCAGGCAGTGCGATGTCCGACAAGTCAATCCCGGGAATGGAGTTCCCGGGAGGTGTGACGTAAGGAACTACAACCCCGGGAACACCAACGCCGTCAAGCGAGGTGGTTCCCGGGAGGCAGTTCGCAACCTCGCCAAACAGCAAGATCGGAACTGTTCAACGCCGACGCCGACGTTGGCGCCCCACACAGGTTTTGACACCTAGGGGATCTTCTCGGAAAGACTACGGCAATACCGCAACTGCCCGAGAACGATGACGTCGATGACGACGACGACGTGCTACATATGATGGCCGGCGAGGAGCCGACTATGTTTGCAGAGGCCGAGCAAAGAGGATTACTGGCGCCGCATGATGCTGGACGAGCTGTCGTCGATCAACGACAATGCCACCTGGACACACTACTAGGGAAAACCCTATAGGTAGACCAATAATAGTGGCGAGGGGTAAGTGTCCCATGCTACTATTAAGTAGTAGTAGCCCGGGTTAGAAACCCGCGCTACAGGTACAGTGTAGTAGTAGCGCGGGTGGACATACCCCGCGGTGCTGCTAAGTGGACCCCACGGTACCCCCCGGGTCGGGCCATAGTAGCAGCATTGGGTATATCACCCGCGCTACAACTAACATGATAGCTATAGCGCGGGGCTTATACCTGGCACTGCCACTACTGTTACACGGGGCCAGCTGGTGGGCCCCATTTAGCAGCAGCGCGGTGTGTATACCCCGCACTACAGGTAATAGGCATAGCAGTAGCACTAGCCTTCTTTCCCGTGCTACTGCTAAGGTGCACCAGCCAAAGTAGCTACCTTTTTCTCCCCTCCTCCTCCCTCTCCTTCCCCCTTCCTTCTCCCATAGATTGCTTTCTTCTCCACTTGCTCTCTTCTCTCTTGCTTCTCCACCCTCCTCCCTCTCTCTCCTTTGCCCCTCCATTAATGGCTCACAATCCTCACTTGCGTTTCTTCTCCCTCTCCCTTCTTCCCATATCTCTTGCCTCTCCACTCCATTCACTCACTAGCTCTCTCTCCCTCTCCACTAGTTAGATTCATCTCCTCCCCAAGTAGATCTACTCATTAAAGAAGTATGCTAGCTACCTCCCTCTCATTAATGAAGGAGCATTAAATATCTTTGTCCACTTTGATCCCGAAAGCAACACCGGCCTCATCACCGTGCTCCCTATCTAGATACGTGAGTAAAAAGTATTGTTGTGCAAGAATGGAATTTGTGTGTGTGTGCAATATATGACCGAATTGTGCGATATGACCGAATTGTGTGTGGCATGAGTTGCCTATGTGTATTTGCCAAATTGTGCGTGACATGAGTTGCCTATGTTTTGCTGAAATGTCGATTTATTTCCGTTTCAGTGAATTTCGGGCAAACTAGATATATCCTATTTTTAGGGAAGGTTATGCTGAATTTTTGTATGACTTTGATGCATGCATGCATGCATGCATGGTTATAATTCTTTTGCTTATACCGCGCAGGTGATCATGAAGGTCAGTGGAAGGATGGTGGATAGATACTTGCGATCCGCAGTGGACGACATGTATGAAAATAACCTGAAGGTGATTTTATGTCCGTGTCGAAGATGCAAAGGAGGAGTCTGGCTCGACCCCTTTGAGGGTGGCCATTTGAAGGCGTACCTACTCATGCATTGTTTCATGGATGGCTATACTCGGTGGATAAGTGAATATGATGATGAGGACGTCGACGGGGCAGCCAATAATGACATGGCCGGGCCAAACGAAGAGATGACCGATGGACCAGAAGAAGAGGACGCCAGACATGGCGGCGGAGAAGAGGCCGGACATGGTGGAGAAGAGGCCGGACATGCCGGAGAAGACGCGGACACGCTGCAGTCTATGTCGCTACTAAGTTCAGTCATGCGGGACCTTCATGTTCGAGACCTGCTTCGCAAGAAGACGACTAGCGACAGAGCTGCTTCTAGAGAGGAGGCCAAGCTGGCGCAACTGGAGGTAGACTTGAAGACTCCATTGTATGATGGTTGCGATCCCGAGGTGACCTGCTTGAGTTTCACGCTTGAACTTCAAAACACGAAGGCAAAAAACAAATGGACCAACACAAGCCTCGATGAGCTTTTGAAGTATCTAAAGAAGGTTATTCCCGCGGGGAACCTATGTCCTACTAGTGTCGAGGAGGCCAAGAAAATCGTGTGCCCTCTTGATCTGCCACACATTAGATACCACACATGCATCAACGATTGCATCATTTATCAGAAGGAGCATGCGGAAAAAACCAGCTGTCCAGTGTGCAAAGCTTCTCGATACAAGAAGGCCCGAAAGAAAGCTCCTCAGAAAGTTGTATGGTACTTTTCAATCACTCCCCGTCTGCAGCGGTATTTCGTAGATCCTAAGAAAGCAAAGCTCATGCGCTGGCACGCGGAGAGGGTGAAGCCCGACGATGGAGATGATCCGAAGTTGAGATATCTCACAGATGCTAGCTAGTGGAGAGCATTCAACGCTGAATATCGATATTTCACAGATGATCCAAGGAACATCGTGCTTGGCACGAGTACTGATGGCGTGAATCCGTTTGGCAACCAGAACACCAACCATAGCACATGGCCCGTGTTTGTATGGATGTACAACCTCCCCCCCCTTGAAGTGCATGAAGACAAAGTACATACACATGAGTATGCTGATTCAAGGGCCGAAACAACCGGGAAATGATATTAATCTATATCTCAAGCTACTGAAGGAGGAGCTACACACGTTGTGGAGAGCACCGGTCAAGACATGGGATGCTAGCGCAGGAGAGTATTTCAATATGAGATCCGCGCTGATGACGATGATGCACGACTATCTCGGTTACGGATATGTCTCAAGCCAAGTGTGCCATGGATATTGCGGATGCACCAGGTGCATGGATGATACAACGTCTCAGCAGCTAACGAAAGATGGCGGGTCTGTGAAAATCATGTACATGGGGCATCGAAGATGGCTCGAGAAGGATGACCCGTGGAGAAAGCGTGGAGATCTATTCCATTGTGAGGCTGAGCATCGAGGACCTCCACATTAGAGGAGCGGCGTCGAAATCGATGAGTTGTTGAAAAACTGGGAAGAGTGCCCCACGCCGGGAAAGAAGAAAAAGGTGCCGGAGGTGCTGCTGAAGGTATGGAAAACGAGGTCTGTTTTCTGGGACTTGGAGTACCGGCCCAAACTTGACATGCCTCATAGCCTTGATCAAATGCATATCACGAAGAATGTCCTCAAGAGCTTGCTTGGCACACTTGTGAACATGCCGGAGAAGACCAAGTATGGCCGAAGGCAAGAAAAGACTTGGAATCTTTGAATATCAGGAAAAATCTCCACATGCCCCGTAAAAAGTCATCGGAGGAGACAGAGACGGAGACAGAGACGAAGGCAGAGGACAGGGGCAAAAAAGTCAATAAGAAGGAAGAGCATTATTGCCCCCCCTCTTGCCTCACCTTAAGTCCGAAGGACATCGATCAATTCTTCAAGTGCCTTACCAGAATCAAAGTTAGTTCCGGTTACTATGGGAAGATAAACATATTTCTAGACACCAAGAAGAAAAGGTTCAGCGGGATGAAGTCTCATGACTGTGTCCACATTGTGGATGACATCATCGACCTCGGGCCGACATTACTACACAGCATGATGCCATTCGAGAGGATGAATGGGGTCATCAAAGGATTTGTTCGTAACATGTCCTGTCTGGATGGAAGCATTGTCCAGGGCTATCTGACCCAGGAGTGCATCTCCTTCTGCGAGAATTATCTAGGCGTCGGAAACCCTGTTGTTGGATTGCCCGTCAACAACCACGTTGGGAGGCTCAGAGGAGAAGGTCACAACAATGGCCGGAGGGAATTGCATGTGGACCACTCGGGTCGACGCAACGACTTTGAGAGAGCAAACTTAGTAGTGCTATAGCACCTAAAGGTGCTAGATCCTTTTGTGACACTGCACAAAGACACCATCTTAAAGAACTACCGTGACTGGGGGATGCGCAAGACGGACGCCGAAGTTATTAGAGAGCACAACTCCACTTTCTTGCATTGGTTCAAAGAGCGAGTTCTAGCTAATCCCCCGGAAGAGGGCTATATGGACGGAATACTCATATACGCCTTAGCACATGGCCCCGCAGTCAACCTCGCGACTTATCAGGCATACAATATCGATGGATACACGTTCTACACGGAGGCCAAAGATATAAACAGTGATTACCAGAACTCAGGGGTGACGATGGAATCCATGACCGGAGACGAAGACGTAACTGAAAGATACTACGAAAGGGTCGAAGAGATCTGGGAGCTTGACTACTCTAGACTGCACAACGCAATGATGTTCCATGTTAGATGGGCTAAGTCAGTCCAAAGGGAAAACCGGTATTTCAATACCATGTCTATACCCGACGCCAAGAGCGCTACCATCAACGTCACCGCCAAAAATGAGCCATGGGTACACGCTAAGCACGTGACACGATGCTTCTTCATAACCGACCCGAGCAATCCCAGCCGTGTTGTCGTGAGGAGAGGCAAAAGGAGCATCGTCGGAATGGATGGAGTTGCCAACGAGGAAGACTACGACCAGTACGGCGACCCGATGAGGGAAGATGACGATGACGATAAAGCATATGTCAAAAGAAGAAGCAAGACTACATTACCTAAAAAAGATCGTACTCCCTGGAAAATGAAAAGTCAAGACGAGGGGCTCAATTATTCGACAACGAACAAAAAAATGAAAGAAGATCACTCTGAAACATCGTCGACACTGAGAAACTATCATTTGTGTATCTATTTTGTATACGCAATTAACTGTTATCGGTCAAATGATGTAATATATATTATGCACTAATTAATATCGCTAATTAATATTATGCATCGATCTGAGTTATATACCGTCGACTACGAGGCCGGCTCAGTCTTTTGGAGGTGAAAAAGAAAAAGAAAAATAAAAAGAAAAAGAAAAAGAAAAGGAAAAGGAAAAGAAAAGAAAAAGAAAAAATAACAAAGAAAAGAAAAAAAGAAAAAGAAAAGGAAAAAGAAAAGAACATTTCAGAAAAAGAAAAATAATAAAAACCTTAACTGTAGCGCGGGATACTGTGGCCCGCGCTACAGCTACCATAGCTGTAGTGCGGGGTATCCTGGCCTGCGCTGCAGATATCATCTATATTTTATTAATGAAAAATAATAAAAACAAAAGAAAAGGCAAGCTTAGCAGTAGCGCGGGGTTCCTAGCCCGCGCTATAGCTAACTTAGCTGTGCGGGGCATATTACCCCGCGCTACTGCTAAGTGTCCCTTAGTATAGTGTTGCGGGCCATAGTACCCTCCCCCCATTCCCCGCTCCCCTCTCGATCCCTCTCTCTCCCACTTGCCGTCACCTAACCTCTCTCTCCCAGCACCATCGCCGTCGCCGGAGCCCGCGTCAACACCCTGCCGCGAGCCTGCCCGAGTGCCTCTATCTCGTCGCTGCCCCTGCATCCTCCTCGTCGCCGCGCCGCCGTCTCCCCCGAGCGCCGTCTTCCCCAGGTGATTCCTCCCCTCTCCTTCACTCCCACCCCCTCCTTCCTCTTACTCCCCCTCCTCTCTCTCTCTTCTTCTCTCTAATCTCTTCTTTTGTAGCAGCAGAGGAAAGGAGCCTTGGGCCACTGTCATCGTCGTCCCTGCCGCTGCCATCGTTCTCATCCCCCTCCGTTGTCAGCGAGCACCGCAACCTGCAAGGTAAGCGTCCACTGCCCTTAGTTCATCATAACATCAAAACATGAAGAAATCATCAAATTACTTTAGCTAGGGTTTCAGTTGGGGAAATCCTTAGGATTTACACATAATTGGATCATTTCCCCTTTGATGCTCACAAGGTCTGTTAGGGCTAGAATCTTTATGGAACTGGGCTAAATAAATTTGATCATCAAGCATTAATAGGAAGAAAAGCATGAACTTGATCATAAACTTAATACTGTTCAAACTTAATACTATTAGGCTCTGGTGCAGAGGTGAAAGGGAAGCAGAAGAGTGTACTGTTAGACCAGGCCACGCACGACAAGCTGCTTATGGAGGTGCCCAAGCAGAAGAGGGTGTAGATCATCCTCTCCCTCCTCTCACTATAAATTCCTCACTGTGAATTCCTCTCACTGTAAATTCCAGCATTTTACAGTGATTTTGCTTTAGTTTTAAGCATTTGAAAGTTTTGTTGAAGCGTCGATGATGTACTTAGCAGACCGTTGATGATGATGTGTATAAGCAGTTGACACAAGTAGTACTTAGCAGATAGTCGATGATGTACTTAGCAGACCATCGATGATGTACTTTGCAGATCCTGTTATTTTGCTATGGTCATGGTTGTGTTTATATGCTTCTAGTTCCTATACTAATATACTTGTATTGCTCATGGTGCTGTTGCTACTATTCATGTAGCACAACACTGCTAAGTTGTTGCTCATATATCTATATGATGTACTCCTGATCAATTGGACTTGTGTTGTGTGGTTCGATTGTGCTGAGGACCGGTTTGTACAGTCCCACAAGACTGTTTGTGCCCAAGTGGCCTATGTTTTGCATTTTCTTGTTTGAAGGGAAACTGATCCGAGTGGCCTATGGTTTGCCGGAATGTTGATTCATTTCCGTTCCGGCAAATTTCAGGCGCTCGATATGTCCTGTTTTTAGCAAAGGTCATGCCGAAATTTTCCGTGAATTTCGGCATGACTTGTGCTAGAAAGTAGGACATATCGAGTGCCCAGGATTTGCCGGAACGGGAATGAAACGACATTATTTATTATTCATTTTATTAGTTCTAGAATTAAACGAGCAGATCGAACCGTAGGAAACATGGCGAGCAACGACGAATTCGATGCCTTGTGATCTCAAGCCGTCAAAGAGAATGCAAACGCTTACCTTGACTTTCTGGCTAGTCAGGAAGAACAAGGGTCGCAGGGCCCCCTTTGTTGGAAATATGCCCTAGAGGCAATAATATTGTATAATTATATTTCCATATTCATAATTAAGTGTTTATATTTCATGCTATAACTGCTATGATCCTGGAATATACGATTCAGTGCAAAACTCATATGCACGTGTGAAATGATAAACGGATAATATAAAAGGTTCCTAGTCTCGCCTCTAAGACTAGCTCAAGTGTTGTTGGTGATCACGTTTACCGGATCTTAGGATATCGTTAAGTGTAACGGTAGTCCTAAAACAAAATTGAGATTATGATGTTGGAAGAACGATCATATTGAATCGACCCAAACTTGTTTGTTGTGAATTGAATTAATATCGTCTGTATTCAGTTGTAATAACATGGAGTGTTAACGTGTGTTCTTGCTCCTTAGACCATGAGAGTATCGTGGTCACTTCTTACCATACGGTGGCCTTTGGGGTTGCTCAAACGTCACCTGTAACACGGTGATCATAACGACAACTTACAGGTTCATCGGAAAGTTTGACAAGTGGCCGGATAGCTCGAGAGTGGGATTTGCTCTTCCGATGATGGAGAGATATTCTTAGGGCTCTCTCGGTATAACGGCATCCATCATTGTCTGGCCAGACACAGGTGACTTCGTCATGGGGATGTCAGAACATGATAACGAGAAAGAAGGACAAAACCGGTAACGAGGATAACGGTATAGTGAGCATGTGATGACTCAGGAGGATACCGGCACAATCCAGGTTTTGTGAAGTATCATGAAGCAAAGGGAACATCACATGATAACTAAAGGTTCACTCGAATATCATCTGTGTGCTCACAGGGATCGATATGGACGTCCACGGTTCCGCTGTCGGTAATTAAACGAAGGGGTTTCGTTCATGTCTGAGAGTTACCAAACCTACGGGGTCACAAGCTTAAGACAATCAAAATCCGCTGAGTGTTAGTAGGATGGGAGTGATGAGAATATATTTGTGGAATTGTTTCATTAATATTCGGAATGGTTCCGAGAGGATCCGGAAGCGTTTCGGGGTCACCGGAAGGGTTTCAGAGAGTATCGGGTAATACCGGATATTACCGATAAATATATATAGGTGGAAAATGTTTCCGGGGATGTTAAATTATATATAAAATAGTCTGAAAGTATTTAGAACATTTTTATATTTAATTTAATATCAACGGGACTAAAAAGGCCAAGTGGTGGAAGGCAACTTGGGCCACAAAGGCCCAAGTGGGGGGAGGCGCCCCTTCCCTAAGTTCTCCGACTATTTAATTTAATATCAACGGGCCCCCGCGCTACTACTAGGCCTTTACCCCGCGCTGCTACTAGGGTTTTCCGTAGTAGTGACACTCACCACACTGCCTGCAGGGCACCGAGCCATTGGGCTCAAGTGGGTGTTCAAGGTGAAGAAGGACGAGCACGGCGCCATTGTCAACTACAAGGCGCGCCTCATCACAAAGGGCAACATGTAGCGCGAGGGGGTGGACTTCGAGAAAGTCTTCGCTCTGGTGGCAAGGCTGGAGTCAGTACGGCTCATCCTTGCTGTGGCAGCACACCGTGGGTGGGAGATACACCACATGGACGTCAAGTCGGCGTTCCTCAACGGCGACCTCAATGAGGAACTGTGTATGTCTCCCAGCCACCAGGTTTCGTTGCTGAGAACCACGAGCAGGGCGTGTACCAGCTACACAAGGCCCTGTACAGTCTCTGGCAAGCCCCAAGGGCGTGGAATGCCAAGCTCGATGCAAGCCTTGCATCTCTTGGGTTCTCACGCAGCGTTTCGGAGCACGGCGTGTACTCGCGTGGCACCGCGAACACGCTGCTCATTATCGGCACCTACGTCGACGACCCACTACTGGAATCTGCTACTTTGCCATCTGCCAGCTCTTTGCCGTCTGCCAGCTGATGGCAAAGAGGCTCTTTGCCGTCTGCCTTGGGATAGCAGACGGCAAAGAGCTGGTAGATGGCAAGGAGACTGTTTGCCATCAGCTGGCTATTTGTCGTCTGCCAGCTGACGACAAAGAGGGAAAAGGCAGACGGCAAAGAGCCTAGTGGGCCCCACGGGGCACGGCGTGGCTAGGTCAACTTCTTTGCCGTCTGCTAGCAGACGGCAATGTCCAACCTTTGCCGTCTGCCAGCAGACGGAAAAGAACAAATAGCAGCCGGCAAAGCCGGGGCGGACGGCAAAGAAGAAGCACAACACCCGGATCGATCATGCGGATCGATGACTTGGCATCCCCACCCACACCCCATCGGACGCACACCCATGCACGCACCCACGATGCACACGCCCCGAGGGCAGCATCACCCCACCACGTCCCACCTCACCCCACCACGTCTCTCTCTCTCTCTGTCCCTTATCCCCACCTCACCCCACCACATCTCTCTCTCTCCTTTCTCTCCCTCTCGATCCAAATCGACACACCGGCCGGCCGGCGCCCACCACCGCCTTGACCCCCGGCCTTGCCGGCCACCACCTCTTCCGCCGGCCGCATCCACTTCCCCCTTCAACGCCGGCCCCGGCCACTTCGCCCGTCGCCCCCGCCGGTCTCCATCGGCCCGCCGGCGCCCGCCACCACCTCGTTGGCCGCCATCTCGCCTGCCGGCCCCGGCCCCGTCGCCCGTCGCCCCCGCCTGCCTCCGCGTCTCGTCGCTCGTCGACCGCGGCGGCATCCGCGCCCCGTCTCCCCTGCCGGCCTCCATCGGCCCCGGCTCCGTCGGCCCTGGCTCCGTCAGCCCCGCTGGCCTCCGCCGGCCTCGAACCTCGGCCCCGGCCTCGAGGAGAAGTGAGAGGGCGCGGCTGCTAGTTGCTCCGGCGACCACGGGCACAAAGGAGTCCGTTCGTTCTTGGAACAAAGTGTGGATGGATAATGTCGTGTTCGTATTGTGAAATTTGTGAAATTTGTCCATTCGTGGATGATGTATTCTTGGAACAAAGTGTGGATGATGTATTCTGTGTAAATATTGTAATTTTGTACTGTGAAATTTGTCCGTTCGTCTTCGATTCTTGGAACAAAGTGTGGATGGATAATGTCGTGTTTATTTATAGCCTCTGCACTTGGACTGTTTATTTATTTTAATAAACAAACAAACTTCTTTGCCGTCTGTGATTGTAGGAGGCTGACGGCAAAGCCTCCCGTTAGCGGCTAACGGAGCTAACCATATCCAGTGGCTTTGCCGTCCGCTAGCAGACGACAAAGAAGCAAGTTCTTTGCCGTCCGCTAGCAGACGGCAAAGTAGCCTTTGCCGTCACCTGTTCAGCCGGACTGTTGGCCATCTGCTGGCAGACGGCAAAGGCTTTGCCGTCCGCCAGGCATGCCTTTGCCGTCTGCTATGGCAGACGGCAAAGCAGCTGATTCCAGTAGTGACCTGGTCATCGCCAGGGCATAGCCCAAAGAGGTTAATCGCTTCAAGGAAGAGATGCATTGTCTCTTCAGCATGAGCGATCTCGGGCTGCTCCGGTACTACCTCGGGCTGGAGGTGAACCAGGAGCATGGTCGCATCACGATCACGCAGGCGGCCTACTACCAAGATGCTAGAGCGAGCTGGCATGTCTGAATGCCACTCCGTGCAAGCTCCAATGGAGGTACGGCTGAAGCTCAGCAAGGAAAGCCCCGAGAAGCTGGTGGACGCAACGCTCTATCGCAGAAGCATCGGGAGCCTCATGTACCTCGTACACACCCGGCCGGACATCTCGTTTGTTGTCGGGTACCTGAACAAGTTAATGGAAGCCCCGTCAAGCGAGCACCTCGCTGCCGTCAAGCACCTGCTCCGGTACATCGCGAGTACACTCACGCATGGATGCGTGTATCGTCGTGGTGACGGCGAGAATCTGATCGGCTACAGTGACTCCGATCACGCTGATGACGTGGACTCCCGGAAAAGCACATCAGGCATGCTGTTCCTTCTCGGGAATAGCCCCGTTAGCTGGCAATCTGTGAGGCAGAAGGTTGTCACAGCGTCTTCGTGCGAGGCGGAGTACATGGCGGCAGCTACAGCAGCCTGTCAAGGCATCTGGTTGGCTCGCCTTCTAGGCGAGATGCTAAATCAAGACACCGCTCCTGCGCTCTTCTTCGTCGACAATAAGTCAGCGATCTCTCTCTACAGGAATCCAGTGTTGCATGACCGCAACAAGCACATTAGTCTGCGCTATCACTTCACACGTGACTGCGTTGAGAAGGGCACGGTGAACATGGAGTTCATCAGGACTGGTGAGCAGAAGGCCGACATCCTGACAAAGGCTCTTGGCCGCGTCCGGTTCCAGGAACTGCGCGACAAGATCGGGATCGTCGACGTCCAACCCCGACGACAGGGTTGAGGGGGAGAATGTTGGGTTCAACCCAGTCTCCCGGCAAGGGAAGCCCGGCAAGGCTCTCCCGACAAGGGCATCCCCGGGAAGGAAGCCTGCGTCAGGCCCCACGTGCGCTGTACGTGGGGTGGGCCATACCGCACGCCTGTGTCACAATCATGACACAAGCGGCATGTAGGGAATAGTGGTCTTCAACCACTGCTCCAACCACTCCATGATGATGTCATGGAGTGGTCTTGTCTAGGTAGTCTAGTCTTAGAGTAGATAGATGTTTTTCTATTGCACTATACCTAGTATAAATATGAATGGAACACTCTCAGTGGAGAGTAGCGAAAAGGGAGAAAGCCTCCCAGAAAAAATATATCACCCACACATCGCTCCTCCTCCTCCTCCATTACTCGGACACCAAGGTTCTTCTGCGAGCTCATTCCGGTGGCCGGCAGAAAGATTGGGTTGGGCTAACAATATTGCCCAGTACTTCATGTCTTTATCATGTGATATTGCCAAGTACTTAATGTCTTTATTATGTGATATGAACTGATGATTTGGAACTTTTTATTTTATTTGAAATGTAAGTGTGATACTGTGTTTCGCGATTTCTAAAATCTTGCCAACAATGAAATCTGGTATCGTGTAGTGTCTATGCTGCAGAAACATTCATTATTAGATAAAACATGCCTGCAAAGACTGTTGGGTTCATTCCTTAAATACTAAGTACGAAGTACTTCCATACTCCTGTCATCCTGTGATACTTTTTTATTTGTTTTCTTAAGCCTGATTATTACTGACATACCATATATCCTTCTGATTTTACACAACTAAGATTCATCACTACTTAACAGCAAATAAGCAAGTAAAATTCATCAATGTTTTTCAGCAAATGTCTTAAAATTAGATTCTCTAGGTTAGTGATCAGATTGGCGAGATCCTCTCTATCTGTATCTGAAATTAGTTAGGTTGATGTATTGCTTTTGCTTCTCAAGGTTGGGAGATCCTATCCATTTGTATCTGAAATTAGTTAGATTGATATATTGTTTGGGCTGCAACTGTATGAGCATAGTTTAGGTTTAATTGGGTCACATTTGTTGCAATTCACAAGTCACAGCCTGCGCTATCAGCAACCAAGCCTAGTTATCAGGGTCAGATAACTTCTATAATAGCTTGTAATTGTTTGCATTTCAATTCAACTTTTGTGAAATTAAACATAAAGCCAGAGGAATTGTTTGTGGGCAAAACCAGATCATCTGCTTTTTTGTTTGTTACATGCAACAAAGCCCTTATTACCAATACAAGAATTTATGCCAGCAACCTGTGAACACATTAGGCATTAGGAATCGACTGATTCAGTGTGCATGGACTAAGAGAGCTTGTGATAATGTCTTAGGCTTATAGTATTATTAAAGCAATATCTTACTACGATGCCTAAGTATCATTTTCTGCTTGATTCGTGCAGGTTTCAGATGTGCAAACGGATTATCTGATTCCCTCTGATTTCATTCATCCTGTCTTGGTAATATTCTGCCTAACAGATTTACTACATGTTCTGTTCCCTTCTCCCATATTTTATAAGAATTTAACATAACACTGTATTAAATTTATCTTAACAATTATTAGAAAGTTCTAGACACTGTTATATTATGCTGAACCTACACTTGGACTTACATTGTGTTGCAAACAGTGGGAAAAGAGATAAGGGACCCTAATTTTTTCACAGTGCGTTCAGTCTCTTCTTTCCAACCTAGTTGCTCTGTACATGTTGATGATCATCTTGAGTTTTTGACTGTCATTTTGCTATTCTTTCATTCATGTTCGGAATAGTTCATTAGGAAGATTGTGTCTGCTTTAGCATGTATGTAGCATGGTATTCTGATTGTGCAGTAGTGCACTCATTTATCAGTGTATAACCCGGCAAGATTTTACATTGATGCAAATTCAGTTTTGTTATGATTGACAGGATGAGCTTGGAGTACTTCAATTTTCTGAACATATATCTAGCCACAGTCGATTGATTGGGTGATTATGAGACATACTTGGCGTTGCAAGGGAAGAAGTTACCGCAGTAATTAATATGTTTGTGAAGTAATTTCTTTATCAGGTACTTCTTTTTGCTAGTTCGCAACTCTGTCATTAGTCTTCTGATTGTGTGGAAAAATCTCATGATGAAGTAATTCCTATGAGTTTGATTCCCTGTGAGCTATGCATCACTGTCCATATCACAACATATTATTCTCGTATCATATCACTAAGTGTGAATTTAGTTATGAGATGCCAATATCAGTGTTATTTCTGGAGAATGGGTGCAATAGAGCAGGGCAAACGTGTCACAGATTAATCTTGTAATGTTACCTCGCATTTCACTGGGAATATGGATTTTGTACTGGGTGCTTAACTGAAATTTGATATTTCCCCACCTAACTTTCGTGGTGGCTTCTTGGAGACTTGTTATACTTGTATTCAGTTCATGATATTAGGCAGTTGGTGCCTTGATGGACTAGATATCTAATACTCAGAAAGAATAGAGCGATGCATAGGGGTCGGGCGACGCGTGAGGCGACGCTGCAGCCCGGCGCGTTGGCGGGCGGTTCTGGGCCCTAGCGGATGGGTCTGCGTCTGAAGACGAGGAGGAGGACGTGGCTGGCTCCATTGCCGGCTCTCCGGCGGTGGCCTCGCCGACTCCTTCGGATGCGCTTTGCGAATCACTTGCGGTGGGATATTCGGAGGAGGTCGCCGCCGGTCTGGTTGATGCTATTGTCCCGATCAACGACCCGGCAAGGGAAGTGCTGCGGCGGGTCGTACACCGGCGTGCAGCGCCGACGGCGATCCGGCCATGGCGAGGTCCATTACCTAAGGTATGTCTTCCATCGCTTACTTTGAATGATTTCATCGTTACAGGGGCTTGGACTGTCGTTGCTAGGAGGCGGAAGAAGGGCTGGTCGGTGGCGGCGCCGGCGCCGGCGCCGGTGTCCGATCCGGCCGATCGGATCAGGGCGGCCAGGAGATCTCGTTTGAACCAGTTGCTGGGCCACGATGGGCCGCAGCAAACTTCAGCTGACGTGGGCCGCGTGACCGCTGGGTATTCGGCCCAGCTGGTCGACGCCGATGGGCCTGAGGCCGATAGACTGAAAGGAAAATCGGGGACGAGCGTGCATGCGAGCGTCGCTACGTCGCTGAGACCTAGGGATCGGCCGAGACGGGCTGTACCTGGTTTTCCGTCGATCGATCGGCAGCGACGTGCTCGCTGCATCCCATCTGCGATTCATACCGGGGCTGCTATGGCGGGCCAAGGAAACGGTGGCCAGGCCCCGCCTCGCCCCGCTCTGCCGGCGGCTCGAGCAGACGAGCCGGTGCAGCGGCAGCCGCCGGCGGCGGCGCGTGATACGAGGATCCCGGCTATGGCTGCTGTCGGGCAGGTGGCCGGGCGTGGCCGCGGCGGCTATGGCGCCGGACTGTTCGATGGCTCGGGGGGCGCACAAGGACGGAACTCCATTGGCGGATGTGACCCCCGGGTTGACCCTCCTCAGCTGGCGGCGGATGTGACGGCCACTGCTGCTCCAGTGGCGACGATGACCGGGACGGCGCCGGCGTCGGGTGTCACTGCACCGGAGTTATCGGTTGCGGATTTGGATGCCGTCTGCGCCCTCGCAGCGGTGAAGGTGCCAGCGGTGAGGCCGGCCCCGCCTCGAGATGCGTCGAGTAACCGGGGGAGGGACAAGTCAGAGCACGAACGGGTTTCCAAATGGGCACGCAAGAAGAAAAAAGGTGACTTGCTATCGGTGCGGTGAACCGGGACACTTTGTGGTCGAGTGCACAGCGGAGCTTTGTGACATATGCCTCAAGCCGGTGCATGGTGAAGGGAGTGTCACGGAGCTGACTTCCCAACAGAATGCATCCAAGTGTCACGGAGCTGACTTCCATTTGCAGAGCACGACTTGAATGACACGGCAACACATCCACTGCCTCTTCTGCCGTCAAATTTCTCGTATGACCATGCATACATACACACATATATACAATTTGGTATATACAATTTCTCCTACAATTTGCAGATGATAATTATGGATTGGTGAAATGGAATTCTCCATCGGGAGATATGGCCTGCTCAAGCAAAAATCCCGCAATTTCCTCTTGAAGTGCTCGTATGCGGTCCTTTGTTAGGAGCCTATCCCGCATCTCCTGAATCTTTAAAGAAGGAGATCAATATGAATATATTAGTTGTATGTATATATATTAGATTATGATAAAAAAAATGTGAATAGTGTTTACGTACCCAAAGACTTCTGTTATCGGTGCCCCTTTCGGTCAAAGAGCGAATGTTCTCGAAAACATGGTATGCACATAAATTGGTCCCCGATTCCTGCCTCGCACACTTTACGAGAATAGAATTCAATCAGATAATAATCAAGCATGATAATGATATTGAAACTAGAATTAAAGAGGTGCGCGGACGTAGCTAGTACTACTTAATTACCTTGCCCCGTCGCCATCTCAGCTCTGGTTTCCATTCATTCACGAGCTCTTTGGTGAACCTTTTTCAAACCCTGCCAGGCAAAGAAAATGAATAAAGGAGTTATATATTAATTACTTGATATCAGGAAATGAACTAAAGGCCGACATAATGCGATAATGATTGAAAATACCTGTTGAACACCAAATACAGTCTCCTGTATTCTTCATGGGGTTTATTCAGTGAGTCCAGTACTTCAACAGATCCTTCGTCAACTCTAATGATTAGCATGATCCAGTGGAATCTGTGCACACGTTTGTATAAGCGGGCATGCATGCATAACTCATCAACTACACTTAACATCGAGTAAGCAAAAATAGAATTTGTGTAGTACAAGACAGTAACACTCACTTGAAGTTATAAGGCAAAAGTATTTCTGATTTGGTATTTAGTTCCTTCAAAAACATTAGCAAGCTATCCTCTGTGTCTTGGGGGTGTTCTTCTAACACCTTTGCATTAACGGTATATAGGTCAATGAACCCAATGACATAGACTCCATCTCTTTTCAATTCAAAAATCTTCCTTATTCTGCATAATACCACACAAAAGGATTTAGTGAGGATAATTACAGGAAATAAATGAGCTGAGCTAGAGACTTAAATTAATTCCAGAAAGAAATCACTTACACACAATAGCAACTGACGAGAGATTTGTCGAGTGCTTGTTGATTGAATAACTGGAAAAATTCTGGAAATTCAACCCACAAATCTTTTTCATAGAAGTAATGCTCTGACTTGACTTTCACCATGAGGCTCTCTAGCCTGTCCTTTACTGTTCTCTTGTACCATTCATGCAATTTGTACAGCTGCGTTGATAGAAGCTTCTCCTCCTCAGGCCTGACCAGAGGCTGCCCGCGGACATATGTCCATGCTAGTTCCCCCGCAGGGACTTCGTCCATTCCTAGGAGTTGTTCAATAGTGATACCCCACTCTCTAGCCTTCTCTCTATGAGCCTCGGTAATTACCACCCTATCGGTACTCACCTTGAGCGGGGGGATCGATTGCACTGCTTGTTCTCCGAGATGGGGAACAGTTCTCCTGCATTTATTATTACTGCCTAAACCGCTCGACTGCTGTTTATGATATAACTTGCTAATAGTGCATTCATAGTCTGATCGTAGCCTTTTCTCCGGAGGCGGTTTAGCATTATCCAGAAAGTGGTGTAAAACTTTGTCAGGTAGTTTCTCCTTCGGCGGCGGGGGTGGTTTCGGTGCAAAATGGGCCTTCACTTCGGCAGCCACGACCAAGTCGGTTTCCTCCTCAGTCAGCTCGTAAGCTAACTTCTTTTTGGCAGGAGGCTCCGGTTTCTTCTTTGGTGCTCTCTTCCGCTTTGGAGTCGGCTCACGCGGCAGAGATTGATATCACGGACTTGCGCTGGGCTCCGTCTCGGGGTGGGTTGGAGTCGGCTCCGTCTCCGGACATGGCCCCTCTCGCGGACTTGGATCAGGAGGAGTCGGTGGCCTGGGCACCGAGTTTGGAAACACGATGCAATCCTTTCTCCATACAATATGACAACGTATGGCTTCTCCCAGTGTCTGCTCCCCTTCACCTCCAGGAAAGTCAAGATCCAGTCAGTCATATCCCGGCAGACTGCATCCACCCCGACACGAGCATAGCTAGGTGGAATCGGATTGCCGTGGATGGTAGTTCCAGGAGCATTCGGTAAAGCATAGCCGTCCGCCACCTTCATGGATATGTTCTTGATTTTCATGTGCAGCTCACAAGTTGTCGTCTCTTGGATATCATCCATAGGGTAGCGAGCCAGCAGTGCATCATCGGCCGGGACCCCCGTAGAACCCACGCTGCTTCTCGGCATAGATGGGATGATACTATCCAATGCTGGATCTGGTTGCTCCTGCCGCTGAGACGCCCTTTGCTGGCTAAGTGAGTCGATCTGCTCCTGCTGCCACTTGAAAGCGCGTTCCAACTCCGCGTTCTTTGCTTCTACCCTTTGAAGCGTATCTGCTTCCTACTTCTTCTTTGTCGAACGGCTTTTTTAAGTGTCGTTCCAGTCCGCAAACCCCATATACCACGGAACAACTCCTTTGCCTCGTGTTCGTCCCGGGTGTTCAGGATTCCCGAGGGCGCGTGTAAGCTCGTCGTTCTCTCTCTCGGGCTGGAACGCCCCCATTCGAGCCGCTTCTATTGCATCAAGTAAATCTTTCGAGGCTTTTTCAAGACTTGCGTGCACCATAATCTCCCCTGTCTTTGGGTCCAGCTTTCCCCCATGCGCATAAAACCAAGTCCTGCACCTGTCGGGCCAACCCAAAGTTTTTGGAGTGACCCCTGCAGCAATCATCTCGGCCTCAGATGCATCCCACTTAGCCAGGCCAGTCTTGTAGCCACCTGGACCCAGAACATGGTGAAACACTTTTTTCGCAGCATTGAGCTTGTTTTTCCTCGACCGTTCCTGAGCTTCTTCTGATTCCTTGAACTGCACAAATTCGTCCCAGTGTTCTTTTACCTTCTCCATTGGTCCAGTGAATTCTGGAGGCTGCTTTTTTGCGTCCTTGTACGCGGCCCATACTCTTTTCTTCCAGTTGGAGAATTGTGTGGCCATCTTCTTAAGAGCACTCTTCTTGACTTTCTCCCATTCTGCATCTGTGAGATGGTCTGGCAGGGTGAAATGTGACATGAGCGTATCCCAAAGCAGATCTTTTGCTTTTTCGTCGACATAACTAACTCCTCGATCTTCCTTTGGCTTATTCCATTCTTGAACAGAGATCGGTATTTGGTCCCTGACAATAACTCCGCACTGACGAATAAATTTGTTCGCATTCTGTTTAGGAGCAAGCGGTTCGCCATTTGGTTTGAACTCATCGATGTTGTACTTTATGCCAGCCGGCAACTTTCTGGCCGGGCCTCGTACTGTCTTGCTTGATTTTGTAGAAGATTTGCTTGATCCAGAGGGCTAAAAGAAGAAAGATCGATTCGTTATGATATATATATATATATATGTACAAATCAATTAATACACGTAATGATCACCAGAGGCCTTATATATACCTCGCCGGTCTTTGTTAATTGAAGATCAATTCCTTCGTCTGTTGGTTCTTCCAGAAATATTCCCTCACCGGAATTGTTAAGATATTGTGAGCCGTCATCTTGATCATATTCTTCACCCTCTGGGTTTCGGATGATGTCGAACATGATCTCGTTTTGATCATCGTCTCTGCCACTAGTGTCCATAGCTTAACTAATCCAGAAGAAAGATAAAATAATTTAGTATTCAAATTAGAATGCATCTCGAATATTATCGAATATAATCTCGAATACATCTCGAATAATCTAGTTAATGCATCATCAAATATTATCGAATATAATCTCGAATACATCTCGAGTATTATCACTAATACATCTCGAATAATATAGTTAATGCATCATCGAATATTATCGAATATAATCTCGAATACATCTCGAGTATTATCAATAATACATATCGAATATTATCATATAACATCACTAGCTAAGACAGATCAAATATTATCGAATAATCTAGTTCACTCGCGGTTCCTGAGGCGCGGGCGGTGGACACCCAAAGAGAAGGAACCATCACAGGATCATAGCTCGGGTGAGATCCACGAAGAACCTGCCAGGTATTGGAGAACCTGACGTCCAACGCCACCATGTAGCAACGAACGTGCTCGTCCTCCTCCCTGACATGGCGACATACCACCTCCTCGGGGGCCGGCTACCTCTGCACCGATAGTGGCCCACGCGACCGCCACCAGCCACCAAAGAAGCTCCGGGACTATAGGTCCAACCTATAGTCCCGGTTGCCACCACCAACCGGGACTATAGGTCTGTGGTGGGCGGCGGGTGGGAGAAGGACCTTTAGTCCCGGTTCGTGGTGCCGACCGGGACTATAGGTGTTTTCCATGTTTTCTTTTTTTTATTGTTTGCTTTATTTTTTTACTTTTGTTTCTAGTACTTAACAGGCAATATTTAGGGTTTTTTAGTGAATCTTTTTGCTTTAGGTCACAAAAATTATAAACTTTTTGCTAGTGCCAGTAGTTTTCAAATTTGAATAGTTTAAATTTGAATTCTTTGAAATTTGTGTGAATCACTAGTTTGTGAATAACTTTACTTTAAAAATATTTTTTTGAGTGATTCTTTTTCCTGCTATTTATTATTAGTGTGTTTTATCAGTATGTTCAATTTGGTAATTTTTAGGTTATTTTAAATAGGTGTTTTAATCAAAAATAGATTCTGTTTTAATCGAAAACTCCTCTGTTACAAAGGCATTTCTTTTTTTAAACTTATTTGAACTCCAGAATTTTTGTGCATTCAATATGCATCATTCAAAGCCACATCCTCAAATTTCAACCCTTTCTAACTTCATTTGCTACTTTTCATGCATTTAATGATTTTTTGGAGCTAATTGACCCTGAAATTGAAAAGCACTACAAATGAACTCTGAAAAGGTTGAAACTTGGCATGGTATCATCATTACACACACATAGCATGTGCTAAAAAGTTGAGAGGGTTACGGCAAACACTAGACGCACTTCGTGTACAAATTGGACCATCTCCTTCGAAGTATGAAGGTTTCGGACGAAAACTCATATGTTACAAAGGCATTTCATTTTTTTTAACTTATTTGAACTCCAGACTTTTTGTGCATTCAATATGCACCATTCAAAGCCACATCCTCAAATTTCAACCGTTTCTAACTTCTTTTGTTACTTTTCATGCATTTAATGATTTTTTTGAGCTAAATGACCCTGAAATTGAAAAGCACTACAAATGAACTCTAAAAAGGTTGAAACTTGGCATGTTATCATCATTACACACACATAGCATGTGCTAAAAAGTTGAGAGGGTTACGGCAAAAACTGGACGCACTTCGTGTACAAACAGGACCATCTCCTTCGAAGTATGAGGGTTTCGTACGAAAACTCATTTGTTACAAAGGCATTTCATTTTTTTAAACTTATTTCAACTCCAGAATTTTTGTGCATTCAATATGCACCATTCAAAGCCACATCCTCAAATTTCAACCCTTTCTAACTTCATTTGCTACTTTTCATGCATTTAATGATTTTTTTGAGCTAAATGACCATGAAATTGAAAAGCACTACAAATGAACTCTGAAAAGGTTGAAACTTGGCATGGTATCATCATTACACACACATAGCATATGCTAAAAAGTTGAGAGGGTTATGGTAAAAACTAGACGCACTTCGTGTACAAACTGGCCTATATATCTCGGCTACTCACTAGAGAAGAAAGTGATGACGGTGAAGCCGGTCACATCCCAGAGTGGGATTTTGGGGTATAAATTTTTTTCTTCGCGTGTGTCACTTTGCGCCGTAACCATGGACAATCTTCATCATTTAACATGATGCTTGGGTCAGTCTTCACTGTGAAGGGAGGAATTTCATGAAACTTTTCATAATCTTCTGACATGTCTATCTTGTCCTCCACTCCCACGATGTTTCTTTTCCCTGAAAGAACTATCTGGCGCTTTGGCTCACCGTATGATGTGTTCGCTTCCTTATCTTTCCTTTTTCTCGGTCTGGTAGACATGTCCTGCACATAGAAAACCTGCGCCACATCATTGGCTAGGACGAATGGTTCGTCTGTGTACCCAAGATTGTTGAGATCCATTGTTGTCATTCCGTACCGCGGGTCAAGCTTTACCCCGCCTCCTGTCAGATTGACCCATTTGCACCGAAACAAAGGGACCTTCAAATCACGTCCATAGTCAAGTTCCCATATCTCCTCTATGTAACCATAATATGTGTCATTTGGCCTATTGATGTTTGCTGCATCAAAGCGGACACCACTGTTTTGGCTTGTGCTCTTTTTATCTTGGGCGATCGTGTAAAATGTATTCCCATTTATCTCGTACCCTTTGAAAGTCGATATAGTCGAAGATGGTAACTTGGCCAGCAAGTAAAGCTCATCTCCAACACTGTCGTCATCCATGAGACGTGTTTGCAACCAACCGCCGAATGACTCCATGTGTGTACGTATGATCCAGGGCTCAAACTGCTCTGGGTTCTTGGAGCGTACACTATCCAGGTGTTCCTCGATATACGGAGCCACCAAGCTGGAATTTTGTAGAACTGTGTAGTGTGCTTGCGCCCAAGAATGCCCGTCATGGCATATTACTAAATTCTTTCCTAGCGTCCCTTTTCCACCCAGTCTGCCCTCATGCCGCGATTTGGGAACACCAAGCGGCTTAATGTCAGGAATAAAGTCAACACAAAACTCAATGAGCTCCTCTGTTTCATGGCCCTTGGAGATGCTTCCTTCTGGCCTAGCACGGTTATGAACATATTTCTTTAAGACTCCCATGAACCTCTCAAAGGGGAACATATTGTGTAGAAATACAGGACCCAAAATGGCAATCTCGTCGACTAGGTGAACTAGGACGTGCGTCATGATATTGAAGAAGGATGGTGGGAACACCAACTCGAAACTGACAAGACATTGCACCAAATCATTCTGTAACCTTGGTAGGATTTCTGGATCGATTACCTTCTAAGAGATTGCATTGAGGAATACACATAGCTTCACAATGGCTAATCGAACATTTTCCGGTAGAAGCCCCCTCAATGCAACCGGAAGCAGTTGCGTCATAATCACGTGGCAGTCATGAGACTTTAGGTTCTGGAACTTTTTCTCTACCATATTTATTATTCCCTTTATATTCGACGAGAAGCCAGATGGGACCTTCATACTGAGCAGGCATTCAAAGAAGATTTCCTTCTCTTCTTTGGTAAGAGCGTAGCTGGCAGGACCTTGATACTGCTTTGGATGCATGCCGTCTTATTCGTGCATACGTTGCTAGTCCTCCCGTGCCTTCGGTGTATCTTTTGTATTCCCATACACGCCCAAGAAGCCTAGCAGGTTCACGCAAAGATTCTTCGTCACGTGCATCACGTCGATTGTAGAGCAGACCTTTAGGTCTTTCCACTAGGGTAGGTCCCAAAATATAGATTTCTTCTTCCACATGGGTGCGTGTCCGTCAGCGTCATTCAGAATAGATTGTCCGCCAAGACCCTTTCCAAAGATTACTTTTAAATCCTTGACCATATCAAGTATATCATCACCAGTACGGTGGCGAGGCTTCTTCCGGTGCTCTGCCTCACCTTTGAAATGCTTGCCTTTCTTTCTTAAGAGATGCTTGATCGGAAGAAATCGACGATGTCCCAGGTACACATTCTTCTTACATTTATCCAAATATATACTTTCGGTATCATCTAAACAGTGCGTGCATGCATGGTACCCCTTGTTTGTCTGTCCTGAAAGGTTACTAAGAGCAGGCCAATCATTGATGGTTACAAACAGCAACGCTCGTAGGTCAAATTCCTGCTGTTTGTGCTCATCCCACACACGTACACCTTTTATGTCCCACAGCTATAAAAGTTCTTCAACCAATGGCCCTAGGTACACATCAATGTCGTTGCCGGGTTGCTTGGGACCTTGGATGAGCACTGGCATCATAATGAACTTCCGCTTCATGCACAACCAAGGAGGAAGGTTATAGATACATAGAGTCACAGGCCAGGTGCTATGATTGCTGCTCTGTTCCCCAAAAGGATTAATGCCATCTGCACTTAAACCAAACCATACGTTCCTTGCGTCATCTGCAAAGTCCCACCACTTTCTCTCGATTTTTCTCCACTGCGACCCGTCAGCGGGTACTCTCAACTTCCTGTCTTTCTTACGGTCTTCTTTGTGCCATCGCATCAACTTGGCATGCTCTTTGTTTTGGAACAAACATTTCAACCATGGTATTATAGGAGCATACCACATCACCTTGGCAGGAATTCTCTTCCTGGGGCACTCGCCCTCAACATCGTCACCAAGGTCATCGGGGCTGATCTTATAGCGCAATGCACCGCATACCGGGCATGCATTCAAATTCTCGTACTCCTCACCGTGGTAGAGGATGTAGTCATTAGGGCATGCATGTATCTTCTGCACCTCTAATCCTAGAGGGCAGACGGCCTTCTTTGCTTCATACGTACTGTCGGGCAATTCATTGTCCTTTGGAAGTTTCTTCTTCATTATTTTCAGCAACTTCTCAAATCCCTTGTCAGATAAACCATTCTCTGCCTTCCATTGCAGCAGTTTCAGTGTGGTACCCAGCTTTGTGTTGCCATCTTCGCAATTTGGGTACAACAATTTTTTGTGATCCTCTAACATGCGCTGCAACTTCAACTTCTCCTTTTCACTTTCGCAGTTTCTCTTTGCATCAGCAATGGCCCGACCAAGATCATCAGCGGGCTCATCTGATGCCTGTTCTTCAGCTTCTTCTTCTTCATTCTCTTCCCCCATTATAGTACCATCATATTCAGGGAACCCAGGATAGTTGTCATCATCCTCTTCTTCTTCATTCTCTTCCATTACAACCCCTCTTTCTCCGTGCTTGGTCCAACAGTTATAGCTGGACATGAAACCAGACGTAAACAGGTGGACGTGAATGACTCTTGAGTTAGAGTAATTCCTATCATTCTTACAGACAGCACATGGACAACACATAAAACCATCATCCCGCTTGTTTGCCTCAGCCGCACGCAGAAAACTACGCACGCCATTAATGAACTGGGGAGAGCGTCGGTCATCGTACATCCATTGCTGGCTCATCTTCATTACACAACACCGAAAAGACCAAATTAATACAAGTTGATACATAAATTTCATACACACTTATTCTCATAAAACAACATACAACTGTATATCTAGCTAAAGCATTTAAATGCAACAACAAATGCGATCAAGATCGCAACTAAGGTATCAATTGATCCAACAGCATAATGATACCAAGCCTCTTTATTAATGGCATATTTTCTAATCTTTCTAATCTTCAAGCGCATTGCATCCATCTTGATCTTGTGATCATCGACGACATTGGCAACATACAACTCCAATTTCATCTTCTCTTCTTCAATTCTTTTCAATTTTTCTTTCAAATACTCATTTTCTTCTTCAACTAAATTTAACTTCTCGACAAGAGGGTCGGTTGCAATTTCCGGTTCACATACCTCCTAGATAAAAATATCTATGTCAACTTGATGGGCATAATTGTCATAAACACGAAGTGCAACAAATAGTTATAAAAGAGAATATATATACCACATCCGAATCATAAACCGGACGAGGGCCGATGGGGACGGATATCAAAACCATGGCACTACGCATAACAAACAATCATACAAGTAAGAAAATTAGCAAGCAACTATCTCAACTATCTTAATCATACAAATAAGATTTTTTTTCACAAAAAGGAAAAGAGCCTCACCAAGCTAGCTAGGTGGTGCCGGCGATCGGACGACGCGGGCGATCGACGACGGTGAGGACGGGAAGGCACTAGATCAGGTAAACCACACCTACAAATATGCAAACTAAGAAGTTAATTTGAGCTCAAATTGCATATAAATCAAATAAACTCCCACATAATTACTCCCAAACAAAAACCCACAAATCACTATACTTATAGAGCATTGCATGAGCTAATCTAGCAATGAGAGATGAAAAGACAAAGTTGCTAACCTTTGTGAACACTTGGAGAGATGGGGTGCCTCAAATCTTGACAAATTTTGGCAAAAAATGGAGGAGGAGCTCGAGCCAAGGGGATGAATAGAGAGGGGAAAGGAGAAAACAAAGAAATGGGCTCGGGCTGGACGAAGGGTTTATATAGGGACATCTTTAGTCCCGGTTGGTTATACAAACCGGGACTAAAGGTCCACCTATAGTCCTGGTTTGAGATACAAACCGGGACTAAAGGTGCTCGTGGGGACCCCAGACTAACACCAGCCTGCCAACACCCCTTTAGTCTCGGTTTGTATCTCAAACCGGGACTATAGGTCCCATATGAACCGGGACTAATGACTAGCCTTTTGAACTGGGACTAATGTTACCTTTAGTCCGGGTTCAAAACACGGCCGGGACTAATGCTATGGACGAAAGGCCTGTTTTCTACTAGTGTGGGACCGAAGCCGGTGGTCACGATCTATGGGGTGTGTTGCCCCGAGTTGATGTTTTTTGAGTCTCCTCGCACCACCTCGGTTACGCCTCGCATGGAGAGCTTGAGGATGGGCTTGGTGAGGGTGACACGTGGGATGATGATGGAGGAACAGATTATGCAACAACTTAGGGAGTTGGTCTCGGCCAGTTTTCAGTGGGCTCCCGTGAGACTTGATGATCAGGTGTTGAGAGTGGATTTTCCTACGAGGGAGGATCTTGCTTGCCTTCGTAAGTTTGGTATGAGCAGGGTACCAAACATCACCTGCGTTCCTGAGTTCGATGCATGGACTAAGCAGGAGCCAGAGGGAACACCTCTTCGACAGATTTGGGTCAGATTCTCAAGGGCACCATCTACACCTCTGAATGATTTTTTGGTTACATGGATTCTGGGTTCGCTGATAGGCAAGATGGAGCAGGTGGATATGACATTCACTCGTGCTCAGGGCATTGCTCGGTTGCTTGTCAGCATTGTGGACATTGAGCTTGTTCCGGATCTAGTGAGATGGACCTATGAGGGAAAGAGTTATGATCTTGAGATCGAGATTGAGGACCACCCGTATGTTGATGAGGTGGCCAAGGACAATGATGTGGATATGACTGAGGGCGGTGACGGTAATGGGCACCAGGTCGAGGGTACAGAGCACGGTAAGCGCAACGGCATTCCGAGGGCTGCGGGACAGTCTGCTCATCCAGCTGAGGCACCTGCAGACAAGGGGGCTGCACCACCATCAACGCCGGTGAATGCTCTGAGGTTTGGATCCATTGGAGCATCATCTGCTCCCAGCCGCCTATGGGGTGTCCGTGCTGACATGGGGGATCCCGAGGAGCAAGAGCTGCCACTAATTTCGTCGGTACTTTCACCGGGGGCGCCAGGACTGCAGGTTTCCTATGAGGGCCTGGGGCGGGGCACCTCGGATCAGCTCCACCTATCACCTCGGCGGCGACACGGATCTCTAGCGGGGGTGGGGGGAGCTGCCTGGCAGGAGGCCTTGGGCTCCCCCCAAGCCCGCGGCTGTCGACGCCGGCCCTGGCGTCTCCCATCATCATGACCGATGGGAGGGGGCCTCGGTGAAGGCGGCTACTCTAGCGGCTTCCTCTATTGGCGGCCTCGGACAGCCGGATCTGCCTCACTCTCCACGCCTGCCGAGTGCGGGGTCACCTGTGAGGGCGCCGGCTGCGGCCTCGGAGGCGTTGGGTCCAGTTGGGCACCTAGCAGGTGGCCATACCCCAGCTGAGCCTACTACGGACGACATCATCACCTTCGGAGGGATTCCGGACCCGATGTCCGGTGACAGATGGGTGAGTCACCGGATTCAGGCTCAACCGGATGCTGATGACCTGCAGTTGGGGCGCGCCATGCGGGCGGCCAAGCTTCGTGATATCGAAGCCACTACAGGTTTTTCAGTCAACACGAGTTGCTCCATTCTGCATTTTTCTGATGATGAGATTGTTAGTAATGCTGCTAAGTTGGGTGTGTCACTGGGTAACAATGGGAAAGAAATAGCTAAATCAATTAATGACTTACTTGACTTAGAAGCGGATAGAGCCATGGAGATGCTTCATAATATTGCGGCAGTAAAACCAATGGATGACAATGATATTAATGCTCAAGGAGTTGGGGCACTGGAGTGTTTGTGTGAGGACTTAGTACCTTCTAGTGTGTTAGAGGAGGAGGACACTGGGTTGGTTTCAGAGGGGTATACGGCCCCCCTGCAACCGGAAGTGGGCTCGCAAATGGACCTTGGTCATGCGGATCAGGAGGTGGTGCAGGATAAGCTAAAATGGTCCTGGAAGAGGAAGGTTTATCCTACATCTGCCGTGCGTAGAAGCGCGAGAATACGGTTCAAGCGAAAATTTCACGATGAAAAATGAAAGGAATCTTTTGGAATAGCAGAGGTCTGGCAGACTTGGCTAAATGAAGGTTCCTTGCGGAAGCGTCATTAGAACATAAGTTGGACTTTATTGCCTTACTTGAGACGGGTAGGGATAATTTTATGTCACAATTTCTCAACACCATATCTGGTGGTGTTGACTTTGACTGGCACTGTGTACCTCCAAGAGGAAGATCTGGCGGGATCTTACTTGGGGTCAAGTGCGAGATGCTTGAAGTGACGAACATTGTACTTGGTGACTTGGCCGTCAAATTCAGAGTGCACTCGAAAGAAGATGGGTTCAGATGGGCGCTAGTTGCTGTTTATGGAGCTGCACAACCAGAACTTAAGCCAGATTTCTTAGCTGATCTTGTGCGGGTCTGTGGGGATGAGAGGCTACAAATCCTGGTTGGAGGTGATTTTAACATTATAAGAAGGAGGGAAGAAAAAAAACAATGATAACTTTGATGCCAGATGGTCGTTTATGTTTAACACCATTATCGAAAGTCTAGACCTGAGGGAGATAGATCTCATGGGTAGACAGTTCACCTGGGCGAACGCATTGCAGAATCCAACTTACGAGAAGTTGGATCGAGTCCTTACCAGTATTGAGTGGGAATAGAAGTTCCCTTTTGGTGACGGTGCAAGCTTTACAGAGAGGAATATCTGACCATACCCCTTTGCTTGTTGACTCTGGGGAAGCGACCCATGTGGGAAACAAGAATGGCTTCTCTTTCGAACTAGCATGGTTCGAGAGAGAGGGCTTCATTGATCTAATAGCCCGGGGATGGGCTAAGGTCACAGGTGGGAGGTCGAATATTGAGCGTTGGCAGAATAAGATTAGGCATTTACGGCAGTTCCTGAGGGGCTGGGCTAAAAATGAAAGCGGGATTTATAAGGTGGAGAAAGATAGGCTTATTCACCTTATAAATGAACTCGGTCTAAAGGCCGAATCCATCTTACTAGATGCGGAGGAGCGGGCATCTAAGACGGAGGCCAGGCAAAAATTACGTGCGCTCCTCAGAGAAGAAGAGACGAAATGGGCGCTTAGAGCAAAGGTGTGGAAGATCGTCCAAGGGGACGACAACACCCAGTTTTTTCATTTGATTGCAAATGGAAAACACAGAACGAAGAAAATTTTCCAGCTTGAGCATGATGAGGGTACAATTATAGGACATGAGAACCTAAAATTGTATATCTCTAATTATTATAAACAACTTTTGTTGGGGAACGCGACAGGAAAAAAATTGGTACAGCGAGCACGCCCAGGATCACTATGGAGATATCATACAAGGTTTGATCTGATCCGTACCGACTCATAGCGTAGTGGAAGTAGAATCGATGTAGATCATCGGTGCAGATTCCCGCAGCTAGGATTTACAACCTCCCAACCGTGAGAATGTACTCCTTCTCTGGACAGCCCTTCGGGAGGCGGTCGGACAGTCCCCAGGACGATGTCGCGGATAGCCCTTCGGGAGGACCCTCGAAGCTCGAACGGTAACTCGGACAGCCCTTCGGGAGGACCCACGAAGAGCCCCTCAGGCAAAAGATCAAACCTACGACCTCTCTACGGGGTTGCACACATACGGTGTCAGCTATCCGGTAGGGCTTTGCCGTCCAGAACTAGTTCCCACCGGAACCCAGACGGCCTTTCGGCTCTACGAAACTATTTCGCTAGGAGGGAGAGAGAAGCCAGACAAGTCTATGGCATGTGTATGAGAGCAAGGATGAGGTTTGGGCAGCCCCCTCACCTCCTATTTATAGGAAAACCAAGGGGTAGTGTGCCTCCACAAATTACCAAAAACTCCCATGCATTAGGTCACACATGAGGGTGTTAAGGGCAAAATGGGATGCCATGTGGAGCTCCAAGGAGCTCCACCACCCTTGGCCGGCCACCTCTTGGGGGCACCCCCAAATGGGGTTCCTTCCCTTGCAAGCCTCCTCCAAGATCTTTCAAGCAAAAGCCCAAAAGAGTGGCTTTGCAAAAAGTAACCAAAAAGCACATTCAGTATTCATGAAGACATTTTTCTGCGTTCGTTAATTCCGAAAAGTTTCTATGAGTCTTAGAATAATTCCAGTACTCTCTAAAACAATTCTGAACGCATTCCAAAACATTTTTGGAACAATGTTTTTGTTCAGCGAAAAGCAACCAAAGCGGTTCTGGCAGCTCCGGAACACTTCCGGTTTCTTTCTCCGAAAATATCCCAGAAGTTCCCAGAATCATTCTGGCACCCTCTAAGAATTTTCAGACGTGCGCCGAAACCATTTTAACTTAATGGAATACTCTGAAACAACTTTTCGGTTTTACCGAAACTCTTTCGGTGTTCTATCTCCGGAACTCTTCCGTTGTCCCCGAAACTTTTTCGGTGACTTTCTCTCAGACTCCCTGTCTTGTGTTCAGCAGATAGATGACCCTTAAGCGTGTGACCCTATAGGTTCGGTGAAGTATAGACATGACCGGAACACCTTCCGATCAATGATCAACATCGGAGCTGTGGACACCCATATTGACCCCTATACCCACACGAATGAATATTCGAGTGAACCTCCAGTTGTCGTGTGCTATTCCTGTTGCTTCGCGATATGTTAAACCCGAGGTGAGATTTATCGGCATCCCCATGGATCAACACCTTGTCCACTATGCCAATTACCTCGTTACCGGTTTCTTTCTCTTTTCTCATTTCCGCTTTCCGGCATCCATGTGATCAAATCACATTGTGTCCGGCCAGACGATGATGGATATCGTAACACCGAGAGGGCCTGAGAATATATCTCCATAGTCGGAGTAGCAAATCCCAATCTTGAGCTATCTCATACCTTGTCATACTTTTTCGTGAACCCGTAAGCCGCCGTAATAGCCACCCAATTACGGATGACATTTAACAAACCCCAAAGTTCATGAAGCAAGTACGAAGGAACTCGATACTCTCATGGTCAAAGGAATTATGCAAACATTAACTTTCTCTATGTTATTAACCATTAACTTGTGACGAAGGTATCTCATAGCATAACATCAATTCGGGTCAATTCAACACAAGTGTTCTACTAACATTGTGCCCTCAACATTGCTCGCATAGCCATGCCCATGATCAGGAAAACAGGATCATCATGCAATACTTGAGCTAGTCTTAGAGGCATGACTAGGAATACTTTTTACCATTTATCATACCACACGTGCACATGAGTTTCCCTCCGAGCCTCGTGTTATTGCAGACTCGAGAATCATGGCAGTTATAGCATGGAACATAAACTTTAATTACCAACCAGGAGATACAAAATAACTGTTATTACTGCCTCTAGGGCATATCTCCTACAGACTCCCACTTGCACTAGAGTCATAATCCAGTTACATGGCTTCCCTAACTCCAATGGCTATCCGGTGCTGCTCATGCTTTGCTTGTCGTAGAGGCTTCGTCATTGGGTCTGACACATTCAGATCCATGTGAACTTTGCATACTTTCACTAAACCCTCTTCGACATGATGTCGAATGAGTTTATATTTGCGTTCAATATGTCTTGTCTTATGGTGCGAACTTGGCTCCCTTGCCTGAGCCACGGCGCCACTATTATCACAATAGATCTCCACCGGGTCCAGAGCACTTGGAACCACACCAAAGTCTTCAAGAAATTGCTTGATCCATACTGCCTGCTTGGAGGCTTCTGAAGCAGCAACATATTCCGCCTCTGTCGTAGAATCCGCCACAGTCTTTTGTTTGGAACTTTTCCAATCAACTACGCCGCCGTTCAATATGAAAACATAGCCTGACTGAGATTTGAAGTCATCTGGGTCAGTCATGAAGACTGCATCGGTGTAATCACTTACAATGAGCTCTTCATCACCTCCGTACACAAGGAGTAAATCCTTGGTCCTTCTGAGGTACTGAAGAATACCCTTGACTGCGGCCCAGTGTTCCAATCCTGGATCACTTTGGTACCGGCTGCTAACACTTAGCACATAGGAAACGTCCGGTCTTGTACATAGCATGGCATACATAATAGAACCAACTACCGAAGCATATGGAATATCATTCATTTGTACTCGCTCATCAAGAGTCTGAGGACACTGATTCTTGCAAAGCACTGTGCCAGGTGACATGGGGAGTAGGCCTTTCTTGGAGTTCTCCATGTTGAACCTTTTCAACACCTTGTCAATGTACGCGCTTTGGCTAAGCGCTATCAGGCGTTTTGATCTATCTCTATAGATCCTGATGCCCAATACATATGCCGCTTCGCCTAAGTCTTTCACTGAAAAACTATTTTTCAATGATTCTTTTATCTCGTTAAGAAAATTCACGTCATTTCCAATCAACAATATGTCATCCACATATAAGATTAGAAATGCTTTTGCGCTCCCACTAAACTTCTTGTAAACACAAGATTCTTCGTCATTCCTGATGAAGCCAAACTGTTTGACCACTTCATCAAAATGGATGTTCCAGCTCCTTGACGCTTGCTTCAGACCATAAATGGCTTTCTAAAGTTTGCATACCTTTCCAGCATCCTTATGAATGACAAAACCTTCTGGCTGTATCATGTATACATCCTCTTTGAGGTTTCCATTTAGGAAAGCCGTTTTGACGTCCATCTGCCATATTTCATAATCGAAATAAGTAGCAATTGCTAGTAATATCCGAACATACCTAAGCATAGCTACGGGCGAGAAAGTCTCCTCGTAGTCCCTGGAACTTGCGTGAACCCTTTCGTGACAAGTCTAGCTGTGTGGATAGTAATGTTACCATCCGCGTCCGTCTTTCTTTTGAAAATCCATTTACAACCAATGGGCTTTACGCCCTCCGGAAGTTCTTCCAAGTTCCAAACTTGGTTTTCGTACATGGATTCCATCTCGGATCTCATGGCTTTGTGCCATTCCCTTGAGCTGGGCCCCGCCATCGCTTCCTTGTAGTGCGCAGGTTCATCGTCTTCAAGAATGAAGATTTCATTATGAAACGACTCAGGTGGCTCGACAGCCCTACCTGATCTGCGCGGTTCAAATACAACTTTGTCTGAAGCTTCCGCATTACATGCGACAACTTCCGGCTCGGTTGTAGGGATAATTTGCAGAATTGCTTCCGGTTCCTTAGCCATATCAACGGTTGCCGAAGATTCACTAATCTCATTAAGTTGTATTGTCCTCCCACTTACTTCTTTAGCGAGAAACTCTTTCTCGAGAAAGTGTCCAACTTTTGCGACAAACACTTTGCCCTCGGACTGGTGGTAGAAGGAATACCCAACGGTGTTCTTGGGATAACCTACAAAGTAACATTTGTCTGATCTGGGATCGAGTTTGCTTGGCTGTAAATGCTTTATGTATGCCTCACAACCCCAAATTTTGAGATGCGACACACAAGATTTCTTCCCATGCCACCTCTCATGTGGTGTCGTCTCAACAGACTTAGACGGTGCTTTGTTTAGTGTGTGAGTGGCAGTTTCCAGTGCATGACCCCAAAAAGATATCGGCAGATCTGTAAGAGACATCATTGACCTTACCATGTCTAACAAGGTTCGGTTACGTCATTCCGACACTCCGTTTCGCTGTGGAGTTCCAGGAGGCGTAAGCTGTTAAACGATTCCACGGTCACTCAGATGTTGGCCAAACTCATAACTAAGATATTCGCCCCCGCGATCAGATCACAGAAACTTAATCTTTTTGTTACGATGATTTTCTACCTCATTCTGAAATTCTTTGAACTTTTCAAAGGTTTCCGACTTATGCTTCATCAAGTAGATATAGCCATACCAACTTAAATCATCAGTAAAAGTCTCGAAGTAAAAAACCCACCCCGTGCGGTCGTGCTCATTGGACCACATACATCACTATGTATTATTTCCAATAATTCACCCGCCCGTTCAGGATGACCCGTGAACGGCATCTTGGTCATTTTCCCCATCAGACAAGCTTCACATGTGTCAAATGATTCAAAATCAAAGGACGGCAAAACTCCATTTGACTGGAGTCTTTGCATGCGCTTCTTTCCGATGTGGCCAAGCCGACAGTGCCACAAGTAAGTGGTGGTGGTTTCAGCCTTCTTAAGGCATTTAGCATTCACGTTAAAGACATCATTTCCACATTCAAGATTCAGTATGAAAAGGCCCCCAACAATGGGTGCAAATCCATAAAACATATCCTTACAATAAAGCGAACAACCATTGTTCTCAGACTTGTAAGAATACCCATCGTGTACTAAACATGATCCAGAGATAATGTTTCTACACAATGCCGGAACAAAATAACAGTTACTTAGTTCCAAAATAAATCCTGAAGGGAGACGTAGAGGCATAATGTCGATGGCTTGAGCGGCGATCGCATCGCCGTTCCCAACCCGCATCACGACCTCATGCTTTGCTAGCTTGTGCACCTTCTGAAGTCCCTATATTGAGTTGCAAATGTGAGCAACCGATCCGGTATCAAATACCCAAGACTTAGAATTTTCACTAGCAAGCAAAACGTCAATGACATTAACCTGTATAACAATTATACCTTTTCCGGTTTTCCCGGACTTCTTATCTTCCTGATACTTCTTGCAGTTTCTCTTCCAGTGTCCTGTGCCTTTGCAGTAGAAGCACTCAGTTTCATTCTTGGCTCCGCCCTTAGACTTGCTTCGCAAGCCGGTCTTACCGGCGCCCTAGCCTTTCTTGGACTTGCCATTTTTTAAATTGGCGGTTTTATTCACAAGCAACACTTGCTTGCGATTTTTCCGCAGTCCTCCTTCTGCAGTTTTCAGCATGGCGAGCACCTCATTTGGTGTCTTCTCCATCCCACTCATGTTGTAGTTCATGATAAAACCGTCGTAAGACGGGGGAGTGAAGCAAGCAACATGTCCATCATATGGGCGGGTGGAATTGGAAATTCCAGGGTTTTAAGCCTTTCAGTGTAGCCAATCATATTGACCACGTGTTCGCCAACTGAATTGCCCTCAGCCATCTTGCAATCCATCACGGTCTTCATGATATCAAACCGTTCAGGCCGCCTGTTTTGCTTGTACAGAGCATCCAACTCCCGGATCATATCGCGGGCGTTAGAGAATTCAAAACATTTTTGAAGCTCTGGACTCATGCAAGCTAGCATGAGGCACTACACTAAGTTGTGATCATCATCCTTAGTGGCCCAGACATTTTGTTCCTCCACCGGGGCAGTTGCCGCCGGTTTTGCTGGAAGAGGGGTTTCAAGCACATACATTTTCTTAGCGCTCCTGAGGACAATCCTCAGGTTATGGACCCAGTCCGCATAATTGTTTCCAGTCATAGCTAACTTCTCTTTCTCTAACATTGGGCCTAAGTTGAACGGGTGTTGCGAGCCATTTGATCTACAACGGTAAACACATTCACTCAGACTTTGTTCATAACTAATTTTGCACTAATGAATAAACAATTTTATTCTAAAGTGCGCTCCCACTGAAATCAATATCTCTCATAATTGATTATGAGCGATTCAAGATCCAAATTTCAATTCAACGTCAAGGATGCATCCATCTCAAGTGACGAGAATTTCATTTGGTAGGCCAACTTGCCAATCACATCTCTATGTGACTCTTGTTCATCTTTAATTGCGTGTGTTCCGAGCTCATGACTTTCATGCCTGAAGGTCAAGACAACCAAGTGATCACGCTGCGAGGTCTCAACTCACCCGCCTCACACTTCTCTAATCGTTCGTACCCATGCATCCATGTGATACCCCGAAGAGATAGGTGTCGTGACGGTGCTACACTTGGAAAAACACTAACTACTTGATATTTTTGAAGTGAGAGATCACCCTAATAAAAAGCGACTACCGCGCAATCAAGAAGGGTGCATCAAGAGGGATAAACATCTCAGGCAATTCATAATAGCATGATATGGTATAGCCCCTTCTGAGGGAGAAGTCTTATATTTCTTCATCTTTGGCATTCGCGTCGGTGTTCACCTTCGCGAAGATTGCCATCACCTTGTCGATGCACCAGATAATATTGCTATCTCCATAGCGGATAAAATAAATGCATTACTTAAGGTTGACACGCAGGTCATTAAAGTGACAATCATATGGCTCCAGCCATCATGCCGAATCATGACACGCAGGTCATGTTAATTTACATCATATAGCCATCTCATACATAATCAAATTGAATATGAGCACTGCTATACCACATCTCATGCACATCATGCAAAACCAAGTTAGATGCCTCTAATCGGTTTATGCAAAATTTTATTTTACGTGGCTTCTAAGGTTTTGACTTAAACCGCAGCTACCAACGTCCATCATCAAGTATGCTTATTCAAGTCGCTAGATTAACATCACGGGGTGTATGAAACAAGAGATAATAAAATCTCAAGCCCCATACTGAACTTCGTCATACGCATGACCCCCGTGCACATCACATTTGCATTGCCCCTACATCTGCGAAATTTCATCTTTCTCTAACTATGGTGGAATTCAATGAACTGTTAGCACTTCGTTAATCAATCAGGATCACGGATTGCCAGAACTTTGAAACTCCACCATACCATTATTGAGATCAGAAATACGCAAAGTCCAGGGAAGCAATAAGAAAATTAGGTAACAAATTTCATCTGCTACCCGCATAAATAATTTTCAGCAATAGATCTTATCTACTACTCCCTCCATTCCTTTATATAAGGTGTATTATTTTCGGCACGGTGACCAAGACACATAATTATAGACAAGCTAGGACAAAATTACCCTTGACTAATTAGTTGATTATTGGCAAGTAAATCATTTAGCTTAGGAAAGGAAGAGATACACGCAATAGGGAGAGAAATACTTTCCTTCTATTTCTCTACAATAAGATATACATGCAATCATGGAGAAACAATTTCCTTTTTCTGGAGGGCTAAAAGAGGAATTATGAGGATTTAGAAGAAATGCACCTTACATTGTGGAATTTTATCAGAAAACAAATACACATTATATAAAGGAACGGAGGGAGTACAAAATTATATTATGCAATACCCATACATCTCCATGTATTCTAGATTGTAACCTGTATCTACGCATAGCATGGCTCTTGATGCCACTGTTGGGGAACGCGACAGAAAACAAAAAAATTTGGTACAGCGAGCACGCCCAGGTTCACTATGGAGATATCATACAAGGTTTGATCTGATCCGTACCGACTCGTAGCGCAGCGGAAGTAGAGTCGATGTAGATCGTCGGTGCAGATTCCCGTAGCTAGGATTTACAACCTCCCAACCTCGAGAATGTACTCCTCCTCCGGACAGCCCTTCAGGAGGCGGTCGGACAGTCCCCCGGACGATGTCGCGGACAGCCCTTCGGGAGGACCCTCGAAGCTCGAACGGTAACTCGGACAGCCCTTTGGGAGGACCCTCGAACAGCCCCTCGGGCAAAAGATCGAACCTACGACCTCTCTACGGGGTTGCACACATACGGTGTTAGCTATCCGACAGGGCTTCGCCATCCAGAACTAGTTCCCACCGGAACCCAAAAACAGCCTTTCGGCTCTACGAAACTATTTCGCTGGGAGGGAGAGAGAAGCCAGAAAAGTCTATGGCATGTGTATGAGAGCAAGGATGAGGTTTGGGCAGCCCCCTCACCTCCTATTTATAGGAAAACCAAGGGGTAGTGTGCCTCCACAAATTACCAAAAACTCCCATGCATTAGGTCACACATGAGGGTGTTAAGGGCAAAATGGGATGCCATGTGGAGCTCCAAGGAGCTCCACCACCCTTGGCCGGCCACCTCTTGGGGGCCCCCCCCCCAATGGGGTTGCTTCCCTTGCAAGCCTCCTCCAAGATCTTTTAAGCAAAAGCCCAAAAGAGTGGCTTTGCAAAAAGTAACCAAAAAGCACTTTCACTATTCACAAAGACATTTTTCTGCGTCCGTTAATTCCGAAAAGTTTCTGTGAGTCTTAGAATAATTCCAGTACCCACTAAAACAATTCTGAACGCATTCTGAAACATTTTCGGAACAATGTTTTTCTTCAGCGAAAAGCAACCAAAGCGGTTCCGGCAGCTCCGGAACACTTTCGGTTTCTTTCTCCGAAAAAATCCCAGAAGTTCCCAGAATCATTTTGGCACCCTCCAAGAATTTCCAGACGTGTGCCAAAACCATTTTGACTTAATGGTATACTCCGAAACAACTTTTCGGTTTTACCGAAACTCTTTCGGTGTTCTCTCTCCGGAACTCTTCCGTTGTCCCCGAAACTTTTTCGGTGACTTTCTCTCAGACTCCCTGTCTAGTGTTTAGCAGATAGATGACCCTTAAGCGTGTGACCCTATAGGTTCGGTGAAGTATAGACATGACCGGAACACCTTCTGATCAATGATCAACATCGGAGCCGTGGACACCCATATTGACCCCTATACCCACACGAATGAATATTCGAGTGAACCTCCAGTTGCCGTGTGCTATTCCTGTTGCTTCGCGATATGTTACAAAACCTGAGGTGAGATTTATCGGCATCCCCGTGGATCAACACCTTGTCCACTATGCCAGTTACCTCGTTACCGGTTTCATTCTCTTTTCTCATTTCCGCGTTCCGGGATCCCTGTGATCAAATCACATTGTGTATGGCCAGACGATGATGGATACCGTAACACCGAGAGGGCCCGAGAATATCTCTCCATCGTCGGAGTAGCAAATCCCAATCTTGAGCTATCTCATACCTTGTCATACTTTTCCGTGAACCCGTAAGCCGCCGTAATAGCCACCCAGTTACGAATGACGTTTAACAAACCCCAAAGTTCACGAAGCAAGTATGAAGGAACTCGATACTCTCATGGTCAAAGGAATTATGCAAACATTAACTTTATTTGTGTTATTAACCATTAACTTGTGACGAAGGTATCTCATAGCATAACATCAATTCGGGTCGATTCAACACAAGTGTTCTACTAACATTGTGCCCTCAAAATTGCTGGCATAGCCATGCCCATGATCAGGAAAATAGGATCATCATGCAATACTTGAGCTAGTCTTAGAGGCATGACTAGGAATACTTTTTACCGTTTATCATACCACACGTGCACATGATTTCCCTCCGAGCCTCGTGTTATTGCAGACTCGAGAATCATGGCAGTTATAGCATGGAACATAAACTTTAATTACAAACCAGGAGATAAAAAATAACTATTATTACTGCCTCTAGGGCATATCTCCTACAACTTTTTGGTGCTCCCGAGGACAATTTTGTGTCTCTCGATGAGCACATGATAGCGGTTGTGCCTCAGCTCGGGACAGACGAGAATGAGATTCTATCCGCACCATTCATGGAGAAAGAGGTGTTTGAGGCGATATCACAGATGAAGAACAATAAGGCACCAGGCCCGGATGGTTTCCCAGCAGAATTTTATAAGAAGTGCTGGTATATCATTAAGGGAGATCTTATGCCAATGTTCCATGACTTTTTTAATGGCCAACTACAGTTATTCCACCTAAACTTTGGGACAATAACATTGTTGCCAAAGAAGGAGGAGGCAGTGCGTATTGAGCAGTTCAGACCGATATGTCTATTCAATGTGAGCTTTAAGATTTTTACTAAAGTTGGTACAAACCGACTGACGCGGATTGCACATAGTGTGGTGCAACCAACTCAGACGGCTTTCATGCCGGGCAGAAACATACTAGAGGGTGTGGTTGTCCTACATGAAACACTACATGAAATCCATTCGAAGAAACTGGATGGGGTGGTCTTCAAAGTGGACTTCGAAAAGGCGTACGATAAGGTTAAATGGCCGTTCCTCCAGCAAGCCTTACGTATGAAGGGATTCGACGATTCCTGGAGGAAGCAGGTCGATTCCTTGGTACAAAAGGGCAGCGTCGGGATTAAAGTGAATGATGACATAGGTCATTACTTCCAGACGCAAAAGGGTCTAAGACAGGGGGACCCGATATCTCCTATCTTGTTCAACATAGTGGCAGATATGTTGGCAATTCTCATAGGTAGAGCTAAAGAGGACGGCCAAGTACGAGGACTACACTACAAGAAAATTTGCCTGTAGAGACGTCATAGTCCATAGCTAGTGACGTGTTATTTCATCTCTAGGCAACCATAGAGTCGACTTAGTAAAGCGTCTTTAGAGTGTCTCCCCATGGACTGTCTCAAAATATGTAGACACGCTGGCTAAGCGTGTGTACATGACATGAGACGCTATATTGAGACATTCAAAAGCGCCTCTAGATATGAGACGCTATATTGGGACGTTCAAAAGCGCCTCTCGTTATGAGACGCTATATTGGGACGTTCAAAAGCATATGTACATATGTAGAGCCATTGTGTTAGATGCGCTTATCACGTCTCTACTTGCAGAGTCGTTTCATTCATCATGGGCCCTGACCCCATTCTTATACACGCTATGTAGAGACGTTATATTCATCTCTAAATATACACAAGCTTCTTTGTAACTACGTAATATTTAACGTTAAACATTATTTGATTTATTTTGAAGTTGTATTTCATCATTTCAAATCTAGTTACTTTATCACGGCACATGCTTGTGCAGAATGACCAACAAATATTGTTATATAAAGGCATCCACCCATATCGCCAACCACATTCATAGGCAACAAATATCATTATATAAAGGGATCCACCCATATCACAAATTGTATTCACAAGCATCTCATTCGCACAATTCAATCCGTAGAAACAAGCACCTTGAGTTCAGATATGAATCAAATCAGACATTCATATGAAAGATGCAAATAATTAAGAAAAGATCATAGAATCAGAACTAAGTTTTCCTATGAAGCTAAATCCTTTACATAATACATAATATTTGTCCGTTTTAAAACTAATTCTTCTGTAGTTGATCATGGCTCCTGCAATGCACTCCTTTTGAAAATCTTGAGCTACCCTGAAAAAGAGAGATAACAGAGAAAAAATTAGAACGTAAGCTTTAAGAGTAGTGTGAGAAGAAATGTACTTTGATGAAATTGTAGGAGAGAGGTACCATACCAATGTTTGGAATTATACCAAGTGTACAGCTAGATCATGTCACTAAGAAGGCATGTATGTATGTACATACATGCATGTACATACATACATGCCTTCTTAGTGACGCGATTTAGCTCTACACTTGGTTGCAGGACCACCTTGCTTGGTCGCATTGCTATTTTCAGCATGACCAGTCTTTGATTCATGACCATCATGTGCTTTCTACAGTTGAGGCTCAGTTCAGTTGTAAGTAAATTATAGAAAACGTAGACATTGTTTGATAATAAAGCTGAAATTTCTACGCGTGCACACACACACACCCCCCCCTTAGCAATCGTGTGTTCACGTGGTGAAGATAAACTGGTGCAACCCTATTTTGTTCTCGCGTAATTGCTAGGATGCAATTCCTGGTTAGTGAAATGCTTGTCAGGTAAAGTTGATTCTGCACAGCCTTGATTGACCCTATCAAGTTTTTCAATGTGTGCTTTCTACAATTGAGGTTCAGTTTGGTTGTAAGTAAACATAGACATTGTGTGACAACGAAGTAGAAATTTATGCACTATAGACACACCTTAGAAACCATGTGTTCATGTGGTAAAGATAAATTGGTGTAACCGTCTTTGGTTGATTCTGCACAACCTTGATTGGCCCTATCAAACTTTTTAATGTGTGCTTTCTATAATTGAGGTTCAGTTCAGTACTACGTAAACATACACAAAACATAGGCTATGTTTGATAACGAAGCAGAAATTTATGCACACGCACACCTTAGCAACCATGTGTGGTAAAGATAAACCATTGCAATCCTCTTTGATTCTCGCAGAAAAGCTAGGATGCAATTCCTGGGTAGTGATATGCTTGTCCGGTAAAGTTGATTCTGCACTTCCTTGATTGGCCCTATCAGACTTCTCAATGTGTGATTTCTACATTTGAGGTTTAGTTCAGTTGTAAGTAAACTTATACAAAACATAGGCATTTTTTAATAAAAAAAGTGAAATTTATGCGCACAAACACACACACACATTAGCAACCTTTTTTCATGTAGTAACAATAAACCGGTGTGACACTCTTCGGCTCTCACACAATTGCTAGGATGTGCTTCCTGCAACTTATGGTGAACAATTGTTTTTAAGTATGAGAATAAACTAGAATATTTATTAGTGAAGAAACTATTACATCACCTGCATAGCACTCAATGGAGCATATTGCCAGGTGATTCTTCAACTATGTTATGTTATTCATTTGGGAGGTCATTGCCAACAACTCTTTCGTTGAGATCAACCTGAAACAAGAACATGGTAATAATATATTAATACTCATACTTTTATCTTTGCAGAAAGAAATGTGGTTTAGATACCAACTTCATCACTTCCTGCGGTTACAAATCCATTTCTCCTATCCTTTCCAGGGAATTTTTACTTCAGGAATGAACGCATCATAGCAAACTCATCTGTCATGTTTTCTACATTTTCTTCTAGTGCCTGCAGTGCAAATTGAACATTTTCTTCTTTCTCAGAATGCTGAACAAAAGGCAGTCCCTGAGACACTCATCCGTCATGTTTAGGCTTCGAAGCTCTCGAGGTATCCTCAACATAATATCTTTTCCAAACAATATTAAAATCATATGTTAAGGTCGTGCATAGAAACATATTGATACAAATTGATGATACAGAGAATCTACTTCTAGCAAATGGTACAGGTTGGATAGAAACATATTGGTACATATTTTTAAAGAGAATCTACTTCTAGCAAATGGTGCAGATTGGATTCCAACCATGAATAAGGTGATCTTCCGGCAAAAATGGCCTATACAAGCCATGTAATTGAAAAGGGAATGCTAGGAGGTTCCAACAGAGCTTTTGCAGTACCAGGAATATCTGTCTCGGGTAGACAATAATGAAGCTGTAAAATACAAGATATCTGAAGAAAATCTAGTTGAATCAAAACTAACGAAATAGTGGTACTGCACAAAGATGAGAGAGGAAATAGGACAGAATAAAATTACTACAAAATAACAGAGTATGCAGCCTGCACAACCAAACAATATGATGTTTTATGCTCCAGCGTAAATGGACTGTGAGGTTATTTGGCCAGTCTATCTAACACCACTTGTACTACTGTTGAGTCTTGCCATGTAAAATTTGATTGGACCAAACAGTTGCTCAAATATTTTTAAGAAAATCTGTCTGAATTGAATTCTAGTCAAGCAAACAATTCAACAAACACTTAGCGTGCATTGCCTACAGGAAGGAAGTAGCGAGACAAAGGAGAAGAGGATCGAGACATGAGATGCATAAATGAAGGAGACCACTTTGGTTGATCTAATGATAAAACTGTAGGGGCTATGGGAATCAAGGGATCACCTGCTTGATGTGGTGGAGGTTGCATATGCTGGATGGAGGCGAGAGCTGCTTGCGGGGCGGTGTATCGACGGAACACGCGGTGGAACCTTGGGTGAAGGATGAGACCAGCGTGGATGCGGCTTCGTGATGGTGAGGACGAGGTCGGGAGGAGCACGACTTCTTGACGGTGATGACGACGGACGTTGACGGGCCGAGCGGGTCCAAGTAGCGAGCTTGTTGATGGAGGAAACCGGGAGTCCGCAGCGGGCGGACCTAGCGGCGGAGGGAAACGCGTGAGGGTGAGGCTGCCACTGCGCGGGGTGCGGGATTGGGCGGCGCGAGGGATGGTGATGGCGACGCAGATTGGAATCTGGAGGTTGGATAATGGGGAGGTGGGGGAGTTGGCACTGAGGAAAAATATTCAGCGATATATGGAGATAGAAAAGAGAGACACGGGAGTTTGCGCGGCAAAGAAAACAATTTGTACCGCCAAAATTTTTTTAGAGCGAAATTAGTCTGGGAACGTCAAATTTTGGTTATTTGGTTAAGTGGAAATAGTTTTGGAGCGCCAAAAGGAGTTTGGTTATTTGGTAACCAAACTAAAAATATGGATAAATATTTTTTTGAGGTGTTTATTTTATTGGATAAATCCGTACTCTTTGTTCTTTTCGCCAAAAAGGATCAAACTTAAATGTCCGCGTACATTTCGAACTTATATGGACGCGCATACGGGAGCCGTTCATTCAACACTATACCCTAAATGTCCGCGCACATTTCGAGCGTAAATTGAACCAAATGAAGAAATTTCACGCAAACCAAACGAGTTTCATGCAAACCGGATAAAAGTTTGACATATATTTACATAAACTAGGCGATATTTCGTCTGTTCAACTGAAATTAGAGAAAAATTTCGCGAGGTAGTGGACGATAACCTCCTATGCGTGGACGCATTGACCAGCTGGTTGCTGATGTGGCGCCGACGTCTCCGCGGTGGTCCTGGACCGGTCGCGGGCCCAGGCCTCCGCGTGGTCGGGGTGGCGGCGAAAAACCCTTGATCCAGGCCCGTCCTTCCTTTCTCGTGGCGGCAAGGCAAGGTGAAGGGCGGCTCTAGATCCTTCACCGAGGTTGCGGCGGTTCCTGTCATGGCGGGCGCTGAGGGGCGCGACTTCCGTGGTGACAAACGCGAGGCCTTAGAAGCGGGACGTGTTGACCGTGGAGCCGGCTGAGGTGCTGGTCGCAGAGCAGGCCGTGTCGACCGCGACCGAAGCAAGTACTATTGGAAACGCGACGACGGTGGCGACCACAACAACACTTCCTCATCCAACGTCGCCTCGGCTTCTGACGACACGTCGCGCTGGGATGCGGCGGCAGCGGTGGACCACCGAGATCCCAAGTCTTGGGGCTTTTGGGTGGAGAAATCCCAACCCTCGTCTAGCTTTGGCGGCAACAACGGTGGTCGTCAGCTATCCCCGCCACCTTGTCGTCCTCAGGGAAAAAAGAACTCTACTCAGGTGCATCCTAGCAAGAACTTTTGCACTTGCCCTATCTGTAAATCTTCTAAGGACCTTCCTGGTCTATGCCTCCAAGCTTTCTACGAGCGTTGTAGTAAGCTAGGTCGCCTCACTTCCCTCTACACTGAATTCCTGCCATGGGAGTGCATTCCTGTTTATTCAGAATTTGTTCAATTTTTTTAGAAATGTCGAAAGGTCCAAAAAAGGTTCTCTCCTTTTCAAAAATAAAATCTCACTTTTTCAAAAAAAAAATTGCATTTCATAAAAATGATTAAACATTACAAAAATGTTCGTTTGTTTGAAGAATTTTCTCAAAAAATTGAATTTTTCACATTTGAAAATACATTTTATCATGTTTTCTTGAAGAACTGAATGTAAAAAAGCGCTTGAAAAAATCGGTTTGCTAGAGTGTCAAGTGCTATGACACTCGATTTGCTAGAGGGGAATGGGCTGGCCCAACCAGAGGGGGTGCCATGTGCGAAGTGTCAACATTTTGGCGCATGTCACACGAGCGCTCCCGTTGCGTTGGGACCCCCTATTTGGCAACCTGCGTGCCAGGGATCAAGCGAACTAGCAGCCCCAGCTAACCCATGTGCCCTTTTTGGCCAGCCCATGTATGGGGCAGGATGCCCACTTTTTTCTCATTTTGATTTTTCTGTTTTCTGTGTTTTTCTTTTTTCAAATAATTCAGGATTTCAAAAAAGTTTTGAATTTCAAAACAAATTGCGAATTTGAAAAAACAAAGTGTAAAAATCATAAAATGTTCATGAATTCCGAAAATATTCATGGTTTTGAAAAATGTTCAAGAAATCCTCCAATGTTCGTGATTTTGAAAAATGTTCACATATTCAAATAAATGATAAAAGCTCATGGATTAAAAAATTGTCTATTTCAAAAAATGTTCAGGAATTTGAATTGTTCAAAAATTGCAAAAATATGCATAAAGTTAAAAAAGTATTCAGGAACTCCAAAAAAAATGTTTTGTCAAAAACAAATAATGTTCCTGAATTTCAAATTTTCTTCCCAAATTTAAAAAAATATTCGCTGGTTCAAAACAATTGTTACCATGTTCCAAAAAATGATGGCGATTCAAAAAAAATGGTCATGTATTTGTTTTTTTCATGATTTCAAAAAATGCTCATGATTTTGCAAATGTTCAAAAATTTAAAAGATAATCGAATATAGATAAAAAATAATGAAAATTTCAAAATGAATAAATAGGAGAAAGAAAACTAAAAACAAAAAGGAAAACAGAAAAGAAAAAAAGTTAAAGAGAAAGAAAAAAAGGAAAAAGAAATAACCGAAAGGAAAAAATTGTTCAGGAAAGGTTCTAGAAACATCCCAAAACCATGGGCCAGGCCATAAGAATATAGCGCATGTGTTGGGTACACGGCAGGTCGCTCGGTAGCGACTTGCATGCCAAATAGGAGCCACCCGTTGCGTTGGTCTTTTGTGTGGGGGGCGTCTATGTATTGCTCGTGTGATCCCTATAAAACATGTCGCCTGGAACGCACTGTCAGATGGGCCAAGCCCAGTGCACGCGACTATATGCCCCAGGCGCACCTAACAAACACATAAACAGTTTTGTTTTTTTAGATCAGTTTTTCATGTGGTTTTTCTGTTTCTTGGCCTATTTTTTCTCCTGGTTTTCCTGTTACAGTATTAGTTTTTACTTCTTTTAAAGTGTTCATTATGTATTGAAAACAAATTTTAGCAGTGTAAAAACAATGTTAAACGTGTATAAAAAAATGTTTGTCGTGTGTACAAAAAATGTACAACATGTACGAAAAAGTTAGACATCAAAAAATATATTTGAAAAAATATAATCATATATTTAAAATATTAAAGTGTATAAAAAGTTGTTCCTGACGTATACAAAATAAATGTTACTAATGTATACAAAAAAAGTACAATATGTATACATAAGGTAAACATGTGTTTGAAAAACGTAGTCATGTACTAAAAAATGTTAAACATGTATAACAAATGTTTATGGTGTATACAAAAAGAATAATAATGTGTATGAAAAAGAAATAGACATCAAATATATATTGTAAATAGTGGAAATCATGTATTTGAAAATGTTTAAAGTGTATAAGAAATGTTTCATATGTATAAAAAAAGTATAATATGTACGAAAAAAGGTAGAAAAAATATATTTGAAAATGCTTAACATGTATAAAAATGTTTTTTAGCAATATGAAAAATGTTCAGTATGTATAAAAAGAAGTAAACATTAATACATTTATAAAAAAATTAGTCATGTCTTTGAAAAATATTAAATATGTATGGAAAAATGGTCATATTGTATATGAAAAATGTACAATAAGTATGAAATAAAAGTACACATGTAATAAAAAAACTAAGAAAACCGATGAAAGAAACAAAGTATATCATAGAAAATCAATGAAAGAAACAAGGTAAATAATAGGAAATCGAGAAAGAAAAAAGAAACCCAGAAAAAATGTATACGAAGAAAAACCAAGGAAACCGAAGAAAAACCAAAGGAAAATAGAAAAAATGAAAAAAAAATGAAGGAAAACTGAAGAAAACCCTGCAAAACAGGTAAACAGAAAAACTATGCTATTGAAAAAGGGCCGATCCTGTAGGGCACAAGCCGGAGGCGAGACCGAACTCGCCCCGCAATGGACGATATATAGCTGTATGGGACGTGCTATTTGACGCTGATTGCGTCAAATTGGAAGATATTCACACGACTGGGCTGACCCATTGAGGCCGCACACTTGAACGGTATCGAACATGCCACCTGCAGTTGGGGGCTGTTTGGTTCGCTACCTGAGCTACTTGCCTGAAAAAATTGAGCGCTCTCGTTACTTCAGCCTGCCAGGCAGCCTGAAAAAATGTTCGTTTGGTTCATTCCGCCTTAGTCAGGCCTCCTATTTTGGTGGCCTGGCTCCGGCTAACTACGTGTCGGAGATGCTCAGGTCAGGCTAGTCGAATGGTGCTTAGGCACCAACCAAACAAGGTGCGAGCAATTGTCAGGCTTGCCCCTGGCCAGGCAAATTCCTCTCAGGGTAACAACCAAACAACCCCTTGGTAACTGAGAGTTGCTAGCCACATGAGTTGATGTTGGTCAGCGACGGATTCACAACGTAAAATAATGAGAACAAACTGTAGCGGTAGATAATATTTTTTAATTCTTTTGAACATTTTTTGAATATGGTGAATAACATTTTTAGAAAATAACATTTTTTGGATAAGATAAAGTTTTTTCGACATTTGTGAACTTTTTTTAATTTTGAACAACTTTTGGAAATTTCAAACATTTATCAAAATTGTGAATAATTTTCTAGAAAAAGAAAAATTCTTGTACTCCCGATCATTTTAGAAAAAATAGATCTCTGTCTTGGGGAGCGCAGCGGTGTGAGATCTACGGGAGTGGGCGAGCGACGGCAGCTTGAGAGCTCTTGTGGGGCCAAACGGAGGCGGGAGGCCGGCGGCTGGTGCCGAGGCGCCGAGGGGCGGCGGCGCTAGCTGCTCGTATATCTTTTTCTTTTTAGGGAGCTGCATGTCACAAAGAGGTAAAATAATATACATCAGCCCTGCCATACGACGACTGATCAGATTGCGTCGTGTGAAAATCGTACCTGCTTTCATCGTACATAGAGGAATTCGCAATATACACAAATGAACATTATAGAGGGGATGATTAACGCGACAATCAAATAACAAAGTATTATTCAAAGTTTAGTATAGCTAATTTTAATATCTATCCGAGTTACGAAAATATGAGTATTCAAAGTTTTCTTCAGAATAGAGTCGCACATTAAAACGTCTCATAAATCGTCTGGAAGAACAGAGTCGCACATTAAAATGTCTCACAAATCGTCTCTAAGAATAGAGACACACATTAAAACGTCTCACAAATCGTCTCTAAGTTAATTAAAATTAAATACTTATTTCTTTGAACGCTACTTACAATAAAAAAGTTTGTGGCGCTGCGTAAACGTCTTAAGAAGCGTCTTTAGGTCGCTAGTGTTCAAGGGCATAGAGACGAATAAAAAAGCAACCCAGGAAAAGCGACCATATGTGGTATTTTTGTTGTAGTGCTAGTACCACATCTTGTGGATGGTGGGGTGTCCATATTACAATACGCTGATGATACTATTATTTTCATGGAATATGATCTGGCTAAAGCTAGAAACATGAAACTGGTGCTATACCTGTTCGAGCAATTGTCGGGATTGAAGATAAATTTTAACAGAAGTGAATTGTTCTGTTTTGGGAGAGCCAAAGATGAACAAGATGCTTATAGAAAATTGTTCGGATGTGAACTGGGAACCCTACCGTTTAGTTATCTGGGCATACCAATTCACCATCGCAAGCTTTCTAACAATGAGTGGAAGTGTATTGAAGATCGATTTGAAAAAAAAATAAGCTGCTGGAAGGGTAAGCTTATGTCTTGTGGGGGTCGGTTGGTACTGATAAACTCAGTGCTCACAAGTATGCCGATGTTCCTTTTGTCTTTCTTTGAGGTACCTGTAGGGGTACGAAAAAGGTTAGACTTCTATCGATCACGATTTTTTTGGCAATGCGATGAAATAAAGAGAAAGTACAGGCTCACTAAGTGGGATATCATTTGTAGACCGAAGGACCAGGGTGGGCTCGGGATTGAAAATTTAGAGGTAAAGAATAGATGCCTGCTCAGTAAATGGCTGTATAGGCTTTCTGTTGAGACCGAAGGCACGTGGGTACAAATTTTGCGTAATAAGTACCTATAATCTAAGACCTTGGCTCAGGTTACCGTTAGACCCAGTGATTCACCTTTCTGGAAAGGGGTAATGAGGACGAAAGCAGCCTTCTTCCATAAGACTAAATTCATCATTGGAAACGGTAACTCGACTAGATTTTGGGATGATACTTGGTTAGGGGAGACGCCTTTAGCCACACAATATCCGTCTCTGTATAATATTGTACAGCGTAAGGAAGCTTACGTTGCTACAGTTTTACAGTCCACTCCTCTAAACATTCAATTTCGGAGATCTCTAGTAGGAGACCGATGGGACGCATGGATACATCTGGTGCGGAGGTTGCTGGATGTTCACCTCTCTGATGAGCCAGATACTATTCACTGGAGACTATCTGTGAACGGAATATTCTCATTGAAATCTATGTATGTAGACTTAATTGACTCTGGTCCAATCCCGAAATCGATACATATTTGGAAGATAAAAGTACCTTTAAGAATCAAAGTCTTCATGTGGTTTGTTCACAAGGAGGTGATTCTGACGAAGGATAACTTGGCAAAGCGAAGATGGGAGGGTAGTCAACGATGCTGCTTATGTGACCAAGATGAAACTATAAAACACCTCTTTCTCGATTGTCCGCTTGCCAAACTATTGTGACGTTCGATTCATATAGCCTTTAATATCACCCCTCCAAACAGTATTCACACGTTATTTGGGACATGGCTAAATAGAGTGGAGCTAAATACTGCGAGGCATATTCGGATAGGAGTATGCGCATTAATTTGGGCTATATGGAACTGCAGAAATGATATGGTTTTTAACAGACAAACTCGTATAAATTTTTTGCAGGTTATCTACAGGGCCACTACTTGGATCCATACGTGGTCGTTACTCACTCCTGCGGAAGCCAGGGAGCCTTTGGTTACTGGGTCTATCCGATGAGAGATGGTAGCTCGGGATATCTACAACCGGTTTGGATGACGGTCCAATAATAGGCTAGGTGTTTAGTCATCTCGTCCTATTTTTGCCGGTTGTGGTAATTTTTTTCATTTTCTTGCTTTTTTTTGCTCTGAGTGAGCTTGTACTGTACCACAGACCTTTTGGACATCTTGCTTAATAATATGGCTGTATGCATCATTCTGATGCAGAGGCCGGGGGTAATCCTCTTTTTCTAAAAAAAAAAAGATATCTAATACTATGAAGCTGGTTGTTCGTTTTTCAGCATCACCATGCTCATGTTGATATAAAGCCCATGCCTATCGATTCCATAGCTAAGTTAGCCAGAGTCTTTTCATTTTTATCTGGTGCATTCACCATTTTACATGCATATATGCCGTTTGTTAGATGTATGCATTTTGTTTGTGTGATACATCATTCTTGTGGAAAAATTTATAGTGCCGTGTCGTGCTTCAAACTTGATGTGTGGCTTCAATTAGAAACTTTATCTTTTTAGTTTGCCTGCACATTCAGTTAAACACAACAATCAGTAGCAGATGAACAACATTAGTTGTCTGCTTCAATTGTTCCAGGCTTTTCTGTTGCAGTAACCACATGTAATGTTTTTATACCCTTTTCCATTTCTTTGTCTTTGCAATGTTATTCGAGATTGTGAACTAGTGAAGACTTGCCTGAAACTAATGGGATGATTGCAGCAGCCGAGTTGACTGAAGTTCAGCAAATCGTTTAATTTATTTACCTGACACTATTGGGGGGGCCTGTATGTACTAAAGTTCAGCTAGTAGTTTAATTCATTTACTCTGGTGCTGTCATTGAGTTAATAGCTTTTTGTGTTGCTTCTTTTCTCAGGGCCATGTGCTCCTTTAACTGGTGTAGAAATATTGCTGATTCTCGAACAAGGTAATGTCATCTCCTATGAAAATTAGCTGGTGATTTGCCTGTCCCTCAGTCTCAGTTGCAGGCTTCTGCTGTATACAGAAGGCTCCTCCTCTTTTGGTCATTGATGATGTGGCTGATGTATGTCTCCCCAATGACAGATACTTTGGCACCATATTATAAGAAAACTATGCTCCTTCCATTGAGCCTGGGTGGTTATGTTCAAATCACCTTTGGCAGTGTATCGTAAGAAAAACATGATTCTTCCATCCTGAGGTTGGGTGGTTATATTCATATGCTATTCGTGTGCCTATGTTAAATGATGTATTTCTGTGTTGTTAAGATCGTTAAATCATGGAATAGATACAGATAAAGAGTGAAATAGGGAACTAGGGCTAATAAACATTAGGTGTACCATAAAGGGAAAGTTGTGGTGGACCACTCTAATAAAGATAAATTTGTTTTTGCTATGAGATAGCTTCCACATCAGACCAAAATAGAGAATATAGAAGATCACTTATGGTCAGCTTTACATGTTATGTTCATCTGACTCTGACTTTTGATTTAACTGGTCTATCTGATCAGTCCAAGGCTGGTGTTTATAGCTAGCATCCTTCTCCGGATGCTTTTCCCATGGTGTTAGTAACCTTCATGTACATTCAATCCCGTCATTCCAGCCTCATTGCTCTGCCCATGTTGATGATCATCTCGAGGACTGTCATTTTTCTGTTCTTGATTCCATGTTAGGAATAAGACTGTGTACCTTTATGAAAACCCATAAACTGACTTCGGAATTTGCACATTAGTTTAAGGCTGATGCTCATTGTATTTTTTGGAACGATCGCGCCACGCACGAATGGTGCATATGAATATAGGATGACTCAGTTGTGTAAATGTTTAGATAGATCTCAAGTACAAGTAACAATGTGGGCAGCTCTGCCTTTCTTTCTCAGAACATTTTGCTTGTTGTGATTATATATTATTGTTAGTAGCATCCACCTCTGCAGAGTTCTGCTACTTATTTTCTTTCTCTATGTTCACAGTTGTTGATAATTGCTCAACTAGCAATTGATATATAACATCATCCTGGGGATTGTTACATTTTGCAGTGTCACTTTTTATATGTGTGCCCCTTCTCCAGCTGACTGGAGCTGCGCTGAACGACCATGTACTGAACCATCTCCATGGGCTGGCCAACCTGTGATCGATCCTGCCGCAGAATTCGTCCATAGCAGAGAACATGTACAGTCAAGTGCAGAGAAAGTACATGGGCAGAGAAAGTGCAGACAAGTTCGGAGCTGGTTTTCGGTTGAAGCTTGAGAGTGGTAATCGTCCGGAGCATGGGATTCACATCGAAAACGGTCGGTGCACTCATTCTGAAGAAGAAGAACTGGCATTGCCGTGATCTCACTAACGAGAACGAAGCAGAGTTGAAGTTGCATGTTTGCTGCTACACACACCCATGCTGTTGACAGAACCGATGATGGATTCTGAGGGAAAGAATGATATGTTCATATCATCTAACGGATCTGCTGCAGCCACTGCTACAGTAAGCAAGTGTTGATCACCATAGCCTGAACCCAGTTTCCCTGTGTCTTCTCTTCAGTAAGCAAACAGTTCGACGTATGTTTGTACGCATCGGACCTAAACTAGTGCCTCCAAGGGCTTGGAGAATACATACTATGTATGTGAGCCTACACCAACAGAGCAAGCACCGTGAAGAAAGCTGTTGCTGAGGGTAGGATGGATGATTTCCCTAGTTGTCGTGCCATGACTGTTATCTGTCTTTGATTTGGACAGCGTTTGTAGCTCGGGTGTCTGTCTCTGTCTCTGTGCGTGTGCGTGGCCGTGGCCGTGGGTCAGTGAGTGCTCAGATTCCCGGCCCTCTCTCCCTCCACCATCCCTACACAAGCGTACCTACATACTGTAGGTTCATTGCATTGCTTAGCATCAAACCAGTAGCATTAGTACAAAGATCTATGTAATCTAGTATTTGACACTCATCCTACACAAACGATTGTAAGATATCAAGGAGAAAATTGGCTATTTGCCACTTTCAATATCAGGCTTCGCAAAAATGCCACTATCAAGATTGACCTCGGATAAATGCCACCCAGCTCGTGTGTATTTTGATTAACATGTCATTTTTCCTTTTCCCATTGCTTTTCCTTTTGTTTTCCATTTTCTGGCACCTGAAAGGACCAAAGTGCCCTTGGATCTTTCAACCTTATCCGATGCGTTTGTGGGCTGGTTGGATGGGCATTGCTTGAGGCTAGCTAGCTCGTCCTTGTCATCATGTCGCTGATGCTTGCCCGCGCCACCGCAGCTCGCCGCTGTAGCTTGAGCGCGCCCGTGTGAGCAACCACAGGTTGCCGCCGTTGCTCGCCCACACCTGCGCGCGCCACCGCAGCTCGCCTTGACCACGCCGGTGTGAGCATCCGCAGGTCGCCGCAGGTACTCGCCCACGCCTACTCGCGCCGGCGCAGCTCACCCTCATCTTGCTGATGCCTGCGCGAGACAGTGCAGCTCGCCGCCGGTGCTCGTGCACGTCTGCACGTGCCGGCGCAGCCTCATGGGTGCCTGCGCGAGCCACCACAGCTCGCCGCCGGTGCTGGCCCACACCAGCGCAGCTCGCCCTCCCCTTCGTGCGTTGGCGCAGCTCGTCCCGAGAGCCAAGACATGCGAGGGCGGCGTTGAACAGCAGCTCCAATGGCGTGATGGCAGCACCGGCTGGAGGAGATGGATGCGTGCACATGTTCTGAAGATGGAGATGCAAGTCTGAAGATGGAGATGCAAGCAACCTGTAAGTGACGTTTGCTCTAGTCTTTTACTTGAATCTTGCATTGCAATTTGGCAGTTACATGTATCTAATCATAGTGTATGTATAGCCAGTATGTATACCTTCTTGTGCTATCATTAGAAATTTGTCTAGTACCGTCCGGAAAGATTGGGTTCCATGTCGCCACTGCATTGTGGAGCGGCACGTGGCGTCGACGAAATCGGCGGCGTCAAGAAGATAAGTTTCACGCGGCATCAAGGAGATAGGGGAGGCGTCCAGAGATTGACACAAGACATGGATGCAGCAAGCACGTTATTTTTACCAAGCAGGGAGCAGGTCAGGGATGATGGCTGCACGCTCGTCTGTTTCAAGTAGCTGATCGGATGCCAAGTAGAGTACGTGTAGATAACATCAGGGGCAGTTTAGTCTTTTCTAGTGTTTGTAAATGGGAAAAGGATCATTAGAAATATGTAAAAGGGCGGAATGGCATGCTAATCAAAGTACACACGAGCTGGGTGGCATTTTTACGAAGTCAATATTGACAGTGGCATTTTTGCGAAGCCTGATATTGAAAGTGGCAAATAGTCAATTTTCTCGATATCAAGGTAAGCACTACTACTAGCACATCTCTAGTGTGAAGAAACCGAATTCGAAGTAGGGGAAGCATCATGCATTGGACTTTGGGGAATTAAGCCGTGGAATGGAGCCATGCATTGCACATTGCGGGCTGCATCAATCCCGCTACACTCAGTCAGGACTCAGGACCCCATAAACTCTTACTTTGTTAAGGAAAACTGCAAAATGGCAGAGCACGGGAGATGGTTGATTACCGATCAGGTTCAGTCTGATCTCATGGAAGAAAGCTTTCTGTACATCTGTTCTTGGGGAATATCCAAGGAAACACAACATATGAAGCTATAAGACAGCGGTATAAAAGTGCTTGTGATTGATGTTTGACTGGCATTAAGTACCTAAGACCGCTTGTCTCGTGACGGAAGGATGCATTGTAGCAACAGATATGGCAGGGGCACCCTGATAAAAAACAATATGGGTGTCAGGAACAAATAGTAGAGGAAAATACAAATAATAGGGTATAAAAACAACAAAGAAGAGATCATAAAAAAGACTGAACCTAGCTAACAATAGTGATGACTGTTAGTGCATGTACTCCAAGCTAAACACAGGCATGGTACATGTTCAAGACCTGTTCGGTAGTTCAGTGTTGCTTCAGTCAGAAGAAGGAACGTATATATAGAACGTGGCCTTGCAGAATGTAACAAATAACAATACCCAGGATAATGTTATGTCAGATACTAGTTGCTCAGGTCCTCACAACTAGCAGTAAGAAGAAATTGCACGCAGAGAAGGAAAACAAGCAGCAGAATTTTGCAGAGGTGAACACAACAGGACAGCAAAATATTCTCAGAAAAAGGCAGGACAGTCCACGGCATTACTTGTACCCGACATGTATCTACAAATTTATTTAACCGAGTCATCATATGGACCATTCATTCATGACGTGATCTTTCTAGAAAAGACAACGAGTATCATAGCAGAAAGCAGGTGAGGAGGCCACGCCCACGGCTGCCGCGGAGTCGTTTGAGAGCCATCCGCATGGACGGCCTTTGCTGCGGATCCACAATGGTGCAATCCACACCCAGCCTGAACACAGTTGCCATCTCCTCCATGTACCGCGCTTGATCTGGGATGTCCCTGCCCACGGCATTCTGGAACGCTTCCTGTTGGTTTGCCATCAGTTCAGTGAAGTTGTTTCGTGCCCAATTCGCCAAATGACCATCCGCTCCAGCTTCATTGGCCATCCGCCCCGTGACGAGCTCCAGCAGCAGCACTCCATAGCTGTAAATGTCTATCTTCTCCGTCGTTGCCCCATCCCATATTCTGCAGTTAATCATTTATAGTACTAGTTAAAAGACCAAGCTAGTTAAGACTGAAACCCATGTAATAATGAAAAGTTAAAACAGAATTCCATTTCATGCATCGATCACGCCAAACGTACCTGGAGCTGCGTACCCAAAGTTACCAAGAGGCAGGTCGGCGATGGGCAACGGTTGGTCGAGCTCGGCCATGTTCATCTGTGCAGCACCAAAGCTGGCTATAACGACCTTGAAATTCTGATCAAGCAAGATGTTTTTAGAGTTGATGTTGTGGTGGACAAACGGTCTGTTGCATCCGTGGTGCATGTGACGGGGCCCTTTGGCCACGCCAATGGTGATGGACTTTCCTCTGATACATATGCCGCCATCTCACCGGCCGCATATGCCCCCCTTCCTCTGATGCAGCCAGTAGTGAAGGTTGCCATTCAGCTCGAACTTGTAGACGAGCATCAGCGCTTCATCCCTCTGGATGAAACCTAGGACTTTGATGATGTTGTCGTGACAGATGGTGGTTAACAAGAGCATCTCTGACTCGCAGCGGTTCTTGACATTGTCGTCCACTTGCAGTGCTGGGTTCATGTTTTCGAACTTCTTGAGGATCAGACTAGCGGGAGGACCGATGCCATGAACGGGCTGAACATGGACAATATACTGTTTGTCTTCCTGTCTCCTTCTGCTGGCCCACACCATTGTCCTGCTGTTCTCAGTGAGGCTTTCCACTATGCCTTCTTCATAGTCAGTAGGCAGCGTCTTCATGTCAAGGGTGTATCAACCTGCAGACACATTATTTATCAGTATCCACTAGTGCTCCCTCGATTATATACATATGAAAACTGCTGAGAGATAAAGAGAGATGCATGTTGATAATTAGAGCCAAAAGAGGTGAGGGGCGTTTTGGCTCCTGGGCTCAGGGAAAAAAATTTCGTAAAGAATTCAAAAACTATTAAAAAAAATCCTTTTTTGTGTGAACAAAGATGACTGAGTGCTTGATCTCCGTGCAAAATTTCAAATCATTTGGACATGTGAGGAGCTCTCAGCAAAAAAGACAAAATTCGGGTGTCTGAGAAACTTTTGAAAATCACACTGTTCATGCCTGATTTTGTCTTTTTTGCTGAGAGCTCGTCGAATGTCCAAATGATCTAAAATTTTACACGGAGTTCATGCACAGGAGCATCTTGCACCACAAAAAAATTTGGAATTTTTTGAACAGCTTTTGTATTCAAAACCGGTGCACTGTTCATCGGGCTCATCTGAGCCCGGGCGCAGAGAGGGAAAAGAGTAACTAGTTTGACAGCCAAATGCTGACAGCAAACGACATAGGTCTGTGAATCTTAAGAATTTGTGTGCCTTCTGAGACTGGCCTTTTGACTCCCGGGTATACCGACACCCCACTATCCACATCATTTGTGTTTGTTCAATTTCTCTCGAGATCTGGACCACTGCCTGCTACTCCCTTCTGTTTTACATCGAACACGGACAGCAGGGATCAGGGACATGCCTCTGGGCAGTCACGCCGTAACATGCGGCCACCCATCCAGCGCTCATTCAACATCCAACGGCCATCAGCGACCAAAGCGAAAAAAGCCAACACTTGGCAGTTTTTTGCATGGAGATGCTCACACTATTAGTTTTCTGTACACTGCTCCCAAACTACTTCCGCATGCGTATGTATACAGGTGAAGAATACGTCCGCATGCGGCATGAGAATACATCAAGTATCCACCCACGCCTACGTATGTATACAGCGAGGCATGGCAGCGGATCTGACTCCGACCACTCCGGATCCGTCGACTGGGTTGTCGTCCCATGCGCGATGGAGGAGGCTATGGCCGTCCGCATTACCCTCCGCCGCTCCCGGGAGTAGTGTGCCTGACCGATGTCGGGATCTGTCCAGCGCAAATCCATTGCGTCGGTGCAACGGGCGCTCGGATCCGCCGGGGCTGGAGGCCCGCGGTCCGTCAGCCACCCCATCTTCTGTCCGCCGGCGTATGAGTGCTACAGGGACCGATGTGCCCGCCGTGGGAAGGAGATGATGCAAGTGGCCGAGGACCGCCTCGCTGCCGACATTGTGGAGGCGGAGGCGGAGGATGTGGCGGCGCGCGCTGCCGCAGAGGTGGAAGCCATCCATGTCCACATCCTATAGAAGTGGTAGAGGAGGAACACACGCGCCCTCGCCCGAGAGCGAAACTGGGCGATCCGTGCCATGGCCGGACTGCCCCCCAAAGAGGAGAAGGAGGACAGCGACGGGTCTTGGAGCTCCGGCGATGAGCATCTGGCTTGATCCATATTGTGTTTTCGAGCGCTACTTCCACGAGAAAGACGGCAAATGCGCCGGGTAGGACAAGAGCAAGGGCAGATGTGGATGATCTTTGTCCATAGCTAGTATGTAGGTAGAACATGCCGATTTTTGGTAGTTCAATGGCGTGTGTTAATGTAGTAGCCGGACGATTTTTGTTGCATCGTAGAGATAGTTTACATTGCATGTCTTTGTATGGATTTGAGGTATCCGGTTGTGCAAACGAAAATTTGAGATGTGACCGGTCACTGTCTACGGACGCGCCCGGGCGTGCTCACGGGTGTTTGAGGGCCAAATTTGATGCGTCCGGCTGTAGATGCTTTAAATTGTTCAATTTTTATTTCTTTGATGTTCCTGCACGTTCAGTCTAGTTGTTCCTACCCGCAAAAAAAAGTCTAATTGTTCCTATTAAAACTTATTTTTCATTACTAGTACTTCTTCTAAATTTTTTTGCAACGTGGAGAGCACTTGAGGCCATTTGGTTTGGTGGCTATCCACGGGAGGGATAGGGATAGGATACTGGTCGTTTGGAAGAGAGGATGGCAGGGATGAGGGCAGCCAGATTTTTGGAATATTCTCTCAATGTGCTGGCTGCCGTTAGCAACGGAAAAATGCCGGATGAGGCCAACCACCTCGCTCGGGCGCGCGATTCTCTGCCCCACGAAGCGTTTTCTCCCGTATATACTCTCTCTCTCTCTCTCTCTCTCACCCCTTTCTTCTCCTTAACCTTATCCATCCCACGACAGCAGCGGCAGCGGCGGCTACAAAGTACAAACACGCAGCACTCGACGGCGGCGCAAGGTCAGTGCATCTCCTCCTCCTCCCTTCCTCCCTCCCTCCCTCCGTCTCTCTCTCCTCTTACTCACACACACACGCACACACATCCGGGATTCTCTCTCCTCTCTCGGCGCTGGCGGTAATGGTGGCGGCAGCCGTGGCTACAACGAATGGTGGCGGCAGCCTAGCTCCTGGCCTAGCTTCTCGCGTCTCTCTCTCTCTCTCTCTCCCTCCCTCCCTCTCTCTCTCTCTCTCGTGTATCCCTCCCCAAGTTTTGTTTTGTTTCAATGGTTTGATTGTTATACAACGGGCATGGTTGTAATGATGATAGTTGGACAGTAAGCAAAATTTGCTAATTTTTATGGACAGTGAATGTGGTTATGACGATGCCTGCTGGACAATCAGGAATATTTGCAAATGTTTAATTACAGGCGGCTGCTACGCGTAAGCCGGATGATCTTACAAAAAGATCGTCCGCCTGCGCAGCCATCTGATTGAGGCTTGCGTGGCCGTTGATTGCAGGCTCGCAGCACACTTCTTCCTTTTCTCGTTTCCCCGTCCTCCTGTTGATCGCAGGCACTACCCAGTCGCTCCAATCCTTCCCCAGCCGGCAGTGCAGTGCCGCCGTTCGCCTGAGTGTTGATTCTGGTCGCACCACAATGTTCCAATGCAACATCCGGCGACCCGTCGATGCTCTAACGCAGTAACGCCACGCAGCACCGAGCGCGCGACAGCCTCAACGCAACACCTCCGGCATCCGACGAAGCTCCATTTGCAGTCCCCCGTGGAGCTCCATTGCATCACCATCACAACTTCCGCAGCTCCGGCGAAGCTCCATTGCGACAACGACTGTGCGGCAAAAGCTCCGACGCACCCCGGCGAAGCTCCATTGCAACCTCGGCGAAGCTCCATTGCATCACCATCACAACTTCCACAGCTCGGGCGAAGCTCCATTGCGACGCGGACGGTGCGGCAAAAGCTCCGACGCAGCTCGGCGTAGCTCCATTGCAACCTCGGCGAAGCTCCATTGCAGCGCCGGCGGTGCGGCAAAGCTCCAACGCAGCCCGACGAAGCTCCATTGTAGCGCCGGCGGCGCTTCATTGCTGTCCGTTGCAGCATCTGCCACCGGCGAGACCTCTCGATTGTGGCGTAGACGCCGAAGGTCTCGATTGTGGCGTAGACGCCGGATGTAGCGCCGACGAGCTTTATGAAGTAGCAGCAGCCGAACCCCAGCCTTGCAGAGCCCGTGGTCAGCGCAGGCGCCTCCACCGGTAGCATCGGAGTGGCCGACGGTGAAAGCTTCACAGCAGGCGCGACAACGCCAAGCAGCATCGATGATGCTCGCTTCCTCGGTGAAGCAGACAGAAATGTGGAGATGACAACGATGGGAAGAAAGGAAGCGAAAAAAATGGGAAGGGGTGGATAAGGTTTCAGAGGTGGGAGACGAGAGGGACGGACGACGCGGAGGGGATAAGGCGTGCGACACGCGTCGGTAGGACGAGGCGGTTTAGAAGCTGTGTGGATCAGCCGGTTGAAAATAAACGATTTCCTTAATTACATATCACCCAAGTAATCTTCTCAACCAAGCAGACAATAGCTATCCCTAATAATCATCATCCTTTCAACCAAACAACAAGATGTGGCTATCCAATCTACCCAACCACAACAACCAAACAACTAAAAGGAGAATGAGTACCTTAGTACTATTTCCTGCAAAAATAGGAGTACATAGTACTATGATTGGTTAAATTGGATGCTTACGCTGGTCTATGTCAGAACAGCTGCGCTTAAGTTGGATGCTTACGCTGGTCTGTCGGAACAGCTTGTTCACATGGGTACAGTTTGTGGACTTGATAACAAACTCTGCATTGTGCATGTGCAGGCACATCTACATATGAAGCTCGCACACAAAGTTCCATTTGAGCAGAATTGTGCTGTTTCTTTTTCAGAAAACTCCAATGGTGGTAAGATGCTTGCTGCTCTTGGCCGTCTTCCTCTCGGTAGGAACGACGAACGGCAGGGAAGCGCGGTCGCCTGTGCCGGCGGTCATGGTGTTCGGCGACTCACTTGTCGACATAGGTAATAACAACTACATCCCCACCATATTCAAGGCAGACTTTCCTCCCTACGGAAGGGACTTCAAGGACCATGTTGCCACGGGGAGATTCTCCAACGGCAAACTACTTAGCGATATCATAGGTTGGAGAAACCTTAGACCTTTTGCTCTTTTTATAAGCATACTCTTTTTATAAGCATACATATCTTCGAGAGTTACGATGCAACTTTTGTGTCCGTAGGTGAAAAGCTAGGGTTTAGTGGCTCTCCCCCTGCATATCTTAACATGTATGAGTCAGGGCAGAATCTGCTGACTGGAGCCAACTTCGCGTCAGCTGGATCCGGCTACTATGAAGCCACGGCTGTTATGTATGTAAGTATCATTTATCGGTGGACTGTAAGAGGAATTTATATCTTACCATTAGAATTATAAGATTTGCACTAAAATCCGGAGAAATCGCGCAATTCAGCTTGTCATCCCTTTGTCCCAACAATTGGAATACTTCAGAGAGTACCAATCTAAGCTGGCAGTACTGACCGGGGACAGACATTCTCAGTCAATCATCTCTGGTGCACTCTACATTATCAGCGCCGGTTCAAATGATTTCGGCCTTAACTACTACCTCAACCCTTTGCTCTCCAAGACGTTGACCGTGGACCAATTCTCTGACCTCATAGTCAACATTGTCAGCGATACCGTGATGGTAAGCAGCATCGTACTTTGCCTTCCTTCTTCCTGCCCAAAACGGTCAGGTAATTGTGGTCGTGTCAATTTTTAACCGTCAACTAATTATAGCAACTTCACTGTATGGGTGCACGGCGCATTGGTGTGTTTTCGTTGCCACCGTTGGGCTGTTTTCCTCTTGCGATCACGTTGTTTGGTCTTGGGAGGAGCGGGTGTGTGTCCAGTCTCAACCGCGACTCTCAGAGGTACAACAAGAAGTTGAACATTGCCGTCAATTCATTGTTGAAGCAGTACCTTGATCTCAAGATTGCGGTTCTCGACATCTATACACCTTTGTACAGCCTTGCTACATCTCCTGGATCACAAGGTAGGATAGATGGGCTACCTAACCGTGGATGTTACACTTTATTCTTTTTGTATCAGCATTGTAGATGTGTGCACATCTCGGCTGAACTGTGTTAGTTTTATATATGGCATTAGGGTTCATCGAGGCGAGGCGGTCATGCTGCGGGACGGGGACAGTAGAGACAACAATGTTCCTTTGCAACCCTTTATCGATTGGGACTTGCCCCAACGCTACGTCATACGTGTTTTGGGACTCTGCCCACCCGTCAGAGGCAACGAACCAAGTTATCGTGGACTCGATTCTCCCGGAGGTTAACAGCCTGGTTAGATAATTCACCAGATTGAAGGCACGTGCGCTTCATTGTTTCAGGCGTCAAGAAGCGGTTGGTTCGCAGTGAAAATTTGACTATATATGTCAGGTTGTGGCATCCACATGTTCTCTATTTTTTTTTTCAAGCATGGGGAATCCTCAGTATCGGTGATCTCTTTACCGCGTGGTCTTTTTTCTTCTCTTTTATACTGTTATCATGTACTTTTAAGTGAGTGTAAGGATCTTTATTGTCTTCTTAAGTTTTTTTTTGTATTTCTTTTTTTTATTATATTGCGAGAAGTGATTTTTCTCTTTTTGTGCACTGCATGTTTTTTAGTTAGTATGTAATGGTATGCGAGACTCAAAAAATATTATTTGTGATTGTTCGTTTCAAGATTAGTCATGTTTAGGCTATTTGCTCAAACCCGAGAGCTATGTACCCGTGCACCGCCAACGGCTCACCGCAAGCGATGCTATGACGGCAACAGACCGACGTCATCGCAGGTCACATAGCTTTTTTTTTTAGTTGGAATTGGTTGCTTTTTATTCAGAGTTCTCGACTAAAAAAAAATCCGAGTTTTTTTTTGCAAAAAGGCCCCTGGATCTATTATAAAGGAACAGAAGTAGTACAAAGCACCCTCAAAGTATCAGAAAATACAACAACGTCCTTGGACCACCTGACGACTGCTAAACTTGCCGGAGTGAACTGAGGGCGCGCCGCCGTCCTCGCCCCTCCAACGCCGGAGCCGGGTACACCTTATTATAGCGGGCGGACGGGAAGTCTTTGCGTTACGGTCCACCAGGACCGGCACCCAAGCAGAGCAGCCATCGCCGGAGAAGCGCAGCCAAGATCTAGCAACCCGAGCTCATCAACCACGAACCTGCACAAACTTCCAAGCTTGACGGCGGCGCCGAGAGGTCATCGCATCCCGAATACAAACTGGTGAGACATGAAACCATGTCTTATACAAATTATTCAAGCAGCCCTCCCTGGCTAATCTGTGGGCGGCATTGTTTGCCGAACGTCGCACCCAGGCAACCCAGAACTCCTCCCGAGCATGGAGCAACTTCTTTGTCTCTTCAACAATCGCATAATTTCGACGCCACCATCTTGGAGTCAGTTTCCAGCACAAGATTTTGGATGCCCATCTCATTGGCATCCTGGACCGCACAGCGGCATGCCATAAGCTCAGCCTGCTCAGGTTCGGCAATGAACGGGAAAAAACTGCACGCTCCTGCCACGAACGCGCCGTGATGGTCCCGAAGAACCACACCGCCACCGCCTGCATCGCCCACCTTGGTCGTTGTTGCACCATCTGCATTGGCCTTTATCCACCCCTCATCCGGCGGACGCCACGTCTTTCCGTTGGAGCTCGGGTAGGAGTCGCCCTAGTAGCTTCTTATGCTGTATTCCACTCCTCCACTGCACGTCGAACACGCTCAGCAATTGCCTTGGCATCCTCAATCCTCCTGTTCTCCCATGCATCATTGCGTGCTAGCCACATGTGGTATAGGGCCTGGACACAGTACCTTTGTCCTCCTCTCGCGCCTGCTATAACCACTCGAGCAGCCAATTCGCAAGGTCCGTGTGAGAGCTGATGAAAGCCGGTGGCTTTGGAACCTGGATCGCGCCCAGGGCCGGTCCTGATATTCCGGGGGCCCAGGGCGAGACTAGAACCGGGGGCCCTTAATATAAATTACAAAACAATAATTAATACGTGTATATATCAAATGTTACCAATATATATACTTATTTCTCAAAAAACCAACATATATACTTGAAGAGTTCGGAAAGCAAATATGTCAGCTCATGTGATAGCTAGTATGGTGGTTGATGCCCAAACGATTGTGTGGACAGCAGACCCACCTGATTTCTTAGTTGATGTACTGGCTGGCGATGTATCTTTACTCCGCAAATCAATATAATCCGCCGTGATGGCATTCCCTAAAAAAAAAGGAGTTCGGAATGCAATTTTCATATCAAATGATTAATATATTCTATCTTAAAAATAAGCCCCCTTCTCCACTATTATGTTCCTCTTTTTGTTCTTTTTACATTAAGATTAACCAACTTCTTGGGGGTTCTATCTTAAAAATAAGCCCCCTTCGCTTCCCAAGTGTTTCCACAATAAAACGGAGTGGGGGCACAGCCAAAATGGGTGCAGGACCGATTCTGCTCGACCGCAAGCAACACAGAAGACCCCAGCTTTGATCTTACGATGCTGCAGCTCCTCCCCAACAGCCAGCCCATTCTTCAGGATCCTCCAAACATGGACATTGATCTTGGTTGGAACCTCAGCTCCCCAAACCTGCATCCACCCCTTATGGCTCGCAACCGATGAGAAACTCTCTGGACTTCCGATTTTTGATTTGTTCAACGAAATTTTCAGGTGTATGCAGATCGCATCGTGAATCTCCCATTGCGAGTATGGTTCCATGCAAAGTAATCTTCAGTACCAGGCCCTCCAATTACTATCCGTTTTATATCTTCTTTGTCACTATCAGTGAACACTTGCGATAGTTTCAGGTCGTCCCATGTTTTTTTTTTAAAGGAGGATTACCTCCCGCCTCTGCATCTGAGTGATGCATGCAGCCTTAATATTAAACAAAAGTTTTAAAAGGTCTGCGATTCAGTACAAGCTCACAATGAAGCGAGAGTAAAATGAAGAAAAAAATGTGCCACAACCGGCGAAAAACAGGTCAAGATGACTAAACACCTATCCTATTATTGAATCGCCATCCAAACTGGTTGTAAGTATCCCGTGCTACCGTCTCCCACCGGTTGCACCCAATAGTCATAAGCTTCTTGGCTACCGCAGGACTGAGTAACGACCACGTACGGATCCAGGCTATAGCTCTGTATATGACCTGCAAAAAATTAGTAAGAGTTTGTCTGTTAAATATCATGTCATTTCTGCAGTTCCATATAGCCCAAAGTAATGCACATACTCCTATGCGAATATGTCCCGCAGTACTTGGCTCAACTCCGTTTAGCCACGCCCCAAATAACGTGTTAATACTATTCGGACGGGCCAACATTAAAGGCTACATATATCGTACGCCATAAAAGCTTGGCGAGAGGACATTTGAGAAAGCGGTTTTGTACAGTTTCGTCTTGGTCACAAAAGCAACATCGTTTACTACCCTCCCACCTTCGTTTTGCCAAGTTATCTTTAGTCAGAATCACTTCTTTATGTACAAACCACATGAAGATTTTGATTCTTAAGGGCACTTTAATCTTCCAAATATGAATTGATTTGGGGATTGGACCAGAGTCTATTAAGTCTAAATACATAGATTTCACGGAGAATACCCCATTGACGGATAATTTCCAGTGAATTGTATCAGGTTCATCAGAGAGGTGAACGTCCATCAGCCTCCGCACGAGATGCAACCAGTTGTCCCATCGGTCCGCCACTAGAGACCTCCTGAACTGTATATTTAGAGGAACATACTGTAATACTGTGCCAACATAAGTGTCCTTACGTTGTACAATATTATAGAGAGAAGAATATTGTGTGGCTAGTGGCGTCTCCCTAACCATGTATCTTTCCAGAATCTAGTCGAGTTACCGTTCCCAATGATAAATTTAGTCCTGTTAAAGAAGGTAGCTTTCGTCCTCATTAGCCCCTTCCAGAAAGGTGAGTCATTTGGTCTTACGGTAGCCTGGGCCAAGGTCTTGGACTGTAGGTACTTGTTGCGCAAGATTTGTACCCACATTCCTTTGGTTTCAACAAAAAGCCTATATAGCCATTTGCTGAGCAGGCATCTATTCTTAACCTCTAAGTTCTCAATCCCTAGCCCACCTTGGTCCTTCGGCCTATAAATAATATCCTATTTGGCAAGCCTATATTTTTTCTTAACTTCATAGCTTTGCCAGAAAAATCGTGATCGATAGAAGTCTAGCCTTTTCCGTACCACTAGTAGAAAACAGGGCATTGGTTTTTGCCAGATCAGAGCAACAGTCCTGGTCGTGTTACGAACCGGGACTAATGGGGGCATCAGTCCCGGTTCGAGCAGTCAGGACGCCGGCTGGGCCTCGGCAGGCACCAGTCCCGGTTAGTCTGTGGCCTTTAGTCCCAGTTTCAGACACCAACCGGGACTAAAGGGCCTCGCTCCTGGCGCAACCCCTTTAGTCCCGGTTCGTGTCTGGAACCGGGACTAAATGTCTGTCTTCAGTCCCGGTTCTAGACACGAACCGGGACTAATAAATTGCCTATATATAGCCCCTCTACCCGCCCTTCTCCTCTGTTTTTGGCCGGCCAGCGTGTGGGAGGTGTGTGCTACTCTGTTCTTACACTAGTAGAAAACAGAGCTTTGGTTCAGGCCTGCCCAGCCCATTAGTCCCGGTTCAGTCACGAACCGGGACCCATGGGGGCATACGTCCTGGTTCGTGCGCCCAGGGGGCCGGCCGGGCCTCGTGGGGCATTGGTCCCGGTTCGTCTGGAACCTTTTGTCCCGGTTCCAGACACGAACCGGGACCAATGGGCCTCGCTCCTGGCCCACATCCATTGGTCCCAGTTCGTGGCTGGAACCGGGACCAAAGCGTGGCCTTTAGTCCCGGTTCCAGCCATGAACCGGGACCAATGGTGTGGCTATATATACCCCTCGCCCGCGAGCAGAGCACTCCACTGCTCTGTTTTTTCTGGCCGGTGAGGGGAGGGCTTTGTGGTGCTCTAGCTCACCTCCTATGCACATGAGGTGTTCGATGAAATGCCCGAGCCACACTACTTAAGCTTTCTCCTCTCCAAACTCGACCTCCAAGCTCCATTTTCCTCAAGATTTGTCTAGGTTTAGCGGTAAGTCACGTCCCGTCCCCGTCTTCACCGCCGTCGATCGCCCGCGCCGATCTCGTCGCCGGCACCACCGTGGTGAGCCTCTTGTTCTTATCTTCTTTCTAAAAGAAAAAAATTCTTACTTGTATGATTTAGATAGATACTTGTATAATTTTCTTACTTTTATTATTGTTTGTTATTATATAGTGCGATGGTTTTGGTATCCGCCCCCGTCGGCCCTCGTCCTGTCTATGATTCGGATGTGGTATATATTATATTTTATAACTAGTTGGTTCATTTATTGTTTATGACAATTATGCCGACCAACGTGACATAGATTTTTTTATCTAGGAGGTATGTGAACCGGAAATTCCAACTGACCCTATTGTCGAGAGGTTAAATTTAGTTGAACAAGAAAACAATTACTTGAAGGAAAAATTGAAAAAAAAATGAGGAGGAGAAGATGATATTGGAGTTGCATGTTGCGGATGTCGTCGATGATTACAAGATCAAGATGGATGCAATGCGCTTCAAGATTAGAAAGTATAGAAAATATGCCATTCATACCGAGGCTTGGTATCATTATACCGTTGGATCAATTGTTACCTTGGTTGCGATTATGATCGCATTTGTTGTTGTATTGAAATGTTTTACATAGTTTCAATGTATGGTTTAATTAGATGCTCTGGAGAGCTATATGTTGTTCAATGAGAACTATGTATGTACTTTGGTTTTAATGTGATGATGAACTTCTATTAATTTGGTCACTTATCTATTCATGATGTTCTGTAATGGTTTTTAACACACTTAATTATATATAATGCACGAAGATGAACCGGCAATGGATGTACGGTGACAGACGCACCTCCGAGTACATTAAGGGCATGCATAATTTTCTCGAAGTGGCTGAGGCAAACAAGCAGAATGGTTTTATGTGTTGTCCATGCCCTATATGTGGGAATACGAAGTCCTACTCTGACCGGAAAATCCTTCACACCCACCTGCTTTATAAGGGTTTTATGCCACACTATAATGTTTGGACCAGGCATGGAGAAAGAGGGGTTATGATGGAAGACAGCGAAGAAGAAGAGGATGATGACAGCTAGCGTGTAGCGTCGGATAGATATACGAAAACTTGTTGTTCGACCAATCTCTCGGAGAAGGAGGAGGTCGATCACTTCTCTCTGTATATGTTCATGACGATCTTGTGTACTTAATGGTTTCCTTCATTTGCTTACTAGCTAGCGTGTCGAGTCTTCTCTATACGTATAGTACGTAGCGTCGACCAAGCACGGAGATAAGAGAGGACACTTCTCTCTATTAGCTAGCTAACACAATATATGAAAACCCTAAATTAACCCTACAAAAACCCCCAAAACCCCCCAACCCCCCCCCCCCCTTCAAAAAAAAAATAAAAACCCCAGCCCCTGAATTGCTGACGCGTGGATAATTCTTGGTCCCGGTTGGTGCTACCAACCGGGACAAAAGGCCCTCCTGCCTGGGCAAGCCGCAGCGGCCACGTGGAGCCCCATCTGTCCCGGTTCGTAGGCGAACCGGTACTAAAGGTATTGGGCTTTAGTCCCGACCCTTTAGGCCCGGTTCTGGAACCGGGACAAATGGGCCTCTGGAACCGGGACAAATGGGCCTTTTCTACTAGTGTCACCTCCTATGCACATGAGGTGTTCGATGAAATGCCCGAGCCACACTTAAGCTTTCTCCTCTCCAAGCTCGACCTCCATGCTCCATTTTCCCCAAGATTTGTCTAGGTTTGGCGGTGCACCATTGTCCCCGTCCCCGTCCTCACCGCCGTCGATCGCCCGCGCCGATCTCGTCGCCGGCACCATCGTGGTGAGCCTCTTGTTCTTATCTTCTTTTAAAAGAAAAAAAGTCTTACTTGTTGTATGAGTTATATATCTACTTATATAATTTTCTTACTTTTATTATTGTTTGTTATTATATAGTGCCATGGTTTTGGTATCTGCCCCCGTCGGCTCTCGTCCGGTCAATGATTCGGATGTGGTATATTATCTTTTATAACTATTTGTTTCATTTAGTGTTTATGACAATTATGCCGACCAACGTGACATAGATGTATTTATCTAGGAGGTATATGAACCGAAAATTCCAACCGACCCTCTTGTCGAGAGATTAAATTTAGTTGAAAAATAAAACAATTATTTGAAAGAAAATTTGAAAAGAATTGAAGAGGAGAAGATGAAATTGGAGTTGCATGTTGCTGATGTAGTCAATGATCACAAGATGCAGATGGATGCAATGCGCTTGAAGATTAGAAAGACTAGAAAATATGCCATTGATAATGAGGCTTGGTATCATTATGCTGTTGGATCAATTGTTACCTTAGTTACGATTATGATCGCATTTTTTGTTCCATTTAAATGTTTTACATAGTTTTATGTTAGTTTCAATGTATGTTTTAATTAGATGCTCTAGAGAGCTGTATGTTGTTCTATGAGAACTATGTATGAACTTTATGTATTTATTTTTTCAGTAATAACATTTGATCACTACTGTACTTTGGTTTTAATGTGATGATGAACTTGTATTGATTTGGTCATCACTTCTCTATTCATGATGTTCTGTAATGGTTTTTGATATACTAAATTATATAATGCACGCAGATAAACCGGCAATGGATGTACGGTGACCGATGCACCTCCGACTACATTGAGGGCCTGCATAATTTTCTCGAAGTGGCTAAGGCAACCAAGAAGAATGGTTTTATGTATTGTCCATGTACTGTTTGTGGGAATACGAAGGATTACTCTTCCTCGAAAACCCTTCACGTCCACCTGCTTGAGAAGGGTTTCATGCCACACTATAATGTTTGGACCAAGCACAGGCAAAGAGGGGTTATGATGGAAGACAACGAAGAAGAAGAGGATGATGACAACTATCATCCTATGTACCTTGAACACGGTGATACTGCAACGGGGGAAGCTGAAAATCAAGAGGCAACAGACGATGTGCCCGTTGATGATCTTCGCCGGGTCATTGTTGATGCACAGAGAGAATGCGAAAGTGAAAAGGAGAAGTTGAAGTTCGATCGCATGTTAGAGGATCACAAAAAATGGTTGTACCCAAATTAAGAAGATGACAACACAAAGCTTGGTACCACACTGGAATTGCTGGAATGGAAGGCAGAGAATGGTTTATCTGACAAGGGATTGGAGAAGTTACTGAAAATAATGAAGAAGAAGCTTCCAAATGATAACGAATTGCCTGACAGTACGTACGGAGCAAAGAAGGTTCTCTGCCCTCTAGGATTAGAGGTGCAGAAGATACATGCATGCCCTAATGACTGCATCCTCTACCGCGTTGAGGAGTACGAGAATTTAAATGCATGCCCGGTATACGGTGCATTGCGGTATAAGATCAGACGAGATGACCCTGGTGATGTTGAGGGTGAGCGCCCCAGGAAGAGGGTTCTTCCCAAGGTGATGTGGTATGCTCTTATAATACCACGGTTGAAACGTCTGTTCAGAAACAAAGAGCATGCCAAGTTGTTGCGATGGCACAAAGAAGACCGTAAGAAAGACGGGAAGTTGCGAGTACCCGCTGACGGGTCGGAGTGGAGAAAAATTGAGAGAAACTGGCGGGACTTTGCAGATGACGCAAGAAACGTATGGTTTGGTTTAAGTGCAGATGGCATTAATCCTTTTGGGGAGCAGAGCAGCAATCATAGCACCTGGCCCGTGACTCTATGTATCTATAACCTTCCTCCTTGGTAGTGCATGAAGCGGAAGTTCATTATGATGCCAGTGCTCATCGAAGGCCCTAAGCAACCAGGCAACGATATTGATGTGTACCTAAAGCCATTAGTTGAAGAACTTTAACAGCTATGGAGTAAAAAAGGTGTACGTGTGTGGGATGAGCACAAACAGCAGGAATTTGACCTACGAGCGTTGCTGTTTGTAACCATCAATGATTGGCCTGCTCTTAGTAACCTTTCAGGACAGACAAACAAGGGATACAACGCATGCATGCACAGTTTAGATGAGACTGAAAGTATATATTTGGACAAATGCAAGAAGAATGTGTACCTGGGACATCGTCGATTTCTTCTGATCAAGCATGCCTTAAGAAAGAAAGGCAAGCATTTCAAAGGTGAGGCAATTTACAGAATGATTTGGTCCAATGTTTTGTCAGTTTCGAGTTGGTGTTCCCACCATCCTTCTTCAATATTATGACGCACGTCCTAGTTCACCTAGTCGACGAGATTGCCATTCTGGGTCCTGTATTTGTACACAATATGTTCCCCTTTGAGAGGTTCATGGGAGTCTTAAAGAAATATGTTCGTAACCGTGCTAGGCCAGAAGGAAGCATCTCCACAGGCCATCAAACAGAGGAGGTCATTGGGTTTTGTGTTGACTTTATTCCTGACATTAAGCCGATTGGTGTCCCTCAATCGCGGTATGAGGGGAGACTGCGTGGAAAAGGCACGCTAGGAGCGGATTCAATAATATGTAGGGACGGGCATTCTTGGGCGCAAGCACACTACACAGTTCTACAGAATTCTTCCTTGGTGGCCCCGTATATCAATGAACACAAGAATATTCTACGCTCCAAACACCCGGAGCAGTCTGACGACTGGATTACACGTGAACACATCGGGACTTTCGGCGGTTGGTTGCAAATACATCTCATGCGTAACAAGACTATTGGAGATGACCTGTACTTGTTGGCCAGAACACCATCTTCGACTGTATTGACTTACCAAGGGTACGAGATAAATGGGAATACATTTTACACGATCGCCCAAGATAAAAAGATCACCAACCAAAACAGTGGAGTCCGCTTTGATGCAGCAAACACCAATGGGGCAAAGGACACATATTATGGTTACATAGAGGAGATATGGGAACTTGACTATGGACGTGATTTTAAGGTCCCTTTGTTTCGTTGCAAATGGGTCAATCTGTCAGGAGGCGGGGTACTGGTAGACCTGCAGTACGAAATGACAACAGTGGATCTCAACAATCTTGGGTACACAGACGAACCATTCGTCCTAGCCAATGATGTGGCGCAGGTTTTCTATGTGAAGGACATGTCTACCAAACCGAGAAAAAAAAGATAAGGAAGCGAATACATCATACGATGAGCCAAAACGCCACATAGTTCTTTCAGGGAAAAGAAACATCGTGGAAGTGGACGACAAGACAGACATGTCTGAAGATTATGAAAAGTTTCATGAAATTCCTCCCTTCAAAGTGAAGGCCGACCCAAGCATCCTGTTAAATGATGAAGATTATCCATGGTTACGGCGCAATAAGCAAGGGACACACGCGAAAAAAAAGTGAAGATAACCGAATATTTTGCACCTTTGATTCTGGGTCGAAAGCCATAGTTATGCTCCACAACTATTCTGATGATGACTTTGATCTAGAATATCACTCCAGTTACATGTCAAAAAATGAAATCCCTTTGTAATAGATGAGTTCTTGTCCGAAACCCTGATACTTCGAAAGAGATTATCCAGTTTGTACACGACGTGCATCCAGTTTTTGCCGTAACCCTCTAAACTTTTTAGCACGTGCTATGTGGGTGAAATTATGATACCATGCCAAGTTTCAACCTTTTCAGAGTTCATGTATAGTGCTTTTCAATTTCATGGTCATTTAGCTCAAACAAATCATTAAATGCATGAAAAATAGCAAATGAAGTCAGAAAAGGGTTGAAAATTGATGATGTGGCTTTGAATGGTGCATATTGAACACACAAAAAGTCTGGAGTTAAAATAAGTTAAAAAAAAGCAAATGAAGTCAGAAAAGGGTTAAAAAAATATAACATTATTAGGTTAACATAAAATACTAAACTAAAACCTAGGTTTAGTCCCGGTTGGTGGCACCAACCGGGACTAAAGCCCTACCGCAGATTTTCACCCGTATTTAGTCCCACCTCGCCAAGTGACGAGCTAGTCGACCACCTTAAATATCCGGGTCGTCCTGAAGGGATAAACTTCTAACACCATTGAATCATTTGTTAACGATGTGGACTGTTACTATGCATCTTCTTAAGATTCATAGTAACGGTCTATCTCCTTAATATAGAATACAATGGTGTCGGCTTTTTTGAAAAATTATATAACATAAAAACAACATAAAAAATAAAAAATAAAATTTATGCAACTAAAATTATATAAAATTTATGCAACTAAAATTATATAACTAAATTATATAAAATTATGCAACTAAAATTATATAACTAAATTATATAAAATTATGCAACTAATATTATATAAAATTTATGCAACTAAAATTAATATTATATAAAATTTATGCAACTAAAATTATATAAATTTATGCAACTAAAATTATATAACTAAATTATATACATTTATGCAACTAAAATTATATAAAATTTATGCAACTAAAATTATATAACTAAATTTTAAAACCTAACATATGCAAAAAAAAGAGGCCGCCTACTAGGCCACAACGGCTTGCATACGACTAGAAACCCTACATATGGGCCAGGATGCAGGCTCATAGGGCAAGTAGGCCCAACAAGGCCCAGAGGTAGGCATGTACTGCCTGCATTAGAGAGGAGCTTGACAGGTTTGTCGCAGCAGCGCTTATAAACCGCTGCGAGCTCTTCTCAACTAACGAGGTGGGACTAAACTTTTGACACCGCGGTGCCAGGCCTTTAGTCCCGGTTGGTGGCTCTAACCGGGACTAAAGGCCCCCCTTTAGTCCGGACTAAAGGTCCTTTTCAGCAGCCAAAAGGGCGGGAAGCAAAGGGCTTTAGTCCCGGTGGGTGGCTCCAACCGGGACTAAAGGGTAGTCCCGGTTGGAGCCATCAACCGGGACTAAAGGGCTGTGTATATAAGCACGACTTAGCAAATTCTTTCCCCAACCTCTCCCATTCTTCCCCGACGCCGATGCCTTGCCCCGACGCCGCCAGGCTGCCGGAGCTCACCGCCGGCCCCGAGCCCGTCCTTGTCGTCGCCGCCCCCGACGTCGGCCGCCCACGCCTCCTCCACGAGCCCCGCTGCCGCCCGCACGCCTCCTTTGCCCGTCCTCATCGACGTCGTCGCCGGCCGCCGCCCGCGCCTCATCCGGCCCCGAGCCCCGACGCCGCCCGCGCGCCTCGCCCCGACACTGCCTCGCCCTGCCCGCCGGTGAGACCCGGCCGCCACACTTTGCATTTTTTTTCTGTTTTTTTCATGATAGATAGATAGTTTAGATGATAGATATATAGATGATGATGATTGTTAGATGATGATGATTATTAGATGATGATGATGATGATGATGATAGATGATCATTTTTTCTGTTTTTTTTTATGATAGATAGATAGTTAGATGATAGATAGATGATGATGATGATTGTTAGATGATGATGATGATGATTGTTAGATGATGATGATGATGATTGTTAGATGCTGATTTTTTTTTGATTTTTTTCATGATAGATAGATAGTTAGATGATAGATGATGATGATAGATCATGATTTTTTTTATGCTTCGATGATTTTTAGATGATGATGATGCATGATATATAGATCATGATGATGATGATGATAGATGATGATGATCAATTGTTAGATGATGATGATGATTTTTTTATGCTTTGATGATTGTTAGATGATGATATATAGATGATGATGATGATGATTTTTTTTATGCTTTGATGTTCATTGTGATGTATGAAAACTTGGTCAATATTTTGCTTTGAAATTGGTATCTAGCTACAATGCCATGCTAATTTTCACTCGATGGAATTACAGGTTGTGGTGTTTGCATCTCCGTGGTCACCGATCGTCCCTCCGCTGTTTGACAAAAGGTGACCATTTGTTGAGTTATGTATTAATCATCTTGTGTATAAATCTTGTATTCATCTTATATTCATTTTGTATTCATCTTGTGCATAAATATTGTATTCATCTTGTACAAATATCATCGTAACTTCGACATGAGGGGGGGGGGGGCATTAAAACATAACCCCGATAATTTTGATTTTGAGGCATATGAAAACATGATTTGCACGTCGGACAGGCATGAGAGAGGCAGCCCGCAAAGTATCCTCTCCCACAAGATAGGATGACTCATCAGATAAGATTCTAGGCGGCCCACAAATTTTCATGTAGTTCATTGACTTCGACATGAGGGGGAGGGGGGGTCGTTAAAACATAGCCCTGATAATTTCGGTATAACTTCGACATGAGGGGGGAGGAGTCCTCGACGATCGTCTATCTTTGCCACTAATCCATCTCTCATGGTTGTATATTGCCATGTTGTAATATTTGCAGAAACTATGGACAAAGACATAGAACAAGAAGAGTTGTTGGGGGATATAATCCGCGACGGAGGTGATATCACCTTGTCGTTTCTCAACGACATCGATTGTGAGGAAAGAGAGGATGACGGCTCCGGTGATCGAATGGAGGAGGGAGGAGATCATGATGGCTCTGGTGATCGAATGGAGGAGGGAGGAGATCATGACGGCTCCGGTGATCATGACGGCTCCGGAGCCTTAACTGTTGTAAAGTCCGGTGAGGTATATATATATATATATTAATTAAGCCTCTGCTGACTACATGCATTAATTGTTTGGTATGTACATATATTAACGCTTTTTTCTTCTTTTAGCCCTCCGAATCGAGCCAAACTTCTGTAAGGAGACGAGGCCCGAAGAAAAGGTTAGACCAGGATGAAAGGTTCACGATCGAAGTAGTCGCTCCAGATGGCCAACCGATTGCTCCCAAGCGGACCAAAGACAAATTTATACATCAGTGCGGAGTTATTGTTAGGGACAGCGTCCCAATCAGCATCCAAGAATGGAATAAGAAGGACCCTGAAGTTTCTTATGTCGACGATAGACAGAAAGATGAGATTTGGAACTCGCTGATGACAAATTTCAGCCTACCGCCAGAGGAGGATCCAAATAACCCAGTTATACAGCGACAAGTCAAGTCGTGGGCTCTTAAGAAGATGGCAGAACTATTCAAGAATTGGAAGAAAAGATTGAACGAATAGTTTGTCGAGAAAGACAAGACTCCAAAATTCACCGGGCAATATGTGAAGATCAAAGATCACTGACCCGCATTTGTGGCGTACAAGAAATCGGAGAAAGGTAAGAAAAGGTCAGAGACAAATAAGCTAAATGTTGCAAAGAAGAAGTATCACCATGTTACGGGGTCAGGTGGCTACAGCAAAGCACAGCCTACGTGGGACAAAGCTGAGAACGACCTGCTTGCTAAAGGGGTCCAACCAGCGACATTGATCTGGCCCGATCGGGCAAGGACTTGGTTCTTCGGGGGTTGGGGGAACTTTGGACCCAGAAACAGGAAAGTGTGTGTGGATGAAAGCTCAACTTGAAACACCTGTCACAAAGCTTCAGGAAGCAATCAAGGCATCGCAGGAAGGAAGGTTCATTCCCAACAGAGAGAAGGACAAGCTGTCAAAGGCCCTCGGGAATCCTGAACACCCTGGACGAACACGACGCACATCAGGCTCCCTTCCATGGTTCCATGGGTTTGCCGATAGCAGAGCCACTTATAGAAGCCGACGGAGAAAGAAGGCAGAGGAAGCAGACCAAATGCAGAAGATGGAACAAAGATTAGTGAAACTAGAGAAACTTGAGAGCTAGCGAGCTACCGGCCAACCATCTCAGCGGCACGAAGATCCTTCATTAGATACTGCTCATGAAGCTACCCCACCATCTTAGTGGAAAAGCAGCGTGGCTTCCACGGAGCTCGTTCAGCCAAATATCACGGCTCCTCGCTACCCCGTGGATGCTATCACGGAGAGGGAACATTGTGAGCTAATTATGAAATGCCATAACCTAACCTTGAAGGTGGCGGTCGGCTATGTCTTACCTCGCCGACCTGATGGAACTTTCCATTTCGCTCCGATTCCAGATGGCTTTGCTGTTGTCGGGGTGGATGAAGTAATGAACGGATTTGAGGGGCTGGAGCTTGACTACCCTACAGGTGAAGGGGAGATTTATCTGAAAAATGCCTTAAGGACTACCTGTCTATGGAGAAAGGAAAACATCGTGCTTCCAAACTGGATGGCGCCTCAGCAGACTCAGCCGGAGGAGGCCCCTCAGCAGACTCCTCACAGTCCAGCTGTATCTCCGCTGCCTCATTCGTCTCCGGCGCGTCAGCTGTCTCCGCCGCCTCAGCTGTCTCCGTCGTGTCAGCAGACTCCGGCGCAGGAGGCCCCTCAGCAGAATCCTCCTCCGCCTCCTCCGTCGCGTCAGCGGACTCCGCCTCCTCCGCCGCGTCAGCGAACTCTGCTTCCTCAGCAACGGCGGAAGAGAGCCGCCGCTGCTCCGGCGGCTAGCAGTACAACAGCTGGGAAGAAATTCAAATTTGGTCCAAGCCTCAAGGCTCCTGCCATGTTACCATATGAGAAGACTGATGAGGGACTCAACGAAATCGTGGATGCCGATGTGAAACGCCAGTTTGCACGGAAACTTCAACCTTCAAAGAAGAAAATAGATCTGGTAAAGGCGAATCGCACTTTGGATGCCCTTACGCGACCACCTCCGCCTCAGCCGCTATCACCCTATGACCCCTGTATTGCAAAGACACATGAAGAAGTTGTGAGTCATTCGAAAAGTAGCAGTACTTGTGCAAGAAGTGGGAAAACAATTCCCCAGCTCGGCGAACAGGAAAAGCAATCGTGCCCCCCGCTCAAGGTGTTTACCGATATCGCTAATGATCCGGGGGTAGCGACCGCTGGTCCTGGTTTCACTCTTGGTGATTACGTAGGCGATGATGTACAGTTCGAAATCGTTGAGGTCGTAGTACCCTTTAGATACGAGCACAGGAAGCGTCTCGTCAAAGCTGATCTGGAACCGCATCTATCAATGATGATGCAAAGATTACATAAATGGTACTTGAAAACCTGCAAGGATGGGATGGGCAGTATCTTGGTGGGAATTAAAGATGAGCACGACTTCATTGGAGTCGACGCGATCTACGTTGAATTTGAAGAACTCTTTCAGTTATACAATCAAGCCGCACTCGACAAAAGTATCATCAGTTGCTATTGTCTGTAAGTATTATTTCTGTAATTAAGTCTCTAGTTCAGCTCGTTCATTGCATGTATATAATTATCCTCACTATATTATGCAGATTGAATATCCTCGAATGCAAAAGAGGACATTCTATGACACTGGGTTCATTAACCCAAATACCGTAAATGAATGGTCTGTACAGAACACCCCCGACGAGACTAATAAAAACTTGCTAAAGGCGTTCCTTCGACACCAAAACAAAAGGGAAACAAAAGGGAAATACTATTTCCTTACAACTTCAAGTGAGTGTTACTGTCTTCTGCATATTCTGTTTCGCTTACTCGAGGTTAAGTGTAATTGATGAGTTATGCGCGCGGAGATTTCACTTTATTCTGCTAGCCATTCAGCTTGACGCGGGAGTAGTAACTGTCTTGATCTCGAGATGTAAAGAGGCTACGGAGTTTGCGGACATGATTGAAATGCTCCAGAAATAAGTTCAATCATTATCGCACTATATCGGCAACTTTCGTTCATTTCCTGATATCAAGTAATCATTTTCTTTGCCGGGCAGGGTTTGGAAAAGTTCATCACGCAGGTTAGGGGTGAATGGAGACCGAAGCTGCGATTTACACAACCCAGAGTAAGTAGTAATAGAGTTCTGCGCATCTCTCATTGATTCTAGTTTCAATACCATTATCATGGTTGATTATCATTTTCATTGAATTCTATTCTCATAAAGTGCATGTGGCAGGAACCCGAAACTAATTTATGTGGATACTACGTTTGCGAGTTCATTCTCCAAAAGACCACTGAGAAGGGCTTCACTGCACAACAACTTGAAGTACGTAAACAATATTCACAATTTTATTTTATCACCATCAATTGTGTTGATTTCATTCATATATATATATTGACCCCCTTCTTTAAATTAGATATGACAGAAGCGGGACGAACTCCAACCAACTGATCGCCTACGAGCAATTCAAGAGGAATTGGCGGGATTCTTTGTTGAGCATGTCATACCTAAAGACGGAGAATACCATCGGGATATGCTATGCGATTTTGGTGGATGATGTTAGGGATCGTAAGAGATGTTATATTGTATATATACATCAACGTGTATTATATGTAGTAGCGTCGAATAGATATACGAAAACTTGTTGTTCGACCAACAAGCACGGAGAAAGAGAGGTCACTTCTCTCTATATATTGATCATGCATGATGATGTTGTGTAATTAATGGTTCCTTCATTGCTTACTAGCTAGCGCCGAGTTCTCTCTATATGTAGTAGCTAGCGTCGACCAAGCACGGAGAAAGAGAGGTCACTTTTCTCTATATGTAGTAGCTACCTAACGCAATATGAAACCTCTAAACCCTAAACCCCGCATTTCAAAAAATAAAAACCCCAGCGCCTGGCAGCTGCTGAGGCGTGGATGCCTTTTAGTTACCAACCGGGACTAAAGGTCCTCCTGCCTGAGCGCCCCATAGCGGCCACGTGGAGCACCTTTAGTCCCGGTTCGTAACCCAACCGGGACTAAAAGTGGGGGCCTTTAGTCCCGATTGCAGAACCGGGACTAAAGGCCCTCTGGAACCGGACTAAAGGCCGGTTTTCTACTAGTGTTAACATTCTGTTCAACATTTATTGTTGCATGGATAGGGAAATCGCCAACCAAGGACATCAGAAAATCGATTCCCACTGCTTTTCAAAATAGGGATAGGCGAAGTCTATTTTGAATTTTGATATTCCATGCCAACTTCAAGTATATATGCTACCATGTAATCTTTGAACGTGGATCAAAATGAGATTTCGGGCTTTGTCAGCCTTACCATGATCAGTACTAAATTCTCTAGGCTGCTCAACCTTTCCCTGTAGGGGGCATTTCTTTCACCTGGTATCTCGTTGTTAAGTTTGGGAAGAAACCTGCATCCCTTCAGATAGTCTTCCATATCCTGAAGAAAAAACAGTATACATTTTCAGTGACTCACAATATATCATCGAATACTACACTGGTTTACTTCTATGAATAATTGTTAAAGATCAGCCAATGTTTTCTTACGATCTTCCACTCTGTGAAGTAGAAGTAAAAACTGAAAGCTAAACACACATTAAGACTACCTACATAAAATTCTTCAGATAGCAAATGAGCGACAGACAAAAAATATATACTTCAGATAGCAAGGAGCAGGCCGACAAGCAACAACATAAGTTTTTTAGTAGCGGCGGCAAGTAACTACCGAGACATTGCAGGTGAAGAGATGAATTTTGGATACCCTTCATCCCCGACGAGCAGACTTTGTTGACAGTGGTGCAGGGTACGGTGTTGGGCAGGCGGCGCGGAGAGAGGCCTGCCTGGCCGGGGCCTGGCCGAGCTTGGCGCTGAGGACATTGCCCATGAACACCTCCTGCACCAGCGCCGGGTCGACGTTGGCTCTCCGGAGAGCACCAGATTAAATTGGGCGGCAGAGCATCACTGACTGGGTGCTCGGATCCAACTGCCATCTACTTTGACCATCCGAACCACATATGACAGCAAGACTCGTCTGATCTCTTGTCCTCTACTCAATGTCATGAGATATTGAGATCCAATGTTATTTGTCCAGGTCTGCTACCATCTACTTATACTAATCAAAAGGCAAACCAATCCACTTACGCCCAGTGGCGGAGCTACGTGTTAGCTGTGGGGTCGGCCGACCCCACAGCTTTTCAGCAAAATAGCCTAAAAATACTGTACAGTTACTGTTCATCGTGAAGAAAAAAATTCAGAAAATTAACGATGACCCCACAGATTTATGAGGCTGGCTTCGCCGCTGCTTAAGCCCAGTCTGGGCCTTATCCTAACAGTGGGGCTGTAAAATTTCCACAAGGGTTCATCTGGGCCTTATCCTACGCCATCTCCAAAGATTTAAAAATGCAAAAGTTTTCAATTGACACGACACTTGCCATTATATATTGTAAAAAAAAGTTTATGTCATCCTTGCAAAAAACTAGTGCTGAAGTTCTTTCTACTGCCTTGTTTTTTTCTGAATTATTAGTTGCTGATGCCAATGAAAACAAGTACAGTTCATCTAGCAGCATACTACCTAATAGACACAGCTCAGAAGTTGAAGATACAATAAATAGATACGGCTAAAAGCATGAGACCTGCTACTTTGGAAGATAGTAGCTTACAGTATCCTGGAGAAGGCCTCCCTGTTCTCGTTGAGCGTCCACTGATCCTCTGCGCCGGAGGCGTAGTAGTCGTACACCATGTTCGGGAGCTTCTCCCTGGCGAGTTTCTCGTACTCGGATCGGACACGTTCGTGATCATCTCCATTCCCCTGCTCAAATTATTCATCGTCAATTCCCAGTTCATCTATCTGCCAAGCAGCGAAATAGATTATCTGCTTTTTCTCTGAAGAGTGAAGACGCTTGAACATGAACTGAACATCGTCCGGATAGTTTGACAGGGAATATGAGAAATCAAGAAGGATAGCAAGACATGGAACAAATCAGGAGGCTGATCTATCCGTGGAGGAGTTGATTAGCTGAAGAATCGATCCTGGATTCCTGATTCGGTATCAAATCACTCCATCAGTAGTTCGAGATGTTACTTTCGAATCAGCAGTACTGAAAAAACGAAATAGAAAGATTGAGCCGAGGCGATTTGACGAGTCTTGTTGCATTGAGCCGAGGCGATTTGAGTGGTTGCTTAACTAGTAGCGAGGATTGGAGTAAGAAAGCAGAGAAATTTCATTACCCTGGATGGCGACGGAGCCGAGCTTGGTGGCGAGGAGGGACGAGAGGCAGCCAAGCAAGGTGTCGGTGGGCGTGCTGGCGACGCCGACGACGCACACGTCCCTGGGATCCAGGCCGCCGTCGGGGGCATTAGTGCTCGGGGGCGGCGCCATGGCGTGGTGGTTAGGGCTGGACACGAGCCGAGCCGAGCCGAGCTCGCACCGAGCCATGCTTTAGCTCGCTATTTGGCGAGCTGGCTCGGCTCATCTCGCTACTACTAACGAGCCCTATATGGGAGGCTCGGCTCGATCTGATACATGCTCGGTCCAGCTCGATCGGCTCGTGAGCCTGGAGGTGTCAGCGACTGCCATGTGGGGTCTAGTGGCGTGGCGAGCGTCCTGGGCGGCGTGGCCGCATGGACGTGGCGGCGCAGCGCTGAGGAGGAGAGCACGCACCGGCCGACGTTGGGGAGGAGGCGGAGCAGAGAAGGACGTGGGTGGGCAGCGCACCGGTACCGGCTTGCGTGCGTGCGCCCGGCGGCGACGGCATGCGTGCGTTCGCTCGGCCGCGACGGCATGCGTGGGTGCATGCGCGCCGGCGGCGGCGGCGGCATGCGTGGGCCAGGGGTTGCGGCATCCAGCGGAGTGCCATCGATTCGCGTTGGGAAGAAGATATTGTAACCAGGAGGAGGTGGAAGCACCATTCATGTGGGTGGCGGCGGCGGCGGAGTGGATGCGACATGCGTGCTGCTGGTTTAGGTCACGCAGGGAAAACGATTGCTTTGAAGTGGGCTTGGGCTGCCCATATGCTGTTATGTCTATACACTGGGCCGCGATTTCCACATAAAAAAATTGACTGGGCTGCGAAACGAGCCACCGAGCTGGACCGAGCAAAAACAGGCTCGGCTCGGTCGCGAAACGGGCCTATATTTCCAGCTCGGCTCGGCCTATTTCCTTGTCGGGCTGAGCTGAGTCGGGCCGAGCTGAAGCGAGTTTCAGGTCGAGCCGAAAAGCTCGCTCGAGCGTCCAGCCGCAGTGGTGGTGGACTGTCTTGGATGTTGGCTCTTACCCCTCTGTGTGCTAGGGCTCGCCGGCGGTGGGTGGATTGGGTTTGGTCGGAGAGAGGGAGAGATAGGGACGATAGCGATCGGAGAAGAACGACCACCACAGGGGTGGATGGCAGAGGAGAGGTGACACTAGTAGAAAACAGGGCTTTGGTCGAGGCCAGGATAAGGGCATTAATCCCGATTCCCTTACGAACCGGGACCAAAGGGTGCATCAGTCCCGGTTCATGAGGCTAGGGCGCCGGCCGGGCCTCGGGGGCCATTGGTCCCGGTTCGTCTGACCCGTTTGGTCCCGGTTTCAGACACGAATCAGGACCAATGGGCCTCGCTCCTGGCGCAGCACCTTTAGTCCCGGTTGGTGCCTGGAACTGGGACTAAAGGTCAGTCTTCTGTCCCGGTTCTAGCCACCAACCGGGACTAAGGAGATGCCTATATATACCGCCCCTGCCCACCCTCTCCTCTGTTTTTTAGCCGTGTGGGAGGTGTGTGCATGCGCTGCTCTCTCTTCTATGCATGCACATGAGGTGTTCGATGAAATGCCCGAGCCACACTTAAGCTTTCTCCTCTCCAAGCTCGACCTCCAAGCTCCATTTTCCTCAAGATTTGTCTAGGTTTGGCGGTCCGTCCCGTCCCGTCCCCGTCCTCACTGCCGTCGATCGCCCGCGCCGATCTCGTCGCCGGCACCACCGTGGTGAGCCTCTTGTTCTTATATTCTTTCTAAAAGAAAAAAAATTCTTACTTGTATGATTTAGATAGATACTTTTATTATTGTTTGTTATTATATAGTGCCATGGTTTTGCTATCCGCCCCGGTCGGCCCTCGTCCTGTCTATGATTCGGATGTGGTATATTATCTTTTATAACTATTTGTTTCATTTAGTGTTTATGACAATTATGCCGACCAACGTGACATAGATGTTTTTATCTAGGAGGTATGTGAACCGGAAATTCCAACCGACCCTCTTGTCGAGAGGTTAAATTTAGTTGAAAAAGAAAATAATTACTTGAAGAAAAAATTGAAAAGAATTGAGGAGGAGAAGATGGAATTGGAGTTGCATGTTGCGGATGTCGTCGATGATCACAAGATCAAGATGGATGCAATGCGCTTGAAGATTAGAAAGATTAGAAAAAATGCCATTGATACTGAGGCTTGGTATCATTATGCCATTGGATCAATTGTTACATTAGTTGCGATTATGATCTCATTTGTTGTTGCATTTAAATGTTTTACATAGTTTCAATGTATGTTTTAATTAGATGCTCTAGAGAGCTATATGTTGTTCAATGAGAACTATGTATGAACTTTATGTATTTATTTTTTTAGTAATAACATTTGATCACTACTGTACTTTGGTTTTAATGTGATGATGAACTTGTATTAATTTGGTCACTTCTCTATTCATGATGTTCTGTAATGGTTTTTGATACACTTAATTATATAATGCAGGCAGATGAACCGGCAATGGATGTACGGTGACAGACGCACCTCCGAGTACATTGAGGGCCCGCATAATTTTCTCGAAGTGGCTGAGGCAAACAAGCAGAATGGTTTTATGTGTTGTCCATGCCCTGTCTATGAGAATACGAAGGATTACTCTGACTCGAAAACCCTTCACGTCCACCTGCTTGAGAAGGGTTTCATGCCACACTATAATGTTTGGACCAAGCACAGAGAAAGAGGGGTTATGATGGAAGACAACGAAGAAGAAGAGGATGATGACAACTATCCTCCTGAATACGGTGATACTGCAACGGGGGAAGCTGAAGATCAAGAGGAACCAGACGATTTGCCCGATGATGATCTTCGCCGGGTCATTGTTGATGCAAAGAGAGGATGCAAAAGTGAAAGGGAGAAGTTGAAGTTCGAGCGCATGTTAGAGGATCACAAAAAAGGGTTGTACCCAAATTACGAAGATGACAACACAAAGCTCGGTACCACACTGGAATTGCTGCAATGGAAGGCAGACAATGGTGTATCTGACAAGGGATTTGGTTCGCTACTGAAAATAATGAAGAAGAAGCTTCCAAAGGATAACAAATTACCCAATAGTACGTACGAAGCAAAGAAGGTTCTTTGCCCTCTAGGATTGGAGGTGCAGAAGTTACATGCATGCCCTAATGACTGCATCCTCTACCGCGGTGAGTACGAGGATTTGAACGCATGCCCGGTGTGTGGTGCATTGCGGTATAAGATCAGACGAGATGACCCTGGTGATGTTGAGGGCGAGCGCCCCAGGAAGAGAGTTCCTGCCAAGGTGATGTGGTATGCTCCTATAATACCATGGTTGAAACGTCTGTTCAGAAACAAAGAGCATGCCAAGTTGATGTGATGGCACAAAGAGGACCGTAAGAAAGACGGGAAGTTGAGAGCACCCGCTGACGAGTCGCAGTGGAGAAAAATTGAGAGAAGGTGGGGGGACTTTGCAGGTGACGCAAGGAACATATGGTTTGGTTTAAGCGCAGATGGGATTAATCCTTTTGGGGAGCAGAGCAGCAATCATAGCACTTGGCCCATGACTCTATGTATTTATAACCTTCCTCCTTGGTTGTGCATGAAGCGGAAGTTCATTATGATGCCAGTGCTCATCTAAGGCCCTAAGCAACCCGGCAACGACATTGATGTGTACCTAAGGCCATTAGTTGAAGAACTTTTATAGCTGTGGAATGGAAAAGGTGTACGTGTGTGGGATGAGCACAAATAGGAGGAATTTGACCTACATGCATTGCTGTTTGTAACCATCAATGATTGGCCTGCTCTTAGTAACCTTTCAGGACAGACAAACAAGGGATACCACGCATGCACGCACTGTTTAGATGACACCGAAAGTATATATTTGGACAAATGCAGGAAGAATGTGTACCTGGGACATCGTCGATTTCTTCCGACCAACCATCAATGTCGAAAGAAAGGCAAGCATTTCAAAGGTGAGGCAGATCACCGGAAGAAGCCCTCCCTCCGTACTGGTGATCACATACTTGATATGGTCAAGGATTTACAAGTAATCTTTGAAAAGGGTCCTGGCGGACTATCTGTTCTGAATGACGCTGAGGGACGCGCACCCATGTGCAAGAAGAAATATATATTTTGGGACCAACCGGCCTATTGGAAAGACCTAGAGGTCCGCTCTGCAATCGACATGATGCACGTGACGAAGAATCTTCGCGTGAACCTGCTAGGCTTCTTGGGCATGTATGGGAAGACAAAAGATACACCGGAGGCACAGGAGGACCAGCAACGTGTGCACGAAGAAGACGACATGCATCCAAAGCAGTATCAAGGTCCTGCCAGCTACGCTCTTACCAAAGAAGAGAAGGAAATCTTCTTTGAATGCCTGCTCAGTATGAAGGTCCCGTCTGGCTTCTCGTCGAATATAAAGGGAATAATAAATATCCCAGAGAAAAAGTTCCAGAACCTAAAGTCTCATGACTGCCACATGATTATGACGCAACTGCTTCCGGTTGCATTGAGGGGGCTTCTACCGGAAAATGTTCGATTAGCCATTGTGAAGCTATGTGCATTCCTCAATGCAATCTCTTAGAAGGTAATCGATCCAGAAATCCTACCAAAGTTAAAGAATGATTTGGTGCAATGTCTTGTCAGTTTCGAGCTGGTGTTCCCACCATCCTTCTTCATTATCATGACACACATCCTAGTTCATCTAGTCGACGAGATTGCCATTCTGGGCCCTGTATTTCTACACAATATGTTCCCCTTTGAGAGGTTCATGGGAGTCTTAAAGAAATATGTTCGTAACCGTGCTAGGCCAGAAGGAAGCATCTCCACGGGCCATCAAACAAAGGAGGTCATTGGGTTTTTGGTTGACTTCATTCCTAACCTTAAGCCGATTGGTCTCCCTCAATCGCGGTATGAGGGGAGACTGACTGGAAAAGGCACGCTAGGAGCGGACTCAATAATATGTAGGGGTGGGCATTCTTGGGCTCAAGCACACTACACAGTTCTACAGAATTCTACCTTGGTGACCCCGTATGTCAATGAACACAAGAATATTCTGTGCTCCAAACACCCGGAGCAGTGTGACGAATGGATTACATGTGAACACATCAGGACTTCCGGCAGTTGGTTGCAAACACATCTCATGGGTAACACCACTATTGCAGATGAGTTGTACTCGTTGGCCAGGACACCATCTTCGACTGTATTGACTTATAAAGGGTACGGGATAAATGGGAATACATTTTACACGATCGCCCAAGATCAAAAGAGTACCAACCAAAACAGTGGTGTCCGCTTTGATGCAGCAACCAAGAGGGGAAAGGACACATATTATGGTTACATAGTGGACATATGGGAACTTGACTATGGACATGATTTTAAGGTCCCTTTGTTTCGGTGCAAATAGGTCAATCTGTCAGGAGGCGGGGTACAGGTAGACCCACAGTACGGAATGACAACGGTGGATCTGAACAATCTTGGGAACACAGACGAACCATTCGTCCTAGCCAATGATGTGGCGCAGGTTTTCTATGTGAAGGACATGTCTACCAAACCGAGAAAAAGAAAAGATAAGGAAGCAAATACATCATACGATGAGCCAAAGCTCCACATAGTTCTTTCAGGGAAAAGAGACATCGTGGGAGTGGAGGGCAAGACAGACATGTCTGAATATTATGAAAAGTTTCATGAAATTCCTCCCTTCAAAGTGAAGGCTGGCCCAAGCACCCTGCTAAACGATGAATATTATCCATGGTTACGGCGCAATAAGCAAGGGACACATGCGAAGAAAAAGTGAAGGAGGATACGATGATGGCTCTAATTACGCGAAGAAAAAATGAAATGCCTTTTGTAACAGATGAGTTTTCGTCCGAAGCCCTGGTACTTCGAAAGAGATTGTCCATTTTGTACACGAAGTGCATCCAGCTTTTGCCGTAACCCTCTCAACTTTTTAGCACATGCTATGTGGGTGAAATGATGATACCATGCCAATTTTTAACCTTTTCAGAGTTCATTTGTTCTGCTTTTCAATTTCAGGGTCATTTAGCTAAAAAAAATCAGTAAATGCATGAAAACTACCAAATGAAGTCAGAAAGGGATGAAAATTGATGATGTGGCTTTGAATGGTGCATGTTGAACGCACAAAAAGTCTGGAGCTGAAATAAGTTCAAAAAATGAAATCCCTTTGTAACAGATGAGTTTTCGTCCGAAACCGTGATACTTCGAAAAAGATTGTCCATTTTGTACACGAAGTGCATCCAGTTTTTGCCGTAACCCTCTAAACTTTTTAGCACATGCTATGTGGGTGAAACGATGATACCATGCCAACTTTCAACCTTTTCAGAGTTCATTTGTAGTGCTTTTCAAAAGAATGAACTAAAAAGCTTTTATAAAACTCCAATAGCAAAAAGAATGAACTAAAAAGCTTCTATAAAACTCTAATAGCAAAAAGAATGAACTAAAAAGAATCAATTAAAGTATTTTGTTATGATTAACTAAAACAAAACTATAATATTCTTCAATAGCAAAAAGAATCAACTAAAAAGCTTTTATAAACCTCTAGTTATTATCAAAATAATATTAACTTAAAATTATATAAAATTTATGCAACTAAAATTATCAAAGTATTTTTTTGTTAAAACTTTAATAGTAAAAAGAATTTTCATAAAGTATTTTATGTTAAAAACTTTAATAGCAAACTAAAATGACATAAAATAAAAAAATATTATCAAAATAATATTAACTTAAAATTATATAAAATTTATGCAACTAAAATTATCAAAGTATTTTTTTGTTAAAAACTTTAATAGCAAAAAGAATTTTCATAAAGTATTTTATGTTAAAAACTTTAATAGCAAACTAAAATGATATAAAAAATAAAAAATGCCGCCTACTGGACCACCACGGCCTGCATACGACTAGAAACCAATTTGTACATGGGCCAGGATGCAGGCCCGCGGGCCCAACAGGCCCAACATGGCAGTGACAAAGGTTAGGCAAGTACTGCCTGCATTAGAGAGGAGCTCGAAAGCTCAGCCGCAGCGCGCCTTATAAACCAGTGCTGCCCTCTCTCAACTAGAGAGGTGGGACTAAACTCCCACCACACCGCTGTGCCAGGCTATTGGTCCCGGTTGGTTGCTCGAACCGGGATGAAAGGGTGCCTTTGGTCCTGGTTTGAGCCACCAACCGGGACCAATGCCACCCTTTCGTCCCGGTTCGAGCCACCAACCGGGACTAAAGGTCTCTGCATCCCACCCTTTGGGCTACTGAAATTGACCTTTAGTCCCAGATGGTGGCTCCAACCGGGACTAAAGGTTGGGGTACGTATATAAGCGCGGTCTTAGAAAAATTTCATAGTTCATCCACAGTTTCCCATGATGACACCGAGCACATCGACGCCGCCAGGCTGCCCGAGCTCGCCGTCGACGCCCTCGCCGTCAGGCTGCTCCACCTCGCGACCTCACCGTCGACGCCCTTGATACGTCTCCAATGTATCTATAATTTTTTATCGTTCCATGCTATTATATTATCATTCTTGGATGTTTTACAATCATTTTATAGCAACTTTATATCATTTTTTAGGACTAACCTATTGACATAGTGCCCAGTGCCAGTTGCTGTGTTTTGCTTGTTTTTTACTTCGCAGAAAATCAATAACAAACGGAGTCCAAACGCAGCGAAACTTTTTGGTGATTTTTTCTAGACCAGAAGACATCTGTTGGGCCAAAGAAGTACCAGAGGGGGGATCCGAGGGGATCACAACCCACCAGGGCACGCCTAGGGGCCCAGGCGCGCCCTGGTGGGTTATGCCCACCTCGACCGCCTCCTGCACCGCCTCTTTGCTCTATAAATACCACAATATTCCAGAAACCCTAGGGGAGTCGACGAAAAATAGTTCCAGCCGCCGCAAGTTCCAGAAACCACAGATCCAATCTAAACACCATCACGGAGGGGTTCATCATCCTCATTGGTGCCTCTCCGATGATACGTGAGTAGTTCATTGTAGACCTACGGGTCCGTAGTTAGTAGCTAGATGGCTTCCTCTCTCTCTTTTGATTCTCAATACAATGGTCTCTTGGAGATCTATTTGATGTAACTCTTTTTGCGGTGTGTTTGTTGGGATCCGATGAACTATGAGTTTATGATCAGATCTATGTTTTTATCCATGAAAGTTATTTGAGTCTTTTGATCTCTTATATGCATGATTGCTTATATCCTCGCATTTCTTCTTCGAATCTTTGGTTTAGTTAGGCCGACTAGATCGATTTTTCTTGCCATGGGAAGAGGTGCTTTGTGATGGGTTCGATCTTATGGTGCTCGATCCCAGTGACAGAAGGGGAAACGACACGTATGTATCATTGCTATTAAGGATATCAAGATGGGGTCTGTTCCTATATGAGTAGATCTTGTCTACATCATGTCATCGTTCTTATTGCATTACTCCGTTTTTCCATGAACTTAATACACTAGATGCATGCTGGATAGCGGTCGATGTGTGGAGTAATAGTAGTATATGCAGGCAGGAGTTGGTCTACTAATCTTGGACGTGATGCCTATATAATGATCATTGCCTCGATATCGTCATAATTATTTGAAGTTCTATCAATTGCCCAACACTAATTTGTTTACCCACCGTATGCTATTTTTCTCGAGAGAAGCCACTAGTGAAATCTACGGCCCCGGGGTCTATTTTCTCATCATATATTTTTAGATCTATTTTGCTATTTGCCTTTTCGTTTATTTGCCACTTTTATTTTCAGATCGATATTTCCAAAAACCCAAAAATACTTTGCTGCACTTTATTTTATTCGCGATCTATTTATCCAATCTACTACAATTTTTCTCCCGTCAACTCGCCAATTTCTGGCACCGTTACCCGAAAGGGATTGACAACCCCTTTAACACGTCAGGTTGCAAGTATTTGTTTTTTGTGTGCAGGTACCATTTACATAGTGTTGCTTGGTTCTCCTACTGGTTCGATAACCTTGGTCTCATCACTGAGGGAAATACCTACTGTTGCTGTGCTATATCATCCCTTCCTCTTTGGGGAAATACCGACGTAGTTCAAGCCAACATCAAAAGGAATTTCTGGCGCCTTTGCCGGGGAGACATCATCAACATCTACCAGGTTCCTAATCACAAATCTCATCTCCTTGCAATTTACATTATTTGCCATTTGCCTCTCCCCCACTTCACAAAAAATTGCTGTTTTATTCGCCCTCTTTCGTTCGCCGTTTTCTCGTTAGTTCTATTTTTGAGTGCAATCTTGTTGCGTAGTCACAAAGACTCAAGAGAACACCAAGTTGTGTGATTTCTCCAATACCAACAACAATGATTTTATTAGCACTCCGATTGCTCCTCCTGCCACTAGTGCAGAGTCTTGTGATATTAATGCCGCTTTGTTGAATCTTGTTAAGAAAGATCAATTTTCCGGTACTCCTAGTGAGGATGCCACGTCCCATCTTAACACATTCGTGGAATTATGTGATATGCAAAATAAAAAAGATGTGGACAATGATATTGTGAAGTTGAAATTATTCCCATTTTCTTTGTGAGATCGTGCAAAAATTTGGTTTTCTTCTTTGCCTCGCAATAGTATCGATTCTTGGGATAAGTGCAAGGATGCTTTTATTACTAAGTATTTCCTCCCGCAAAAAATATTTCCCTTAGGACACAAATCATGAATTTTAAGCAACTTGAGCATGAACATGTTGCGCAATCTTGGGAAAGAATGAAATTGATGCTAAGAAATTTCCCACTCATGGTTTAAATCTTTGGATGATCATACAAATTTTTTATGCTGTATTAAATTTTGTTTCTATAAATCTTTTAGATTCCGCCGTGGGTGGTACTTTTATGGAAATTACTTTGGGTGAAGCTACTAAATTGCTAGACAATATTATGGCAAATTATTCATAATGGCATACCGAAAGTGCTCCTACTAGTAAAAAAGTTAATTCGGTTGAAGAAATTTCTTCTTTGAGTGAAAAAGTTGATGCTCTTATGAAATTGGTTGCTAATAAAAGTGCTCCTATTGATTTCAATGATGTGCCTTTGTCTACTTTGATTGAACAAAATGGTGATGCCGTAGATGTGAATTTTATCTCGCGGAACAATTTCAATAACAATGCTAATAGAGGCAATTTTAATCCTAGGCCTTTTCCTAGTAATTCCTCTAATAATTATGGTAATTCCTATGGTAATCCTTCTTATAATAATAATAGGAACACCTCTGATCTTGATAATAATGTTAAAGAATTTATCAGTACTCAAAAGGTTTTCAATGCTACAATAGAGGAAAAGTTGAATAAGATTGATGATATGTCTAGAAGCATTGATAGAATTTCTCATGATGTAGAAAATCTCAAGGTGAAAATTTTTGTGCCCAAGGTTGAGGAATCAATTAAAGCTTTATATGTTTCTATGGATGAAAGAAAGAAAAGAACCGCTATGCTTAGAGCTAAAAGAGAATTTTTAGAAAAAGCATTTTCTAGCGATTGTTTTGATAAAAATGATGAAGATCTTAAAATGGTTGGTGTTTCCTCTATTGATTCCTTGTTTAGTAAAATTAAAATTGATGATAAAGGGACTGGAGAAGAGTCAACTTTAGCTAGAAGGCATCCCGATAATTTGGAGAGTGAAAATCTTGTTGAGAAAATTGATAAAAGTGGGTTTGGAGAGGTCAAAACTTTAACTAGTGATGTGCCCACTCTTTTGGATTACAAAGACTTTAATTATGATAATTGCTCTTTGATTGATTATATTTCTTTGTTGCAATCCATGATAAATTCACCCCATGCCTATGAACAAAATAAAGCTTTTACTAAACATATCGTTGATGCTATGATGAAAACTTTGGAAGAAAAGTTGGAATTAGAGATTTCAATTCCTAGAAAATTACATGATGAATGGGAACCTACTATCAAAGTCAAGATTAAAAATTATGAGTTTTTTGCTTTATGCGACTTGGGTGCTAGTGTTTCTACAATTCCGAAATCTTTATGTGATGTGCTTGGTCTTACCGATATTGAAGAATGTTCTTTAAATTTGCACTTGGCGGATTCTACTATTAAAAAGCCTATGGGAAGAATTAATGATGTTCTTATTCTTGCAAATAGGAATTATGTGCCCATAGATTTTATTGTTCTTGATATTGATTGCAATCCGTCTTGTCCAATTATTCTTGGTAGACCGTTTTTACGCACTATTGGTGCCGTGATTGATATGAAAGAAGGCAATATTAAATTTCAATTTCCACTAAGGAAGGGTATGGAACACTTCCCTAGAACTAGAATTAAGCCACCATATGAATCAATCATGAGGGAATCGTATGGATCTAGAAATAAAGATGACAACACTTAGATCCTTGCCTTATGCCTAGCTAGGGGCGTAAAACGATAGCGCTTGTTGGGAGGCAACCCAATGAATAAAATTTATTTTTTGTCTTTTTATTTCTGTTCTTGAGTGTTTGCATAATTATGTTACTGTTATGACTGTGTTTTTTATGTTCTAATTAGTGTTTGTGCCAAGTAAAGCCTTTGGGATAGCTTTGGTGATAGTTGATTTGATCTTGTTGGAAAACAGAAACTTTTGCGTCCAGTAAAATAATTGTTTAAAATCATAGATGCGTCGAAAAATTCTGAATTTTTAAAAAAAGATTTATATAGAAATTTCCTATGTTTTCCTAATTTTTCAGAATTTTTGGAGTTAACGAAGTATGAGAACAATTCGCATCCTTACAGACTGTTCTGTTTTTGACAGATTCTGTTTTCTTTGCATTGTGTGCTTATTTTGATGAATCTATGGTTTGTATTGGAGGGTATAAGCCATGGTAAAATTATAATACAGTATTATAATTCAATAACAAAATTTGAATGGGTTTTCTAAAGTACTTAAAGTAAAGATTGGTTTTCTTATACTAACGGATCTCATGAAGGTTTTGTTGAGTTTTGTGTGATTGAAGTTTTCAAGTTTTGGGTGAGATTACGATGGATGAAGGAATAAGGAGTAAGAAGAGCCTAAGCTTGGGGAATTCCAAGCTATTATCTAAAAGATACGCAAGCAACTAAGCTTGGGGATGCCCGAGTGGCATCCCCTCTTTCTTCTAACGACCATCGGTATTTTACTTGGAACTATATTTTTATTCGTCACATATCATGAGTTTTGCTTGGAGCGTCTTGTATGATACGAGTATTTGCTTGTTTTGCTTTTTATTTTATGTCATCTATCCTTGCTGGACACACCTATTTGAGGAAACCAAAATTATGCTATGACTTGTTAGAATTGCTCTCTATGCTTCACTTAAATCTTTATGAGCTATGGAATTGCTCTAGTGCTTCACTTATATCTTTTTGAGCACGGTGTGCTTTAGTATTTTTGAAGAAATGTTCTCATGCTTCACTTAGATTTATTTGAGAGTTAGTAAATTTTTTAAGAAATTCTCTCTTGCTTCACTTAAATTATTTTGAGAGAAGAAATTTTTTATGCTCATGTTCTTCACTTAGATTTGTTTGAGCTATCAAAAGCAACATATGAAATTAGTCCCAAAGTGATAGATATTCAAGAGGGATATAGTAAAAACTTTCATGAAGATCATTGGACAAAATAAACTTGATTCTTTGTAATAGTTTTGAGATATGATGATAGTGATATGTGAGTCATGTTAATGAGTAATTATGTTTTAGTAAGAATATTGGTGTTAGGGTTTGTGATTCCCTATGCAAGCACGAAAGTCAATAGTTATGCAATGAAATTACATCCTACTTGTGGTGCATTATTCGGTGTTAGTTATGCTTAATGCTCGCTTATGAGATTTTTTGTTTCTTGGTTGGATGCTTCCCAATCTTTTGCTAGCCTTCACTTGCACTAAGTATGATCACTACTTGTGCATCAAAATCCTTAAACCCAGTTTTACCATATGAGTCCACTATACCTACCTATATGCGGTATTTCCGTGTCGTTCTAAGCAAATTTGTATGTACCATCTCTAACTTTCAAAATAAATTTCTTTTTTTGTGTGCTCGTACTGCTCATGAAACGGTAGGGGGTGGCTGATATTTTTCCATGCTAGATGTGTTATTCTCAAGATGAGTGTTTATTCACTTATCATTGCATGAGAGTACGGCAAAGGTATTAGGGATGCCTAGTCCTGAAATGAAAAATGAATTTACTTTATGTTGTCAAATAATAAATTCCTTGGAAAGTGTTGGTATGGACAACACCCGTGGATTCGGTTAGCCATGGAATGTGAAAGTATGGTGGAAAAAGGAATAAACTTTTTTTTCTGTTTGGGAACCGCCTATGATATATCTAGCATGGAAAGTATTGGGAACTACTCGATCGTTTTCGTTGACAGGAAAGCATGCCACCCAAAATGTTTTATCTCTATCTTTTTCGCTTTGAGCTCTGGCACCTCTACAAATCCCTACTTCCCTCTGCGAAGGGCCTTTCTATTTACTTTATGCAATTTTATTTTTATTTGAGTCTCCATCTTCTCTTATAAAGCACCAACACAGGGGCACTATGATCGTACTTGAGCATTAGGTGTAGCTAATATGCGAGTAATATGCGAGTGTGTTTCATGAATGGATCAATGATTGAGCATAATGGGCCAGGGATAACTTGCTTTAGTATTGATATTTTGAAGGGCATGGTTGCTTGTTGATATGCTTGAGTATTGAAATCTTCATGTCAAAACTAGACTATTGCTTTGAATCATATAAAAGTCCAAATGTCCATGCTACAAAGAAAATATTATGTGATGAACATGTTAGGCAGCATTCCACATCAAAAATTCTGTTTTTATCATTACCTACTCAAGGACGAGCAGGAATTAAGCTTGGGATGCTGATACGTCTCCAACGTATCTATAATTTTTTATCATTCCATGCTGTTATATTATCATTCTTGGATGTTTTACAATCATTTTATAGCAACTTTATATCATTTTTTGGGACTAACCTATTGACATAGTGCCCAGTGACAGTTGCTGTTTTTTGCTTGTTTTTTACTTCATAGAAAATCAATACCAAACGGAGTCCAAACATAGCGAAACTTTTTGGTGATTTTTTCTGGACCAGAAGACACCTGTTGGGCCAAAGAAGTACCAGAGGGGGGCTCCGAGGGGAGCACAACCCACATGGGCGCGCTTGGGGGCCCAGGCGCGCCCTCGTGGGTTGTGCCCACCTCGGCCGCCTCCCGCACCGCCTCTTTGCTCTATAAATACCACAATATTCCAGAAACCCTAGGGGAGTCGACGAAAAACAATTCCAGCCACCGTAAGTTCCAGAAACCACAGATCCAATCTAAACACCATCACGGAGGGGTTCATCATCCTCATTGGTGCCTCTCTGATGATGCATGAGTAGTTCATTGTAGACCTACGGGTCCGTAGTTAGTAGTTAGATGGCTTCCTCTCTCTCTTTTGATTCTCAATACAATGGTCTCTTGGAGATCTATTTGATGTAACTCTTTTTGCGGTGTGTTTGTTGGGATCCGATGAACTTTGAGTTTATGATCAGATCTATGTTTTTTATCCATGAAAGTTATTTGAGTCTCTTGATCTCTTATATGCATGATTGCTTATATCCTCGTATTTCTTCTTTGAATCTTTGGTTTAGTTAGGCCGACTAGATCAATTTTTCTTGCCATGGGAAGAGCTGCTTTGTGATGGGTTCGATCTTACGGTGCTCGATCCCAGTGACAGAAGGGGAAACGACACGTATGTATCGTTGCTATTAAGGATAACAAGATGGGGTCTATTCCTATATGAGTAGATCTTGTCTACATCATGTCATCGTTCTTATTGCATTACTCCGTTTTTCCATGAACTTAATACACTAGATGCATGCTGTATAGCGGTCGATGTGTGGAGTAATAGTAGTAGATGCAGGCAGGAGTCGGTGTACTAATCTTGGACGTGATGCCTATATGATGATCATTGCCTGGATATCATCATAATTATTTGAAGTTCTATCAATTGCCCAACAGTAATTTGTCTACCCACCGTATGTTATTTTTCTCGAGAGAAGCCACTAGTGAAATCTACGGCCTTCGGGTCTATTTTCTCATCATATATTTTCAGATCTATTTTGCTATTTGCCTTTTCGTTTATTTGCCACTTTTATTTTCAGATCTATATTTCCAAAAACCCAAAAATACTTTGCTGCACTTTATTTTATTCGCGATCTATTTATCCAATCTACTACAATTTTTCTCCCGTCAACTCGCCAATTTCTGGCACCGTTACCCGAAAGGGATTGACAACCCCTTTAACACGTCGGGTTGCAAGTATTTGTTCTTTGTGTGCAGGTATCGTTTATGTAGTGTTGCTTGGTTCTCCTACTGGTTCGATAACCTTGGTCTCATCACTGAGGGAAATACCTACCGTTCCTGTGCTGCATCATCCCTTCCTCTTTGGGGAAATACCGACATAGTTCAAGCCAACATCAGCCCTCGCCGACGCCCTCGATGCCTTCTGCCCCGGTGCGCGCCCTACCCCGACGATGGTGCCGCTCCCTGCGCCACTGCCCTGCCCTGACGCCGCCGTGCCCCTGCCCCTGCCCCGACGCCGCCCCAGTGAGCCCCCTTCCCCCTTCCCCCGCGCCCCTGCCCTGCCCTGCCGCCGCCGCCGCCATCCTAGCTATTCTTCTTGCCGTGCTGCCGCCCCTGCTCTGCTTTTTTTCATAGATTTTTTTGTCCATTGATGTATGTATGGATGTTGTATGTATGTATATGCAGATGTATGGATGATCCATGGATGTATGCATTGATGTATGATTTTTTTTTGTTCATAGAATTTTTTGTGTCCATTAATGTATGCTTTTTTTTTTCATAGAAAGTTTTTTTTTCATAGAAATTTTTGTTCATGATGATCTTGCTAAAACTCATATTAAGTTTACTAAGTTTTACTTTGCCTAAATCGGGGAGAGGCAACTTTACTAAATGTTCATGATTTTTTTTGTACATAGAAATTTTTGTTCATGATGATCTTGCTAAAACTCATATTAAGTTTGAATATATGAGCAATGATGTATGGATGATCCATGGATGTATGCATATTGTTTTTCTATATCGGGGAGAGGCAACTTTACTAAATGGGCATGATGATCTTACTAAGTTTTACTTCGCCTAAATCGGGGAGAGGCAACTTTACTAAATGGGCATGATGATAATGAAATTTACTAAGGTTAATTATGGGAGATAGGGAGTAACTACTCATGTATTCAAAATTTACTCCATGTCTGCTCGCCCGACCAACTCTGGAGGCCACCCAAACCCCGATAACTTCGACATGAGGGGGGACGTCATTAAAATTAATGCAGACTTTGGGAAAACATTCCCGGATGTTATCCCCCTTCACCTATATCGTGTAGTGCCGCGTTAGAACACCCCTAACTCTCTCGGGAATTCAACATATCCATGATAACTTTGACATGAGGGGGGGGGGGGGGTCCGCAAGTATTCTCGACGACCATGAGAGAGGCGGTCCGCAAAGTATCCTCTCTCGAAAGATAGGACGACTCATTAGACATGAGGGGGAGTAGTCCTCGACGATCGTCTAAAACTGACTGTTATAAAGCTTGTCAACTTCGACATGAGGGGGTCGGGGGGGTGGTTCATGTCAAGTGTTGTATTTTCTCTTGAATGTGAAGCAAGTCTTTTTTTGCCATGTCAAGTGTTGTATTTTCTCTCGAAACATATCCCCGATAACTTTGACATGAGGGGGGGGGGCGTCGGACATGCATGAGACATGAGGGGGGAGGAGTCCTCGACGATCGTCTGAAACTGACTGTTATAAAACTTATTCACTTTGCATGATGTTTGCCACTAATCCATGGCTCATATGCATATGATTCCTTGTTGTGATTAAGTCCATGTTTGCCACTAATCCATCTCTCATGGTTGTATATTGCCATGTTGTAATATTTGCAGAAACTATGGACAGAGACTTAGAGAAAGAAGAGTTGTTGGGGGATATAATATTAAACGGAGGTGATATCACCTTGTCGTTTCTCAACGACATCGATGGTGATGAAGAAGATCATGACGGCTCTGGTGATCCAACAATGGAGGAGGAAGGAGATCATGACGGCTCCGGTGACCGAATGGTGGAGGAAGGAAATCATGATGGCTCTGGTGACCGAACGGAGGAGGGAGCCTTAACTGTTGCAAAGTCCGGCGAGGTATATATATATTAATTAAGCATGTGCTGACTTGATGCATTAATTGTTTTCTATGTACATATATTAACGCTTCTTTCTTCTTTTAGCCCTCCGGATCGAGCCAAACTTCCGTAAGGAGACGAGGCCCGAAGAAAAGGTTGCACCAGGATGAAAGGTTCACGATCATAGAAGTCGCTCGAGATGGCCAACCGATTGCTCCCAAGCGGACCAAGGACACATTTGTACATCATTGCAGAGTTGTTGTTAGGGACAGCGTCCCGTTCAGCATCCAAGAATGGAATAAGAAGAAGGACCCTGAAGTTTCTTATGTCCAGGATAGACTGAAAGATGATCTTTGGACCTCACTGATTACAAATTTCAGCCTACCGCCAGAGGAGAATCCGAATAACCCAGTTATAGAGTGAAAGGTCAAGGCATTTGCTCTTAAGAAGACGGCAGAACTATTTAGGAACTAGAAGAAAGATTTGAACAAAAAGTTTGTCGAGAAAGATGAGACTCCAGAATTCATCGGTCAATATGAGAAGATAAGAGATCATTGGTCCGCATTTGTGGCCTACAAGAAATCAGACAAGGGTAAGAAAAGGTCACTGACAAACAAGCAAATGCTGCAAAGAAAAAGTATCACCATACCACGGGGTCAGGTGGTTACAGCAAAGCCCGGCCATTGTGGGAAAAAGCTAAGCAAGACCTGCTTGCTAAAGGGGTCCAACCAGTGACATTGCACTAGCCAGATCGGGCAAGGACTTGGTTCTTCGGGGTTGGGGGAACTTTGGACCCAGAAACAGCGGAGTGTGTTTGGACGAACGAGCAACTTGCAATACCCATCCAGAAGCTTGAGGCAGCAATCAAGGTAGCGCAGGAAGGGACGTTCATTCCCGACAGAGAGAAGGACAAGCTGACAAAGGCCCTCGGGAATCCTGAACACCCTGGATGAACACGAGGCACATCAGGCTCGGTTCCGTGGGTGCATGGGTTTCCCGACAGCGGTGGTTATAGAAGCCGAGAGAGAAAGAAGAAAGAGGAAGCAAGCGAAATGCAGAAGCTCAGTGCAAGATTAGCGAAACTAGAGGAACTTGAGAGCCAGCGAGCTACCGGCCAACCACAACGGCACGAAGATCCTTCCTTCGACACTGCCCCAGAAGCTACCCCACCATCTCAGCGGAGAAGCAGCGTGGCTTCCACGAAGCTCGTTCAGCCCGATTTCACGGCTCCTCGCTATCTCGTGGATAGTATCACGGAGGCTGAACATTGTGTGCTAATGGCGAAATGCCAGAACGTGACCTTGAAGGCGGCGGTCGGCTCTATTTTACCTCCTCGAGCTGAGGGAACTTTCCATTGCCGTCCGATTCCACATGGCTATGCTATTGTCACGGGGGATGAAATAATGGAGGGATTTAAGGGGCTGGAGCTTGACTACCCTACAGGTGAAGGGGATAATCTTCTGGAAAATGCCTTAAGGAGTACCTGTCTATGGAGAAAGGAGAACATCAAGCTTCCAAACTGGACGCCGCCTCAGCAAACTCAGCCGCAGGAGGCCCCTCAGTAGACTCCTCACAGTCCAGCTCAGCCATCTCAGCTGCTTGAGTCGTCTCCGGTGCGTGAGCTATCTCCGCCGCCTCAGCCGCCATCTCCGGTGTGTCAGCGGACTCCGCCACCTCCTCCGCCTCCTCCGGCGCGTCAGCGGACTCCGCCTCCTCCTCCGCCTCCTTCGGCGCGTCAGCAGACTTCGCCGCCTCAGCAATGGCCCAAGAGAGCCGCCGCCGCTCCGGCAGCTAGCAGTACAAAAGGCGGGAAGAAATTCAAAGCTGGTCCAAGCCTCAAGCCTCCTCCAAAGTTACCATATGAGAGGACTGAGGAGGAAACCAAGGACATCGTGGATGCCGAAGTGAGGGCCCATTTTGAACGAAAACCTCCACCTCCGAAGGAAACAGTAGATCCGGTGAAAGTGAAGTGCACTCTGGATGCCCTGAAGCGACCACCACCGCCTCCGCCACAATCCAACTATGACCGCTGTATTCAAAAGACATATGATGAAGCCCGGCGGTCGGGAAATACTACCAGTGATACAAGACGAAGAAGTGGGAAAACAATTCCCTAGCTCGGTGAACAGGAGAAGCAATCGTGCCCCCCCTCAAGGTGTCTAGCGATATCGCTAATCATCCGGGGCTACTGCCTGGTACCACTCTTGGTGATTACGTGGGCGATGATGTATAGTTTGAAACGGCTGAGGTAGTAGAGGTCTTTAGATACGAGCACGGGAAGCCTCTCGTCAAACCTGATCAGCGCCAGCATCTTCCAACGATGATGCGAAGATTGCTTGACTGGTACTTGGAAACTTGCAGGAAGTCTAGGACCGACAGTCTGATGCTGGGAATTAAAGAAGAGCACGACTTCATTCGAGTCGACCTGATGCTTATTGAATTTGTGGAATTGTTTCAGTTATTCAAGCAAGAGGCCCTCGACAAACAACTCATGACTTGCTACTGTCTGTAAGTATTATTTCTGTAATTAAGTCTCTAGCTCAACTCGTTCATTGCATGTCATAGATTGAACTTACTATATTATGCAGATTGAAGATCGTCGAATGCAAAAGAGGACAAATCTATGACATTGGGTTCATTAGCCCAAATACCGTAAATGAATGGGCGGTACAAAAGAGACCCGAAGATACCGAGGATAACTTGCTAAAAGCATTCCTTCGACATCAAAACAAAAGGGAAATACTCTATCCTTACAACTTCAAGTGAGTGTTACTATCTTGTGCATATTCGGTTTCGCTTACTCGAGGTTAAGTGTAATTGATGAGTTATGCGTGTGCAGGTTCCACTTCATTCTGCTATCCATTAAGCTTGACGGGGCATTAGTAATTGTCTTGGACTCGAGATGTAAAGATCAAAAGGAGTGGGCGGACATGAGTGAAATGCTCCAGAGGTAAGTTCAATCATTATCGCACCATATCGGTAACTTTCATTCATTTCCTGATATCAAATAATCATTTTCTTTGCCAGGCAGGGTTTGGAAAAAGTTCACCGGAATTGTCCCGGTTCCGAAGAAGGAGTTGCGATTTACACACCCCAAAGTAAGTAGTGCTAGCTAGTTCCGCTCATTGATTCTAGTTTCATCAATACCATTATCAGTTTGATTGAATTCTATTCTCATAAAGTGCTTGTGGCAGGCACCCGAGAATAATTTATGTGGATACTACGTTTGCGAGTTCATTCGCTACTCGACCACTGAGCGGGGCTGCTTATCTGACAAACAATTGGAAGTACGTAAACAATATTCACAATTTTATTTTATTACCATCAATTGTGTTGAGTTTCATTCATATATATGTATTGACCCCATTCTTTAAATTAGATCTGGCAGATGCGGGATGAACTCCTACCACATGATCGCATACGAGCAATTCAAGAGGAATTGGAGGGATTCTTTCTTGACCACGTCATACATGAAAAGGGAGAATACCATACGGAAATTCAATGGAATTTTGGTGCTTGATGATTTCAGGGATGTTATATTGTATATATGTAATAGCGTCAGATAGAAATACGAAAACTTGTTGTTCGACCAATCTCGGAGAAAGAGAGGTCACTTCTCTCTATATATGTTCATGACGATCTTGTGTAATTAATGGTTCCTTAATTTGCTTACTAACGTCGAGTTCTCTCTATATGTAGTAGCTAGCATCGACCAAGCACGGAGAAAGAGAGGTCACTTCTCTCTATATGTAGTAGCTATAGGTAACACAATATGAAACCCCTAATTAAACCCTCCAAAACCCCTAACCCCCCTTTCAAAAAAAAACCCAGCGCCTGGGAGCTGCTGACGCATGGCTGGCCTTTAGTCCCGGTTGGTGTTACCAACCGGGACCAAAGGTCCTCCTGCCTGGGAGCCCCTCAGCGGCCATGTGAGCCCCTTTAGTCCCGGTTCGTAAGCCAACCGGGACTAAAGGGAATGGGCATTAGTCCCGTTTGTTTTGTCCCGGTTGCAGAATCGGGACTAAAGGCCCTCTGGAATCGGGAGTATGCCCTGTTTTCTACTAGTGAGAGGAGAGGAGGGTGGAAGGGAGGCCGGCTGTGGAGGGGATCTCGATCTAGATCTGGATCGGGGGTGGGTGGTGTGGGAGTGGATCGGGGGGTGGGAGGTGTGGGATCTGAGTGACACGCTTAACGGTAGCATGGGTATCTCAAAAGCGCTACAACTATCCACTCAAGTAGTAGCGCATGTTTTACAACCCGTGTTATTAGTATGGTCTATCCGCGGGGCACGGTTGAGAATATTTACTAGTAGCATGTATTTTTGGCCCACGCGCTACTAGTTATATTTAGTAGTTGCGCGGGTAAGTGTAGCTCGCTACTAGTAAGTAGCAGTAGCACGGATCAATATAGCGCGCTACTAATATGCGATTGTCTATAAGCTTTTCCCTAGTAGTGCTGGGACACCAGGAGCACGTTGCCATGTTCGGCTTTACCGGGCACGTGCGCTGGCCGTGGCAATAGTGTGGTTCGGCAGTGGCTGAGCTACGGGTTATGGTGCGTAGCTGCTAGAGCTAGCTATCGAAGGGGAAAAGAGAGGAGGATGGGGCAGCTGCTCACAGTGGTTCTTGTGGTTAGCATGGGGAGGCCAGAGGAGGTCGGACGGCGATGAAATCAACGATGAATGACGATGGCCAGAAGCGGGGAAGAGAGGTCGAGGGCAACATTGTTGAGGCTTCTCGGTCCAGTCCTTCTCACATGGATGTGTGGCTCGACGATGCGGTCCTCCTGGCACAGTGTGGCAGAGAGGGGCAGCCGGTGGCCATCACAACATCGACGGCGCGGCGATGGGCTCGATCCAGAGCAAGTGTTAGAGTGTGGTGAGGGGATTAGGGTTTGACCGCGAGGGAAAGGAGGTTGAAGAAGGCCGGTACTGGGTTGGGATGTGCACTGTAGCCGTGGGCTGCAAGTGCAAAGTGGTTTTTTCTGTTTTCTTTTTACTCTGTATTTTCGTTGCTTTTGTTTTGTATTTTATTTAATTAGCAAATGAGGTCTAAACTTTGTGCTTTTTTTGTGTTGCTTTGCATCACCAATACCAAGACTCACACTAAAATTTTATAGTTTAAGGATTTTAATTTAATTTGTTTGGATGCCTTTGTCCAGTTGAAGTTGGTTATCCAAAATTGCAATGTCAAGTGTTTTCTATTTTTTTTAAAGTGGGAGAACCTTTCATGACAGGGATGAGGTCCTTGGCAAGTCTTGTTATTTAATAAAATACTTTGGATATTTTTGAAAAATATTTTGGGTTTGCCTTTTAATTAAATTTTAAGGTTGAATTAATTCCTTAATCAAATTTGGATAATTGCAACTATGATGACATGGCAATATTATTTTAGTTTAATTGCATGATTATGGTTTGGGGCTGTTACACTATGGTTCATTGTGATAGGGATTCCGGCGGGGGTGGAGGTCACCGGAAATAGGGCTTTTGGTGGTGAAATTCTAGAGGAAGAATTGAGGCTTGGAAATGGGGTATGGGTCCAGGTGAAGTGTCCTTGCAAGGTGCATTGAAGAATGGATCTTGGGTTGGCTCAACAACGATGAAACCGTGGTGGTGGATGGCTTCGCTATAGCAGAGGAAGATTGTCGGGGCCGGATTTCTGGGACACAAAATCCCAGAAATTAACCCCTCATGTCATAACTAGCCCCAAGATCATTTAAGCTGGTGGACACTCCTTGATACAGATTACCAAGCAATTACAAGAATTGAATACAAGACCATAAAGGTCTAATGGATACGACAATGGTTGATAGCGGATGGCGGAAGCGATTTGCGGATCTCCAACTCTGATGGGGCTCCATTCCGATAGAAACGGCTGACTAGGATAACTCCTATCTCACATGGCTGCTATCTCAGATTCCTGGGCTGGCTCCTGTTTCTCCAAGTCAGGATCATCCAAGCCTGACCAAGTTAACAACCAAGGACAAGCCAGTGTGTACGTTTGAATGTACTCGCAAACATCATGAATAAAAGATATAATAAAAGCAGGTAGAGTACATGTAACATATTTTCAAATAGGTCAAGCACTATTATAGCATGGCATGAGGTCAACCAAAACAAGCAACCAAATTAACAATGATGCATGGGAAGTAAAGGGTTAGTAAACATGATATCAGACATTCACACAACAGACATTGATTCTTAGGTGGTAAAACCATCCCAGAAGAATATTAACAAAAGGAAAGCGGAACTCCAGGCGTTAGACCACCCGTAGGTCCAAACAAATATATAAGCGGAAACTCGGGCGAGATAGAACCGCCCGAAGATCCAAAAGTAAAATAACACACAAGCCAGATGGGTGTCTTCGCGATGCGATGAAAGGTCTTAAATAAATATAAAAGTCACACAAACCAGACGGGTGTCTTCGCGACGCCATGAAAGGTCTTAAATAAATATAAAAGACGGAAATTCAGGCGAGATAGAACCGCCCGAAGGTCCAAAAGAAAAAAACGAACACAATTATTAAACAGTGCATAATGAGTACCTGGGAGGTAGAACCCCCACAAGAGATACTTGATAATACGTATAAGAGAAAAGGTTAGTCCATAACAACATCAGTATTATTCATGATAACATCAATAGTAGTAGCAATGATCAATTGTTTATTTAATTATTTCCTCTGAAGACCGACACCGAGACGGACACTTGACGCTTCCAAACTACCGTCCTTGACCGCGGACACGGCTATTCAAATAGGTTAAACTCTACAGAGGTTGTACTCTTTACCCGCATGTAAACGATTTCTTTAGCCAGCATCGAAATGTTGACGTGTTCCGATTATGGTCTTTGGGAAGCAAACACACCTGACCAGCGCACACTAGTTTTAACTTTCCTGATGCCAGGAATCACCCAAAGCATCGATCAAGAAAAACCCTAAGTCGGGGAGGTCACAACCTCGAATAGCATGGGCGGACGACCAAATTTATAACGCACGCGCAACTAGGGGTGCCCCCCTCTTCCACTACAACCGGAAACACCCATGCCCCCTGACCAATGACCGGCATTATCCAGGGCCATGGAACCATCATCGTGGCCCCTCTATGTGGTGTGTGCAAGGAAAGGGGTTAACAACTTACTGAACCATTCCCTCCTTACGGAGGGACATGTGGCAGCACGAAATTAGTTAGGAATTAATAGAACAAGACTCGATCTAGGTCGACTCTGGAGGTTCATATTCCCTGCAGTGGGTTAGCACAGTATATTTCCTTTGGCAGTACCAAAACAGGGTCACAACCCGGCATGTCCCAACATGCCATCAACGATCATTCTCGCCACAACAACATTCCTGTTTCACGGTCACTTTCACCTGTGACAGATTACTTCCTGTTCCTACAAGTTAGCCAGGCAAGCGTAGGCATGTATAGCACAAAGAAATAAATACCCCCATGTATGTTTCATGCTTATATGAGATCAAACATTAGACAAGCAACCATCCGGACAAGCCTTGATCATCAATTTGCATATTTATTAAATATAACATAGGCATGCTCAGAATATTTGTGGCGCCCCGCCTGAATACCACTGAAGCCAGATGGTCGCCGCACACGCCAGCCCAGGAAATCACAGTGGCATGCACCTTTACAACATTTATCATGAACACAGGCACATCTACAAATGGATTTATAAGTCTTACATGGTACCTTACAGGGATGAGGGCCGCGAAAAAATACTATCTAAGGTAGCATAGACTTGGAGTAGCTCCAATCCACAGGGATCTGACTGGGTTACTCTTCTAGCCCATGTACGCTCCGACTTCTCGGTAGTGGAAGATGGATCCTTAGCTGAACCTGGCCACGTTAAAGGCCACCGAGTACTTTTGAATGTACTCGCAAGCGAACCAAACAAACATATACACCAAGCATAGCAATCCATGGCATTCAAGTATGTATTTATTATTAGAGCAATATTATCTATCAAGTCATGGCATAGATATCTAGCAATATTAATCATCATGTCATAGCAGGATTATCTAGCAAGATAACTACTAAAATAAATACAGCATGACGAAGATAAAGCATATCAGGTAGTGAATTCATATTCCAAATATTTTCATGATCCAATCCAAATCCTTCGATCATACGACCGGCTCTATCATAGCCATCCTATGGCTAACATCTCATATTCTTGACATCCTCTGATGTCCATGTACTAGCACTACAAGTCTGATAAATCTTACCTTTCTCTGGTTCATTATTAGCAATAACATTATATGGTTTATTCCTCCAGACTTGACACAGACCAAATAGTGTGACTTAGTACGAACAGTCCATGACCGAGGACGTGGCTATTCGAATAGATTTACACTCTGCAGATGTTGCGCACTTTACCCACACCATGGACATTCATCCAACAAAACCTGTCTACCACATGACACTAATATCGTATCACCGACATCCTCTCAAGGCATGTCCTGGGTGGCCCCTTGCGTCACTTTTCGACACGCGCCACCTCGTGGCTAAAAACTATCCCCATCGGAACCCGAGCTCAATAACCAAACCGAGCTCACAAGGTTATCGCTGCCTATCGGGCCAGCGTAGCACGCATGCATAACATTCCCTCTTTGGTGATATCGATAAGACTGCATACGGTAGCTCAAGTTAGGGCCTCCCCATAAAGGCAAATGTGGCTGCACTGATAAGTTCGGTTTAGTGGCACTATGGTTTGATCCAGCCGATGGAGGAGGTTGTTATCATTATTAAGTCACCTTCTTTATCATTGCAATAACAACAATAATGCATGATGAAAACATAAAAACCTATCTCCATATTGTGTCACATACGAGTCACTAGTGCGATAATGTGATGAACATTGGCATGTAATGTAAACAGTAACCAGGAGTCTAATTATTCATTTACTTCTAGCATAAACATATTAATTAATTCAAACATACAAGAATAACACAGAAGCAATGCTTTGGGGCATATATCAGATGGTCGGCTTACCTGGGGGTCGAAGAGTCCATTGGAAAGAAGTGCGATCATCTCGCGGAAAGATTCGCCGGAAAAGATTCTCTCTCGAATGGGCTGAATATAGGGCAGGGGAAAAATGGTCATTTTTAGAACGTGTCAACATAGTGAAGATGATACCATTGGAACGGGCTCGATGAATAGAGAACGTGGGCTTTGGAATCACCTGAATCAGAGTTACGGTCGCGAAGTTAGGGCCGTTCGTTCGTTAGGTAGAAAAACAAACAGTAACTGTGCTTTTCTGCACTTCATGGGTGAACGCCTGCATCTTAGGGGTTTCGGTGCCGGGCTGAAAATAGAAAGCGCATTTCTGGAAATTTGCCTTTGTGTAGCGAATACGTGTTATGTCCTGAAACTGTGGCCGAATGTGCTTAGCTTAGCGGAAAGCGTACTCCGCAGAAGTACGTTTCCACTTAAACTGACACATGGGCCCAGCTAGTCATCAACAGTCGCTGACACCTGGGCCCTGCCTTATCCTCTCTCTCTCCTCCTCTGGTCCTCTTCCTCCTCCTGAGTGGAGCAGAGGAGAGAAGCTTGGCTCTCGCTGTTGCTGACGGTGGGCAGCACGGCGGAGGCTGCCGGAGCCAGGGAAGTGCCGGCCGTGCCCTCTCACACCCACTGGACTAGCGCGCGGTCGTCAGGGAAGAGAGGCACGACGCCAGTGAGCTTCGAGGCGGACGGCCAACATGGCCATGGTTGGAGATGAGCAAGACGAGTTCCCCCGGCCAAATTGGCTTGGGCAAAGCGATGCGGAGGTGCTGGGAAGCTCCTGAGATCGACTAGGGGTGCGGGGAGTGCTCCAGAGCTCGACTCCGACTAGAAGACCACGGTGGAGGGAGACGGCGCTTCGGCCATTGGAGGGGGAGGGAGCTCCTCGAGCTTGAATGGGGAGGGCAGTGGGTTGCGAGGGAGGCTTAGGCTGCGCTATTTATAGCCGCGGGGAAGGGTCTGGACCGAGCTAGCCGAGGAGCGGAAGTCTCTGGGCACGAGGAGCCGCGGCCGCATCCCAGCAGTACCTCGACGTCGGCACCATCAGCCAGGAGCTAGGGGACGAGGGGGAGAGATGACCAGATGGTGCACGCTTGTGGTGGAGAGCTAGTTGGCATTCGCAGACGAGCTGCGGCTGACAGGAGGTGACCGGACGGTGACTGTTGCCACAGTTCATGCCGGTTGCCGACTAGAGTCGTGGTCACCGCCGGCACCACGTGTCCAGGGCATTTCAGTGACCTCAAATCATGTCTGGGATATGTGTTAGCCCAGGGAGTGTACTGGCACTATCAAATAGGTGCACGGGGTTCTAGTGTGATCAATATGATCCAGAATAGTTTCTGGATAGAATTTTTTGAGGAATTACAGGGATAAAATGGTGAAGGGATTGAAGCTGAAACTTTGTCATTCTGAAATGGAGTAGAAAGGTGTAGCTGCTGGCAAAATTTGAAGCCATTTGGACATTGTTTGCATATACTTCCTTCACCATGCACAATTTCGTCCAGAAGCTGGATTTTGATCCTGGGATCAAATGGATCTATGGATTTGTCTGAAATTTGCTGTAGGGACCTGATTTGGATGTAAGAATGCACTGGTAAAATTTCATACCATTTGGGTATACCTAAATGGTGCTTCCTTCATAGTGCTCCCATCTAGACAGAAATCAGTTTGAATTATTGGGGAAAATTGGCTAGGCAAAATGATGTGAATTTTGGCATGCTCACATGATATAGGTAGGATGGGGTCCTGGATTAAGTTCAAGAATTATGGAGGAATCTAAATATAGTTTCTTCACAATCTCAAAATAGGTCCAGAAACAAGAATTGGATGATGTGCTCAAAATTTGAATTATGGAACTTGATATTTTGATGGAAATGGTGGATGTTTAGATAGGAAAAGCTCCACAAATTATTTGAGCACCAATGGAGTAACCAAAATGGTAGCTCCTTTAGAAAGTGGCAGAAATGGAATATTGGCTTGATAAAGGAAAATGCAATTTTCCTTATTAAGATTTGGCCAATATTTTTATGATAGCTCAAGATCGGCACAAAGAATATCTCCACAAGTTTTCATGAACTTCAAAGATGTCTAGATATTTTCCTGGATTTAATTCCTTTAAATGGCAGAAGAAGGAATTAATTTTAAATGAAAAATATTGCAAATGACTTGGCAATATTTTTGCATATCCAGGGTTTATAGATGTAGGGGGATCACTGGGAAAAGTTTTGGAGGCAACAGATCAGAAGAAATTGGGGTTCCTTTGTAACTGCAGGAATTAGGGTTTCCTTTCCGGTAATTCGGAAAGTAGGGTTTTGGCGGCAAAACACTGGGAATATATTTTTGGTGGCAAGGTTGGATTGGAGAGAATTTCTGGTATGATAGGAAAGGCAAGACTATATAACCATCTTCATATACCCAAGATCGAGAAAAATCCAATAACACTGAAAGAAAAAGACAGGAGTCCAATCTTGCGAAGGAAAAATCGAGGTGCGAAAATCAGGGTGTCACAAAATTCTAACGAACAATCTACCAAGCAATCATCATATCAAGTGTTCAAGATGTTTGCCTTGGGTATGTAGAAGAGTTGGTTATACTCCACAATTCTTGGAAAAATCATTTTCCCTCTAATTTCCTATTTTCAGAAATATGCCAAACCACATAAATCCAAAACAGTACAAAAAATTGTTTCAGAAATTTTTGAAATAAATACTAAAATAAACTAGAGGAAAAATAAAGAATGACAGAAAAAGAATCAATTCATTTGGAGTTATAGATAAAAAGTTATTAATATTTTAGTATCAGGGACATTTCTGTTAATAAAATATCCAAATCCAGCTCCCTGGCAGCTAATATAGAAAATGGTTCGGGTAATACGCCTTCTAAAGGAGAAAGCGTATTTCTGAAAATACGTTACCAATTAAAACAGCACTGGGTGACCTGGGGTCGCTTACAGTGGGTCCCACCTGGCCCACAGGTCAGGTTTGACCCCTGGTCAATCCTCCACGCACGGGAACAGGGCGTCTTTGCCGGCGGCGATTGCCGGTGATAGGTGGCGTCCCTCGGAGAGCTGAGTACATGGACATGCTTAGGGTCCCAAGGCGATCCCGTGTAGGTAGGGAATGATCGAAGGGAAGCACGTGGTCGCCAGCGGCGAGGTCTTCCCGAGAACACCGGCGGGGCCAAATTGGGGATTTTGCCCACGAGGTTGATCCGGTGAAATTGATGGGTGGAACGGATCCGCGGGTGTTCAAGGAGGCTAAAGGTGAAGAAATATAGGGCAGTGAGGCTCGGGCTACCTCGGAACCGTCCGAAGGATAGCGGCGGCCATTTTCGCTGGAGAGGAAGAAGATGGCCTCTTCCGGCTTGTTTGGCTTTTCCCGGCGGCCCTTGTTGGATGGGTGTGTGCTGCTGTGGACCGGGGCTGCTCGGGTGAGCTTTTATAGGCGCGGGGAGGTTGGTCTGTAGCTTCCCGAATCAGGACACGGCAGCAAAGGCCATTGAAGGCGAGCCATGGTCGGTGGCGAGGTAGTTGCGGTGCGGGGAACTTCTAGGGGACACCACCGTCCAGGGAATGTGCTAGCGGCCTCTGGTTCGATCCAGGTGCCCCGGGCCGTGCGTGACAGCGACGGGTGGCGGCGCTGGTCGGTGGCTGGCTAGTTGAGGGCGGCGCTAGAGGCCTGGGAAGGGTGTCGGTGAGGTGCGGCCAGCCGGCAGGCTCTATCTAGGTGCAGAGGAGGCTGGGGGTGGCCGCATGTGAATGGCAGGAGCTCGGGTGCCGACGCGGTGCAATTCGGGCGCTTTGGCCATGCTCTGGATGTGCATGCAAGCTGCTCAATGAAATGCCAAGGCTACCTAGGGAGGTCTGATGAGCTAGAAATTTGGCAGGGTAATGCTCCTATGAGTGATAAAGATGGTGGACGAACTGGTGTGGCCAGAGGAGCTAGTGTCAAATGCAGTTTAGAAAGTTCCAAAACTTCTGTCATGCCCACAAGGTGTTTGACAGAATGGTAGGGCTATTTAGAAAATTCTTCTGGATGTGACACTTGACCGGATGATGTCTCCTTAGATAATAGTGAGGATGGTAGGGTTGATTTGGCAAAATGAAAAACTTGCAAGTGCAAGTTTTAGTGAAATTCAGTACTGGATCAAACCTTTTGGGAATTATTGGGAGGACTTCCAAGATGCAAATGGGTCTGATCTTATGGACTTAAGAGTTTCCTTGGAAGGACTACAAGATGGAAATTTTTCAGAATTGTTTGAGCAATATTTAATGGGGTTGTAGTTATAAGCTAAGAATGGGACAGAATTGAAAAGAGGATGATTTGCTCAAAATTTTCAAATGACCATGGTTTGTTTTTGCAGAAAAGTGAATTATAGGATTAAGAGGGTCTCCCAAAATTTTCTGGCATTTTTATAAAATTTATTTAAAATAGTTTCAGTTCAATAGAATTATTTCAGAGTTTGAAAATGACATTAAAAGAATTATTTTGGGGCAAATTTATTATGAAAATATTTCCTTCTTATATTTAAGAAGGAATAAAAGAGTTGGCAAGAAATTTAAGACCCTCAATATTTTTCCCAAAAATTTTCTGTAAGGAGGAAGAAGAAAGCAGGAGAAATGACTTTAAAATTATTAAAAGATCCAATTTAATTAACAAAAAATATTTCTGTCAAAGTTTTATTTGCGAAAACCTTGTATTAAAATTTGGGGTGTTACAAAGATGAGCTTGCCTCATCGATTCCTTGCAGAGGAGTGGTTCTTGGGGGTAAAGGAGTGCTATGGAGGCGAGAAATTGCCTTGAAGGTGAGCCTATAAAGGCCATGCATGGTCAACCATGGACTTGGCACATGAAGGCGATGGACACGGTAGTGGTACCTATTAACAGCAGGGCTGAGGTGGTCGGCAAAGTCGGTTCAATGCAGGGAAGCTCTGTGAGAGGACATACCGGTTGTGCTCGGGAGAACTAATGGTCACGACGGTGAGCTGGCAGCTGGGAGGGTGGCGAGGTCAATGCTAGCGGATAAGCCTTGCATTTAGAATCTGCACAAGCTGATGACATAGGGGCGTGTAAGGACATGCATCCATGGTGGCAGCGCTTGGAAATAGTGGCTGGCGAGCCAAATGCCGCTCTGGCCACCCAGAGACACTACCAACCGTGTGCTTTGCTCATGCTGCTCCTGCTTCTAATACTGCAGAAACCCTTACCATTGGCATGTGGGGTGCATGTCACTCGTAAGGCGATACTGGTAAATTGTTACTCGTGATGTGTACCACACACGACACTGGTAATTAGACACCAGTGACATGCGCTAGTGCATGCTCATCACTGGTAACAAGGACAACGGTGATGGGTGCTTCTATCTCCACGTCACAGGTAACTTATACACCGGTGATGTCCATATCTGGTTGCCTGTCACTGTTACGTCTACTAGGCCCAACCCATAATTTCAATTATATATATAATCAGTCCCACAACAATATAATTCATATTATATCCAGTTCATCACGCATATATCATAGTATAAATCCATGCAACATGAAACCACAAACACAATATATAACAAGTTTAGGCAAGTGCAGACAATAGTAGTATTACAGAAATAACAAGTGTATACATAAGTTTAGTAAAACACGAGTGTAAACAAGTTTGACAAAACACAATGATGTCCTGCCAGTACATATGGCTGGTTATACCTACTTTCGAAGCAGGAGTTTCTATCCCATGAAGAGCTGAGGAAATGGTCATTTGCCCCTTATAGAGGTTTGTTGTGTTATACCTGCAAGTTATTCCTTGATTCGAAGTGAGAGTGTAAGATGGTGAATTGGTGCAAAGTGTTTGAGATCAAAGAATTAGAGTGCATAGTAATTAGTGTGAAGAATGAGAGAGAGTGTACTTAGGAAACTGCAATCAGGGTAAAGGCACTCTCGAGGGTTCCAGATTCCCCGCTACTATATGACGATAGTGGATGCAAAATATTCCATTGCCACGATATATGTTCATGTGAGGGCGGAGCCAATAATAAGATACGTACTAATGCATTAGTTCCATACCACACACAACCACATTCACCCTTACATAGCTACCGCTGAAGTATGATGATGATTAAGGGTCTCCCCGTGGATGTAGCATAAAGCATATTGGTCTCTGAGGGAGTCCTGAACTAGGGGGTCCTCGGGTGACCGGCCTAATTGTCATGGGCCGGACTAATGGGCCATGTAGGACAAAGCGGAAGATCGCCCTCGTGTCCAGATTGGACTCTCATGTGTGTTTTACGGCAGGTTTAGGTGTCCAGGCGTGATGATTTCTTTCTCTGTAACCGAGTATGAACAACCCTAGGCCCCTCCGGTGTGTATATAAGCCAGATGGTTTAGTCCGTATAGATCATTAGAACTACAATAGGCATACCACTTAGGGTTTAGCCATTACGATCTCGAGGTAAATCAACTCTTGTAATCATCGTCTACATCAAATACAATCAAGCAGGACGTAGGGTATTACCTCCATTAAGAGGGCCTGAACCTGGGTAAACACTGTGTCCCATTGTCTCCTGTTACCATTGATCCTTAGACTCACAGCTCGGGACCCCCTAACTGAGATCTGCCAGTTTTGACACCGATATTGGTGCTTTCATTGAGAGTTTCGCTGTGTGGTCGCTAAGAGGATTGATGGCTCGCCTTGTTATTGACAATGGCATCGTCTCCGGGGAGACTTTCGTCCCCGGCCTGCTCTTTGTGTTTGGTGGCTTCGTGCTACGCACCACCTCGTCCGGTCACCTCGATCAGGTCGACAGCTTCGCCCTTGGTCGTCGAATCAGGTTTGCAAGCTGGGACTACATCGCCAATGTCCGAGGGGACTTGATCTTCGAGGGGTTCACGGTTTCGGCCGGCGTGACCTGCAATCGCGAACAGGAGCCTTCGGGTCTGTCGTCCGATCCCATCCAGGGGTCGGCTCACATTGCATCTCCGGCATTGAGTTTGGAACCGATCACAACGTCCGAGGACGGGGAGTCAGACCTCGCCGGACTCATCACCCCCGTCGCGTACCTGACTTTAGGCACGGACGCGACCTCACCATCAGTAGGCCCGGAGTTAACCCTGGCCGCACTCATCGTCGATGAACCGGAGTCTGCATCCATCAACCCCGCCCAGATGGTTAACACTGAGCGTAGCCCAGCAGATTCCCAAACAGCCATCCAGCTCTCACTACTGAACGAGGCGCTGGACTTGATTCAGTCCCATGCCATCACCGAGGCTTCGCCTCAGGATTATGCCCAGCCCGAACTAGAGGCCGGGCCCATGGAATTTTGCTTCCCACCCACCACCCACTTAATAGCAATTGTTGAAGATTTAACCGATATCCTAGACTATGCCTCAGAGGACATCGACGACATGGACAAAGATGTCAAAACCGGACCTGTCCGAAGCCCGCCCATCACAGGACGCTGGACAGCCTCCTCCTCGTATGATATATACATGGTGGACACACCGAAGAATAAGGATGATGGCACTCCAGAACAAAACAAGGATAGGCCCGTCGAAGACCCACCAAAATGCTAACGTCAGCGGCGCTGGTCTCGATCACGCCGGGGAAGGGAAAGTAACACTGGCACTGGGGAAGAAGACACCCCGGAAGACATTGACGAACTCAACGAACCTGTCACCACCGAGCATGAACAACACGGACTGGAAGAGCAGGAGGACCAGTTCGACCCCGAAGACCCCGAAGGCAACAATGATTTCGAAGATAGTAACTATCTACCCCTCTCCGAGGAGGACGTCAGCGTCGGCGATGATGACTTTATCGTCCCCGAGGAACCGCTAGAGCAGGAGCGCTTCAAGCGACAGCTCATCGCCACCGCCCGGAGCCTTAAAAAGAAACATCAGCAGATAAAGGCCGAACATGACACACTCAATGACAGATGGACTAAAGTCCTGGCGGCTGAAGAAGGGTACGGCTATGAACACCAGACAAAGAGCTACCCTAAGCGCAAGTTGCTACCGCAATTCGATGGCAAGGCCCTTGCGCCAATACCATCGAGATACAACCAGGCTGATCAACCCGATCGTCCACCTCATGGATGGGACAGGGCAGCTAATAATGCCGAACACCAGCCCGCTCCTCCTCGCCATAAAGCCAAGGAAGCAGCAATGCCGGGCTATAAGTACGACCTGCGCCAGGACCTTGCCAATAGAGCTGGCCAGACCAGGTCCATCTACGGATCAAGAGGACGTGCCCCCACACGAGATGATGGCCATCAAGCCTGGCGCGATAGAAACGACCGAGCTCGGGACCAACACTGAACTCAAATGTCATCGGAACTCCGTCGCGACGTAGCTCGGTACAGGGGCGCCGCACACCCAATGTGCTTTACCGATGAGGTAATGCGGCACCATTTTCCGGAAGGGTTTAAACCCGTAAACATCGAACAGTACGACGGGACGACGGACCCGGCGGTGTGGATCGAAGACTTTCTTCTCGACATCCACATGGCTCGAGGAGATGATCTCCACACCATTAAGTATTTACCATTAAAACTCAATGGACCCGCAAGGCACTGGTTGAATAGCCTCCCTGAAAACTCTATTGGGAGCTGGGAGGACCTTGAGGATGCTTTCCGGGCCAACTTCCAGGGCACTTATGTCCGGCCACCAGATGCGGACGATTTGAGTCACGTAGTCCAGCAGCCCAGAGAGTCAGCTCGTCAATTCTGGAACTGGTTCTTAACTAAAAAGAACCAAATCATCGACTGTCCGGATGCCGAGGCCTTAGCCGCATTCAAACATAGCATTCGTGATGAGTGGCTCGCCCGACAGCTTGGCCAAGAAAAGCCGAAAACAATGTCGGCCCTTACCGCACTCATGACCCACTTTTGTTCGGGCGAGGATAGCTGGTTCGCTTGTAGAAGCAACAACATAACCGACCCCGGCACCTCAGAAGCCAGTGATGGAAACGGGAAACCACAGCGCAATAAGAACAAGCACCGGAACAATAATGGAGAAGCAGACAACAAGGCAGTCAACGCCGGATTCAGCAACTCCAAATCTGGCCAACGAAAGAAGCCGTTTAAAGGCAATAAGGACGGTCCATCCGCCCAGGATAAAATATTAGAGGCCTTGCCAGATTCATGGCACCCCCAACAAACCTGCCAATCACACCAACCGTAACTATTGGGTGTTTAAGCAGGCTGGCAAAATCAACGCCGAAAACAAGAGCAAGGGACCCCAGAGCGAGGATGATGAAGAACCCCGCCGCCCGAACACTGGAGGGCAAAAACAATTCCCCCCTGAGGTGAAGACGGTGAACATGATCTACGTCACCCACATACCTAAGAGGGAGCGCAAACACGCACTAAGGGATGTCTACGCCATGGAGCCTGTAGCCCCAAAATTCAATCCCTGGTCGGCTTGTACGATCACCTTTGACCAAAGGGACCACCCAACCAGTATCTGTAGGAGATATGCCCTAGAGGCAATAATAAATGTTATTGATTATCTCCCTGTTCATAATTAGGTTTATGTTCCATGCTATAACTGCTATGGTTCTCGAGTCTGCAAATAAAACGAGGCTCGGAGGAAGACTCATATGCACGTGTGGAATAATAAACGGTAATATGTATTCCTAGTCTGGCCTCTAAGACTAGCTCAAGTATTGCATGATGGTTCTGTTTTCCTGATCATGGGCATGTCTATGCCAGCAATTTTGAGGGCACAATGTTAGCAGAACATTTGTATTGAATCGACCCGATTGATGTTATGCTATGAGATTCCTTCGTCACAAGTTAATGGTTAATAACACAGAGATGGTTAACGTTTGCATAATTCCTCAGACCATGAGAGTATCGAGTTTCTTCATGCTTGATTCATGAACTTTGGGGTTTGTTAAACGTCATCCGTAAATGGGTGGCTATTACGGTGGCTTACGGGTTCATGGAAAAGTGTGTCAAGTAACTTGATAGCTCGAGATTGGGATTTGCTCCTCCGACGATGGAGAGATATCTCTGGGCCCTCTCGGTGTTACGGTATCCATCATCGTCTGGCCAGACACTTTGTGATTTTATCACGAGGATGCCGGAACACGGTAACGAGAAAAGAGAACAATACCGGTAACGAGGTAACTAGCATAGTGGACAAGTTGTTGATCCACGGGAATGCCAACATGTCTAACCTCGGGTATTTGTAACATATCGTGAAGCAACAGGAATAGCACACGGCAACTGGAGGTTCACTCGAATATTCATTCGTGTGGGTATAGGGGTCAATATGGGTGTCCACGGCTCCGATGTTGATCATTGATCGGAAGGTGTTCCGTGTCATGTCTATACTTCACCGAACCTATAGGGTCACACGCTTAAGGGTCATCTATCTGCTGAATACTAGACAGGGAGTCTGAGAGAAAATCACCGAAAAAGTTTCGGAGACAACGGAAGAGTTCCGGAGAGAGAACACTGAAAAAGTTTCGGTAAAACCGAAAAGTTGTTTCGGATAAAACCATTGATCCAAAAAGGTTTCGGCAAGCACCGGGAATGTTTTGGAGGTTGCCAGATTGGTCTGGTAATTTCTGGAATTTTTCTAGAGAAAAAACCGAAAAAATGTTTCGGAGCTGCCGGAGTTGTTTACCGGGTAAACAAAGATGGTTTTAAATTAAACCACCATACTGGAAATGTTCCAGAGCGTGTCCAGATAATTTTAGAGGGTGTCGGAAATGTTCTGGGACCTTCCAGAATTTTCAGAAGTAATTGTCGCGGAAAACATCTTGTCCCAGCGTGAGGGGACAAGATCCCACGATGCGTGGGGGCTGTTTTGGGGGCGCTCCCCTTGAGGGGGCAGCCCCTTGTGGCTGGACAAAGATGTTGGGGGGGCCCCCCATGGTGGGGGGCAGCCCCCGCAAATGGTGGAGAGTGTTGGGAGGAAGGTGGGGCCCCATGGGGGAACACCATGGACAAGGGAACATGTTTTTCCCTTGTTTGGTGGGAACATGTTCTCCTTGTTTTGTGCGAACATGTTTTCCCCATGTTTAGTGGGCTGAATTTTCAGCCCCCTCCACCCCTTCCACCACTATATAAGGAGGAGGAGAGGTGCTCTCCAACTCCACTCCAACTCTCTCACACAAGCCATGCATGATCTGGCATTCTCTCTCCCTCCCACGAAATAGTTTCGTAGTGCCGAAAGGCTGTCTGGGTTCCGGTGGGAACTAGTTCTGGACGGCGAAGCCCTGCCGGATAGATGACACCGTATGTGTGCAACTCTGTAGAGAGGTCGTAGTTTCGATCTTAGTGCCTGAGGGGCTGTTCGGGAGTGCCTCCCGAAGGGCTGTCCAAGTGACGGTCCGAGTTCTGTGAGTGCCTCCCGAAGGGCTGTCCGAGTGACCGTTCGAGTTTCGAAGGTCCTCCCGAAGGGCTGTCCGCGACACCGTCTGGGGGACTGTTCGACCGCTTCCCGGAGGGCTGTCCGAAGGGAAGACGAGGGTATACATCCTCGCGGTTGGGAGGTTGTAAATCCTAGCTGCGGGGATCTGCACCGACGATCGTCATCGACTCTACTTCCGCTGCGCTTCGAGTCGGTAACGAAAATGATCAAACCTTGTATGCAGTCTGTGGTCCTGGGCTGGTGGGTAGGTCGGAAAATTTTTGTTTTCTGCTGCGTTACCCTACAGTGGCATCATGAGCCGTGCTATGCGCAGATGCAGGTTGCGATCTAGAATACATGAGATGTATGGGTGTTGCACAATATAATTAGGTAGTAGATGAGTTCTATTACTGAAAATTATTTGTGCGGGTAGCAGATGAAATCTGTTACCCGATGTTCTTGTTACTTCCCTTGAATTTGCGTAGTCCTGATCTTGACAGCATTGTGGAATCTCACAAAGTTTTGGCAATCCGCGATCCTTTCATGCTGCTCCTGAGTATGCTGATTGACAGATCAACGAAGTGCTAACAGTTCTTTGGGTTCCACTTTAGTTAAAGAAAGATGGATGTTTCGCAGACGAAAGGGCAATGCAGATATGATCTGCACGGGGGTCATGCGTATGACGAAGTTTAGTATGGGGCTCGAGATTTTATTATCTCGGTTTTCATACACCCTGGAAAGTTAATCTAGCAACTTGAATTATCATACTTGATGATGGACGTTGGTAGCTTCGGTTTGTTTCAAAACCTTAGAAGCCACGTAAAACAAGTTTTTGCATGAACCGATTAGAGACGTCTAACTTGGTTTTGCAGGAGGGTTTGCATGTGCATATGATGTGGTATAGCAGTGCTCATAATAATTTGATTATGTATGAGATGTCTATATGATGTAAATTGATTAACATGACCTGCGTGTCATGATTTGGCATGATGGCTGGAGCCATATGATTGCACTTTAAATGACCTGCGTGTCAACCTTGTGTAATGCATTATTTTATTAGCTATAGAGATAGCAATATTATCTGGTGCATCGACAAGGTGGTGGCAATCTTCGCAATGGTGAACACCGACGTGAATGCCGAAGACGAAGGAATGAAAGACTTCTCCGTCAGAAAGGGCTATACCATATCATGCTATTATGAATTGCCTGAGATGTTTATCCCTTATGATGCACCCTTCTTGATTGCGCGGTAGTCGCTTTTATTAGGGTGATCTCTCACAAAAATATCAAGTAGTTAGTGTTCTCCCAAGTGTAGCACCGTCACGGCACCTAACTTTTCGGGGCATCACAGGATCTCCCTGGGTGCGAACGATTAGGGATGTGTGAGGCGGGTGAGTTGAGACCTCGCAGCGAGATCACTTGGTTGTCTTGACGTTCTGGAAGGATCTCCCTGAGCTCGGAACACGCCCATCGAAAGATGAACAAGAGTCACATAGAGATGTGATTGGCAAGTTTGCCTACCGACTGAAGTTCGCGCCATCAGTGTTCATCTCGTTCAATGGCGTTGAATGGAAATGCGGGTCTTGTATCACTCACAATCAATTATGAGAGATATTGATTTGAGTGGGAGCGCACTTTGAATTAACTTGTTTAATTCTCAGTGCAATTAATTTTGAACACTTTCTAAGTGTGTTTTGCATAATAGTTGTAGAATAATGGCTCGCGTTTCCACCTTCCCTATTAAAATTGAATAGCTGTTAAATATCTGGTTAAATCTTTACGGTTGGTAACGTAATGTGAGAATTGTCCTCAAGAGTGCCGAGAAGGACTTTGTCCTATCGCATACTTTGGTATTCTCTCGCTTATGCTATGGATCATGTGACTCTCGTCCTTCGATCCAAAAGCTAGAATTCCGTTTCAGTCAAGTGCAATATGTTTGCTTCCATGAGACCCAAACTTCGAAAGTTTGGATAGTTATGTGATATTCATGGAATCTGAAAATCATTTTCAGAGACAGACAAAGGCAAAAAGATATGAGATATCCAAAGCAATGTTTGTTTGCAAACTATTAGTAAAGGTGTTTACTATGCATTAGACTGATAAGAAAGGGATCCAGAAGAACGCCTGTCATATGATAAAAGGTGAATAAAACAACAACTTAAAGAGAAAGGAAGTGTCCGAAGGGTGTTAGTGAAACTTTCACGCCTAGGAAGTCCGGGGCTAACGCCACTCTTAAGTTGGGTGCTTCTTCTGGAAGTAGGAGAAATACTTAAAGTTAAACTGTTAGAAGTATAAAGGCAGAAAGAAAGAAAACTGGAATATCCAGCTCATGTATGAATTTCATACAAGTTTTTGATGTATAAAAGGCTGGTCAAAGATATAGTTCTTGGGAATTATGATTAAATTGTTAATCACTGATTCTTGGGTATTGTGAGTTAATTACAAAGATACCCGCTCGATTGCATTCTGTTGCAACTCGATGTAAGAACTACTACGGCCTGAAAGACTAGCCAGGAATGAGGTTGAGATACACACATGGAACATAGTAAATGTTACTATACCTTCCATCGGTGTATTACCTATGTATTTACTTTCATAATTCATTTTAGAGTTTCAGACTCTAGGCCTTTGCATAAGGTATCTTGCAAGAAGGTTGTTCATAAGAGAACTTTTTATGTTCGATGTTATGAATAACATAAGGACCATACTTTCATTGAGAATGAGATGTATGTTATGAATAATGACAATAATATATTACCTCTGGATTTACTTTCATAATTCATTTTAGAGTTTTACATTCTAGCCCCTTGCAAAATGTTTTTGCAAAAGGGTTGTTCATAAAAGAACAATTGTTGTTCAGTATTGTGAATAACATCAAGGGCCATGCTTCCATCCAGATGGGACGTATGTTATGAATATTGATGGTAATATGATACATCCATAACACTGACGCTAAATGTCGCAAGACTAAAAGAATACCACACAAGTGTGGCACTGCATTTGGTCACATTGGAGAAACCCGCATGGAAAACTCCATTATGATGGATTTTGAAGTCGTTTGATTTTGAATCATCTGACACTTGCAAATTTCCTCCGAAAAGTGAAGTGACTGAAATACCGTTCACAGGCCATAAGGAATGAGAAACAAACTTATTGGTGATCATACATTTTGATGTGTGTAGTTCAATAAATGTTGTTGCAAGTAGTGGATTTATCTATCTTCAGAAATGACTCAAGTAGATATATGGATATTTACTTGATGAGACGTAAGTCTGGATCTTTTGAAATCATTCGAAAGGTTTTCAAATATGAAGTAGAAGTTATTGTAACAAGAAAATTATGTTTCTACAATTCGATTGTAGAAAGAAATATTTGAGTTAAAAGTTTAGCGAATGTCTGATGAGTTGTGAAAAGAGTTTCATAACTTACACCTCCCGGAACACCACTGTGAGTGGAAAGTCCGTGAAGATGTAATCGAACCATTTATGACATGGTAAGATCAAAGATGACATAAATAAATTTGCCATTATCCCTTTTAAAGTGATGCTTTAGAGACTGCGGCTTTTACACTGAAAAGAGATCCATCAGGTCTGTTGAAATGACACCATGGTATGGTACGCCCAACCATGTTATATCTTTTCTTAACATTTGGAATATGGGGCTTGTGTAAAAGGTTACAAAGCTATTCCAAATCAGACAAGTGCTACTTTGTAGGTTATCCCAAGTCATTGGGTATTCCTCCCTCACTATACCGAGGCAAATAGGTTTGCCACAAAGAACGGTATGCTTTTTGAAGAAAATGGTTCTTTCAAAAAGGTGAGTGGGAGAATAATGCAACTCGACGAGATAACCAGTATCTCCGTCATCAGGTCAAAGGAAAGAGACCTTGGAAGTAATTCCAGAGTTTCCTACTGCGACTGATACGGAAGTCTCTACAATAAAATGTATGGACTTCGGTCGAACTTGCAGCTGAACCATGTAGGCAAGGCTCGTGCAAACCTCTCAGGTGCGCAAACGAGATATTGTTGTTAGACAACAGTATACCTACGATACACAAGGAAGCGTTGATGGGCCCTGACTCCGGAATTGGCTAAATGCCAATACAATCCGAGATAGTTTCCATATAAGTGATTCAAGATTAAAACCTTGATACACCTTTCGGAAGACTTAGAGTCTGACGAATATTTATGGAACTATAACTGATACGAATAAAAATGTTTTATCCATAAAGCTCGACTTGTTGCAATATACAAGTTCAAGGAGTTGACTACGATGAGGTTGCTTCACCGTAGCGATGCTTAAAGTCGGTTCGGGTTGAACTAGCAATTAATACATATTTCAGTCATGAGATATAAAACGATGGATGACAAAAGGATTTCCATCTGATGGAAATGAAACCAAGGACTTGCATGTGTTACAGTCCAAGGTATTTTGTCATTCCATAGGATGCTAGTAAGTATGCAAACTTCAGGGTTCCAGCAATGGACAGAAGAGAGCAAAATGGAGTTGGAATCTTCGTGTTTTGATGAAATAGTCAAAGGGGTTTTGACTTCATCAATGGGTAACGAAGATGCTTATGATTCAAGAAAGTAAGTGGGAGCATAATAAAATTTCTCAAAAAACGTTGTGTGCTTGACACATTGTTAATTGGAAATAAATTTCTTGACACGAATTAGGACTTCATTTGAAAATAGTTTTTCGATGAAGTGCTTGGGCTAAATAGCCTTAATATTAGGCATGATGATCTATGAAGATAGATTTACCTAATAGGGCTAAGCAATAAATACATATTGACAAGATGCTAAAACTTTTTAGCATTTAAAACGCCAAGGAGTGATTCTTGCCGAAGTCACATGGAAAGAGTTTTTTCAAGACTCGGTGTCCCAAAAACACTGATGAGCAAAATACATGATGGGGATTCCACACACTCTTGTGTTTGGATTAATCATGTATTCCATGGTATGTATAACAACCAGATATGTCAAATACTCCCAAAGTTGTTGCGAGTATAGATACCAAAGTGATCAAAAGTATTGATCAAGGGACAACAGTGAAAAAGGGTCATTGAGTACTATAGTAGCACTGATGACCTGTTTTCTCGCAAGTAGAGATCATGAAAAGTTCGTTGTAAAAGGTTACATCGATACAATCTTCATCATTTCTCCATGCGATTTTCGATTTAAATTGACGGTTTTGTGTAACACACAATATGGTGGCACAGTTAGTTGGAATTTGTTCAAACAAGTTACTATGGCGAATTCTATAACAGAGGCAAAGTATGTTGCCGCTTTTAAAGCGACAAAGAAGATGTTGAATCATATAGTTCATTCATGAACTTAGTATGGTTCCAAGATGGCTTTTGTCAATGGGACACTACTGCAAGTAGTTGCTCCATAACTCAGTCTGAGGAATCCAGGTTCGACCTGTGATTCGCATACATACAAAGCCAAGTCCACACAAATTATGAATTTTGTGAAAGCGTGAAAACGCGAGGATATGCAAAGATACACACAGAGCTGAAGTCGTCAAATCCGTTGGACATCAGGCTATACCACAAGCAAAGCATATTTACACCGGTGTGCCACAGGTGTGAAGTGCATTAGCATTAACTAGATTATTGACTCTAGTGCAAGTGGGAGTCTGTAGGAGATATGCCCTAGAGGCAATAATAAATGTTATTGATTATCTCCCTGTTCATAATTAGGTTTATGTTCCATGCTATAACTGCTATGGTTCTCGAGTCTGCAAATAAAACGAGGCTCGGAGGAAGACTCATATGCACGTGTGGAATAATAAACGGTAATATGTATTCCTAGTCTGGCCTCTAAGACTAGCTCAAGTATTGCATGATGGTTCTGTTTTCCTGATCATGGGCATGTCTATGCCAGCAATTTTGAGGGCACAATGTTAGCAGAACATTTGTATTGAATCGACCCGATTGATGTTATGCTATGAGATTCCTTCGTCACAAGTTAATGGTTAATAACACAGAGATGGTTAACATTTGCATAATTCCTCAGACCATGAGAGTATCGAGTTTCTTCATGCTTGATTCATGAACTTTGGGGTTTGTTAAACGTCATCCGTAAATGGGTGGCTATTACGGCGGCTTACGGGTTCATGGAAAAGTGTGTCAAGTAACTTGATAGCTCGAGAATGGGATTTGCTCCTCCGACGATGGAGAGATATCTCTGGGCCCTCTCGGTGTTACGGTATCCATCATCGTCTGGCCAGACACTTTGTGATTTTATCACGGGGATGCCGGAACACGGTAACGAGAAAAGAGAACAATACCGGTAACGAGGTAACTAGCATAGTGGACAAGTTGTTGATCCACGGGAATGCCAACATGTCTAACCTCGGGTATTTGTAACATATCGTGAAGCAACAGGAATAGCACACGGCAACTGGAGGTTCACTCAAATATTCATTCGTGTGGGTATAGGGGTCAATATGGGTGTCCACGGCTCCGATGTTGATCATTGATCGGAAGGTGTTCCGTGTCATTTCTATACTTCACCGAACCTATAGGGTCACACGCTTAAGGGTCATCTATCTGCTGAATACTAGACAGGGAGTCTGAGAGAAAATCACCGAAAAAGTTTCGGAGACAACGGAAGAGTTCCGGAGAGAGAACACTGAAAAAGTTTCGGTAAAACCGAAAAGTTGTTTCGGATAAAACCATTGATCCAAAAAGGTTTCGGCAAGCACCGGGAATGTTTTGGAGGTTGCCAGATTGGTCTGGTAATTTCTGGAATTTTTCTGGAGAAAAAACCGAAAAAATGTTTCGGAGCTGCCGGAGTTGTTTACCGGGTAAACAAAGATGGTTTTAAATTAAACCACCATACTGGAAATGTTCCAGAGCGTGTCCAGATAATTTTAGAGGGTGTCGGAAATGTTCTGGGACCTTCCAGAATTTTCAGAAGTAATTGTCGCGGAAAACATCTTGTCCCAGCGTGAGGGGACAAGATCCCACGATACGTGGGGGCTGTTTTGGGGGCGCTCCCCTTGAGGGGGCAGCCCCTTGTGGCTGGACAAAGATGTTGGGGGGCCCCCCCATGGTGGGGGGCAGCCCCCACAAATGGTGGAGAGTGTTGGGAGGAAGGTGGGGCCCCATGGGGGAACACCATGGACAAGGGAACATGTTTTTCCCTTGTTTGGTGGGAACATGTTCTCCTTGTTTTGTGGGAACATGTTTTCCCCATGTTTAGTGGGCTGAATTTTCAGCCCCCTCCACCCCTTCCACCACTATATAAGGAGGAGGAGAGGTGCTCTCCAACTCCACTCCAACTCTCTCACACAAGCCATGCATGATCTGGCATTCTCTCTCCCTCCCACGAAATAGTTTCGTAGTGCCGAAAGGCTGTCTGGGTTCCGGTGGGAACTAGTTCTGGACGGCGAAGCCCTGCCGGATAGATGACACCGTATGTGTGCAACTCTGTAGAGAGGTCGTAGTTTCGATCTTAGTGCCTGAGGGGCTGTTCGGGAGTGCCTCCCGAAGGGCTGTCCAAGTGACGGTCCGAGTTCTGTGAGTGCCTCCCGAAGGGCTGTCCGAGTGACCGTTCGAGTTTCGAAGGTCCTCCCGAAGGGCTGTCCGCGACACCGTCCGGGGGACTGTTCGACCGCTTCCCGGAGGGCTGTCCGAAGGGAAGACGAGGGTATACATCCTCGCGGTTGGGAGGTTGTAAATCCTAGCTGCGGGGATCTGCACCGACGATCGTCATCGACTCTACTTCCGCTGCGCTTCGAGTCGGTAACGAAAATGATCAAACCTTGTATGCAGTCTCCATAGTGGTCCTGGGCTGGTGCGTAGGTCGGAAAATTTTTGTTTTCTGCTGCGTTACCCTACAGTATCCGTCATGGCGGTTCGGCGGCCCTGGTCCTCGACCCCATTATTGATGGGTATCACCTCACTAGAGTCCTTATGGACGGGGGTAGCAACCTCAACCTAATTTATGAGAACACTGTTCAAAAAATGGGCATAGATCTGTCAAGAATCAAGCCCAGTAATACCACCTTTAAGGGGGTAATTCCAGGTGTTGAAGCTCGCTGCACAGGCACAATAACTCTGGAGGTACTATTCGGCTCTCCAGACAACTTTCGAAGCGAAGACTTGATCTTCGACATCGTCCCTTTCCGCAGTGGTTATCACGCGCTGCTGGGGCGAACCGCCTTTGCCCGCTTCAATGCCGTCCCGCATTATGCATATCTAAAGATCAAAATGCCCGGACCCAGAGGCGTCATCACCGTTAATGGCAACACGGAACGCTCCCTCCGAATTGAGGAGCACACTACGGCTCTGGCAGCCGAAGTATAGTGCGGCCTTCTCAAGCCGACTAACTCATTGGCCATCAAGGTCCGGGATACAGGCAAACATGCCCGATCCGCACTACAACGCGGGGGCTCGCTTGAACCCCAGCTAGAATAGCAGTTTTGCCTCCGAGGCACGCCCACCGAGAGAGCAAAATATGTACCTCGTGTACACAATTTCGCACTTAAAATACCTTGGGCAGCAACGGAGGCAACTTTATTACAATGTCCATAACACGGTTCAACCCTGCATGGACCCCTGGATTTTCGAACCATCACAGGTTACATAAAGAACCTATTCGGCGTAAAGCTACACGGCGACTCTTCTTCTCAGATTCCTCTCCACATGACCCAATAGCAGGACTAACACCCTTCAAGGATGTCTTCCCCTCCAAGGAGCAAAGGCATAGATGTGCAACAGAGCATCGCAGGGGCGTCAAACCATACTATAGGCTCTGTGTAAACCTTTCCCTTGTGTAAAAATTCAAACATATAAATGTACTCTGATGTTTTTGGCAAATTTTGCATCGAACGGTTCGGCGTCATGTAAAGAGTATAAAGGCAGAAGTTAACACTATAATCTTTGACCTGTTCGGTCCGCACTCTCCCTGTATCATTTTCTCTTTGCCCTTTCAAATGCCAAAAACACACTAGTGCTTGTTATACACCTGCTATATAAACCGGGGGCTGTAACCGCCCTGTACATTAAAAGTCTGAACACCTTTTCAGGTATCTTCGCCGTCTCAGATATTGCAATATATGCATCGGCTCCGAATTATGTCTTCGGTCAATAGTTGGGTTGCCCGACTCCTGTGTTTACCGTCTTACGTTCCGCACGTTCGGCTAAGTAGGTAAAGGGAGAACTACTACGATTGTATTTCCGGCTAGTCCGGTCAAGTACCTCAGTAGAGAAAGTTGAAAACTGACTGTCATAATATGCGAGAACCGGTCAGCGATCGGATGACTTAGTGTTATACTATGAATCATTGGTGATTACTCCGTGTTATACGAGGGGCTGGTCCTCGTCCAGCTGTGTGGAAAAGGTGCATAGTTCGGCTAGCCTATCCCACACTAGGGGCTAGTCCTTAGCCTTGCAGTCAAGCTCCTATGGCTAAGTGAAAGCAATAAAGCCACATAGTCTGATTGCCTGGTTCCACCCACATAAACCTCCTTCATGGACCAAGACGTTGGATAAGTGATGATATGCGAAGTTTGGAACACCCCTGTAGTATCTACATGGGGGCGGAAGCCGACGAATGGCAACTTTCAGTATAAAAACAGCCGCAAAGGAGTCAAAATAGCAAAGTCACACAAATAAGTAGCGCAAACATAATACATACACCAAAAGGTTTAAGGCATAAGTTTTACATGCCATGATAGATCACTCATACAACACATCCTTGGAGCATTGACCCTCGATCGCCCGAGCTCCCTCTAGGACTTCGGCGAAGTACATCTCCGGATGCCAGTGCTCCTTCCCTTTGGGAGGGGGACTAGTAGCCACTTCGGTGGCCTGCATCTTCGGCCACTGGACCTTGGTCCTGGCGAAGGCCATCCGAGCACCCTCTATGCATACCGAGCGCTTCACCGCTTCAATCCGCAGGGGTGCGTCAAGCAGCCGCTTTACCAGCCCGAAGTAGCTACTCGAAATTGGCTTGGCTGGCCATAGCTGGATGGACAGGTCCTTCATGGCTAGCTCCTCCACCCTGTGTAGGTCCACCAGTTGCTTCATTTGGTTGCTCAGGAGGGGAGGATGTTCGGGCGCCAAGAACTGCGACCAGAACAGTTTCTCCATTGCCTCCCCCTCATGATCATAGAAGTACTTCGCAGCGTCGGCAGCACTCCTCGGAAGGTCCGCAAATGCGCCTGGAGAGCGCCATTCTCGGGTGAGTAACGCGTACCGCTGACCTCCAAAGATACTCTGCAATAAAAAAGGCTTACCAGCCACTATCAGCTTCGCCTGGCGGATCTCCTCGCGAGCACTCCGGGACTCGCTCCATGCCTCTTCAGCGTCCTTGCTAATCTTGGCAAGCTCAGACGAATGAGCCGAAGTCTTCTGCTCAAGAGCCTCACATTTCGTGATGGCTTCCTTGAGCTCTTGCTTGACTTCGGACACCCGAGCCTCGTACTGGCGCCGGGTAGTCTGTTTGGCCTCTAGATCGGCAGCCGCTTTGTTAGCGGCCGCCTTGCTCACTGCAGCCTCTTTTTTGGCCTCAGCAAGGGCAGTCCTGAGGGTCTCGACCTCCACGGCGCCAACTGTTACCACATACAAATAAAATGTATGCCAGACTTCCTCGGACTACTCTAAATCCGAACTATTGAAATACTCAAATTCGCATACCTTGAGTTTCCTCAAACCGCCTGTTGACGCGGTCGATCTCCTCGTCCGCGACATGGAGTTTCCGATTCAATTCGGAAATCTCCACAGCGTTTGCCGCCGCAGCTAGCATGGAGGCCTGTCATGTCAAAACACACCAAGTTAAATGTCCAAAGACTATGTATGTCGATCCTTTGTCCGGTTCTTTTCAAACCAGACAAAGTCTCGGGGGCTACTGTGTGTGAAGATAGGCCTATTCCTTTTTCTAGTAAAACAAAAATTTATCAAGAGCATTACATCGCCTACCTCGAAGCCCGTTAGCAGGCTACCGAAGGCATCATTCAGCCCGCTATTGGCAGACCGAATCTTCTCCATCACCGTACCCATCAGGGTACGGTGTTCCTCTACAATGGAAGCACTTCGCAATGCTTCCTCCAGGGCATCTCGCGCCCTAGACGCCACCGGATCGGTGGAGAGCGGCACCAGAGTTGGAGCCCTGGCCCCCTCCCTAGCAGGGGGCTGCAGGGTTGGCTCCGGAGTCCTGGTGGACTCCGGAACAGTATTCGGAGGGGGCCCAGATTGGCCGGACTCTCCTCCTTCGTGCACTAGTGGGGATTTTTCCCCATGGCCTTCGGCGACCGAGGTATTCACCTCGGCCGTAACCTTGTTGGCCTCGCCCGCCCTTTCCTGGCCAGGAGGCGTCCTATGGGATGATACTTCGGCATCCTCCATGGCAGTAGGAGCGGGGGCCCGCGACGGTGTTTCACTCTTCGCCATGTCAGCTGGCAGAGAGCTCCTCTCTGACAATGGCGCGGTAGGGACCGTGCGCGGAGGGCTGTAACAAAGATAACAAAGGATTCATTAAACCGGAGAGATAAGAACATGATTTGAACTAAGGACAAGTGTCCGGAGACTCACGTCATGGCCAGGGGCTTGGCCCTGGTGTTCCGCTTGGGAACAACCTCGCATGCCACGGATCCGGAGTCCGAGCTATCTGGAAGGATCAGGTTCGGCCTCTTCGGGCCGGCTTCCTCGGCATTTTCGGCGGCCGCCCTCTTCTTCTGGCGAGGGGAATCCGTCCCCTCTCCTTCTCCTTCTTCTTTTTCTTCCCCCTCGTCCTTATCGTGAGTGGAGGGGATTTCGGTCTCTCCAGACTTAGTTTCCAGAGGACCCTTCGAGCGGAGACCACCTCGGGCCTCCTCGGTCTTCTTCTTCTTGGGTTTCTTCTCGAGCGCCTTGTCGGGCGGTGGGACCAGCATCTTGGATATCTGGGGGGTCCTTGGATCTTCAGGCAGCAGAGCCGGACTGTTAATCCGCTCCACCTTCACCGTCCGGCCCTGCGATTCGAGAGGAAGACTGAAGTTAGATATTGAATCATGTCAAAAGGTGTTCGGATTGGTGTTCGGATGGGGGTGTATTTATCACCGTCGCCGAACTGGAGACGTCAAATCCGATGTCTTCGGTCTCCTTCGGCCATTCCTTTTGGGACTTGAACAGCAACTTCCATATGTTCTTGTGCGTAGTGTCATAGAAATGTTGTTTGGTCCTAGGATCTTTAGGGTTGAATTCCCACATAGGGGAGGCCCAAAGCTGGCAGGGGAGGAGACGGCGAAAGAGCATCACCTGAATCACATTGGTTAAAGCGGTGTTGCGATCCAGCATATTGGAGATGTGCTTTTGGAGCACCTTCTCCTCGGATTGGCATCCCCAGTCTAGGCCCTTCTCGTTCCAGGAGGTGAGCCTCATGGGGGGTCCGGATCTAAACGCAGGGGCCGCCGCCCAGTTGGCGTTGCGGGGCTCAGTGATATAAAACCACTACTGCTGCCAAACCTTGACCATGTCGACAAAGGCTCCTTTGGGCCAAATGGCGTTGCCAAGCTTGCTCACCATGGCCCCGCCACAGTCTGCCTGCTGGCCGTCAACCACCTTCGGCTTCAGATTGAAGGTCTTGAGCCACAAGCCGAAGTGTGGGGGGATCCGGAGAAGAGCTTCACACACGACTATGAAAGCCGAGATGTGGAGGATTGAGTTCGGGGCTAGATCATGGAAATCCAGCCCGTAGAAGAACATGAGACCCCGAAGGAAGGGGTGAAGAGGAAATCCGAGCCCTCGGAGGAAATGGTGGATGAACACTACCCGCTCCCCGGGCTACGGTGTGGGGACGATCTGGTTCTCCTCTGGAGCTCGGTGCGCGATATCCGGAGACAGATAACCGGCGAGCTTAAGGTCCTCGATGTCCTGGTTAGTGATGGTCGAGGCCTCCCACTTGCCCTTCAAGCCAGATCTGGCCATGGCTTGCGGACGGAGGCAGTGAAGGAAGAGCTTTGAGCTAGGGGCGCTGGAGCTCTGGTGGGATTGGGATGCAAGGTGGAGATGGAAGCGTGATGCGAAAAGGGGTTATCTTTCCCCTCTTATAGGCTGTAAAAAATACCAAACATCCCTCCCCTGCGCCGTAAACCTTGCCTATTCCCAACGAAATCATGACATAAGGCACGGTTGGGTTACCCAAATTTCATTGATGAGTATCCCATAAAGGGTGGGAACGATCTCTGTTTTGATGGGATGTGCTAATGGAGGCTTGGCCTCGAACCGCGAAGCGAGCGCACAACGGTTCAATGTTTAAAGAATGGTTGTGTCACTTCACCGAAAAAGCTGTCAGTAGAAAGATGTTGTTCTCACTTGAACGCTCGGCCTTCAGGGCCAAGGGGTGTGTTAACAGTCTGGAGCCGGATACAAGTCCTTTTGTGCAGGAAGTTAGCTCAAGTGTTCGGAAGAGGAAGGAACCCACCTTGCAACGCCGAAGACAGTTCACGCACCGAATACATCGTCATTGAAGGTTGGTTCAGAGGCTACTGAGGGAGTCCTGGACTAGGGGGTCCTCGGGTGACCGGCCTAATTTTCATGGGCCAGACTGATGGGCCATGTAGGACAAAGCGGAAGATCAACCCCGTGTCCATATTGGACTCTCGTGTGTGTTTTACGGCAGGTTTAGGTGTCCAGGCGTGATGATTCCTTTCTCTGTAACCGACTATGTACAACCCTAGGCCCCTTCGGTGCGTATATAAGCCGGAGTGTTTAGTCCATATAGATCATCAGAACTACAATAGGCATACCACATAGGGTTTAGCCATTACGATCTCGAGGTAGATCAACTCTTGTAATCATCGTCTACATCGAATACAATCAAGCAGGATGTAGGGTATTACCTCCATTAAGAGGACCCAAACCTGGGTAAACACTGTGTCCCATTGTCTCCTATTACCATTGATCCTTAGACTCACAGCTCGGGACCCCCTACCCGAGATCTGCCGGTTTTGACACCGACAGTCTCCATTATTCCCTTACCAAAGGCCCACTAAGGAGAGAGATAGCTTCTGTCACTGCCATACCTGTAACCCTGCTTCCTAGTGGCATTGACATCGTTCATGCCCCATTAGGGCAGATGTTGTACAGTTGACGTTCATACAACATCGTGAACAATATCATCATGACTATATCATAGAGATCAAATATATTACCACATTCCAATCATATGATAAACTAGGGTTCCTCCATATCCCCGAGAACTAGGGAAATTACTCGGACATAAGGGTGCAAGACATAAAAAAGATAGACATATGAACAATAGATGAATGATTAAACTAATCTACATACAAATCCACAATGAGTTCAGGATCATAATGAATGAGTTCAAAGATTACAACGAGATGGGTGTGAGAATCGATGGCGATGGCATAGATGATGATGAAGTTGGTGAATGCCTTCCCCCTCTGGATCTCTCATGGAAGTGAAGTTTCTGGTACTGGTTTCTTCTCTCAAGCCTCTTTGTCCGTCCCCTCCTAGATCCATTTGCACAATAGCAAAGTACTTGACCAGGTGGTGGCGGTTGCACCTGCTACAACCATCGGTATGGGCGGACGTGCTCGTACTAAGGGCTGACGCTTGACCAAGTTTGTTCTGCTGGGTTTCTCTCTTCTTTTGGAAGATTCCTATAGCATCCACTCTTCATATTTTCCACCCAAAATTGAGGTTTTCTAATAAAAGCTCAGATTTTCCTTAATCTCGTAATCCTGGTGAAATCGGGTAAAAAGGCAAAGCAGCCGCGGTAGAATATGAAAAATCCTACCTCTACGGTGCAAAAATATTAACATAAACATGATGCAAAATTCACGCATCAACCTCCCCAAGCTTAGACTTTTGCTTGTTCTCGAGTAAATTGCAAGCTGAGAGAATAGGGTCATCATGTTCATGATGCGCAAGTCATTAAATTGGAATGTGAGCATTGCAGCATCGTGATTGTTCATAAAAGATACAGAATCATAAATGAGACTTCGCAAACTCAAACTAACCACATGGTCATAGACTGGCTTCCACACCTTAAGTGACTAATTATTTGGTGAACAAAATTCAAAATTAGAAAATAAATTATTTTACCCTAACCTAAATGAGCAATGGCGGAGTTCTAAAAAATAGAGCATCCATGCCTCCTATTTAGTGTTAAACTTGGAATTGTTACTTATGTTACAACACAAGATTACCAAATATAATTCTTGATCATTGGCCTATAAGGAATAGAATATGAGCAAATTGGTTTATAAGATTCTCGGTGCCGGCTTTCGTTGGACAAATTCTCATAGCCCGAAGACCAACAGAGCAGACGAGAATTAAAGTGAGCTTAACCAATTCTCTTTCCTGGGATAGCATTTTTTACTACACCCAGCTAGCCATTCTTAACCAAGATGTGAGTGCTTGGAGAGTCAAAAGTTTTGACATATCGTTTACACTATAGTCAGTCAACCACTCATAGCTGAAATCCAGAATTAACCCTGGTGGCTCATTCAAAGGCTAGAGGAGCAATCAACTCTCCATAGATCACCCTTGGTACATCAGCTCACTGGACATTGGAGTGGTTTGCAGCTCAAACACTTAAGTGAAAGCATGGCCATGAAGATCAAGTATGTTTAACAACTTTGTGAGGTAAAGCAAATTTATCAAAAGAAGTAATAGCTCTAAATGGGAGAGTGGGACAATCCACAACATTGTGGCTTGAGTGTTCCCACCTCAACTATTACTCATTCTATGCTAACTTTTTATTTTTAACTAGCTAAGCCAAACGAACATAATTTAAGATATAGAATTGAAAAGACTAAACTAGATAATTTGCTCTAATGGTGAGGAATAGCCATGACCAATTGAAAATAACAAGTAAGGGAAAACTCAACCTAATTCATACATCTATTAACAATAGCCATAAGTTGTAATAAAGATAAACTTTATAGACAGTGAGTTCATCATAGGATACAAATCTTTCCCCGCTAATGGAAGGATTGAAGTTGCAACTTATTATGCAATTATGAAAATTAAACTAATATGGTTTGCAGAAATTAAACATGCAGAAAGTAGTAAGATCAAAGGTCTTATGGATCCTCCCCAACATTGAAATAAGCAAAGGAGGTCCATGTACCTATATTTTGTTTTTAGCCGTAGGCATCGCGATGGAGCATCCTAACCCAAGACTATATTTTCTATTTATCCGCATGCTTCACGATGTGGCTTCCCCTTTGCATCCTCCATTGCTACTGGAGCATCCCGAGCCAGGTCTAATTTCATCCTTTTAATTGCTGCTTCTAGTGCCGAAGTACATAGTCGAAGACCGCGAATTTCATCCGCGAGGGTGGCAACATGAATGAAGTAAATCTCAGGAGTGGCCTACATATACACATATATCTTCATCTTCAACTGCTTAACACGTTCACGTAAAAAGTGAAGGTGAATAGGTGAACCGTTTGCATGTACCCTGAGTTTCCCAAGGCACTCTTCAACTTTGAGGGTTTGTGCTTTTAGGAAGATGTTGCGGTCGGCTAGCAGTTTTTGTGTCCACCCTTATGGTGACCTGGTGGAGATACGAGTGTTGATCTTGAACTTCTTACATGATGTCAATCATGATGAAGATTCCTTGCAGACGTTCTCCTGATGCATCTTGCATTCCACCGTCTTGTGGATGGAGTAATCATCCCATAGCATCCGGCCTTCCATTATTGGTGCAGGGACGCAAGAACTGATGTGCTTTAGTGTCTCCACTTCTTATGGTTCTTCGTCCTCTTCTTCTTTCATCTCTTCCTGATCCACCTCTTCCTCGGATGCGTCTCCTTCTTGATCCCACCACGAACGGTCATGCTTCACCCCTTTGGTGTGCATGTCGGGTTTGGTCAAACCAAGCTCGATGTCCTCATCAAGGCAGGGGTTTGTGCCAAGTAATGGACTTGCACCATTGATCATGTGATCTTCCTCTTCTTGCGAAAATGTGTGGCATTCGTTCCAGGATTGCGCCATGGCCTCAAGTGTGTTTCCTCTTGACGTAAACTTGATATGCATCTGGTGAAGGTTAGGTTAATCAAAAACAAGAGATGGCCTCTCCTAGGATATAGAAAGGGTGAAAATCCCAGGGATTCACAAGATTAGTTATTAGAAACCAAAAAGGAAAGAAAATAAAGGTTTTCGAGAAAGAATCGGGGGTTTTTCGAGTGACCAAGACATAAGACGGGCTTGGTACAACTAGGGATGCTCATATCGTTGTTCATACCAGTCTTACCTTGGCGTCTGTTAAATTTCCATAAGCATAGCCAAGGTTAGGTATGATCATGCCTGTTCATACCGCTCCGCGTACCATCCTTGAGTCCGTGACCTGCAATTTTTTTTACGAAGTCGAAGGAGTGTGCCAAACTTCCAGAATCAACATCAAGCATCGATATGAGCATCATCACTCATACCAGTAGTGGCATGCTACTTCATGTGATTCTATAGGAAACTGTTGGGCCCTAAAGAGCAAGGCACTAGTGGAAAACAGGGAACTAGTCCCTGTTCCAGAGGGCCTTTAGTCCCGGTTCTGGAACCGGAACAAAACGGTCGGGACTAAAGCCCAAAACCTTTAGTCCCGGTTCGCTTATGAATCGGGACAGAAGGGGCTCCACATGGCCGCTGCGGGGCGCCCAAGCAGGAGGACCTTTAGTCCCGGTTGGTAACAACAACCGGGACCAAAAGGAAGCCACACGTCAGCAGCTCGCAAGCGCTGGGCTTTTTGTTTTTTTAAAGGGGGGGTTTCGGGGTTTTGGAGGGTTAATTTAGGTGTTTCATATTGTGTTAGCTAGCTAATAGAGAGAAGTGACCTCTCTTTCTCCATGCTTGGTTGACGCTAGCTACTATACATATAGAGAGAACTCGACACGCTAGCTAGTAAGCAAATGAAGGAACCATTAATTACACAAGATCGTCATGGACATATACAGAGAGAAGAAACCTCTCTTTCTCTGAGAGATTGGGCGAACAACAAGTTTTCGTATATCTATCCGATGCTACTACATATATACAATATAACATCTCTTACAATCCCTAACATCTGAAATCCATTTAAATTTCCAGATGGTATTCTCCCTTCTCATTTATGACGTGGTCAAGAAAGAATCCCGCCAATTCCTCTTGAATTGCTCATATGCGATCGTGTGGTAGGAGTTCATCCCGCATCTGCCACAACTAATTTAAAGAAGGGGGTCAATACATATATATGAATGAAACTCAACACAAATGATGGTAATAAAATAAAATTGTGAATATTATTGTTTACGTACTTCATATTGTCGGTCAGAGTAGCCCCGCTCAGAGGTCGAGTGGCGGATGAACTCACAAACGTAGTATCCACATAAATTATTCTCGCCTTCCTGCCACAAGCACTTTACAAGAATAGAGTTCAATCAAAATGATAATCAAGCATGATAAATGGTATTGATGAAACTAGAATCAATGGGAGATGCACAGAACTAGCTAATACTACTTACTTTCAGGTGTGTAAATCGCAGCTCCCTCGGCAGTCCCGGAACCATTCCGGTGAACTCTTTCCAAACCGTGCCAGACAAAGAAAATAATTACTTGATATCAGGAAATGAACAAAGTTGCCGATATGGTGCGATAATGATTGATTGAACTTACTTCTGGAGCATTGCAGTCATGTCCGCATAGTCCTGGGGATCTTTTCGTCTCGAGTCTAAGACAGTTACTACTCCCCGGTCAAGCTTAATCTCTAGCAGAATAGAGCGGAAGCTGCGCACGCATGCATAACTCATCAATTGCATTACTATAACCTCGAGTAAGCGAAACCGAATATGCACAAGACAGTAACAGTCACTTGAAGTTGTAAGGAAAGAGTATTTTCCCTTTGTTTTGATTTCGATGTAACGATTGTAGCAAGTTGTCCTCAGTATCTTTGACTCTGTTTTGAACCGACCATTCATTTATGGTATTTGGGTTAATGAACCCAATGTCATAGATTTGTGCTTTTTTGCATTCGACGATCTTCAGTCTGCATAATATAGTGAGGATAATTATATATACATGCAATGAAAGAGCTGAGCTATAGAGACTTAATTACAGAAGCAATACTTACAGACAGTAGCAAGTCATGAGTTGTTTGTCGAGGGCGTCTTGATTGAATAACTGTAATAACTCCACAAATTCAACAGGCATCACCTCAGTTCCAACGAGGTCGTGCTCCTCTTTAATTCCCAGCATCAAACTATCCTTCCCAGACTTCCTTCTGGTATCCATGTACCATTCATGCAATCTTCGCATCATCGTTGTTAGAGGAGGATGGTTAGGTTTGACGAGAGGCTTCCCGTACTCGTATCTGAAGATATCTACTACCTCTAACATTTCAAACTGTACATCATCGCCCAGGTAATCAGCAGGATTGGTACCGGGCACTAGCCCCGGATGATTAGCGACGATATCGCTAGACACCTTGAGCAGGGGCACGATTGCTTCGCCTGTTCGCCGAGCTGGGGAATTGTTTTCCCACTTCTTCGTTGTGCTAATCTTGCATCACTGGAAGTACTTCCTGACCGCCGTGCATCTTCATATGTCTTTTTAATACAGTGAACATAGTTGGAATCCGGCGGAGGCGGTGGTGGTCGCTTCAGGGCATCCAGAGTGCGCTTCACTTTCACCGGATCTACCGTTTCCTTTGGAGGTGGAGGTTTCCGTTCAAAATGGGCCCTCACTTCGGCAGTAGAGATGTCCGCGTTTTCCTCGTCAGTCCTCTCATATGGTAACTTTGGAAGAGGCTTCAGGTTTGGACCAAATTTGTATTTCTTCCTGCCTTTGCTTGTACTGCTAGCCACCGGAGCGGCGGCGTCTCTCTTCCGCCGTTGCTGACGCGGCGGAGTCCGCTGACACGCCGAAGGAGGCAAAGGAGGAGGCGGAGTGCTCCGACGCGCCGGAGGAAGCGAAGGAGAAGGCGGAGTGCCCTCACGTGTCGGAGGAGGCGGAGTGCCCTGATCACTCACCGGAGGAGGAGGCGGAGGTGGAGGCGGAGTGCCCTTACTCGCCGGAGGAGGAGGAGGTGGAGGTGTCCAGTTTGGAAGCTTGATGCACTCCTTCCTCCATAGACAGGTACTCCTTAAAGCATAAACCAGATCATTCTCCCCTTCACCTGTAGGGTAGTCAAGCTCCAGCTCCTCAAATCCCTCCATTATTTCATCCACCGTCACAACAGCATAGCCATGTGGAATCGGACGGCAATGAAAAGTTCCCTCAGCTTGAGGAGGTACAACAGAGCCGACAACCACCTTCAAAGTCAGGTTTTGCCATTTCGTCATTAGCTCGCAATGTTCAGCCTCCGTGATACTATCCACGGGGTAGCGAGGAGCCGTGAAATCAGGCTGAACGAGCTCCATGGAAGCCACGCTGCTTCTCCGCTGAGATGGTGGGGTAGCTTCTGGGGCAGCATCAAAGCAAGGATCTTCGTGCCGCTGAGATGGTTGGCCGGTAGCTCGCTGGCTCTCAAGTTCCTCTAGCTTTGCTATTCTTGCATTGAGCTTCTGCATTTCGCTCGCTTCCACTTTGCTCTTTCTCTCTCGGCTTTTGTAACCACCGTTGTCGGGAAACCCAACCACCCACGGAACAGAGCCTGGTGTGCCTCGTGTTTGTCCAGGGTGCTCAGGATTCCCGAGGGCCTCTGTCAGCTCGTCCTTCTCTCTGTCGGGAATGAACGTCGCTTCCTGCACTGCCTTGATTGCTGCCTGAAGCTTCTTGATGGGTATTGCAAGTTGCTCGTCCGTCCAACAACACTCCCCTGTTTCTGGGTCCAAAGTTCCCCCAACCCCGAAGAACCAAGTCCTTGAACAATCTGGCTAGTGCAATGTCTCTGGTTGGACCCCTTTAGCAAGCAGGTTTTGCTCAGCTTTGTCCCACAATGACCGGGCTTTGTAGTAGCCACCTGACCCCGTGTGATGGTGATACTTCTTCTTTGCAGAATTTTTCTTGTTTGTCAGTGACCTTTTCATACCCTTCTCCGATTTCTTGTAGGCCACAAAGGCGGGCCAGTGATCTCTTATCTTCTCATGTCGACCGATGAATTCTGGAGTCTTCCCTTTGTCGACAAACTTTGTGTTCAACTCTTTCTTCCAGTTCCGGAATTGATCTGCCATCTTCTTAAGAGCAAACGCCTTGACCTTTCACTCTATAACTGGGTTATTCTGATCCTCCTCTGGCGGTAGGCTGAAATTTGTCATCAGCGAGGTCCAAAGATCATCTTTCTGTCTATCCTGGACATAAGAAACTTCAGGGTCCTTATTCTTATTCCATTGCTGGATGCTGATCGGGACTCTGTCCCTAACAACAACTCCGCACTGATGTACAAATGCGTCCTTGATCCGCTTGGGAGCAATTGGTTGGCCATCGTTCGCGACTTCTATGATCATGAACCTTTCTTCCTGGCGCAACCTTTTCTTCGGGGCTCGTCTCCTTACAGAAGTTTGGCTCGATCCGAAGGGCTATAAATGAAGAAAGAAGCATTAATATATGTACATACCAAAACAATTAATGCATCAAGTCAGCACATGCTTAATTAATATATATACCTCGCCGGACTTTGCAAGAGCTCCCTCCTCCGTTCGGTCACCGGAGCCGTCATCATGGTCTTCTTCCTCCGCCATTCGGTCACCGGAGCCGTCATGATCTCCTTCCTCCTCCATTGTTGGATTACCGGAGCCGTCATCCTCTCCTTCTTGACAATCGGTGTCGTTGAGAAACGACAAGGGATCACCTCCGTCGCGGATTATATCCCCCAACAACTTTTCTTGTTCTAAGTATCTGTCCATAGTTTCTGCAAATATTACAACATGGCAATATACAAACATGAGAGATGGATTAATTAGTGGCAAACATAGATCTATAGCTAATCACAACAGGAATCATATGCATATATGAGCAATGGATTAGTTGCGGACTGCCTCTCTCATGCATGTCCGATGTCCCCCCCTCATGTCAAAGTTATCGGGGAGGGGGTAGATCGACAACAACGCTCTTTCTTCTAGGGTTTGGGTGGCCTCGATAGTTGGTCAGGCGAGCGGACCGCCTCTCTCTCATGCATGCATGTCCGACGTCCCACCCTCAGGTCGAAGTTATCGGGGAGGGGGTAAATTTTAACTTAGTGAGTCTTTTAATTAACTCATTTTGAATATATGAACATTTTAACTTAGTAACTTGGTAAGTTATCGGGGAAGTTATCGGGGAGGGGGCTCGGCGTCACGGCAGGGACGGCATCGGGGGCGGCGACGAGGAGCTACATCCATGGATCATATATAAAAACTTTGCATGAACAAAAAACTTTCTATGAACATCATTGCTCATATATCAATGCATACATCCATGGATCATCATTGCTCATATATCCATGGTCATATATAAAAACTTTCTATGAACAAAACAAAAGCATACATCAATGGACAAAATAAAATCTATGAACAAAAAAAAATCATACATCAATGCATACATATCCATGGATCATACATACATCTGCATATACATATACATACAACATTCATATACATACATCAATGGACAAAAAAATTGTATGAAAAAAAAGGCAGAGAGCAGGCCGGGGCGGCGGTGGCGGCGCACGGCAAGCAGAGCAGGGGCACGACGTGGCAAGCAGAGCAGGGGCGGCGGCGCGGGGGAATGGGGGCGGCGTCGGGGCAGGGGCAGAGCCACGTCGGCATCGGGGCAGGGCACGGGCACGGGGAGCGGCGCCGGCGCCGGGGCAGGGAGAGCGTCGGGGCAGAGGGTGTCGGTGAGGGCGTCGACGGTGAGGTGGAGCAGCCTGACGGCATCGATGGTGCAGAGGGCGGCGACGGCGTCGACGGCAAGCTGAGGCAGCCTGGTGGCGTCGTCGGGGGCAACTGCAGAGATGAAATCTGAAAAACGCGAAGTGTTGGCTTAGATAGAAAAGCCTTTTGTCCCGGTTGGTGGCACCAACTGGGACCAATGCCCCCCTTTAGTCCCGGTTCGTGCCACCAACCGGGACCAAAGGTCTCTCCTTCCCGCCCTTTGGGCTGACGAAAACTGACCTTTGGTCCCGGTTGGTGGCACGAACCGGGACTAAAGGGGGGCATTGGTCCCGGTTGGTGCCACCAACCAGGACTAAAGGTGGGAATTGGTCCCGGTTTGTGCCACCAACCGGGACAAAAGCGGGGTGCTGCCATGGCCAAAAGTTTAGTCCCACCTCGCTAGTTGAGAGGGGCTCGGAGTGGTTTATAAGCGCCGCTGCGCCAACCACTTCGAGCTCCTCTCTAATGCAGGCCTACGGGCATAAACACACTCTCTCTACCTCTGGGCCTACTGCGGGCCTGCATCCTGGCCCAACTAGCGGGTTGGGTTTCTAGTCGTATGCAGGCCGTGGTGGCCCAGTAGGTGGCATTTTTTTAAATTTTTTTCCAGTATTTTTGTTTTGTTTTTTGCTTTATTTATTTTCTTTTGTTTCTACTTACAGCTAAATACTTAGAGTTTTTGAGTGATTCTTTTTGCTTTAGGTCACAAAAATTATAAATTTTCTATTAGTGCCATTAGTTTTCAAATTTGAATAGTTTAAATTTGAATTCTTTGATATTTGTGTGAATCACTAGTTTGTGAATAACTTTACTTTAAAAATAGATTTTTGAGTGATTATTTTTCCTGCTATTTAATATTAGTGTGTTTTTATCATTATATTCAATTTGGTAATTTTTAGGTTATTTTTAATGGGTGTAATAATCAAAAACATATTTGTTATTTTAGTTTGCTATTAAAGTTTCTAACAAAAAAATACTTTATGAAAATTCTTTTTGCTATTAATGTTTTGAACAAAAAATACTTTGATAATTTTAGTTGCATAAATTTTATATAATTTTAGTTTCAAAAATACTAGAGGTTTATAGTTTTGTTATTGAAGAATATTATAGTTTTGTTTTAGTTGATCATATCAGAATATTTTAATTGATTCTTTTTAGTTCATTCTTTTTGGCTATTAGAGTTTTATAAAAGTTTTCTAGTTCATTCTTTTTGGTATTTGTTCATTCTTTGAGCTAAATGACCCTAAAATGGAAAAGCACTACAAATGAACTCTGAAAAGGTTGAAAGTTGGCATGGTATCATCATTTCACTCACATAGCATGTGCTAAAAAGTTGAGAGGGTTACGGCAAAAACTGAATGCACTTCGTGTACAAAATGGTAAATCTCTTTCGAAGTATCAGCGTTTCGGACAAAAACTCATCTGTTACAAAGGGATTTCATTTTTTTTGAACTTATTTGAACTCCAGACTTTTTGTGTGTTCAAAATGCACCATTCAAAGCCACATCATAAATTTTCAACCCTTTCTGACTTCATTGGTATTTTTCATGCATTTACTTTTTTTAGCTAAATGACCCTGAAATTGAAAAGCACTACAAATGAAGTCTGAAAAGGTTGAAAGTTGGCATGGTATCATCATTTCACCCACATAGCATGTGCTAAAAAAGTTAAGAGGGTTACAACAAAAACTGGATGCACTTCGTGTACAAAATGGACAATCTCTTTCGAAGTATCAGGGTTTCGGACGAAAACTCATCTGTTACAAAAGGCATTTCATTTTTTCACATGTAACTGCAGTGATATTCTAGATCAAAGGCATCATCATAATAGTTGTGGAGAGAAAGTCTTCACTTTTTCTTCGCTTGTGTCCTTTGCTTATTGCGCCGTAACCATGGATAATCTTCATCGTTTAACAGGGTGCTTGGGTTAGCCTTGACTTTGAAGGGAGGAATTTCATGAAACTTTTCATAATCTTCAGACATGTCTGTCTTGCCCTCCACTCGCACGATGTCTCTTTTCCCTGAAAGAACTATGTGGCGCTTTGGCTCATCGTATGATGTATTCGCTTCATTATCTTTTCTTTTTCCTGGTTTGGTAGACATGTCCTTCACATAGAAAACCTATGCCACATCATTGGCTAGGACGAATGGTTCGTCTGTGTACCCAAGATTGTTCAGATCCATTTGCACTACCTGTACCCCGCCTCCTGACAGATTGACCCATTTGCACTTAAACAAAGGGACCTTAAAATCATGTCCATAGTCAAGTTCCCATATGTCCACTATGTAACCATAATATGTATCCTTTCCCCTCTTGGTTGCTGCATCAAAGCGAACACCACTGTTTTGGTTGGTGCTCTTTTGATCTTGGGCGATCGTGTAAAATGTATTCCCATTTATCTCGTACCCTTTGTAAGTTAATACAGTCAAAGATGGTCCCCTGGCCAACGAGTATAGCTCATCAGAAACAGTGTTGTCACCCATGAGATGTGTTTGCAACCAACTGCCGAAAGTCCTGATGTATTCACATGTAATCCAGTCGTCACACTGCTCCGGGTGTTTCGAGCGCAGAATATTCTTGTGTTGATTGACATACGCGGTCACCAAGGTAGAATTCTATAGAACTGTGTAGTGTGCTTGAGACCAAGAATGCCCGTCCCTACATATTATTGAGTTCGCTCCTAGTGTGCCTTTTCCAGTCAGTCTCCCCTCATACCGCGATTGAGGGAGACCAATCTTCTTAAGGTCAGGAATGAAGTCAACACAAAACCCAATGACCTCCTTTGTTTGATGACCCGTGGAGATGCTTCCTTCTGGCCTACCACGATTACAAACATATTTCTTTAAGACTCCCATGAACCTCTCAAAGGGGAACATATTGTGTAGGAATACAGGGCCCAGAATGGCAATCTCGTCTAGATGAACTAGGACATGCGTCATGATATTGAAGAAGGATGGTGGGAACACCAGCTCGAAACTGACAAGACATTGCACCAAATCACTCCTTAACCTTGGTAGGATTTCTGGATCGATCACCTTCTGAGAGATTGCATTGAGGAATGCACATAGCTTCACAATGGCTAATCGAACGTTTTCTGGTAGAAGCCCCCTCAATGCAACCGGAAGCAGTTGCGTCATAATCACATGGCAGTCATGAGACTTTAGGTTCTGGAACTTTTTCTCTGCCATATTTATTATTCCCTTTATATTCGACGAGAAGCCAGGCGGGACCTTCATACTGAGCAGGGATTCAAAGAAGATTTCCTTCTCTTCTTTGGTAAGACCATAGCTGGCAGGACCTTCATACTGCTTTGGAGGCATGCCGTCTTTTTCGTGCACACATTGCTGGTCATCCCATGCCTCCGGTGTATCTTTGGTCTTCCCATACACGCCCAAGAAGCCTAGCAGGTTCATGCAAAGATTCTTCGTCACGTGCATCACGTCGATTGCAGAGTGGACCTCTAGGTCTTTCCAATAGGGTAGGTCCCAAAATATAGATTTCTTCTTCCACATGGGTGCGCGTCCCTCAGCGTCATTCAGAACAGATAGTCCGCCGGGACCCTTTCCAAAGATTACATGTAAATCATTGACCATAGCAAGTATGTGATCACTAGTATGGACGGCGGGCTTCTTCCGGTGATTTGCCTCACCTTTGAAATGCTTGCCTTTCTTTCGACATTGATGGTTGGTCGGAAGAAATCGACGATGTCCCAGGTACACATTCTTCCTGCATTTGTCCAAATATATACTTTCGGTGTCGTCTAAACAGTGCGTGCATGTGTGGTATCCCTTGTTTGTCTGTCCTGAAAGGTTACTGAGAGCAGGCCAATCATTGATGGTTACAAACAGCAACACATGTAGGTCAAATTCCTCCTGGTCATGCTCATCTCACACACGTACACCTTTTCCATTCCACAGTTGTAAAAGTTCTTCAACTAATGGCCTTAGGTACACATCAACATCGTTGCCGGGTTGCTTACGGCCTTGGATGAGCACTGGCATCATAATGAACTTCCACTTCATGCACAACCAAGGAGGAAGGTTATAGATACATAGAGTCATGGGCTAGGTGCTATGATTGCTGCTCTGCTCCCCAAAAGGATTAATGCCATCCGCGCTTAAACCAAACCATATGTTCCTTGCGTCACCTGCAAAGTCCCCCCATGTTCTCTCAATTTTTCTCCACTGCGACCCGTCAGCGGGTGCTCTCAACTTCCCGTCTTTCTTACGGTCCTCTTTGTGCCATCGCATCAACTTGGCATGCTCTTTGTTTTTGAATAGACGTTTCAACCGTGGTATTATAGGAGCATACCACATCACCTTGGCAGGAACCCTCTTCCTGGGGTGCTCACCATCAACATCACTAGGGTCATCTCGTCTGATCTTATACCGCAATGCACCGCATACCGGGCATGCGGTCAAATCCTCGTGCGCACTGCGGTAGAGGATGCAGTCATTAGGGCATGCATGTATATTCTGCACCTCCAATCCTAGAGGGCATAGAACCTTCTTTGCTTCGTACGTACTGTCGGGCAATTCGTTATCCTTTGGAAGCTTCTTCTTCAATATTTTCAGTAGCTTCTCAAATCCGTTGTCAGATACAACATTGTCTGCCTTCCATTGCAGCAATTCTAGTGTGGTACCAAGCTTTGTGTTGCCATCTTCGCAATTTGGGTACAACCCTTTTTTGTGATCCTCTAACATGCGATCGAACTTCAACTTCTCCCTTTCACTTTGGCATTGTCTCTTTGCATCAATAATAACCCGGCGAAGATCATCATCGGGCACATCGTATGGTTCCTGTTGATCTTCAGCTTCCCCCGTTGCAGCATCACCGTATTCAGGGGGCAGATAGTTGTCATCATCCTCTTCTTCTTCGTTGTCTTCCATCATAACTCCTCTTTCTCCGTGCTTGGTCCAAACATTATAGTGTGGCATGAAACCCTTCTCAAGTAGGTGGATGTGAAGGGTTTTTGAGTCAGAGTAAGACTTCATATTATCACATCTAGGGCATGGACAACACATAAAACCATTCTGCTTGTTTGCCTCAGCCACTTCGAGAAAATTATGCACGCCCTTAATGTACTCGGAGGTGCGTCTGTCACCGTACATCCATTGCCGGTTCATCTGCGTGCATTATATATAATTAAGTGTGTCAAATACCATTCAGAACATCATGAATAGAGAAGTGACCAAATTAATAGAAGTTCATCATCACATTAAGTTCATACATAGTTCTCATTGAACAACATATAGCTCTTTAGAGCATCTAATTAAAACATACATTGAAACTATGTAAAACATTTAAATGCAACAACAAATGCGATCATAATCGCAACTAAGGTAACAATTGATCCAACGGCATAATGATACCAAGCCTCAGTATGAATGGCATATTTTCTAATCTTTCTAATCTTCAAGCGCATTGCATCCATCTTGATCTTGTGATCATCGACGACATCCGCAACATGCAATTCCAATGCCATCTTCTCCTTCTCAACTCTTTTCAATTTTTTTCTTCAAGTAATTGTTTTCTTTTTCAACTAAATTTAACCTCTCGACAAGAGGGTCGGTTGTAATTTTCGGTTCACATACCTCCTAGATGAAAACATCTATGTCACGTTGGTCGGCATAATTGTCATAAACACTAAATGAAACAAATAGTTATAAAAGATAATATACCACATCCGAATCATAGACAGGACAAGGGCCGACGGGGGCGGATACCAAAACCATCGCACTATATAATAACAAACAATAATAAAAGTAAGAAAATTATGCAAGTATCTACCTAAATCATACAAGTAAGAATTTTTTCTTTTAGAAAGAAGATAAGAACAAGATGCTCACCACGGTGGTGCCGGTGACGAAATCGGCGCGAGCGATCGACGGCGATGAGGACGGGGACGGGACAGGACGGACCACCAAACCTAGACAAATCTTGAGGAAAATGGATCTTGGACAAGGAGCTTCGAGAGGAGAAAGCTTAAGTGTGGCTCGGGTATTTCATCGAACACCTCATGTGCATAGGAGGTGAGCTAGAGCACCACACACCTCTCCCTCGGCGGCCAAAAAAATAGAGTAGTGGCTCTGTTCGTGGGTAGGGGCGGGGGTATATATAGGCCTCTCTTTAGTCCCGGTTTGTGGCTAAAACCAGGACTAAAGGACTACCTTTGGTCCTGGTTCCAGCCACCAACCGGGACTAAAGGTGGTGAGCCATGTGTGAGGACCATTGGTCCCATTTCGTGTCTGGAACCGGGACCAAAAGTGTCAGACGAACCAGGACCAATGGCCCCCGAGGCCGGGACGGCGCCCTGGCCTCACGAACCGGGACTGATGCCCCCTTTGGTCCCGGTTCGTGACTGAACCGGGATTAATGCCCTTACGCAGGCTTTAACCAAAGCCCTGTTTTCTACTAGTATATCTTCTTCTTCAACTGCTTAACATGTTCTCGTAAAAAGTGAAGGTGAATAGGCGAAGCGTTTGCATGTACCCTGAGTTTCCCAAGGCACTCTTCAACTTTGAGGGTTTGTGCTTTTAGGAAGATGTTGCGGTCGGCTAGCAGTTTTTGTGTCCACCCTTATGGTGACCTGGTGGAGATACGAGTGTTGATCTCAAACTTCTTACATGATGTCAATCATGATGAAGATTCCTTGCAGACGTTCTCCTGATGCATCTTGCAGTCCACCGTCTTGTGGGTGGAGTAATCATCCCAAAGCATCCGGCCTTCCATTATTGGTGCAGGGACGCAAGAACTGATGTGCTTCAGTGTCTCCACTTCTTATTCCCCCTTAGCTTCATCCTCTAGTTCTTCGTCCTCTTCTTCTTTCATCTCTTCCTGATCCTCCTCTTCCTCGGATGTGTCTCCTTCTTGAGCCCACCACAGACGGTCATGCTTCACCCCTTTGGTGTGCATGTCGGGTTTGGTGAACCCAAGCTCGATGTCCTCATCAAGGCAGGGGTTTGTGCCAAGCAATGGACTTGCACCATTGATCATGTGATCTTCGTCTTCTTGCGAAAATGTTTGGCATTCGTTCCAGGATTGCGCCATGGCCTCAAGTGTGTTTCCTCTTGACGTAAACTTGATATGCATCAGGTGAAGGTTAGGTTAATCAAAAACAAGAGATGGCCTCTCCTAGGATATAGAAAGGGTGAAAATCCCAGGGATTCACAAGATTAGTTGTTAGAAACCAAAAAGGAAACAAAATAAAGGTTTTTGAGAAAGTTTCGGTGGTTTTTCGAGCAACCAAGACATAAGACGGGCTTGGTACAACTGGGGATGCTCATATCGTTGTTCATACCAGTCTTACCTTGGAGTCCGTTAAATTTCCATAAGCATAGCCAAGGTTAGGTATGATCATGCCCGGTCATACCGCTCCTCGTACCATCTTTGAGTCCGTGACCTGCAATTTTTTTACGAAGTCGACGGAGTGTGCCAAACTTCCAGAATCAACATCGAGCATCGATACGAGCATCATCACTCATACAAGTAGTGGCTTGCTACTTCATGTGATTTTATAGGAAACTGTTGGGCCCTAAAGAGCAAGGGTTTGCAGCATGTAGTAAGCTTTTCCCTTAGTTGATACCCAAGGTTATAAATCCATGGAGTCTTTCTGGTATCCAATCATGAGCACTTGCACACAACTAGAGAACTTCTTCTTGGTCCCCAAGTTAGGTAGTGAGATTGCCAGTCTCACTAACTTTGCTAGTTACAAGGATTAACAAATTATATGGTTGTAATTGATTATTGTAAGCAAGTGAAAGTAAATATTCATATTGTAAAGAACAGAAAATAAAGCTGATCGAGCTTGTGATTATGTGGAATAAAGGACTAGGATCCATGATTTCACTAGTAGCATCTCTCAAAAGAACATAGCATGGCGTGGTGAACAAATTACTGTTGCATATCGATTAAATTGTAGTGTTTATAATGTTATGATACATGTCATGATTACATATAGGCATTATGTCCTTGTATCGATAAATTGTTATCCAGCTGCATCTATAGCTAATACTCCACCTGAGACCGCTATCCAGCATGCATCTCAAAGTATTAAGTAAAAACAGAGTATTGCATGAAGCAAAGTGACATGATGTAGATAGTATATTATCTTTACCTCCAGTTCATCAACGAGACAACTAGCCAACTACCTTTTGATCCTTAGTGGTAATAATGCAATACAAGACTTTTCCTCTTACTGTCACCAAGATAGATTACTTGCAAGGTAAAACCCAACTAACATACACAACTCCCTCTTGGAGATCATTCAACTAATCATTGCCAGTGAAAGACTAATATATCGGAGATCATATATGTCTATAAATCATGTAGCAAAGAACTCAAAAGAATAAAAAAACTCTATATATAGATCTGATCATAGAGTGACAATTCATCACACCACAATAAATTCACCAAGAATTACATCAGATTGATCACAATCATGTAGGGTAGCTCATGTGATCTTTGTATTAAGAAGCAAGAGAGAAAGGATGCCATCCAACTACTATTATGGAACCATAGTCGAAGGAGGACTACTCACACATGGACATGGTGGCAGCAAAGTTGACGAAGATAGGTTCTGTGGTGATTCCCCCCTCAGGCAGAGTACCAGAAAGGGCCTCCAGATTGGATCATCACGGAACGCGTGGTGGCAGCGGTGGAAAAATTCCTTGATAATTATTTTTGAGGGTTTCAGAAGAATATAAAGGCGTCGGGATCGAGAGGCAGTGGAGCGGAACCCTAGGGGGATCACGGCCCCCCACCATGCAACCTGGTCTTGGTCCGCATGGGCCCATCGTGTGAGGGCCCTAGGGTTCCCCCTGGTGGCTCTCCGGCCCATGGTGTCCCTCCTGACTTGAATCTCGTGACATATTTTCCCTTTTTTTTCTTTAAAAAATATTAATCTGCAAATTCCAAAAACATGCAGAAAATAGCAACTGGCATTGGGCACTGAATTAATAGGTTAGACCAATAAATAAATATAAAATTGTGCCAAAGCAATGCAATAATGCTATAAAAATAGCATGAACATTGCAAAAATTATAGATACGTTTGAGACGTATCGCCATGCAACAGCCCAGGACAAACACTTTCCTTAGAAATTGATTGTGCATCATGATCATCTCATAAGCATTTCATGAGCATCATATTTCATTTAATTTTAATTTGAAAATGAGGATAATTGCAACCCTCACCTTTTCATAAGGGCCCAAACCCTAAAATTTGATCAATGAACCCAAAATGCCCTTTTTACCCCTAGGATTTTGGCATGGACTTCACATCTATATTTCTCAAGGGTTAGAATGGTTTAAATCATCAAATTGTAATTAAAATGCGTAGATCTTGGATCTATGTAAATTGAGGGACTTTCACATGGTGAACCCTCTTGAAACCCTCGATATAGCCTTTCCCTAATATTTGGGAGTCACCAAACTTATTCCATGATTTTGGGACCACTATTTTATATACTGTAACGCCCTGGTTTTTGACCCTGCTTCTTTTTCTTCTGCTTTAGTTGGATTTGCTGGTTTCTTGCTCTGGTTTCTTTTGATCAACTGCTCTGGACTTAGCAAACCTAAAACCAACTAAAATCCTCTTACTCTAGCTATCCCTCTCTCTCTCTGACAGCCTCACATTTGCTCATAACCCAAACCTTAAAAAGAATATTCTTTTTCTCAAAAGAATATGTGCCCTAAAGCACCTAGGTTATGAAGCAACTAACATTTATGTGCATAGATAAATTCCCAGATAATTATCTAAAATACTTTGTGTCAAAAATACTTCAGAAAAGTCCCTGGCCCCACAAGCAACTTTTGTATTTGAGCCCTTCATCCTCTTTTGCATTCTGGTCCAGTTTTACACTTTCTACAGCAAGTGCTAGCTAGAAGGACCCAATTGCTGTGGAAACTTGCATGCACACTCACCCTAGTGACTAAACCAGCCACACCAAAACTCACAACCAGACCCTGACCTATTTGCATTTTGCAAGTATCAAACACCTTATGCACAGAACCTTATAGAAGAACCAGTCGGCAACACACTCCACCTTGGGCCCAGCTGCAGCCACATACACACCTAGCACACTACCTCCTAGCTACTGAACATAGCCAGAAGCAGCCAAGGCCACCCAGGTGCTAGCTAGGCGTGGTGACTGTGCTGCTGGCATGCCAGAGTGCACGCTCTGCGCAGCGCCTGGGCCACTGGCCACGCGCCCACGGCTTGGCCTCGCATCCCCGGTGCCCTAGCCCATCCCAGCAAGCGGCTAAACCCCGTCGTGGCCAGGCTCCCTCCGCAATATTGGCCACAGCTCCGGCCACTGTGCGGCCATGACACTAGTGGCGCCTCGACGTGTTAGGCCAGCGTAGAGCCCTTTGGCTGCTTCCGTTTGACCGTCGTGGACCATCCAGGCCCCGACCAAGCTAGGCCATAGGCCGGCGGAGACCAGCTGGCCGTGAGCACCAATCACGGTGGCGCCATGGCCTCGGCAGCCCTCCCGCCTATAAATGGAGCCCCGGACCCTCCATTCTCTTCACACCCTCACCACTTCCTCCCCTCTACTCCCTGAGCTTACCAAACCTTGCAGTAGCAGCCCGAGCTCCGCCGCATGGCCACAACCACAGATAACTTACTCCACTCCACCCCAGCCCACGCCATGACCACCACTAGACTCCCCTTGCTCCACTGACCTCGTCCACCTCCTTAGCACACTCAATTAGAGCCGTCTTGCCAAAATCCACCAAAGCCCGTAGACAGCCGCCGCCTGTGAGGAAGAAAGCGATGTCGTCCGGCCATCTTCGGAGAAGTTGTGGTTACATGGAAGATCACTGGAGAGTCGCCATTTCAATGAGCCCACTCGCTCTAGCCCTCGAGCTCTCTCCTCACCAGTGAGCCATCGTCGAAACACCACCGCACCTCGGCTGGGGTTTTAAAAGAAAAACCTGACAAGGTGGCCCCACACGTAAGTGACACAGCCGTTGTCGAATCGGTACATAGGTGGAGGCGTATTTCTGAAATAAGCCTTCGACGTGGCCGCTCGGTGGTTTTTCTGTTTTTTGTTATTTTTTGTTTTTCTTTATTCTATTGACTGAACTTTGATCTGGAATAACTCTAAATCCATAAGTCCAAATGAATTGATTCATTTTGCATTATTTTCCTTATATTATTCTCCTTCTGTAGGCATAGTTTGAGATTTATTTGACTTAGCTAGATGGTGTTGTACAAATTTTGACCATTTTGTTTCATTTGCAATTGCTTATAAAATTATTTCCAGAAGGAAATAATCAAGGAGGTGAAGACCAGGAGTTCTTTCATAGTCCACTTGAGCAAGGCAAGCCACCACCTCCATTTGCATGATGGCATTGCAAGGCCATGGGTTCAACTTGCATTTTCCCGCATTGCTTTTGGTTTATTTTATTTTACTTTGCTTGTGGTAGAAATGTTGTGAATAAGTTGGTTGAGTTAGGACAGCTAGCTACTTGGACAAATCACTAATGTTCAGTAGTGTTGGTTGGCACGGAATAGATGATTTAGCATGACTCTTAAACCGGTAATTATTTGACAACATGAACCATAAGCATTATAAGTGGCAATGTTCACGGGATCTCTCGGGGAATGACTTTACCTAGGATGATGATCTCTTGTGAATATTTCCCCTAGAAGGAAAGGCTTGAATAGAACTAAGGTTGATACAGAAAGGTTATGGATATAAGTAGTTCATGTTAATCCAACCTTAATAGCTGGTCAATCCAAGTGCCACGGAATTGAACCTCCTCAGTACAACCACATTTGCCTTAGTGGGAGGGCATTATTTCATTTATAGTTATGTCTCATTCGTGTGTCTCCAAAGAGGGAAACCAGAATGTGCAGACTTCCTTTGGCCGTCAAGTTGCCATTCTGTCAAGAGAGCCTAGGTGAGTAGATGAGCTCAAGAGTAAAGATTCCCAGGGGGAATAAAAGTGGTGCCACAGAGTGGCAGGGGCCCAGATCCTCTCTCCCAGGGCTAGCCTGCGGGAGCTCGGAGACATGGTTAGAGGGCCATGCTATGAATGGGATTCGTTAGACTGAGATTCTATGGTGTGGGTAAAGTGTACAACCTCTGCAGAGTGCGTGTGTTAAATCTATTCGAATAGCCGAGTCCCCGGCAATGGGACACCGTTCATGTTAAGTCACACTATTTGACCAAACACCGTAATTCATTTACACAAAAACTCTTAATAGTTATGTTAGATAGGTAATCTTCTATGAAAAGCCATATGATCAAGGATCAAGCCAGGAAGAGGTCCATCGGACGTTAAAGGAGCAGACTAAGTTTGTGCAGTAGTTATGATAGTAGCTGTGTTACAAGTCTTTACTTTGTTGTTATGCTTGTTTACCTTGTTCGTGCTTGCTTGCTTGGTTTTGGATTGTTTATGAGTTTGCAAGTACATTCAAAGAACTCACCTGGCTTATCATGCTAGATGCAAGAGAGCCGATAGAGGAGTGTCCCGAAGAGTTTGAGTACCTGGACTAGATGGTGTCCCAGCAGTGTCCCTTTGGATTGGAGTCCCACCAGTGTTCCGCCTTCCGCTGTGTCATTATTATCGCTTCCACCGTTAGCAACTTTGTTAAGTCAGTCGTAGAATAAAGTCATCCAACTATAGACACTTAGAAGTGTCACCTTGATTTGCAAGAGTATTCTGTCTTTAAGACGTCGTACTATCTAAGTACTAATTTATCACGGTTCATCTGTACCAAGCTATAGTCATGTTCCAGAAGACATAGATCTCTGGGCTGGGACATGAGGCTTCCGGTTCTCTGAATCCAGATGCCACAAGACATGGTATCAGAGCCGCGCTGGCTATAGGACATACTAGTTAGCCAGAACCAAGCGACGGTAGAGAGTCTAGGATGATTGTTGCATTTGATTATGCACAACATGCATATTAGCTTCAATCTCTACTAACCTATTGATCACCCAGTGCAGATGGCACCGGAACCAATGGAGTACCACTTCTGGATCCTACCATACACCTTCACAGACATTGTTCGTCACACCTGGCATCATCTCTACCCTCACGGAATGGCTCCGACATACAAGGTGTATCACGAGCAGCTATCCGCCATGGTGTATGAGTACCACGCCGAGGTGCTCATGGCCGCTGAATCTCACAACAACAGCCACGCTTGTTGCACCCAAGGTGGAATGACTTCTACTCCTGAGCAGGGCATGTAGTACGCCGCTCTGGAGGCTCTTGTCGAGCTACGGTATCACGAAGTGGAGATGCAGGACCACCCTGGCTACAACTACTACCCCACTCATGGTTTCGCCTATAATCGAGTGATCTTCACCTCCACCAATGACGCCACCAACCCTGCCATCAGACACCTCACCCACTTCATGACTGCCGAGTATGATCTCCTCGTCAGTCTACTCGAGGAGCTCACTCACACTCGGGAGGCACTCGCTGCAGCCCAAAATGCAACAGAGAATACATCACCAGATATATCTTTCGGCTCCCCAGCACCACCTAGTCCAGCACAAGCTGAGGAGCCGCTTCTTGGAGTCCCTGCAAACTCCCTCCCTCCTAGGCAGCGCGATACCTTGCCAGGCCATCGTGGAGAACCCCCAGCCACTTGGATACCCAAGGATCGCATCACCCTCCTAATCCCACCACCATATATACCATCACCGCTCCATACAGACTCCCACCACAAACCCATCCACCTCCCGACAATTCACTAACACAATTGATCTCATCAGCTTCGAGTCCAAGCCAGAGGGGAGCACACAGAAGAAAATAAAGACTGTACGCCTTTAGATTCTTTAGCTAGTTATCATGATTCGCTTTAGCATCATCATGTTTGCTTGTTAGAAAGCCCTTCAGGCCTAAGTTTGGTGTAAGATTGCAGATTCTTTGTTCTGCCTTTCTTGGTTGCAAAGCCTTATCGCATTTATTTATTGGATTTATTTCCCCACTTCCTCTCTTTCCATGTGTCCCTCACCCCTTGGGACATTGCTCATCTTGGTACTCTACGTTGGGAACAAGTATAGGATGAGGAGCGACAAAAACAACAGCAACACTACCCTAGTACGCCGATCAGCCCGTCAGGTAGGTCAGTCACCCGAACCATGCTTGCCACCTCCATACTAGCCACAAACCACATATCAGATCTTGAGGATGTTCGAAGAGAAAAGGATACAAGACTTCACCGATTTCTTAAGCATGGAAGTGATGGTCAGCCAGAGACCCAGTCAAGGCCAGCAGTTTAAGTTGTCTGACTTCCAGCGAACCCGACCACCCACCTTACCGCAAGCAGCAGACCCACTGGAGGTAGACGACTAGTTAAGGACAATGGAGAAAAAGTTAGAAATCTCATGCTACGACGAACACGACAAAGTTCCCTTTGCTACCCATTACGCGACAAGAAAACTGTTATTTCATGACGGATTTCTGGTGACGTTCCCAGGAACCGTCGTGATCGATGACGGATTTAGTTGATTCGTCATGAAATCCGTCACAGGTTAGTGAGATGAGAACAAACCCAACAACAGTGGCGCCTTTTCGATGAACCGTCATGGGTATCGTCACGAATCGACCCGTTGCATGCGAAATAGACCGTCATGGATAGCTCATGCTGATGTGTCTTGCGTGTTTGACCCACACATGTCATGTTTCTATTTTTAAGTTGCTTGAACAGTTATGGACGGTCTTCTGGTGCTTTTTTTGGGGGATTAAGTAAACGTGCTGTTGCTGCGTTGTCGTATCATTTATTATCTTATACGTATATATATAGTAATTATAGAAAAGAAAAAAGGTTCATATCGTTTCTGCGTGTTTGACCCACACATGTCAGGTTTTTATTTTTAAGTTGTTTGAACAGTTATGGACGGCCTTGTATCATTTCTTATATATAATTATATTAATAAAAATAAAATAGGTGAAGCGACGCAAGCGAATGGAACCAGGGACCTCGTGCTCATATCGTTTCTGTTACATTCATTTCCAAGTACGTACATATAACAAGTAGGCTACAGTTCCTTGTCAGGTAGCCATAAAAAATAATATTGAACAGCGATTCGAAACACGCAGCACTACCCTCTACGTTCCTTGCCAGGTAGGCTACAGTTCGCAGACCGTCATACTTGAGCGTAATTGTTTTCGTATTTTTCACGCGTAGGCAACGGTGTGTTTTTTTAACGAAAAGACAACAATAGTTATGTACTACATATGTTCACTTTTATAAGACGTTTTAGACATTCACACACTGCCCAAACCAGTACAAAGCAAGCTGTCTAAAACGTCTTATAAAAATGAACGAAGTACTGTTTTTAGAGAAACAACAATATTTATGTATTGCAGTGTAGTACTTAATGCCAATGTATATCAAACATTCATGAAATCTCCTAAATAATTTGTGCCAATCTTATGAATCAATAATACTCTTCCATGAGCAATTATAAGAATTTTCTACCATATTTTGATATTATTATCATTTTTTCCAATAGGTTACAAATAGAAGTTTGAGTTATCCCAAAGTATCTTTTGACATTTTCGTCTATTTCTAGGATATGAGCTAAAATTAAACATAATTCCTTAAAAAAATGTTTAAACCTTATTTGACCTACATATACATTAAAATGGAATAACCTCCAATAAGCACACATAAATGTCGCGGATCGGTGTAGCTTTGAACAATCATATTTGCATGAAAGAATGTTTGATACTATTGACAAAAATGTCCAACTTGTATTCTAAAAATGTTAACATTTTTTCAAAAAATGTTTGAACATGTATTTTGAAAAAATTTATTAATCAAGTATTTGAAAAATGTTCAACATGTGTAAAATCATGTTACATGTACATACAAAAAATGTAGAATGTCTATTGAATAAATTTGTAATGATTTTTTTAAAAATCTAACAAAATGAATAAAAATAAAATATTAAAAATAAAAAGGAAAAATGAAAAAAAAAAGATGAAACTATTGAACGCATAAAACCACGAGCTTGGTATGGAATTTTTAGCCCAATTGAACGGGAGATATTTTTTCTATCAATAAATGTGCATAAATTGATTTAAAGCAAAAGAAAACAAATTACATCCATGAAACTTTATCGGTAAATGAAGTTGAGCATGGGCAACCCAAAAAGAATACTATGAAAGGTTAGGAAATTGATGATTATAGCTAGAAATTAATTTAATGACAAAATATTAACAAATGATTTCACTTGATATTTTTCGAGGTTCATTTCCTATATTTTTATCATTTAGTTTATTTTTAGGCATTTAATGAATATAACTCTAATTTGAACTGCAATTGTGTGAAATAATTGTGTGGTGAAAATTTGAGAAAGTTTCACAAAAATTATGTCTTACACTGCTTAGAAATCCAACCATCTCCGAGGAAGACACATGGTTTCGAGAGAGAACTGGTTTAATCTGATACAAGAAAATAAAAGGAATTCCAAACATGAGTGTGCTGGCACTCGACACCGAACGTGGAGTTCTTTTGTTTTTTAACTATGAAAAAGGAAAACGAACTCCGAAAGCATGAAAATTTTCATTGTGTCATCATATGGTCCCTGTGAGGCATGGTAAAAATTTGAGAAAGTTTGGCCAAAGTTATGACGTACATTGCTTACAAATCGAACCATCTCCGAGAAGAAACATGGTTTCGAGAGTGAACGGGTCTAGTTTGAAGGGAAGGCAACCGATGGTTCATCCGTTGGCATTGAAAGTTTTTGTACGCTCAGGATACACCATTACATGATCCATTTGAAAATTTGGCATCGTTCAGAATCTGTTTGCTATATTTAAGCCATCAAGTGCATTTCTACACATTTAACGCGTATAATTCGAATTTGACTTGCAAGTGGTTGAAAAGGTTGGCAAAATTGGATTGAAAAAATTATATTTGTGTTCTTGAGTTTATGTTTAGGCCTTATACAAGAAAACGAAAGGATTCCAAACATGAGGGTGCCAAGACTTGACCCTGAACATGGAGCTTTTTGTTTTTTAGTTTCAAAAAATGCAAACGAACTCCGCAAAGCATAAAAAATCATGTTGGAAAATATGTTCATATATTTTCCTCCAGATAAAGTAGAGAAATATATTCCATTTCATTTATCCATGTCCAAGAACAGAGTAATTTTTAAAAATAAAACAAAGAAAATAAGCCAAAAAACAAAACAAATAGTAGCCTGTGTGTTTTGAAACGAGGACCTCCGTGCATTACTAGTGCAACCAGACCAGTTGTATTAAGCTGCGATTTTAGTCTAAATTAGACACCAGACTTTCTTATAGTAACATAAATTGTTGAGCCTGCTGCGTTCTGATTGGTCGAACCAGGCCTCCCACGGATCACGCTTCTCCACCGTCCATTCTTACCTGATCCAACGGTCCCTGCTCTTTCTACTACTCTATTTGTGCTTTCCTGATACTTATCCTCTCAATGCTTATCCCCTCACACGTACGGGAGCACCGTACTAGCAGCAGCCGCGCCCGAGTACTCCTGAGCTCGCTGCCGTTTGCGCGCCGGGCCGCCGCAGCACGCCGGGCCGCTGTGCGCGCCTACCGCTGCAGCACGCCGGGCCGCCGTTTTGCACCTACCGCCACAAGCACGCCGGGCCGCCGTCCGCGTCTCCCTCCGCAGCACGCCGGGCCGCCGTCCGCACCTCCCTTCGTAGCACGCCGGTGAGCCGCGCCTCGTGCTTCCTCTCTCTCGGTTGCTCTCCTCTCTCATCTCTCCCTCTACATCTCCTTGCAGCAATGGAGGCCAAGAGCCCATGGCGTCACCCGAGGTCACCTCCCAGCCGCTGTTCTCCTTTGAATTCATCGAGATCTGGCCGGATTCGGACGTCGGCGCCCTGTTCACAACCTCCCCTACTCGCCTGGGTCGTTCGCCACTGCGATGTCGTTATCCCGCTCCCGGGATCCAGCGCTACCGATGGCTGGCCTCCTCCTCACCTGGATGTGACGTCCCCACACCGGTGCCTCGAACAGGAGCAGCAGCAACGAAGGCGTCGGCAAGGGCCTCTCCGGCGTCGTCTTCCTTTTTTTTATTTTAAAGAAGTTTGCCAGATCAGTCGCCAGAAAAGCCATAGCGATGAACAATGATTGATGTCCCGCGAGCACTGGGCGTTGCTTGATGCGGTGGCTGTAGAATAGTATAGCTCCGTGCAGAGTGCCAGATCTGGAAAAAATAATCTGCAATTGCAAGTTTTTTGCTGTGTAGTTCTTCCTTTTTTTTATAAAAAAATATTTATCTTGTAAGTTTCTGCGATTTCCTTTTTTTATACAAGGCAATGAGCATATATAATTAGGAAACTTCTTACTGACTTGAATTTTCATAGACCAAGAGAAACAAAGTGATGGGCTATGTCTCAATGAAATTAGTGGGCCCTTGACTGATATGAAATGTAATGGGCCAAAATTCTTATGGGCCTGAATTAAACACGGGCCGACGGTCTTGATGAGTTGAAATTTGGTGGGCCAAAATCCTAATTGAGCCGACTACTACGTGGGCCGCCATGTCAGATCCATGTTGGCAGCCATGTCAGATGATGACGTGGAGTGCATGATTAACGCCTTTATCTAACAGTAAACTGTGACGGTCAAGAACCGTCATGGATCCATGACGGTTTCGCCGATCCGTCAAGGAGTGCATGGTGATCAAATTATGACGCGATATACATGACGAATTCCAAATCCGTCACGCACGACTTACCTTGACGGTTTTGCACACATATGTGACAGTTTGAATCCGTCATGGATTAACACATTTCTTGTAGTACCTTGAAGGACCCGCAGCCATTTGGTGGAACAATACCAAGACGGTATGGCCAATCGAGGAAACCATAAGTTCGGATGGCTTCAAGGAAAAGTTTCGCAAATACCACATCCCATCAGGGGTCATGAAGGTCAAGCAAAGGGAGTTCCTCGCACTACAACAAGCAGGTGTGCTAGTCACTGACTACCTCAACAAGTTCAACAACCTCGCTCGCTATTCGGCACACGATGTGAGCACAGAAGAGGGTAAGATAGACCGCTTCTTAGGAGGACTGCACCACTCAATCCGAAGTCCGCTCAGCCTATTGGACTTCCAGACACTGCTCAACAAAGCCCTCATCATCGAAAGGGAGAAAAAGGTCGGCTACGATGAGCATAATCGCAAGTTCTAACAATTAAAGAGTACCCATGAAGTCCTAGCACAGAAGCCACGCACTTGGCCACCCAGCCGCCATGGCACCCAAGCCAACCTAGACTAGCAACCCACCCCTCAACTACCCCAAGGTAGACTCTCAGCCCAGGCCCATTGGAAACCGTCCCGTGCTGGACTACTGCAACCGCAACAACACTTGCTTCACCTACGGGAAGGCAGGACATTGCTCGGCCGCATGCCCAACCAAGACCAGAAGGTCCATACCCCAGATGAAGACTCAAGTCAACAGCAGCCAAGTCAAGCACGAACCTCGCCAAGGCAAGGTCTTCCACCTCTCTGTGGAAGAAGTCCGCAAAGCATCAGACGTGGTCCCCGGTATGTTCTCTATCAACAACATACCCGCCTTAATACTGTTTGACTCTAGTGCATCCCATTCTTTCATTGCTCGCTGTTTCGTGACACTCAACCAACTCCCCATCATGAAACTCGATAAGATCGTCATGGTTCAAACACCAGGATCTGTCTCATGAGCAAGTATGGTATGCCAAGACCTGGGGATCTTGATCAACGACGTGGAATTCCCAGCCAAACTCATTCTGCTAGAGTCATCAGGACTAGACGCAATTCTCGGCATGGATTGGTTAACGCAACATCAAGTATGCATCCATTTCGGAAACCAAACAGTAACCTTAGTAAACCCAGAAGGGAAGGTAGTCACGTTCATAGCCAATAGGATAGCAAAAACCAAGGATATGGCTTACGCGATAACCACCACAGAATTCAAAGAAGTACCCGTAGTCCGAGAATTCGAGGATGTGTTCCCAAAAGAATTACCAGGAATGCCACCCGATAGAGACTTGGAGTTTGCAATAGATTTGGCCCCAGGAACCGCACCACTATATAAGAGCTATGACCGCATGCCACCCGTTGAACTAGTAGAGCTGAAGAAGCAATTCGATGACCTACTGCTCAAAGGATACATCCAACCCAACACCTTCACTTGGGGATCGCTTCTATTATTCATCAAGAAAAAGGATGGCAGCATGAGAATGTGCGTGGAATACCGACCCCTGAACAAGGCCACCGTCAAGAATAAGTACCCACTCCCACGCATCGATGACTTATTCGACCAGTTTAGCAAGGCCTGAGTCTTCTCCAAGATAGACCTATGGACGAGGTATTACCAACTTAAGATCAAGGTCGAAGACATAGCCAAGACGGCAATCACCACCCGGTACGGACTCTGCGAGTTCACCGCATGCCCTTCGGACTCACCAATGCTCCCTCCTACTTCATGGGATTGATGAACAAGGTGTTCATGGACTTCTTGGACAAGTTCACAGTCATGTTCATCGATGACATCCTGATCTATTCAAACACCGAAGAGGAACACCAACAACACTTGCACATCGTCCTACAAAGGCTACGAGACCATCAGTTATATGCCAAGTTCAGCAAGTGCGAATTTTGGCTCAAGGAAGTCGGATTCCTAGGACATATCTTATCAGGACATGGAGTGGCCATAGACCCTAACAAAGTAGAGATAGTACTCGACTGGACGTCGCCCACCTTCGAAACAGAGATCAGAAGCTTCCTAGCACTGGCGGGCTATTACCGCTGCTTCATAGAACGATTCTCAAAGATAGCGAAACCCATGACTGAACTGCTAAAGAAGGATCGCAAGTTCGAATGGATGCCCGAATGTGAGGCCAGATTCACTGAATGAAAAACCCGCCTGACCACCGCACCCGTCCTCACACTACCCGACCTCAGTATGAGCTTTGACATTTATTGCGACGCATCACGAAAAAGATTGGGTTGCGTACTTATGCAAGAAGGAAAGGTGATCGCCTACGCATCCCGACAGCTTAAAGTCCACGAAGTCAACTACCCCACCCATGACTTGGAACTAGTGGTGGTAGTGCATTCACTAAAAATCTGGAGGCACCACCTCATGGGACAGAGATGTAAGATCTACACGGACCACAAGAGTCTCAAGTACATCTTCACCCAACCCGACCTCAATCTCCGACAAAGAAGATGGTTGGAGTTGATCCAGGATTATGACATGGAAGTTCATTACCACCCCGGGAAGGCCAACACAGTCGCAGACGCCCTAAGTAGGAAGCTGAAATGCCACAGTGCCTCGAACTCAAGCATGAACCCCATCCTACACGGCGAATGTGCCAGACTCAACATGATCCTATGCGAACCCATGAGTGCGAACACCCTAGAGATCATACCCACCTTGGAAGACGAGATCAAGAAGGCATAGAAAGATCACCCCAGCCTAGCAGAGATCCAAGCAAACATCACACTAGGAAAGGCTAAGCAGTTCAAGATTGATGAACAAGGCACACTCTGGTTTGGTGATCGGCTGTGTGTACTCGACCAAGCGAAAATCAAACAGCAAATACTAAGAGAAGCACACGAAGCAGCCTACTCAATCCATCCCAGAGGAACCAAGATGTACCAAGACTTGAAAGGGATATTCTGGTGGCACGGCATGAAGAAGGACACCGCCTACCACGTTGCTTGTTGTGACCCCTGTAACCGGATCAAAGCAGAACACCAAAAACCCGCAGGAATGCTTCAACCCCTGCGAGTCCCGGATTGGAAGTGGGATGACATATGCATGGACTTCATAGTGGGATTACCTGGACCCGCTCAAGGCAATGATTCCATCTGGGCCATCGTGGACCGGCTGATAAAAGGTTGCTCACTTCATCCCAGTCAAGACCAGATACAGGGCTGGCCAACTAGCCAAACTCTACATGGTAAGGATAGTCACCCTCCATGGGGTACCAAAGACCATAGTGTCAGATCGAGGATCCCAGTTCACGTCAACATTCTGGCTATGCCTTCACCAAGCGTTGGCCACTGAACTACAGCACAGCACATCATACCACCCGCAGACAGACGGACAAACTGAGAAAGTGAATCAGACATTGGAGGAAATGCTCAGATCATGTGCTCTCACCTATGGAGCCAAGTGGGAAGACAGTTTGCCGTACGCGGAGTTTTCATATAACAACAGCTATCAGGCAAGCCTCAAGATGTCCCCCTTCGAGGCTCTTTATAGCCGAAAGTGCCGCACCCCATTAAACTGGTCACGGACAGGAGACAATCGAATCTTCGGTACTGACCAAATGCTCGAGGCCGAACGGCAAGTGAAATTGATCCAAGATCGGTTGAAGATCGCACAGTCCTGCCAAAAAAGTTATTACAACAAGAAGCACCGAGAGATCAGCTTCGAACCCGGAGAACACGCCTACCTACGAGTGACCCCACTAAGAGGAGTTAAGAGATTCAAGGTTAGGGGAAAGCGCACACCCCGATATGTGGGACCCTTCCCAGTCACTGCCCGGAAAGGAAGAGTGGCTTACCAATTGGAATTACTGCAAGACCTGTCGGAGGTTCACAATGTGTTGCATATCTCACAACTGAGAAAATGCATAGCCCCGCCAGCTAAGAAGGCTGAATTTCAGGATTTTCCACTGGCAACAGATCTAACTTATGAAGATCAACCAATAAGAATTCTGGACGAGGCAGAGAGAGTGACCCGCAGTAAGATCATAAGATTTTACAAGGTACTGTTGGAACGTCACACTGAGGAAGAGGCCACATGGGAAAGAGAGGACTTCCTCAAGTCAGCATACCCTTGCTTGTTCACTGAGCAACCCGAATCTCAAGGACGAGATTTATCTTAAGGGGGGTAGGTTTGTAACGCCCTGGTTTTTGCCCCTACTTCTTTTTCTTCTGCGTCAGTTGGATTTGCTGGTTTCTTGCTCTGGTTTATTTTGATCAACTCATCTGGACTTAGCAAACCTAAAACCAACTAAAATCCTCTCACTCTAGCTATCCCTCTCTCACTGACAGCCTCAAATTTGCTCATGACCCAAACCCTAAAAAGTATATTCATTTTCTCAAAAGAATATGTGCCCTAAAGCACTTAGGTTATGAAGTAACTAACATTTCTGTGCATAGATAAATTCCCAGATAATTATCATAAATACTTTGGGTCAAAAATACTTCAGAAAAGTCCCTAGCCCCACCAGGAACTTTTGCATTTGAGCCCCTCATCCTCTTTTGCATTTTGGTCCAGTTTTACAATTTGTACATCAAGTGCTAGCTAGAAGGACACAATTGCTCTGAAAACTTGCAAGCACACTCACCCTAGTGACTAATCCTGCCATACCAAAACTCACAACCAGACCATGACCTATTTGCATTTTGCAAGTATCAAACACCTTATGTACAGAACCTTCTAGAAGACCCAGTCGACAACACACTCCACCTTTGGCCCAGCTGCAGCCACACACACCTAGCACACTACCCCATAGCTACTGGACATAGCTAGAACCAGTCAAGGCCATCCAGGCATGAGCTAGGCATGGTGACCGTGGTGCTGGCATGCCAGAGCACGCGCTCTGTGCAACGCACGGGCCACTGGCCACGCGCCAGCGGCTTGGCCTCGCGTCCTCGGTGCCCTAGCCACGCGCAACCTACTCCTCGCATGCCCCAGCCCCTCCCAGCAAGCAGCCAAATCCCACCGTGGCCAGGCCTCCTCCCCCAATCACGGGCGCAGCTTCGGCCAGTATGCGGCTGTGACCCTAGCGGCGTCGCGATGCGCTAGGCCGGCACAGAGCCCTTTGGCTGCTTCCGTTTGAACGCCGAGGACCGTCCGGGCCCCGGCCATGCTAGGCCGTAGGCCGGCGTAGACCAGCTGGCCGTCAGCGCCAAGCACGGTGGCGCCATGGCCCCGGCAGGCCTCTCGGAGCCCCGCACCCTCCATTCTCTTCACTCCTTCACCACTCCCTCCCCTCTACTCCCCGAGCTCACCAGACCTCGCCATAGCAGCCCCTAGGCCACCAATCGGCCCGAGCCCTGCCGCACGGCCACCACTGCCGGCAGCTCGCTCCACTCCACCCCAGCCCACTCCACGACCACCACTGGACTCCCCTTGCTCCACTGACCTTGCCCACCTCCTTAGCCAACTCAATTAAAGCCCCCTCGCTGGAATCCACCGAAGCCCGAAGAAAGCCGCCTCCCACGAGGAAAAAAGCGACGCCATCCGGCCGTCTCCAAAGAAACTGCGGGTACAGGGAAGATCGCCAGAGAGTCACCATTCCGGTGAGCCCACTCTCTCGAGCCCTCGAGCTCTCTCCTCGCCGGTGAGCTATCGTCGGAGCACCACCGCACCTCAGTCGGGGTTTTGAAAGAAAAACCTGGCAGGGTGGCCCCACCCTTCAGTGACCCAGCCGCTGCTAAACCGGTACGTAAGTGGAGGCGTATTTCTGAAATACGCCTTCGACGTGGCCGCTTGGTGGTTTTTCTATTTTCTATTATTTTCTATTTTTATTTATTCTGTTGACTAAACTTTGACCAGGAATAACTCTAAAACCATAAGTCCAAATGAGTTGATTCTTTTTGATTATTTTTCTTAAATTATTCTCCTTCTGTAGGCATTGTTTGAGATTTATTTGATTTAGCTAGATGGTGCTGTACAGATTTTGACCATTTTTTTTCATTTGCATTTGCTTTTAAAATTATTTCCAGAAGGAAATAATCCAGGAGATGAAGACCAGGAGTACTTTGATACTCCACTTGAGCAAGGCAAGCCACCACCTCCATTTGCATGATGGCATTGCAAGGCCACGGGTTCAATTTGCATTTTCCAGCTTTTTTTTGGTTTATTTGTTTTACTTTGTTTGTGGTAGAAATGTTGTGAATAAGTTGGTTGAGTTAGCATAGCTAGCCACTTGGAAAAATCACCAATTTGAGTAGTGTTGGTTGGCAAGGAATACATGATTTAACATGACTCTTAAACCTGTAATTATTTGACAACATGAACCATAATCATTATAAGTGGCAATGTTCACGGGATCTCTCGGGGAAAGACTTTACCTAGGATGATGATCTCTCATGAATATTTCCACTAAAAGGAAAAGCTTGAATAGAACTAAGGTTGATACAGAAAAGTTACGGAGATAAGTGGTTCATGTTAATCTAACCTTAATAGATGGTCAATCCAAGTGCCACGGAACCGAACCTCCTCGGTACAGCCACCTTTGCCTTAGTGGGAGGGCATTATTTCATGTATAGTTATGTCTCTTTCATGTGTCTCCAAAGAGGGAAACCGGAATATGTAGACTTCCTTTGGTCGGGAAGTTGCCATTCAGTTAAGAGAGCCTGGGTTAGTAGATGTGCTCAAAAGTAAAGATTCCTGGGGGGAATAAAAGTTTTGCCATGGGGTGGCAGGGACCTAGATCATCTCTCCCAGGGCTAGCCTACGGGAGGTCGGAGACATGGTTAGAGGGCCATGCTATGAATAGGATTCGTTAGACTGAGAGTCTATGGTGTGGGTAAAGTGTACAACCTCTGTAGAGTGTGTGTATCGAATCTATTCGAATAGCCGAGTCCCCGGCAATGGGACACCATTCGCGTTAAATCACACTATTTGACCAAGCACCCTAATTCATTTACATAAAATTGTTATTAGTTATGTTAGACAGGTAATCTTCTATGAAAAGCCGGATGATCAAGGATCAAGCCAGGAAGAGGTCCATCGGACGTTAAACGAGCAGACTAAGTTTATGCAGTAGTTATGATAGTAGCTGTGTAACAAGTCTTTACTTCGTTGTTATGCTTGTTTACCTTGTTCCTGCTTGCTTGCTTGCTTTTGGATTGTTTGTGAGTTTGCGAGTACATTCAAAGTACTCACCTGGCTTATCATGCCAGATGCAGGAGAGCCAATAGAAGAGTTTCCCTAAGAGTTCGAGTACCTGGACTAGAAGGTGTCCCAGCAGTGTCCCTTTGGATTGGAGTCCCGCCAGTGTTCCGCCTTCCACTGTGTCATTATTATCGCTTCCATCGTTAGCTACTTCATTAACTCAGTCATAGAATAAAGTCATCCGACTACAGACACTTAGAAGTGTCACCTTGCTTTTCAAAAGTATTATATCTTTAAGACGTCGTACTATCTAAGTACTTATTTATCGTGGTTCATCTGTACCAAGCTATAGTCGTGTTCCAGAAGACATAGATCTCTGGGCTGGGACACGAGGCTTCCGGTTCTCTGAATCGGGGTGCCACATATACCTATAGATCAAACCCTAATTTAAGTTTGCCATTTTATTTAAATAGGAATAACCAAACCATTTTCCTTTTTGATGTTCTACCCCTATCCTTCACTTGAAACTTTTCAAATAGCCTTCCTATAATATATAGAGGGTACACAACTTATTTCATGATTCTACACCAAACCTAGCTACCACTTGTAGTTCAAACCTATTTAAACCCTTTTAGTGTATTTGTTTTCTAAAGGAAATGTAATCATGTACCAAAAACCCTGGTTATTTTGTGTGTGCTTGGATATATTCCAGAGGGGCAACATACAAAAATTTAAGAACATTTGGAATTTACTTGAGCCCCCAAACATTTTCTAAGCAGGATCTATTCTATTTTCTAAAAAATAAAATAGAAAATAGAAAATTAGAAAAAGAAAACCAAACCGCTCACAGTGCACAGCCCATGCCCCACTTCTCTCCTTCTCTCCCTGGGCCACCCGAAAACCTACTTTTTCTGCGACCCAACCCACGCCAACTGCCCTGTCACTTGGCGTCTACCTCCAGAGAGGCACGCACCTCGCGTGACCCCTCCCTTTCTGACATCACCCCGGTCCACCACGGCACGGTGATCGCGTGACCCCGAGGCTATAAAGCCATGTCTCCTATGGTCACCAGGGTTTCCCCATCTACCGCCACCACCAGAAGCTCCCTTTCCCCTACTCCTCCGGGGCCATGACCACCTACCCAAGATCTGCCATTGCCATGGCCCGTGCTCACATGTAGCCTTCATCGCCCTCAAGTCTGGCCATGTTGTTTGTGAGGTCCATGATGTCTACTACTTCATCTGCGTGTAAAGAATCGTACTGAGATGCACCACCAGTGACGACACGTTCCACTTCTTCCAGTGTGGCCATTGGCAAGCTTCTTCGGCCAAACCGAGCACACAATCTTGCTCGTAGTTAGTTCCCCTTCCATAGCCCTTTCCCTCTGATTGTTTTCCTTCATCGTAGCTGCATGCACCGTGCTGCCATAGATAGCAGTCGTCGGTGAGCATGCTCACTGCCGATCATGTCCTTCTCTGGGCCATCCGACCTCATGGGCATGCTCAGGGAGTGACATAGGTCCAATATAATGTGTTAGATCATTCACGCACTTCATGTTGGGTCGTCTTCGACGAGCAGCCAAGCACCACCTCCGCGGGACGTCGCTGCCGGCATCGTTTCCATCGTTGATTGGTTGCATCGCTTGCACCAATCGACGCGGCTGGACATGTAGTGCACGTAGGCCACCATCCACAGCTAGTTTGATCACCGGAGCCTGCACCGGGGAGGTGGTCATGCTCTGGTGAGATTCTGACCGAGCCAGATACTTGGTTCGGTCACGTCCTCCATCACAAACATGAATCAGATCTGATGACTAGCACATCACATTTTGACTCCGAGCTCGTGGGATCGATCCCCCATAGACGCAAAAGCCTCCCCTTCGAGTATGGGCCCGGGGCCATTTTTTACCGTGCCACCGTGGCAGCCTGGGCCCACCCATCAGTGACAACGGCTAGCAAACCCCTTAATGAGTAAATACTCAGAGTTCCCGCCATGTCAGCAACCCAGTCAACGCCCCTGATCCAACTGTCAGTGCTTGTGGCTAGCTGGCCCTGCGTAATAAAAATTTCCCCAAATTCTGTTGAATTAAATTAAAGCTATAAATTGCAAAAAAATATATTGAAATTTCTAAAATTAATAACTAATTCATTTCAAATCAGAAAAACAAAATGATATATGCATTTTCTCAGAAAAATGTGTAGATCCCAAATGGGCATTTTTGTTTTCATGTTTGCACTGTTTAAAAATCATGCATTCATTAAATAGCATTAAATGCTTAATTTAAATGGCTAAATCCTAATTAAATCATCCTAACTATGAAAAATTTGTTTAAATATACCAAATTGATCAGTAAAATGCGTACAATCTGAATATGCCATTCTCATGTATGATAAATGTTTTTATAATTGATGCTTGGTTTAAATAATATTTAATGCAATTCTTTAGATATGGATTTTATTAGGAATTGATATATAATTGTGATTCCACTCCATTTAATTTTTTTATCCTAATCTTAATGTATTTTCTACACCTTCATATACCATGTTAACCACATTTAATATTCTTTAGCTAATGCAAGTTTAACAACTAAAATTAAATGTGGGGTATATCTAGAAATGCCACTTAATTACAATCAATTACACTTAAACATTTCTAGCATGCACTAGGCCTTTCATACACCCCCTATGCCATGTCATGCATTGCATATCATGAACATGCTGGATCTTTGCCGTAGTAGTAAAATGCATTCGTTGCACTATCAAGTGTTTCTGATTCTTCTCTGCTAGGATCCGGAGATGACGTGAGAAATTAGCAAGGTCTAAGAATGTACCATGCATGGATTCCAGGCAAGCAACCCTTCCTTAAACATGCTCCAACCTGCTTCCTCTCAACTAGGAAGGTGTTGGGCCGCCAAGTGCAAGGGTTTGTAACAAGCATCAATTTTCCTTCAAAGTGGATGACCTTAAGGATCTCGAACTAGTAGGAGCTTGCAAAGCAGCCAATGATTGGTACCTGCACACACAAACACAAAACTACATTGGCCCCCAACGAAACTAGCGAGATTGCCAGTCTCACTAGCCTTGCTAGTTACAAGGTTTAAATGCAAGTGTGTATGGAATATTGATTGGAATGAAAAGTGAAAACAAGGAATTATAAAGGAGCGTTGATCGAGGTTGGAAGAACATAGGAAGAAGAATGGACCAGGATCCATAGGTTCTCTAGTGGTTTATCTCAAGAAGATAGCATTTTGTGGTGAACAAATTACAGTTGCATATCGATTAAATTGTGTTTTTATGACTATGATTATACATGGCATAATTAACATATGAGCATCATGTCCAAACATCTGTAGAGCATTATCTTACTGCATCTATAGCTAATACTCCACCCAAGACTGCTATCCAGCATGCATCTTAAAGTATTAAGTAAAAATAGAGTATTGCATTAAGTATGATGACATGACGTAGATGATATATTTTCTCCACCCTGCGTTCAAAGGACAACTACGCAATCATCTTTTTATCCCTAGTGGCAACAACACAATACAAGCTTTTTTCCACTTTCTGTCATTGTGGTAGATTACTTGCAAGATTGAACCCAACTATCATATGTAACTCCCTCTTGAAGATCAAATATCAAATTTGGCCAATGAAAGACAAATAGATCAAAGAGCATATATGAATAAGAATTATGTATCGAAGAAACCAAATTGATGCAAAAGAATTCATAGATAGATCAGATCATAAAGTGATAATTCATCACACCGTAACAAACAAACAAACAGAATTACATTAGATGGATCACAATCATGTAGGGCAGCTCATGTGGTCTTTGTATTGAGAAACATGGGTGAGAAAACCATCTAGCTACTGCTATGGAACCATAGTCCAAAGGAAACTACTCACGAGCAATCATGGTGACCTTCAAGTTGACGGAGATGGCCACCGTGATGATTTCCCCCTTCGACAGAGTATCGGCAAAGGCCTCCAAATTGGATTGCCACAGAACAGGGAGGTGCGACAGAGGAAATAGAAAAACTCCTCGATGATTAGGATTTTAGGAGCGATCAAAAAATATAGGCATCTGATTCGCCCCCTCCACGCGCCCCCTGGCCGCGTGGTAGGGCCACATGGAGGACGTGGGGCTCCCCTCTGGTGGGTCCCGAGCCCTCTGAAAGCTTCCTGATGAAAAATAATTTATGCCTTTTTTGGTGATTTTTGGAGCTCCATAAAATTGATTTTCCTGAAAGTCCAAAAACATGTAGAAAATATGAACGGGCACTGGGCACTGAGTTATTGGTTAATCTAGAAAAAACATAAAAATTGGTTCCAAAACTAAGCCAAAATAATATAAACATGGCATGAAACAATAAAAAATCATAGATACGTTTGAGACGTATCAGCATCCCCAAGTTTAATGCCAGCTCGTCCTTGAGTAGGTAGATGATAATAAAATAATTTTTTATTGTAAATGCTATTAACATGAATTTTAATCAATCCGATTTAATTAGGTACAACTTTAAAGAATAGCGATGCAATGCAATAGTTTATAGTAGATAAACGACAAGTAACATCAAAACGTGCAAGTAAAATCACTTCCACTTTTCATGGATCAATGCTTTCATGTCAGTTCACCAATGCCTTTAGGTTAAGAAAGAATGGCATGTGTATCATGAAAGCATAAATCGGTATGCCTTCACGGTATCAGAAACAATCTTATCATAAATTAGCCTAGAGTGTGCGCCAAGCAAATCAACTACATAATCTCCTGTTTCAATCAATCAACACTTATTCAATACTTGAGCACGAGCCTTGATCTTGCACTTAAATGGAAAAAGAGAATAATGATGGAGGTTTAAGAGAAGTCAAAAAGTGGAAGAAATTCTTACATCAATGCGGTTGATCATTAGGCAATGGAGATGCCTTATAATCGATGTTAATGTAAGGGGTAGGGATTGCCATGCAACAGATGCATTACAGCTATGAATGTATCAAAACTCTCCAAATGAACTAGTAGGGTGTGCATCCAACTTCGCTTGCTTAATAACACCCAGAAAATTTGAGGAAGCTCATCATTGGAATTCACAAGCTAAGTTCTATAATGTGAAAAATCCCAAACTAAGATGTAAACATGAAGCATATGAAAACTCTCTATATGAAATGCAATAGCGCTACTTTGAAGCACTAATGTATGCAAAAAGGATAGTAACATTGCCCCCTCTCTCTTTTATATCATATATATCATATATATATATATATATATTTCAATGGCCTTCGTGGCTCTTTTTTTCATCGCCAGGTTGAGGCAACATCCTAAAATGATGATCAATACAACAAAGTACTCATAACTCATTGCTAACATGATGTTGAAAACATCTAATGAATGCCTCTAGCAGTGTACTAGCATGTGCATTGATCCAGCGTAGCAAAGATATAATAAAACAGATGAACTATGTAAATATCATGCTAGCTATCTTACGGTCATGCAAGTTTATATGACAATAAATATCTCTAGTCATGTAATGTAAATAATGATGGAAGTTTCATGGCAATATATCTCGAAATGGTTATAGAAATGCCATGATAGGTAGGTATGGTGGCTATTTTGAGGAAGATAGGAGGTTTATATGTAGGAGAACAAGAGGAAGTTCTCCCATGGGGTTTGAATGTATCAGCGAAGGATGCACCTAACCTTGAGATGAGAGTGGGCCATGCGTGAAACCGAAGAAACAAGCATATATGGGTAGGTGGAAGTGCATGTAAGATCGCAAACTCGCATTAGTCATGAAGAACTCAAGTACATATTATAAGCATCTCATAATCTAATTTAGAAAAATCATGTAACCAATGCAACTCCTACGGTGTATGTTTGGCATAGCCGAAGGCCGTTGCGCATCCCTGACCCATTCTACGTGCGTGGTTTACTTACAATCTTCTTCAAATTGGACCTCACTACAGAACCTGTGGCCACACTTTTATGTAAATTAATGAAAGATAACGCATTGACTCATATGACCTATACGACATTTCCTCATTAATTCACTTAGGCTCTTTTATCGACACATTCATCTAGTACTCCTATTTCATATCAAAATTATTGCAAAGAATCTATCTTCAAATCAGTGATTCCAGATTAATTCATGCAATTATAATTATACCACCAAAGCATACATATCACTATAATCACCAAAATATTAATCAATGCCAACTACTAAATTACTATTCAACTCTCCAAATAGATAAAAGTGAAGCAAGAGAGTTCTAATCGTTTCTAACAGGACTACCACCACGCTCTAAAAAGTATAAGTGAAGTAATAGAGAATTCTATAAATGCAAGGACTACGGATAACTCACTAAGCATATTTATCATGGTGTGATGACTGATTATAACCAACAAACAAAAAGCAAAATATGCACCAAGGATAGCACATATCATGTGAACAACTAAAAACGTAGGTCAGAAGGAGACTAACCGATAGGTGTTGTAGAAGAAAGGTGGGATGCCTCGGGGCATCCCCAAGCTTAGATGCTTGAGACTTCTTGAAATATTACCTTGGGGTGCCTAGGGCATCCCCAAGCTTAAGCTCTTGTATCTCCTTTATTCTCCTCATATCACAGTCTCCCCTAGGTCTTAAAAACTTCATCCACACAAAACTTCGCAAACCTTGTGAGATGGGTTAGTATAAATAAAATTCAAAACTTTAACAACCCTTACTGTAGCAAATTGACAAAATTATAATTCAACATTAGCTAATGTATGTCTACACATTTTTAACATCTCTACCCCCCAATAGAAATATTAAAACAACAAACATATGCAAACAATATAACTATAACAATAATCTATCAAAATAGGACAGTTTGTAAAGCTAGAATTAACATAAATACATCTGTAACTCCAAAAATTCTGAAAAATTATGATGTAACAGAGAACTCATAAATGTTTACTGTGCCAAAATTTCAAGATTTATCACTTTCTGATGAACCATGAAAATTCAGGACATAACAGAAAACTTTATGTTCCAGCACAGCAACTCATAAACGTGCAAATTGAGCATGGTAAAGGCTATACTTGGCAATTTATTAAAATCAAAGATACAAAACATGATTACTATAGTAGTACTAACCATGTAGACACACACAAAAATAAAAATAAAAATACTGGTTGCCTCCCAACAAGCGCTTTTCTTTAATGCCTTTTAGCTAGGCAAAGAGGATTGTTCACATTTTCACATCAATGATTCCCAAGGAATAAGTAGCCCTCATGGTAGTTTCATATTCTAATTTAATTTTGTTCTTGTAAATTGTTCCATTTCCTTCCTCTTAGGTAATTGGAATTCAATATTACCATCTTTCATGTCAATAACATCACCATCACATATCGTTCTTAAGAACGGTCTTCCCAAAATAATAGGACATGAAGTGTTGCATTCTATATCCATAATAATAAAATAAACAGGGACATAATTTCTATCAGCAATGATAGGAACATCAATAATCCTCTCCAATGGTTTTTTAATAGTTGAATCAGCAAGATGCAAGCTTAAAGAGCATTCAGTCATAGGCTTCAAACCAAGGACATCATATAAGGCTTTAGGCATGGTACAAACACTAGCTGCTAAATCACACAAAGCATTACATTCATAATTATTGATAGTGATTTTAATTGTAGGTTTCCAACCATCCTCTAATTTCCTAGGAATAGAAACACCTTGTTCAAGTCTTTCTTCCCTAGCTTTTAATACAGCTTCAGCAATATGTTGAGTAAAAGCCTTATTTTGTTCTTGAACATTAGGTGAATTAACAATAGCATTCAAGACCTTAATAAAATTAGTTAGAGAACAATCATTATAATCAAAAGTTTGTCCATCCAAAATAGTGTGATAAATACTACCTAAAGTCTTGACCTCTCCAAACCCGCTTTTGATATTTTTGACACAAGATTGAAAACTCTTCGAACTTGTGGGATTCTTACTACCTAAAGTCAATACCTCTCCAAACACATTTTCTTTATCATCATATCTAATAACACTAAGCAAATTTGAGAGTTTGTCCATCGAAGGGGTTTCAACACTACTTAAATTTTTGACCTCTTCAATACCCTTATTCTCATAAATTTTAGCATATGTAGCCTCTCTTTCTCATTGCTCTCTCTCACGTCTAGTCATAAGCATGGCAATCATTCTATCATTATTATTGAGAACAACTTGTATAGCTTTAAGAGATTCTGGTATTTAGCATAAAGAGTATTTAATGCAGTGCCTGGATTAGATTTTGGTTTAGCAGCCATTTTACTAACCAAAGTAGCTTGGGTGCTTGCCATTTCTGAAAGAGTGGCCTTAGTTTCTATCAGATGAGGTTGTAAACTTTTGATATCTAAGTTCATGTTATTTAATTGATTGCTCAGTTTCTTCAAAGTAAATGAATGATAATTTATTTCCTAGGAAAAAGGCTTCATTTTGCTCATGTTGCTTTTGCATAAATTCTTGAGTTGCCTTTTCTACTTCTTGAAATCTTTTTTCATTAAAACCAATGTTACTATGTTTCCCATCATAGGAGTTCCCATAAGAGTTGTGAAGATATGGTCTAGTGTAATTATTATTGCCAAAATTGTTTCTACAAGCATTATTACCAAAGTTGTTTCTATTAATAAAGTTAACATTCACTTGTTCATTACTATGTTTACCAAGTGCAGCAAAAGAAACATCTTTAACATCACTATGAGCATGTTTAGAAGCAAGCATAGAAACAATCATATCAATCTTGTCATTCAAGCAAAAGATCTCCTCAATAGAATTTACCTTCTTACCAGTTGGATCTCTTTCAGTATGCCATTGGGTGTAGTTTGATTTGATCTCATCCAAAAGCTTGGTTGCATTCCCCAAAGTAGTAGCCACAAAAGTACCACCTACAGCTGAGTCTAATAGATTTCTAGACATATAGTTAAGGCTAGCATAGAAATTTTGGACAACCATCCACTCGCGCAGACCATGTGCGGGGCAATTCTTAGTTATTGAGTTTAATCTTTCCCAAGCTTGGGCTGCATGCTCATTCTCAAGTTGTTTAAAGTTCATGATAAGATTCCTTAGTTGTATAATTTTAGTGGGAGGATAATATTTGCCAATAAATGCATCTTTACAATTAGTCCAAGAATCAACACTATTTCTAGGCAAAGATAACAACCATTCTTTAGCTTTTGCACGTAATGAAAACAGGAAAAGTTTTAACTTAACCACATCAGCATCTACGTCTTTATACTTTTTCATATCACATAGATCAACAAAATTATTTAGATGAGAAGCTGGATCTTCACTATAAGAACCACAGAATTGTACATTCATTAACAAATTCAATAAAGCAGGCTTGATTTTATATGACTCGACACTAGTGGCTGGTGGAGCAATGGGTGTACTAATGAAGTCATTGTTATTACTACTTGTGAAATCACAAAGTTTGGTATTTTGAGCGAACTAAACATGTTTTCAAGCTTAAAATAAAAGTGTATACTTGCTGGTATTTAAATATTTTTGTGTTTTTTAGGTTTTTTAACAAGCATAAAAGCAAAATAACAAGCAACAAAAACCAACTAAATAAGATAGATAACAAGGTAGAAAAGTAAAGGTGTGTAGGACCTATGGTAGTAACTGCAAAGAAAAACTTACTGCAACTACGCCAGAAAAGACTTAACTTTAATAGCAAATTGTCGATAGTTAAGATTGAGTATACCTGCAAAGCAAAGCTCCTTGGCAATGGCACCAGAAACCGGCTTGGCCTTTGATGGCAAGTTAACAGAGCTAACTCTACTTATGTCTGCAAAACAAACTCCCTAGCAATGGCGTAGTAAAAGGCTTGCTTCCTCTCAACTAGGAAGGTGTTGGGCCCCCAAGTGCAAGGGTTTGTAGCAAGCAGCAATTTTCCCTGAAAGAGGATGACCTTAAGGTTTATCAAACCAGTAGTAATTTACAATGTAGCCAATAATCAGTACCTGCACACACAAACACAAAACTACATTGGCCCCCAACGAAACTGGCGAGATTGTCAGTCTCACTAGCCTTGCTAGTTACAAGGTTTAAATACAAGTGTGTATGGAAGATTGGTTCCAATGAAAAGTAAAAACAGGAATTGTAAAAGAGCTTTGATCAAGATTGGAAGAAAATAGGAAGAAGAATGGACCGGAATCCATAGGTTCACTAGTGGTTTCTCTCCAAAAGATAGCATGGTGTGGTGAACAAATTACAGTTGCGTATGATTAAATTGTAGTTTTTATGACTATGACTATACCTGGCATAATTAACATATGAGCATCATGTCCAAACATCTATAGACCGGTATCCAACCGCATCTTTAGCTAATACTCCACCCAAGACCGCTATCCAGCATGCATCTTAAAGTATTAAGTAAAAACAGAGTATTGCATTAAGTATGATGACATGTCTTCTATAATATGCACGAGCGTGCATATCATATAGGAAAGGGCAAAGAGACCCTCCACCATGGTTTTACAATGATTTGATGTTACATTGTTGCCAAGGCAGCCCCCACCTAGTCAACCTAGATACCTAGTAGACTACTCAGCACTCGTCCACCTCGACAACCCACTGAAGAAGTCCAGCTCCCCCTTGGGAAGACCTGCCGCTCTCCAAGTCCTACCCTCGTGGTCGATATTTTCGATAACCAGCTAGAGAGATGGTGTAGCTCCATCGAAGACCATGTCGTTTGGGTGTTTCCACCTTTCCCAAAGTCCAAGCGTGATGATTGCCTTGAAATCTTTTGTTAAGTATGATGACATGAAGTAGATGATATATTGTCTTCACCCTGCATTCAAAGGACAACTATGCAATCATCTTTTTATCCCTAGTGGCAACAACACAATACAAGCCTTTTCTACTTTCTGTCACTGTGGTAGACTACTTGCAAGATTGAACCCAACTATCATACGCAACTCCCTCTTGAAGATCAAATATCAAACTTGGACAAAGAAAGACAATAGATTGGAGAGTACATATGAATAAGAATTATCCAGCGAAGAAACCAAATTAATCTCAAAAGAATTCATGGACAGATATGATCAAAAAGTGACAATTTATCCCACTGCAATGAACACACAATAGAATTACATCAGATGGATCACAATCATGTAGGACAGCTCATGTGATCTTTGTATTGAGCAACATAGGAGAGAAAACCATCTAGCTACTTCTATGGACCCATAGTCCAAAGGAAACTACTCACAAGTGATCATGGTCACCTTCAAGTTGATGGAGATGGCCACCATGATGTTTTCCTCCTCTAGAAGAGGACTGGAAAAGGCCTCTAGGTTGGATCGCCATGGAACAGAGAGGTGTGGCAGCGGAAACAGAAAAAACTCCTCGATGGATAGGGTTTTTGGAGTGAACAAAAAATATAGGCGTCAAGAGGCGGTGGAAAGGAGCATCGGGGGCCCATGCTCCCCCTCCACGTGCCCCCCTAGCCGCGTGCTGGGGCCTCATGGAGGCCATTGGGCACCCCTCTGGTTGGTCCCGAGCCCTCCGGAAGCTTCCCGGCAAAAAATAATTTCTGGATTTTTGGTGATTTTTGGAGGAATAAAAAAACATTCAGAAAACAAGAACTAGCACTGGGCACTGAGATAATAGGTTAGTCTAGAAAAATTATAAAAATTGGTTCCAAAATGATATAAACATAGAATGAAACAATAAAAAATATAGATATGTTTGAGACGTATCACAACCCACGCTTCTCCCTCCTGCTTGCATTAGTGTAACAATGCTGTAGTGGTCCTACATTACATATCCTTTGCATGGTCAGCTTATTGTCACTCTGATATTGCCTTTACCTTTATTCCTGGCATGACTAGTTACCTACTTGTGTTATTGCTATATTTAGCCCTGCTTAATTGTCGTAGTATGCAGGCTTAGCGTTTACGCTTGAGTCATGTTATATCTACTTGATGCTGCTTATGGGTAGTTGAACTGGCTCTGATACATTCTTGCTATGCTATGGATAAATTATATTAATTTGTAATAAAGGCAAAGGTGGGAGGACATGCTTTATGCATCGGTGTTTTGTTCCACTTGGGCCGGCACTAGGACCCGAGTTCTTCTTATCTTTATCCAAGACTTGGTGTACTCAACCTCTGATTGGGGGATATGGGACCTCTCGCCACCTAGTACCATTACCTCAAACCTGTCCAGGGGCCACATAGTTCAGGCTTTCCATTTGCAGCGTGAGTGGGAGTGAGTTGGTGTGCGACCTGGTAAGGGATGTGGTGTGTGGCATTGTATTTACTTAGGAGGCGGCACATTTTACTGAGTGGTTATCCTGCGGGCTCTAGCCACCATAGCCATGCATGCAACAGTTGGGTCCGATTTGGAGAACTCAGCCGGGCTCATGATTCGGGTATAACTTAGTTGGGTGGCTCCTTGGACTTGCTTGCAGTGTAGGCGAAGTGTCGTGGCCAATCTCACTCTACCGGCACATCTAGTGAAGCGTGCTTCTCTTAAGAAGTGTGCTATTATATACACATCAAGAGCAATTGGCACATGTTATGGTAAATTGGCACACCCTTGTAGGGTTAAATCTATTTGAATAGCCATGTCCACGATTATGGACGACTTGGAGATTTTGTAATTGATCATAGAACAACTTCAATTAATCATCAATATAACTTGTTTTATTTAATATATGACAACTTCAACCAATAATCAATAAAAATTGCCAACTGTGTGAGTGCCTTGGGGATTGCTTCCTGGTGGGAGATGCGAGGGGGTGATGCAAGGTAGTGTATTGATGTTATGGTTAGTATAAACAATATAGATGGCTCATATGCCCTCCCTTGCCTTATCTTTGATAGACGCCAGTTGTAGCGTGTCTCTATAGAATGCTAGTGCTTGCTGCCGCTTAACCCACATATATACCCTTTCCTTGAGAATGATGCATATTTAGTATAGATCTGATGTAAGTCTTACGAGTATAGTTGAGTACTCATCTTCTTTATTTATTCTTTTGATCTGAATGCTGGAAATCAGATAGTAACATTTGGAAGCAGGTAATCTCTTATGGTGAAGGACAACATTAGCTATGGTTATCGCAGGCAGTCGTCCGGGCGGGATATGGATGCCATTTGCTTTTCTTTAGCCTTTTTAAGGCATTTGTTAAATTTTACCTGTCTAAGGTATATTTCGCTTCCGTTGTGAAAGTTGTATCTTGGTCATAAGACCCTTGTTTGTATTCATTCCTTAAATTTGACTCATTGGAGTTTCTTTGCAAAAAATTTGTGGAATATGTTGTGATACCTGCCATTCCACCCACATAGTGTGCATGTTGCCAAAAAGCACATTATGTTTGGTGGGCGTCCTGGGGTCGATACTATGCGGATGCTAGCGGAGGTAGTAGTTCTGATTAGTGCCACTCCCAAGGAGTTACACAATATCCCAAAGCTTAATCCCTACTCGTCCTCGAGTAAGTAGATGATAAAATATATAAAAAATTGATTGTGAATGCTACCTTAATATGAACATGATTATCTGATGCAGTCTCATAAAAGTTTAACTCAAAAAGAATAGTGATGCAAAGCAATCGTCTATAGTTGATAATAATCAAGCAATATTAAATCACTTAAATAGACTTGCTTTAGTTTTTTTATGAATTAATGCATTTAATCAATGTTCCCTTTGCCAATGATTTGGAAAGAAGGTCAATATTATGTTGGGAACTTAGCATCGAGTTTTGCCTTTCGCTATGTTTTATGGCAATCTTATCGTAAACCAACCCAAGGTTGACCAGGTACAATAACTACATCGTCTTTCTGTATTATCCACTTACCTAACTCAGGTAATACTCAAGAATGAGTCTAGACCTTAACACTTTTAGGGAAACTGAGAATGATGATGGGGGTTTATGAAAAGTCAAAAATCAAGAAATGCTTGCATCAACGCAACTGATCATTAGGCAATGGAGAGGCCTTATAATTGATGTTGATGTAAGGAGTAGAGATTGGTATGCAATGGATGCACTAGAACTTTGAATGTATGAAAGCTCTCCTATGGACTAGTGGGTTGTGCATCCAACTTACTTGCTCATGAAGAGCTAGAGCATTAGAGCAAGCTCATCATTGGAATATAGAAACCAAGTTCTATAATGTGAAAGTCCCCACTAGTGTATGAAACATGAAGTACATGAAAACTCTCTATTACAATGAAGTAGTGCTACTTTGAGGCACTTTATGATATGTTCTAAACGAGGTGCTACTTGAAGCACAAGTGTATACTAAAAAGGAATAGTAGTGTTGCTCCTTCTCTCATCCTCTCTTTTTTTCTTTTTTTTCTCTTTTCCTTTTTTTTCTTTTCTTTTTTCTGTTTTCTTTTTTGTGACACCTCCTCGATGCATCTTTTATTTGATCTCTCAAGGTAGAGGCAACACTCTACAATGGTCAACAATATAATTTTTGAATTACTCATAACTCTCCTCAATTAATGAACATGATATTGAAACTCTATAAGAATGCCTCTAGTAGTGTACCAGGATATGCAATGATCTAACATAGCATATATATAAATGAATAAGGGTGGCCATGCCACACAAATATCATGCCATCTCTATATGATCGTTCAAAGCAAAATGATAGTGAAGGATCACATCTCTAGTCATGTAATGTAAATGATGATGATGATGATGATGATATGGATGTTGCATGGCAATATATCTCAGAATGGCTATGGAAATGCCATGATAGGTAGGTATGGTGGCTGTTTTGAGGAAGATATATGGGCTTATGTTTAGGAGAATAGGAGGAAGTTCTCCCATGGCATTTGGATGTATCGGTGAAGGATGCACTAAATCTCGAGGTGTGTGTGGACAATGCTCGATACCGGAGAGGCTAGCAATCAAAGGTGAATGAAATGCATAAAGTTTTTGAACTCACTTTAATCATAAAGAACTCAAGGTACTACACAAGGGCTTCATGACACTAAGATAGAACCATGCAATCTAGTACTCCAAGGGGGTAGTTTGGCAGGAAGTACCTGTTGCGCATCCCGGCCTAAACCAAAGTCGCTGGTCCACTCACAGCGCCGCTTCAACACTTTGATTGACTCGAGTACTAGCTTAAGTTCCAATTTTAGTTTATTAATGAAAGAAAGGATCATGTTTAGTTAACTTTAATAACATTTTTGCAGTACTGGACGCTAGCTCATTTATAGCCATGCTTATCTATTACCCTCAAATTATCTTAAAACTATTGCTAAGAATCCAGTTCTCAAGTTTATAACTCTTAGATATTGTTCATGCAAGTTTTTTATTATACCACCGATACATACTAATCAATTTAGTACCAGCAGATTAATGTCATGCCAATAATCAATTGCTATCCAACACTCTAAAAAGATGCAAGTGAGGATAGAGAGTTTAAAGTGTTTCTGTATGGAATGCATGCTCTAAAAGATACAAGTGAAGCAATAGAGCAATTCTCTAAATACGTGACCATGCATAAGTTCTCAAAAATCATAATTTTTAGATGTGATGATTGTAACGATCAACAAGAAAAATAAATAGATGCTCGAAGAACAACACATAATATGTGAATGAATAAAAACATAGTTCCAACTGAGACAAACCGATAGTTGTTGATGAAGAAGGGGGATGCCTTTGGCATCCCCAAGATTAGAAGCTTGAGATCTCTTGGAATATTTCTTGGAGGTGCCTTGGGTATCCCCAAGATTGAGTGCTTGCATGTCCTTAATCTTCTAATATCACTGCCTCGCATGGATCTTAAAAACTTCATCCACACAAAACTCATATAGAACTCGTGAGATGGGTTAGTATAAATAGCATTTTATTCTAATCATGCCATGTTGTAGACTAATTACAAAATTGTAACTCATCATTAGATATTATATGCTAACATAATTTTAAAATTCCTACACCCCTATGGGAACAATAAAATGTAAAATAAGAGGTTAAAGACAACTATAACATCAATCTGTGAAAATAGAGCAGTCTATAAATGCAATCTACACTTGTTTCACTCAAAAAATTCTGAAATATTAGCAAGTAACAGAGAACTCATATAGGTGTACTGTGTAAAAATTTCATGATTTTACCAGCTACTATTAATTTTTGGCAAAGTTTTTAGTAGCAACAAAATTTCTGTTTCAGGACAGCAACACATAAACTTGCAAACTTATCATGCTAAAGGCAATTCTTGGCACTTTATTAAGAAAAAGGAAAGAAAACAATGTTGTTATAGAAGGTAATAACTTTATTGACACAACAGAAAAATAAAGATAAATTGTGGGTTGCCTCCCATAAGCGCTTTTTTAAATGCCTTTAGCTAGGCATAGTGTTTTTGGAACATTTTTCAGGTTTTCTCATCAATGTTTCCCAAAGAATATGTTGCTCTCATGATACATTCATAAGGTAATTATATTTATTCCTTGGGAAGTGTTCCATCCCTAGGGATTTGGAACTTTATGTTCCCTTCTTTCATATCTATTACAACCCCAATTGTTCTCAAGAACGGTCTTCTGAGTATAATGGGACATGAAGAATTGCATTCAATATCCATTATTATAAAGTGAATGGAGACATAATTCATATTTTCTATAATAGGGACTTCATAAACTCTCCCCAAAGGCATCATGATAGTTGAATCTGCTAAGTGTAAACTCAAGGAACATTTAAACATAGGTTTTAATCCAAGAACATCATATAAAGATTTTGACACGGTGGAAACACTAGCACCTAAATCACATAAAGCATTACATTCAAGGTTATTAATTGTGATGTTAATAGTTGTTTCCCATCTGATACGTCTCCAACGTATCTATTATTTTTGCTTGTTCCATGCTATGATATTATTATTCTTGGATGTTTTTATTATCATTTCATACATTTTTATATCATTTTTGGGGACTAACCTATTAACTTAGTGCCACGTGCCAGTTCCTGTTTTCTGCCCTGTTTTGTTTTACACAAAATCAATATCAGATAAGATCAAATCGTCCCGAAACTTTTTGGAGATTTTTTTTCTGGAGATAAGGATCAGCAGGAACTTGGAAGCCAAGGATGAAACATTTGGAGGGCCCCACATGGCACCTGGGCGCGCCCAGGTGCCATGTGGGCCCCTCCCAGCTCGGTTTGCCCTAGTTCCGCCTCTATAAATTCAGAAGAATTCCAAAAACCCTAGGGGAGCCCACGAAATACTTTTTCAGCTGCCGCAAGCCTCTGTTCTCGTTAGACCCATCTGGAGGCCTTCTCCGGTACTCCGCCAGAGGGGGAACTCATCACGGAGGGGCTCTACATCAACCTTGCCGCCTCTCTGATGATGCATGAGTAGTTCACCATAGACCTACGGGTCCGTAGGTAGTAGCAAGATGGCTCTCTCTCTCTTTGTGATTCTCAATACAAAGGTCTCCATGATCTTCATGGTGATCCATTCGATGTAATAACTTTGTGCGGTGTGTTTGTTGGGATCCGATGAATTGTGAGTTTATGATCAGATCTATCCTTGTTTTATTTGAGTTCTTCTCTGATCTCTTTTATGCATGATTTAGTATAGCCTTGTATTTCTTCTCCGAAGTTTTGGTTTGGTTTGGCCTGTAACACCCCATGTATTAAGCCACAGTAATCCCCTTTTGATAATGCCATGTCATCATGATCAACAGTGCCTAAATATTAATTGGATCATATCTCTTTTCAAATTCAATTCAAATGGAAATTCAAACTGAAAGTGCAAATAAAAGTTGTTCAAATTCGATAACTAAAATTTTCATAATATTGTAAATATTCCAGAGACAAATCTAAAATTATAATCAACATATACTAAATTAATTATGTGCCTCTAACAGCAACAAAACATGAGTATTTAATTCATATTCATTTAATTAAAATCCAAATAAAATTAATTTGCCTCCAAACCTTTTTATAATAGAGCTATAAATAGCACTATAAATATGTGGCTAGTTCACCTATTTTACAAAAGTCATTTGGTTTAAAAAGAAAAGAGGAAACAGAAATAAGAAAAGAAAACAGAGAAGAGAAGAAAATAAAAAGAAAAGGCCCGCAGTGGCTGGGCCTTAGTCAGCACAGGCGGCCCAGCCCACTCCTCGTGCCTGTCCCCTCCTTCCTCCTTTGTTCACGCCCCCGCTCGCTGTCGCCGCGCGCGCGCTCGCCGCGCCAGGCCCCCCCTCTCCTCTGCTCGACACCGCGCTCGTCGTGGAGGGGAAAAGAGCCCCCTGGCCCGTCCCCGCGAACCCTAGCCCCCTCAAACGCTCGCCCGCGCCTCTCCTCTCTTTTTCCCCACTCACCCGAAAGCAGCCGTCGCTGCGCCGCTCGATCCCATGGCCACCGCCACCGCGTCGCCTCGCCGCCATGCCAGAACGGATCGCCGTCGTCCGCTACACCGTCCGGTGCAAACCAGGGGAGCTGGGAGCCCCCACAGTGAGCGCCTCGACCTCTTCTTCCCCGGCGCCGTCCGCCACTGCCGCCGTCGATTTGGTCATCGCCGACCACCACCGGCTTCCTCGAGCGCTTCCCGTCAACACTGCCCTGAGACCGGCGCTGATGCCACTTAGTACGACTACGTCACCGATGACCCTTCTTCCTGTACAACAGAGCTTCCAAGCAAGCACCCCCTCTTTGACCATACCGATATCGCCTATTCTTTCTCTCTCATGCTTGCATTAGAAATGCAGCTGCTACTGCTTTACCTATTCTGATGCATAGCCTGTTTATTGTAACCTGCATTTGAAACCTTACCTGCTTATCCTAAACTGTCTAGTGTAGGCTGGGTAGAGACCTATCAGTGACCCCACTAGTCCCGACTACCCCGCTGGATTATCAGAAGACCCAATCAACGGGATTGAAGACCAGGCCCCGGCACCGCACATCACCCCCCCTTAGTTGTAACGACACTGCAACGTTACTATCGAGTGCCGAGGGTGAAACCTCTTGTAGCACTTCTGATGTTAACTCTGTAGAGTAGCTATTCAGTCGTGGTCATCGAGGGTGATTCCTCCTTCACCACTTTCGATAACGACGCTGTCGTGCAACACCTCAAGTGTGAACCCATCGAGGGTGATTCCTCCGAGTTCACCTTGACGGATACATCGAGTACGAATCCAATGAGGGTGATACCTCGGATTCCCCTGATGTTATGGACACACGGATACTTGAACTTTACACTGTTACTTGGATAGGCGGGTCGACCCTGAGGGGTACCCGCGTGTGATGTGAAGACTGGTTGACCTGGATGGTGCCCGAGTGAGAATACGAGGCATGGCCAGGCATTCTTGGCCCTTGCCGCAAGTCCTCGAGACGGGGCGACGGTGTCACATCGATCGTGAGTCTCTGCTCGTTACCGCACCCCCAAGGTACTAACGATTTGGATATTTGATTCGAGTGGGCCTTTGGCCCGATAGCACTAACCATCACGTGGGAAAAGTTATGGGCACTCTGCATCATATGCATCAGTCGAAAGCTCTGTCAGATGTCTAGTTCAGCATTGCGGCCAGGACGGACCGGCGCCCCCCTGGTGCCTGGCTTCCCCCTGCATGCAATGACTCAGAGTGCACAGGGCGATGGCCCAAGACCTCTAAGCGCTTAGGATGTAGACCGACGGGGACCTCTCTGCTGAGCTCTAGGTAGGGTTGCGGTGTGTCGTTTGGCCGAGGCCGGGCATGACTCAGAAAGTGTGTCCGGCCGGAGTTAAGCGAGCATGGTGGGTAAGTTGGTGCACCCCTGCAGGGAAGATCTAATCTATGCATAGCCGGATCCTCGGTAACGGACACTCGGAGTTGTATCCCGATCGATACAACTAGAATTGGATACTATGGCTCTGGGATTGCTTCTCGCAGGGAGTCGAGAACGGATCTCAGGACGAGGTTGATGACTGCATGGCTCTGGGATTGCTTTCTCGCAGGGAGTCGAGAAAGGATCTCTGGGTGAGGATGGGACTTAATGATACTACTACTTTATACGGTACTAATCTACACTCTTCTAATGCTGCAAGACCTCTGAAGATGCTAATCTTCGATAGGACTAGGCCTTCTCTCTATTCTGGCATTTCTGCAGCCCAGTCCACATATACAGCCTCCCTTTGATAATGTTGCATATGTACTGTAGATCCTTGCTTGCTGAGTACTTCGGAGTACTCACGGTTCCTTTGCTTTCCTTTTCTCCCCATATCAGTTTCTCGTGACCAGATGACGGAGCCCCTGAGACAGCTGCCCCCCCATCGACTGCTACTGCCACCTCAAGAGTGGTTACTTCTACGAGCTGGCCGACGACCAGGAGTAGGATCGGAGGGTCCCAGGCAGGAGGCCTGTGCCTTTCGATCATAGTGTTTTCTTTTGCCCCGCCTTTTAAGGGCCTATCTGTGTTTTCTTTTATATCTGTACTCAGATATCTGATGCTTCCGCTGACGCTTGTATGCGAGCTTATGTATTCGAGCCTTAGAGGCCCCTGGCTTGTAATACAAAGCTTGTATGACTTTATTTATGTTTTAGAGTTGTGTTGTGATATCTTCCCGTGAGTCCTTAGGCTTGATCGTGTGCATTTGCGTGTATGATTAGTGCATGATTGAGCCGGGGGCATCACAAGTTGGTATCAGAGCCGACTGCCTGTAGGAACCCCCTTTCCATCTCCTTTGCCGAAGTTGAGTCTAGTACTTGAAAACCTTTTACTAACTTGGCTGTGTGGCTTACGGGCCCACGTCGCCAATTGGATGGGATTAGGATCTTTTATTCCTTGTCTTTACTCTGGGAATCTGATCTCTCTTCTATTCGGGTTAAGTAATTTTGCTAACTCTAACTCTAGGTTCTCATAAATACCTTCTCCCGGAGAGCTCCTCATTCCAGATGATTGCTTGGTGCACCAGAAGATTCTGAAGATACTCTCCGATGTTTTCCCGAGACCCTTGTGCCCTTCGCCGTTGCGATCCCTACCATCGATAAATCCTTATGGGTAACTACCTACATTTGTTGTTCATACCTTCATCCCCAGTTGCTCTTGTTATTACAAGATGCCCTGAAATACTATTCGATCTTACGGAAATACTCAGCAGCCTATTGCTCTTGTTCCTCCTTATCTGCTTGCATTATGGTTACTTCCATATGTCTAGCAACACTCATTAGCATCCTTTGTCATCGTAATTCCGAGCATTTAATTCGATATGTTTGTGCATGCTCTCAATCATCAGTCGTAATTAAAATTCTTCCCTTGACTCAGACGTCACCCGGACATGAGCTGGTGTTCGATAAATCAAACCTTGATCGATTGTCGATCTATGTCTATTCAACTTACTTCTCTTGGATCACAGCCTCTGCTTCGGATCCCCCGATTTGGAAATCATAATTCCTTCGCATTGAGCTTTGAATTAGTCAGTTGTTTTGATAGTCTGATCTCTTGGTATTCTTTCTTCTTCTGGTAGGGTACTGATACTCACATCGGATCCCTCGTGAACCACCAGATCCATTGTTGGATTAGTATCCGCGAGTATCCTTCTTATTCAAACATCTTGTGAGCTCTTCCCTTAGTACTTAATACCTTCGGTAAATTGTATCATTTGCTTTGGCTTCGATACTCTGCTTTCGAACTCGCATCCCTTGCTTTGGGTGATGGTTGTATGGATTCATAAAATTGTCCCGATGGGTTGTATCTATGCTTCTGCCATATGCGAGAACTCAGGAACTTCTATGAGTCATACTCATCTGGTGTTTCGCCAGATAAATTTTCAACCCTACAACTTTTTCAAAGACGAGAAGTGAATGAAAGGTTATGCGTTGGAGAAGTGGGAGTCGACCTTGAACCTTTGTGTTCATGCCCATGGACCCGATGTAGAACTTACCATGGAAGCTGCTCGTAAAAATAATTATTCCCTTGGTACTAATTCATCTTGCATCTGTGTATTGATCTTTTGTAATCAAGGTTCCGGCCATATTAATATCCCTTGATTCCTTTCTCGGACAAGTTAAAATACTTGTCTTCAGCAAATCAATATGCATGTCCAACCTCTATACTGAACTACCTCGAGTATTAACCCCCTACTATCTCGAGGATATCATCCTATTGTACTATGTTCTATGAATTTTCCGATGGAGTGATACCTTTCCCTGACATAGTCAGTCCACGGGTTCTGGGTTGTCGTCAACCGAGACCACCGAACAATGAATCGATTCTGCTCGGTGATTCAATACCCCTAGTACTTGTTGCTGGGAAGTTTACTACTCCATCATGCCATCCCTAGCCTGATCGGCTACATATTTATCGTGCTAATCCTAACCGTACTACGGGTCCTCCTTTCCGGTGCACATTTTTGGCCATGAGCTAAGTCAGTGTCAAACTTTCATCATCCTATCGTTTTGCTTGCACAGCCTGAGTTCGAGCATAATATCCGTGGTTCCATTGACCTTGAACTTTATTCCATCTGCTTTGATCATTTTGCTGATCGATTTCATCTTCTTGTAACCTCTCGACAAATGCGTCGTGATCAGCATCAACATTTCGACTTCTGTTGAGATGTCAATTGAAATTCATGGTGAGAAATACCATCCTTGTCCTTCGATGAATTGCGTTATCATCGACAATATCCTCGACTTCCTGCCAACACAGACTTGGTCGTGTTGGGTTATACTTTACGTTCCGTGATATTCTTGGAAATGTTCCTTCGTGCCTCTTGTGACCTTCAGATCCAACCCTTACTTGAAACACTATGTTATTGCTACCTCGAAGCATAACTGTGGTACTCGGAACATCAATAAGAACATTGGAAGCACAACGCTACATGTCTCTTGATCTAATATCCAAACACTGTTGTATGGATAACATCATGAATTCCCTTGCCCCTTTATCTAAATGGTGATGTATTTGTTGTTCTGACATGTATATCATGCTCTACTTTTCCTTTGGAAAAGATACACTCCTAATTCTCATGTGTAAACACATTTTCCTTTCCATTGGTTTGTTTAACCTTTCTTGTGATCTATATGACATAAGCAAAAATAATTCCCTGCTTATAAAACACCCCGATGTACAACCCAACTCTGTTACTGTTGTTGATGACATTCCGGTAACCGCCGGTGGACGAGAACTTTGCCTATTGGTCCGCCTCGTTCAACGAGCAGGAAAATGGTTCTCTTTGTCCCCCGCCCTTGGTACCGACGTGGTTGCCGACATAGCTGACAGGCTATCCTCTGACATGTCTTGCTATCATGACCGTGCAAGATGTCAGCGCCCTTCCTACTTTTAACCCACATGGTGGGCCCATAACCCACAGTTCCATAGGATTGAAACCTGACTCTCCTGTACCCAATGCCTCCAAAGTTATTCCTCGCGCTTGACTCCGTGTGTAATTCAAGGGCCACCTTCCTAGAGATCATCAATTCTGGTATCAGACGCAATACTTATTCTCGTTGCTCTAGACCCCTTTCACACTTTGTTTCTGACATCGAACGATTGTCTATCCACTTGAAACTGCTTACTGTACCTTCTTGCTTGGCTCTCGATGTGTTTCATTTGATCAACTCAAGAAATACCCATGCGTTCATTCGTGGGATAACCCCAGATGATTACCACTTATAGCCTTCTATCGTTGTCGAGCTGCCCCTTTTCTATTCGTAAGTACGATGAAGTTCCCGAAGAAAGGATTCCGACTTCATCATGATGACCTGAAGCAGAGAAATAAAGACATCACCAAAAGGGATCAACTACTTAGGGAAGAGTAACCAAGACCAAGAAGACTCGTTAGAATTTCGTAACCAAATCCCTTCCCCGGCCCTTACTCCCCCTCTTAAATCTCGGGACGAGATTTCTTGTAGTGGAGGAGATTTGTAACATCCCATGTATTAAGCCACAGTAATCCCCTTTTGATAATGCCATGTCATCATGATCAACAGTGCCTAAATATTAATTGGATCATATCTCTTTTCAAATTCAATTCAAATGGAAATTCAAACTGAAAGTGCAAATAAAAGTTGTTCAAATTCGATAACGAAAATGTTCATAATATTGTAAATATTTCAGAGACAAATCTAAAATTATAATCAACATATACTAAATTAATTATGTGCCTCTAACAGCAACAAAACAGGAGTATTTAATCCATATTCATTTAATTAAAATCCAAATAAAATTCATTTGCCTCCAAACCTTTTTATAACAGAGCTATAAATAGCACTATAAATATGTGGCTAGTTCACCTATTTTACAAAAGTCATTTGGTTTAAAAAGAAAAGAGGAAACAGAAATAAGAAAAGAAAACAGAGAGGAGAAGAAAATAAAAAGAAAAGGCCCGCAGTGGCTGGGCCTTAGTCAGCACAGGCGGCCCAGCCCACTCCCCGCGCCTGTCCCCTCCTTCCTCCTCTGTTCACCGCCCCCGCTCACTATCGCCGCGCGCGCGCTCACCGCGCCAGGCCCCCCTCTCCTCTGCTCGACACCGCGCTCGTCGTGGAGGGGATAAGAGCCCCCTGGCCCGTCCCCGCGAACCCTAGCCCCCTCAGACGCTCACCCGCGCCTCTCCTCTCTCTTTTTCCCCATTCACCCAAAAGCCGCCATCGCCGCGCCGCTCGATCCCGCGGCCACCGCCACCGCGTCGCCTCGCCGTCGTGCCAGAACGGATCGCCGTCGTCCGCTAGACCGTCCGGTGCAAACCAGGGGAGCTGGGAGCCCCCACAGCGAGCGCCTCGACCTCTTGTTCCCCGGCGCCGTCCGCCACTGCCGCCGTCGATTTGGTCATCGCCGACCACCACCGGCTTCCTCGAGCGCTTCCCGTCAACGCTACCCCGAGACCTGCGCTGATGCCACTGAGTACGACTACGTCACCGACGACCCTTCTTCCTGTACAACAGAGCTTCCAGGCAAGCACCCCCTCTTTGAGCATACCGATATCACCTATTCTTTCTCTCTCATGCTTGCATTAGAAATGCTGCTGCTACTGCTTTACCTATTCTGATGCATAGCCTATTTATTGTAACCTGCATTTGAAACCTTACCTGCTTATCCTAAACTGTCTAGTATAGGCTGGGTAGAGACCTATCAGTGACCCCACTAGTCCCGACTGCCCCGTTGGATTATCAGAAGACCCGATCAATGGGATTGAAGACCAGGCCCCGGCACCGCACATCACCCCCCCCCTAGTTGTAACGACACTGCAGCGTTACTATCGAGTGCCGAGGGAGAAACCTCTTGTAGCACTTCTGATGTTAACTCTGTAGAGTAGCTATTCGGTCGTGGTCATCGAGGGTGATTCCTCCTTCACCACTTCCGATAACGACGCTGTCGTGCAACACCTCAAGTGTGAACCCATCGAGGGTGATTCCTCCGAGTTCACCTTGACGGATACATCGAGTAGGAATCCAACGAGGGTGATACCTCGGATTCCCCTGATGTTATGGACACACGGATACTTGGACTTTACACTGTTACTTGGATATGCGGGTCGACCCTGAGGGGTACCCGCGTGTGATGTGAAGACTGGTTGACCTTGATGGTGCCCGAGTGACAATACGAGGCGTGGCCGGGCATTCTTTGCCCTTGCCGCAAGTCCTCGAGACGGGGCGACGGGGTCACATCGATGGTGAGTCTCTGCTCGTTACCGCACCCCCAAGGTACTAACGATTTGTATATTTGATTCGAGTGGGACTTTGGCCCGATAGCACTAACCATCACGTGGGAAAAGTTATGGGCACTCTGCATCGTATGCATCAGCCGAAATCTCTGTCAGACGTCCAGTTCAGCATTGTGGCCGGGACGGACCGGCGCCCCCTGGTGCCTGGCTTCCCCCTGCATGGAACGACTCAGAGTGCACAGGGCGATGGCCCAAGACCTCTGAGCGCTTAGCATGTAGACCGACGGGGACCTCTCTCCTGAGCTCTAGGTAGGGTTGCGGTGTGTCGTTTGGTCGAGGCCGGGCATGACTCAGAAAGTGTGTCCGGCCGGAGTTAAGCGAGCGTGGTGGGTAAGTTGGTGCACCCCTGCAGGGAAGATCTAATCTATGCATAGCCGGATCCTCGGTAACGGACACTCGGAGTTGTATCCCGATCGATACAACTAGAATTGGATACTATGGCTCTGGGATTGCTTCTCGCAGGGAGTCGAGAAGGGATCTCAGGACGAGGTTGATGACTGTATGGCTCTGGGATTGCTTTCGCGCAGGGAGTCGAGAAAGGATCTCTGGGTGAGGATGAGACTTAATGATACTACTACTTTATACGGTACTAATCTACACTCTTCTAGTGCTGCAAGACCTCTGAAGATGCTAGTCTTCGATAGGACTAGGCCTTCTCTCTATTCTGGCATTTCTGCAGCCCAGTCCACATATACAGCCTCCCTTTGATAATGTTGCATATGTAGTGTAGATCCTTTCTTGCTGAGTACTTCGGAGTACTCACGGTTGCTTTGCTTTCCTTTTCTCCCCATATCAGTTTCTCGTGACCAGATGACGGAGCCCCTGAGACAGCTGCCCCGCCGTCCACTGCTACTACCACCTCGAGAGTGATTACTTCTACGAGCTGGCCGACGACCAGGAGTAGGATCGGAGGGTCCCAGGCTGGAGGCCTGCGCCTTTCGATCGTAGTGTTTTCTTTTGCCCCGCCTTTTAAGGGCCTATCTGTGTTTTCTTTTATATCTGTACTTAGATATCTGATGCTTCCGCTGGCGCTTGTATGCGAGCTTATGTATTCGAGCCTTTGAGGCCCCTGGCTTGTAATATAAAGCCTGTATGAATTTATTTATGTTTTAGAGTTGTGTTGTGATATCTTCCCGTGAGTCCTTAGGCTTGATCGTGTGCATTTGCATGTATGATTAGTGCACGATTGAGCCGGGGGCGTCACATGGCCAACTAGATTGGATCTTCTTGCAATGGGAAGAGGTGCTCGGTAATGAGTTCGATCTTGCGGTGCTCAATCCTAGTGACAGAAGGGCAGTTGACACGCAAGTATTGTTACCATTAAGGATAACAAGTTGGGATGAATTCTTGTTAGCGTTTATCTTGACTAGATCATGTCATCGTTCTTAATGCATTACTTTGTTCTTATGAACTTAATACACTAGATGCATGCTGGATAGCGGTCGATGTGTGAAGTAATAGTAGTAGATGCAGGCAGGAGTCGGTCTACTTGATTTGGATGTGATGCCTATATCATGATCATTTCCTTGGATAGCATCATAATTATTTGCTTTTCTATCAATTGCCCAACAGTAATTTGTTTACCCATCGTATGCTATTTTCTTGAGAGATGCCTCTAGTGAACTCTACAGCCCCCGGGTCTACTTTTATCATAAGATCTATCTTGTTTACTTATATAAAAATACCAAAAATACTTGCTGCAGTTTTTTATCTTTTATTTATTTATCAATCTATCATATACCATTTAATCTCGTTACTTGGCCGCTGACAGATTGACAACCTCTCGTTTGCGTTGGGTGCTAGGGTTTGCGTTTTGTGTGTAGGTGTTGTTTATGTGGTGTTGCTTGGTTCTCCTACTGGATTGATAACCTTGGTTTCTTAACTGAGGGAAATACTTACTCTACTGTGCTGCATCATCCTCTCCTCTTCGGGGATAAAAATCCAACGCAGTCTAAAAGTAGCACCATCCATCCTCCAATTTTTTTGAATAGACACTTCTTGTTCAAGTTTTCTTCTCTAGCTTTCAAAACAGCTTCAGCAATGTGTTGTGTAAAGGGTTTGTTGTAATCATTACATTTGGTGAATTAATTACCACTTGCAAAACCTTTATGACTTCAGAAAGAGTACAATCATCATAATTGAAAGTCTTTCCATCCAACATAGAGGGATAAACACTACCTAATGTCTTGACCTCTCAAAACACACTTTTCTCAATATTGCAATCAGATTGAACACTCTCCTAGTTAGTGGGGTCGTTACTACCTAAAGTCATGGCCTCTCCAAGCCCACTTTTATTATCATTACTAGCATATAATCATTTCAAAAGTTTTTCCACAAGAGGGGCTTCAACAGTACCTAAAGTTTTGATCTCTTCAATACCCCTTTTAGCATAAATTTCAGTATTTATAACTTCTCTTTGTAAGCTCTCTTTCTTATCTAAGGTATACACTTGTCACAATATTCATCACATATGGGTGGATTTTGCAAATCAAGGTTCCCATGTATCCCTAGATCATACAAGTGATGCCTTTAGGAGGAATTAAATTTAGTTTCATAGCAACTTTTTGAGTATCCTTTACAGCTTTCACTAATGTATTAATATTGGTGTAATCAAAGGTGAAAGGTTCAACTTTAGGGAGCTTATTATAGGGTGACACAAAATTATCAGAAACTTTTAGAGCATTCTCCCTTTTTGCAAAAGAAGCAAAATCATCTTCAGAGGTGAATGTAGATTTTAATGTAGCACTAGGATTATTTAGGATTTGCTGCCATTTTACTGATCAAGGTAGACTGTGTGTCAGCCATATTTGCTAAGATAGTTTCAGTGCTTGCTAGTTGAGTTCACAAACTCCTTATATCTTTATTCATGCCCTCAAGTTGCTGACTTAGTCCTTTCAAAATTGAAGAATGTCCACTAATTTCTTTGGAAAAGGATTGATTTTGCTCATATTGTTTATGCATGAAATCTTTAGTTGCCTTTTCAACTTCTTGGAAATTAATCTCATTTGGACCAGCATGCATATTATTCCTACCATGGTTGTTTTGCATACGAGTTTTGAGCATTTTGAGGTATTAATCTAGCATAGTTATTACCAAAATTATTCCTATAGGCATTGTTGTTAAAATTGTTACTTGCAATGAAGTTCACATCAACTTGATCATTATTTTGTTCGACAACTGAGGCTAGAGGAACATATTTAGGATCTATAGGGACTTGTTTAGAAGCAAGCATAGACATAATCATATCAATTTTATCATTCAAACAAGCAATTTCTTCAACAGAATTTACATTCTTACCAGTTGGAGCCCTTTCAGTGTGCCATTGGGAATAATTAGCCATCATCTCATCAATTAGGATAGTAGCTCTTCCCAAATTGATTGACATGAAGGTTCCACCTGTAGTAGAGTCTAAAAGATTTCTGGACATATAGTTCAATCTAGCATAGAAAGTTTGTAATACCATCCAGTCATTTAGACCATGATAGGACAATTCTTAGTCATAGTTTTCATTCTTTCCTAAGCTTGGGCTGCATGCTCATGGTCAATTTGTTTGCAATCCATGATAAGATTTCTCAGTTGTATAATTTTTGCAGGAGGATAATATTTTTCAATGAAAGCATCTTTACATTTAGTCCATGAATCAATTCTATTCTTAGGTAATGATAGCAACCATTCTTTTGCTCTAGCTCTTAATGAAAATGGAAATAAGGCTTCAACTTGACACTAGTACAGAAACCCCCTAGTAGCAGCATTCGGAACTGATCAATAGCAGCGTCTGCTGCGCGCACCGCCAGTGCAGCACCGCTGGTAAGTACACGCTAGCAACGTTCGCGCTGGACGCTGCTAATGACTGCGCTTTAGCAGCGTGCACGTGGAACGCGGCTAGTGGTCTCACAACCAGCAGTGTTTCACCTTCATGCTGCTAAGTTGGTACGACTCGGTGGCATTTGCCAAAGATGAACGCTGCTAAATTTGGTTCAATCTAGTGGCATTTTTTCAGAGGATGCTGCTAATTTAAGTTTCTCGAATAAAAAATAAAAAATATATTTTCTATATTAGGCATGATTTACCAAATTTTGCTACCATTGCATTATGGCTGCAAAGGCAGCAAAATAGGATTCAAATGCTGCCATGCAACATTTTGTAGCCCAAGATGCACCATTTTGGGCTACGAATATCAAGTCTACCTAATAATTGCATCACATGCATACACCATATCATATAGACTAAACAGTGCATATGTTCAACATAGTTAAGAACGACATATTAATAACATGAACCATAACTAACAATCCTTACAATACCCCATACTTAACAGTTCAAACAAAGATCACATAAGTACTTAAGTACGTAGTAGCAAGTGCACAACCATAAGCAACAGGGACATTCATTCAGTTTCAACTCTGAAGACACCTAGTCATCAAACAAAGCGATGGTATGCAGGAAGAGAACCGGCCCCGCCTGTCCTATGGCACGCTGACTATCTTATCTCCAACCTCGATATTCTTGTACATGTCACAGACCTCCTTCCAGCCATTGACGATGAGGCGGACATCTTCTGGTGACGTCGAGTAGGTGCATGGATGGTCCATGTCGTCATAGACAATAACCTGCCTGTCACCACTAGCCAGCAAGTGCTCGGGCACCATAGCTCTTGGGAGTTTCTGTTACAAGAACACAATTAGAAACTCAAGCAATTCTGGTTGATTTGTTTAATAACAACAAACATGCAATTTCGCAACAGTACACTAACCATCAATTATATCACTCTACATGACAGTAGGAACAACACTAATGCCTAAATTTTAAATAAATACAAATCATTTTATGAAGATACTTTCATAGCCTTGTACATACATAAAGTTGGTTTGTGTATATTATGCATTGATATTCATAAAGTCAAAAAGCAATAGCAATTCATTTAGAAGAAAAAAGTTGGCAGTGCATGTTATGAAGATACCGTTGGATTGGCTTCATCCAACAGCCAATATTCAAAGTTATTCCCACACTACTACATAGTGGATATAGATATATACTTATTGAATTCACAAATAATACATGAATAAGTAGATATTTAATACATTCATACTAGGAGAGGTTTTTTCACATTGCTTGTGTTCAAAGTGTGCACGAATGGCACGTATGAGCCATCGTACGGACCAGCCTATTTCTCCTCCACAAATGACTTGATGCCTGCCACGAAGCATACGACGACGTGCAACTCTTGCCAAGAAAGTGTGGTACCTGCAGTGACACGCCTCCTGTCCATGATGCTACGAGTTTCCGCGGACCTATTGAAGTAGGCTGCCCAAATTATATGTAATCAAAAAGACTGTTACAGCTTGGTAATATAATTAATATAAAGGTTGTCATCAAATATTTTTATGGCCATGCAAACTTACATGGGGGAAGCACTGGATCATTGGCCAAGTGCACCATGATGTCAAGTTCGGGCTGACGGAGAATGTACATCTCGATCTTCGACCCTGGCTCAAGCCCGTATGCCCTACCCAATCCTCTACAACTAGGGCAACCAAAAAAGGTGTGTTCTTCTTCATTCTTGAACAAAATAGAGAAGTTAAATCCTTCTTTAGTTTCTAGATGGCCCTCAACCATCATATTTCGATGGATAGGAACATGTAGCATCCGAAGGACTTCACGTCTTGCAAAGCAAGGAATGATCTAATCAATGTTAAAGGAAAACAAAATTAGATCATAGCTTGTTGGCCATACAACTAGCTATATATGCATGTAATTAAGGGTTTAGGTTTTGAAATCATCAATACCGTCTTTTGCTTGAAGTCCTGTCCAAGCCTAAGGGAGAACCGATTGTTCTTTATCCATTTAACTCCTTTTTCAATGACCCTGGAGCACAGTCCACATCTGTCACCACACCTAGAGCACACTGGGGCCATAGCTGCGATCACACCGTTCAAATGATATAGATTAAATAATGGTAAAAAATAAAGAACTTGAACTCATTAACAATCTAACTAGGCATATTAAATAATGACATATTAAATAATGATTAAAATGATATATATATATATATATATATATATATATATATATATATATATATATGTATGGGATACCTCATTAACAATCTACCTAGGCATAAAAAAATATACTAATTAACACATATATATGGGATATCTCTCTTTTCTCTAGCTTTATTTCTCTCTGTTCTCTCTTCTCGATCTTTTTTCTCTTTTCTCCTCTCTCTATTTAGCTTCTCTAGGGGCGAGGAGAGCGGAGAGAGGGGAGAGAGGGGAGGCGAGAGGGAGCCGAAGAGGGGGGGAGAGGAGATGGAGAAAGGGGGAGAGAGGAGAGGGAGAGAGGGGGAGAGGAGGGAGGGGGAGCGGGGGAGAGCGAGAGAGGACGGGGGGCGGGGGGCGAGAGGAGAAAGGGGAGGAGGAGAGCGAGCGGAAAGAGGAGAGAGGGAGAGAGGAGAGGGGGGGGGGAAAAAGGTAGCGAGGAGAGAGGCAGCGAGGGGCGAGAGGCGGCGGGAAGAGGGGAGAGAGGAGAACTTTTTCTCTAATTTTATGTATTCTCTGTTCGTTTTCTCTTGTTCTCTCTTCTCTTCTCTAACTAATTAAATAAGAGAAAATCCTCAAAAATACAAATATATAACTAACATATGACCAACAACCTAGATGAGTTCTATGCTAACCTACATTATACAAATACAAATAAATTCTATGCTAACCTACATTATACAAATATATAACTAATTTAATACTGAGAAATTCCTCAAAAATAAAACACAAGACCAGATGAGGGCCTCAGGTAGTCTTCTATCTCTGAGAGGGAAGGAGAGGGACGAGGGCGAGAGAGAGAGGGAGAGATGGCGAGAGAGGGAGAGAGAGGAGAGAGAGAGAGAGAGAAGAGAGAGAGAGAGAGATCTCTTTTCTCTCTTCTCTCTTCTCTCTTTCTCTCTTTTCCTCAATACAAATAACTAACTAATCTATATACAATACAACTAAACCTAGCTACATTTTGTGCATGCATGTACAAATGGATCAGCCAGAAAGCTTACCTTTCGTAGGGGTAACGAGGACGACGGCCTGGCACGACGACCGACCGCGAAGACGGCGGCCTGGCATGACGACCGACAGCGAAGACGGCGGCGAGACACGGACGCGGGCACGTGGGGGGAGGGGAGAGGAAGGCCGCGAGACGGATCCGTCAGACGGTCAGATCGACCGCGTCGAGAACATGCCGACGAGGACGCCGCACCGGGAGGACACCAGCGTCGGCGGTGCGAGGGAGAGAGAGTTCGTCAGAGAGAGCAAGGGAGCTGAAGTGACAGGGAGAGAGAAGAGTGCATGGGGTTTGGGGAGTTATTCCCCAATCCCGCGCCGCGGGCCGTGTGTATACCCAACGTTAGCAGTGTGCCAGGTAAAGAACGCTGCTAGCTTAGCAGCGTGCCCGGTATAGAACGCTGCTAGATGATTTATATTAATATTTTAATTACAAATAATGCAAAATTAAACTAGGTATTGATTTTGCCATGGTCTCATTAGATGGCCACTTCAATTTGTTGTTAGTTTTTTAAAGTGCTATCCAAATATTTTCGCACATCTTATTTACAAATCGAATGGACGATCGTGTTTTCGAAGGGGAAAGTGTGTTCTGTTTGAGAGAGGTAGGTTGTAGTTTCATTTTTCTGTGACCATACAAGTTTGCTTAAATGTTAGAGATCATTTCTAGTTACATGCCCAATTTTGGGTATTTTTTGGGCTATTCTCATATTTCTAGATAATTTAATCTTAATGCATAGTTAGCAGTGTGTATACTGGAGCGCACGCTTCTAGATCTAGAGTTAGTAGCGTTTTACCTCCATTAACACGATGCTAGCTCTATCTATTATATTGATATTGTAGGAAGTGAAAAATGAGCTGTTAAAAACAAAAACTAGGTATTAATTTTGCCATGGTCTCATTACTTGACCACTTCAATATGTTGTTAAATTTTGAAAGTGTTATCCTCGAATGGACGATCGTGTTTTCAAAGGGAAAAGTGTGTTCAGCTTGAGAGAGGTAGGTTGTAGTTTCATTTTCTGTGACCATACAAGTTTGTTTAAATGTTAGAGATCATTTCTAGTTACATGCCCAATTCTGAGTATTTTTTGGGCTATTCTCATATTTTTAGAGAATTTAATCTTAATGCATGGTTAGCCGCATGTATAGTGGAGCGCACGCTGCTAGATCTAGATTTAGTAGCGCCGTTGCCGCCTGACACGAAGCACGCTTGGAGGCCCCTCCAAGTTGCCGCTGTCACCACTGACGAAATCGGACTGGTAGATGAGAAGGACCATGGAACCACGGACTACAGAAACCACACCGAGAGAACTTAGCCTGAGAAATCCCCGGAGGGGAGCCGAGTCCGCGCTGCTGGAGGAGGCGAGTAGTGAGATGGAATCTCGTCCGCCTCACCGGACTGTACAGAGGGGAAAAGGGGGTGGATGGGTTTGGCTGGATCGAGGGAGAGGGCGCATTCTGTATGGTGGCCAGCCCTGTGGTGGGTCTCTCCTGTGTAACCGAACAGTGATGTGGCTGTTATGTACGTTGATCACCCTATGGTGGGTCCCACCTGTAAGCCAGTAGAAGAACGCTGATGTGGTTGGGCTGCTGATGTGGATATGCTGCATGTTAAGAGAAATAGGACAGTGGAGATGAATTATTTAGGTTATAAATTTGCTGACACATTGTTATTTTTTCTTGCTGAGCCGACACAAACTTCTACTGTGAATGATGTCTTGACTCTTGAGTACATACGCAACGTCAGACGGGTCAACTTATTAACCCTAGCGAGCGCTCCATCTTGTCCAGTGAATGCAGCCCGGATGTTACACAGCAGGAAATTAAAGCGGACGATTTTGACAAAGCAGGAAACCGATGTGATAATTGCTAATTAGAAAGTTATAATCCGTCGAACGCGCACTCTTGCTCGCCGGCGACCAGAAGCAGATGGAAGATCGGATTAGCACGCTCGCTCGTTGCTGAATGATTGCAGAAAGCTTGATTAATTTAATACAGCCGTTGTTGTCTGCGCCGGTGGAGCCTTGCGGCGGAGGAAGATTTCGCCGGGCGATTCGGGGTGCCACGGCGCGGCCTCCCATTGCCGGCACAGGATCAGCTATTTTGGCTTTGGTCCCCAGCACAATCATCCGCCTAACTTTCAGAGTGGTGCCTTCGATTTGGAAGAAAGTAGAGTGGTCTGTCCGTCCAGCTAAAAAACAAGAGGAAAATGGTGTTGAGACATCGGCGGACGCGAGGCGCCAGTCGGATGTTTTTAGGAAAACAGCGTCCGTCTACTCTACCATCCGATTGATCCTCATCTGAGTGTTTTCGGCCATCAGATGAGTCAACGCAAAAAACATATGCACTCTCTCGTCATCAGCACGCATCACATCGTCGAGCCGCCGGAGCAGCATCGCCACTTCCGTTTTAGTCACAGCATGGGTCGAAGCAATGGAGCCGCGTCGCAGCATCCCGTCGTAGCGTCGCCGGTGCAACCCGGCCACCATCGCAGCATGTCTCGTAGCATCTCTCCAGCAACTCCCGCACCGGCTCACATCACGACGGCGACGACGCAGCACTGCCGGAGCAGTATCGTCGCTGCCTCGTAGTCGCAGCATCCGTCGAAGCAGCACGACGGCGACGTCGCATCACCGGCTAGCAGCACGTCGACGGCTCACGGCTGTCGCAGCATCACTGGAGAAGCCAAGCCGCAGTCACAGCATCTCTGATGTCCTCGTAGTCACAACATTTGTCAAAGCAGTCCAGCCGCCATCGCAGCACAGCTCGGAGCACGGCCACTCATAGCACGACGGGGAGGTCGCCACACCGGCTCGCAGCACGACGGCGGCGTCACAACACCGGCTCGCAAGCACGGCAACGCCGTCGCAGCAACCGCCTTGCAGTCCCGCCATGATGTTGGGATCCATGAAGGAGGAAAGAGGCAGCGGAGCTCGCAGCAACGTCTTGCAGCGCGTGGCCCTCCTCCGGCGTTGCAGCGACAAGATCCACCAACGGCAGCATCGTGGAGTACTCGGGGTGCGTGGAAACCATGGATGAAGGCATGGCCACCGACGGGGGAGAGAGAGAGACGAGCGGTGGGAGTTGGGGGAGGATAAGGCTTACACGAGAGAGAGAAGGGTTCACGGGTCCCACATGACGCGTGCGATCGGGATGTTTACATCCGACTGTTTCTAATCATTTTCCTTAAACTAGTACTAGTACGCCGTGCTGTTATTTTCGCCTCTCCTATTTGCTTAGGATCTTCGCAACGTTGCATTGCTCCACTTGGCTGCAGTTAATGCCCGTGTGAGAAGAAACACAACTTTTACTAATGGTGATAGCGTGTATATGGAAAACTGGAATTCTGGCCATTAATCGTCATTTCATCGGCACCATATATATGTAATCTGTGATTCCGTATCCACTCGTGTCATCATCCATCTCTTACCTTTTCGCCAAAAAAAAAATATATATATATCCATCTCTTACCTTTGCCACTCAAGTCTTTGGCCTCGACGGCTCAAGCAGTAGTACTACTTTTCGTGATTTAATTCCTATACAATCAGGGTCTTTTGTTGCTTCCGATGTGCCATGCCATCTGTGCGTTCATATGTCCTATCGTCTCATCAGCAAGAGACCAATCACCATCTTAACTCTCTCTCTCTCTCTCTATATATATATATGTGAGGAATAGTTATTCTTCACCCCCTCTATTTTAATATCAATGCACCATATTAGAAAGTACTAGAAGCAACACATCCCAATACAGCTGTCCCCACAAAAGCAGAAAGGACTCCAAAACAAAAAGAAAATTACAACTCGGTCCCTAAGCAAAGTCCTGTCCACCACCGACGACGACGAAACCTCGACGGACCACTGGTGACCACCGCAACCTTGCCGAAGCTCTAGATTCTGGAGAACGCACATTCGCGTCGGGGAGACACCCAGGCAGACGAATAGAGGCATATGCCTCGTTGCTGCCATAGAAACGGCCAGGGGACCACCCCAACCACCTGGGCCAGCTCTCCGCCGTCGAGGCCACCGGTTGCATGCAGATCCAGCGAAGGAAGCAGCGGGATGAAGGGATTCAGCTGCGAGCATCACCAAAAGCAGCCAGAACTAGGGATTCTGGCCAGAGGATGACTCTTGTACAAACCGCTGACGCCGGAGACCCAGAAGCAGCGGACCAAACCTCCATCTACCCCCCACCGGCGCCGGTGCAGGGCCAGGGTGGGGAGTGTTGTTGCAGCTAGACCTAGCACTCGACGGCGATCACCCTGAACACGATCGGAGAGGAGGAAGAAGAAACAGAGGTTTTTCGGGTGCTCAAACACCCCCGCCGCACGAACGGCTTTTCTGTTTTCTCCTCGAGCACGAACTCGATCACCTCAGCGAGCTAAAGGGGGGGAGAGGGTTTTATACCCGCATGCACTGACATGCCCGGGCTGCGCTATGACGCACCCACCTCCCACTCGCCACGACCCGCATGCTCTGGCTCGCGCGCGCTCATCGCGCTCCTACGCGATCGCCGCCGCCACTACGCATGCCCTTCGCGGCCCACACCCCAGACCCTCGCTAACTAACCCACGGAGCCACGCGCACATACGCGCTAACTCACGCGCACACGCACACCTACACTCGGGCACGCACGCACGCACCCGAGCACGCTACGGGCCGAGCCCGACGCGACCACCGCGCGCACACACGCGCACGCCGCGTCCAAAGCTCGCCGTGGCTTATTGCCCTACATTTCACCCCATAAGCCACGGCCTAGAGGAGGCCGGCGTCCTCGACGCCGACGTCCGCCAGCAGCGCGCGCTCCGCCGCCGTCGGCTCCTTCCGCAACTAGGGGCAGTCCCTCTTGAAATGGCCGCGCTCGCCGCGCTTGTAGCAGCGGCTGCGCCTGTTGCCGCCGTTGCCTGACGCCACGCTCCTGCCGTCGTCGTTGTCCCGAGCGCCGCCCTGCTGCCGCTCCCGCGCCCGCCACTGCGCCATCATCAGGAGCAGCTGATCACCCCCGCGCTCGCCGCCGTCTTGCCCACGGCGCCGCGTCCGCTCGTCGAACGCACGCAGCCGCCCGAGCGCCTCGTCGAACGCCATCTCGTCGACGTCGCAGAACTGCTCGATCCCGGCGACGACAGGGAACAGGTGGTCAGGGACGGTGTCCAGCAGCTTCTTCACTAGCGCCGCGTCATCCAGCGTCTCCCCCAAGCTTGCATAGCACATCGTCATCGCGCCCAACCTGCCGGCGTACGCGTCCAGCGCCTCGCCGTCCGCCATCTTCAGGCGATCGAACTCGCCACGGAGCGTCGCCAGCCGGGCCGCCCGCACCCGATCGGCACCGACGAATCTCACCTTTAGAGAGTCCCATACCTCTCTAGCGGTGAGCTTCGTCGCCACATGCAGCAGCACATCCTCCGGCAGCCCACCGAGGATCATCGCGTGCGCCGTCTTGCACTTCTTCGCGTTCACCACCGCGTCGCCCACCGGCGCCACCGCCTCCCACACGGTGTGAGCATCGAGGATCGCCTGCACCTTGATCGCCCACACCGTGTAGTTGTCCTGCGTGAGCATTGGCATCGCCATCGACACCGAGCCCCCACCTCCGCCGTGCGGCACGATCGCCATCGCCGTCGACGAGCTCCCTCACCTCGCCCTGATACCAATTGTTGTGGTAGCTAGACCTAGCACTCGACGGCGATCACCGTGGACACGATCGGAGAGGAGGAAGAAGAACACAGAGGTTTTCCTGGCGCTCAAACACCCCCGCCGCACGAACGGCTTTTCTGTTTTCTCCTCGAGCACGAACTCGATCACCTCAGCGAGCTACACCGGGGGGGGGGGGGGGGGGGGGGGGGGGTTTATACCCGCTTGCACTGACATGCCTGGGCTGCGCTACGACGCACCCACCTCCCACTCGCCACGACCCGCATGCTCTGGCTCGCGCGCGCTCATATCGGCCACTACGCATGCCCTTCGCGGCCCACACTCCGGACCCTCGCTAACTAACCCACGGAGCCACGCGCACATACGCGCTAACTCATGCACACACGCACACCTACACTCGGGCACGCACGCACGCACCCGAGCCCGCCACGAGCCGAGCCCGACGCGACCACCGCATGCACACACGCGCACGCCGCGTCCAAAGCTCGCCTTGGCTTATTGCCCTACAGGGAGGACATTATTCGGACGCAAGGGTGCCACCGCCACCTCGCCGCCCTTACTAGGAACTCTAACCCTACTGAAAAGGGATCCTACCCCCTCCCGTCGGCGAAGGATCAGGGTCCGCTGCACCTCCGAGGCCCATAAGGCCATCGGAGCTGGGCGGACCGGCGTCGAAGCCGACGAGAGGACCACACCCCGAATCGCCTTGGTTTTGGTTTATAGCAGATGGGAACGAAACGGAGAGAATTCTAGTAGAAGAGCACTAGTTGTGTCTGACATAAGTTGGAGCTAGCATTGAAATTAACCTGCAATAAAATGGAATCGTTAATTTGTACAGTGTCTGAACCTGTTAAAAAAAGGTGAGTGCTAGCGTATGATAATTGGCAGCCAATTAGTCATCTCGGCATACTGTGGAGCTAGCATTGACTTGAATTAACCTGCAGCTGCAGCCAAATGAAATCGTTAATTTGTGCAGTATCTGAACCTCTTCAAAAAAGGTGAGTACTAGCGTATGACAATTGACAGCCCATTAGTCATCTCTTTTTTCCTTTCTTTTTTGCGGGAAGCCCATTAGTCATCTCGGCATACATTGGAGCTAGCGTTGACTTCAGTTAACACAAGATAGGTTAATATGTGCAGTATCTGAACGGGCGTGTTGAAAAAAGGTGCGATTTTTTAGATCGTCGCAATTCAGACACGGAGTTGGTGGGCTGATGCATGGTTAATTGGGACTAATGGGGCCCGTTGCACGTGCATTCAATTATTTGAGGCGATGTTGCATCAACTATTGAGGGTGTTTGCCTTGGTTCGAATTTGTAAAGACTAGTCATAGTGAGAGTAATATATGTAGTAACATGCATCATTATGCAATGCCAACTAGGCATATTAATGACATGACATGGTATTAAATAAGATACGAAATTGCTTTGCACACGATCTTTGTACATACGATCTGACGTGTCTCTACTAGACTCCATGCTGCATTACTTTTCTTTTCCCGAGGGAGCTGGTTGATTGGACGAAAGCACATACAACAACAGTCGTACGTGTGTTCGGACGTGAAAATATCGTACGTATAGCAGGGCTCAATGAGATAAGAGATGATAATGGTAACATATTATGTTGCCGTCACATAGCGCTAACCAAAAAAAATTTAATCTACAAACTAATAAATGTAGTCATCTATGATGCTACCTCTATAATACTATGCACTATGAAGATACTCACTCCTTTTCGGTTTAGAGGGCTTATCTTAAATTTTTTGTTTTTCTGATTTAAAGGGCTCATCTCCATCTCCTATTGAGATTCCGAGGCGCATTAAATCTTTGCATGCAATAATTAAAAAGGAACTCACCAATGCATGCAATGTTCCTACCCATCTAGTGGCCAAGCATGCATGCACTGCAATTAATCCACATTAATACATTAGTTTAACTTTGGTAGTTTTGTAAAGTACGAGATACATTTCTGCACTCATCATCTGCCTTGGTTGATGAGATTTCACATTTGAGCCCTGTAAACCGGAAAGAAGGGAGTAGTAACATAGACTAGTGTCATATGCATGACACAAATCTAACTCCCCACTATGACTAGCGTAAGGGAGGGGAAATAGTCTCAGGCCCAGGAGATAGCTGCCCCAGGCTTGTTATCGTTGGATGAGTTGCCTCAGAATATGTGTCTCTTGACTGGTTGGTTATTTCATAACTCAAGGTCCGATTAGCATCTACTATTCATGCTTGACAATTAAGTATGCATGGTTTGGATTCTTGTGTCATGGCACAACAAATGACCATCAACAGTCCCACAAGAATTGTGAACATGTACTTTGGATTTCCGTGACCTATTTTTAACATACGCATGCATGTGTAGACTTTGCATGGGTGCATAATTGTCTAACATGGGATACCAAGAAATCCAAGTCAATGTCACATCGCAGCACCTGCTGATTGCCAAAAGTACTATACCACGGAATTTAGTCTTTCAAAACAAACGATAACATGCAGACAAAAGCATCTAATCAGGGTCAAGGTGGTGTCACAGTTGAGTCAGATCGATTGATGACTTTTGCGATGTTTTGTCCACACATCATGCTAATAACCATTCAAGGATAGCTACCCATAGGGTAGAAAATCCACACTCGTTAAGGGAATCGTATTCGTACCCGCTAATATATTAGATGAAAGGCATTTTTGCCCAGCTTCGTATACATAAGGCCCAAACGGCCACAGGCAAACTCTTACACACCCACGCACCCACTCAGTTTATCAGTTTTACACTTACAGTACAAGCACAACAGGCAAATGAGGCACCCCCTGGAAACATGACAAAAGAAAGCCTAGAAACACTGCTAATGAGCAATAATAGAGTTATTGTTCCCTAATTAACAATAATGATTATTAAAGAAGCTGCACTAGCTCCCTCGGTCCGTAGACACAAGATACACGCGCGCATGGCCACATATGATGCATCCTGTCATTTGTCAAGAACCCTGTTCATAGCATGCCGAGGAATTCAAAAGGAGAGCATGGTGACTTGAGAAACAGCTAGCGCATGCACTCCATTTTTGTCAATGCGTGCCGTTACAGGTTGACTCTTAATCTCATAGCACTGCTTAACAAGTGCATGATAAACAAGATAGTGTTTCCGCAAAAAAAAAAAAAACCCCAACTAGTGAGACCATTTCGACCACACATGTACGCGTCATGAATCATTTGATACTCCCTCCATCCATATATATATATATATATATATATGGCCTAATACGTATTTTGAGGTTGCGTTTGACCATTGATAAAAAAAAATATATGAGATGTATGATATAAAAATTATATCATTAGAAACTTCTTTCACTCACGAATTTGACGGTATGCTTTATGTAACATGCATGTCATATATTATTACTCTAACCTATGGTCAAAGTTAACCTAAAAAAGCGCATTAGGCCCTTTATATGTGGATGGAGGGAGTACCACAAATCAATCGCCAATTCTTATAATTAGTAGCCATTTGTCTACTAAGCCAAACCAACTAACTCCCACTTCTAGAAGGGTCTGGTGAGGGTCAAGGATGCTTTCATTCAATTTGGTTCGTTTAGTGTTGGGGATGATGAATCAATTAGACTCTGGGAGGACAAATGCATATAGGTGATAGGCCTCTTTAGGCTATGTACCCCAAATTATTTAATATTATTTGTCATAAGAATGCCACCGTTTCTGCAGTTCTGAGAACCCACGTGTGGACTTTTATTGGGCTCTCATTCGTCAGTATTTAGCAGATTGGAATGTGAGCGTCCTAAAGGTTGCGGACGTGCAGCTAACTCCCGACCTGAGCTTGTTTAAATGGGATCTTCATACTAGTGGTATTTTTCTGTGTGCGCTCGATGTATTCGGCTTTGATGAATACACGAGTCAGGTTTATGTCTAAAACATTACGGCACCTAAAATTACTTTTAAAGATCAAAGTGTTCCTTTGGTTTCTCCTCCGAAAAGTTATACTAAGGACAATTTAGTTAAACGTATGTGGCGGGGGCCACATGTTGTACCTTCTGTTAAGAACAGAAAATCATGCAACATCTCTTTTTAATTGTTGTCTGGCATGTATTGCATGGCGTGGTGTGTATTTAGCCTTTAATATCACCCCACCTCTTAGTATTTCACATATTTTTGGGTCATGACTAGGGGTTGATAAATCATTAAGATCTCTTATTTTGGTTGGGGCAGCAGCGGTTTTTGGTCTATTTGGCTATGCAGAAATGATGTTGTCTTTGACAAAAAGAAAATTCAACCTCATATGAAGATGTTGCTCTTGTGTATCAATCGAATGCGGTAATGGGCGTTATTATAGAAAATGCAGTTAAGGAGCTGATGGAACGTGTCGCCAAAAAGCTCGAGTGAATTATCAGGGAATTTATGTCCCGGTTTGGATAGCGTGCCAGTAATATGTTTTTTATGTATTTAGAGTGGTCTTGTTTTTTTTTTGAACATCAGTACAGACGCAAGCGCAGAGTGGCCTTGTTTATCATGTTCTAAGTTGATGGTTTTGGTTGTCTTCTTTTTTGAGAGAACCACTGCTTTGTGTATGTTAGACTATATGCATATTATGATGTACAGGCCGGGAAAATTTGTCTACTACTGCTAATAGTATATGCACAGGTAAATGATGGATTCGATGGATCGATCAGCGCGCAACTTGTGCGATCGAGCATTTAAGCGACGAATAACGAGAGCACGTACGCGCGCAAGACCGACCGTTGCGTGTGAACGGAGGAAGATTTTGCCCTTTTTTTTTAGAAAGAGGAAGACTTTGCCATGCCGTCCACATCAGGGCAGGAAGCGATGTACCCCTGCCTGAATTCTCCAGCTCCATCGGCCTGAATTCGTGTGAACCATCTGATCCGACAGTCACCTGCGTAGCTAGAAGCCTAGCACTGACTACTGCTCTCTATTGTAGTAATATCTCTCAGGTCTTCACAGTAACCCCTAAACCACTCAGTCGATGGTGGCCACGGGTCGCCCATGCATGTCATTCTTCCAGTGTACGATGTTTTTTCGCGAGGTAACTAAATATATAACTGTGGTAGTTTATAGTACGACTAGATGGCAACAAATCGTGCATTTCTGGAAACAGAGGGATGCTTAGAAAACAAGCGTCTAAGGGCATTTGGTGCATCAATTATCCGGGTCAAATGTCCACGGACACGTTCTACTTATCCTCTATGTTCGCCCCTTTATTTTTTAAACTCAATTTTCCATCCATTTGCAACATTCAACAACAATTCAACAATAAATATAGGGGACAATTCAACGATAAATGATGCATGACAAACAATTCAACAACAAGTCAACAATTTAACCAAAGTTCATAATTCGGATTCAACAAACTGATGAGTTAATGTCCATCGCCATTTTCATGGCGCTCATTGATGTTGATACGCATCATTCACTTCACGGCATCGTCATCCATGATGCTAGTATCGGCGAACATGATCCTCGACTCCTCGGTGAACCTTGCGAGTCCAACTTGCTCTCTCTCAAGTGCAAGCCTCTCATTCTCAAGTTCAACCTTCTTTGATTGTATCTCCATGAATCTTTTGAACCTTTCTTCTTTCTTTTCTTCTCTTTTGGCACTTGTCACCTCTTTATTGGACATGATATCCACCCACGAGGCCAACAATGCGCTTGCCGCCCCGGTACTCTTTGCCCTCTCTTGCTCTCACTTCCTTCCCCTCGCCATTGCCACGCGGATTGTCGGTGCAATTCCCCCTCCCACCTCTACTTGCATCACCCTCTTCATCCACCCGGATTGATTGTTGGAAGCTTGAGCCATCATCGGTTTTTTACTTCTTGTGTGCAAGATTGGGGTTCTTGAGTGCTCCAACGAGGTCACTCCATTTACTTTGCCCGTTCAACTTCATCCAACAATGAGCCATGGTAAATGTCTTGCCCTCATTGTTCTTGTACAACGTCGCAGCCAAGCTCAACTAACAAATGAAATTCATGTGAACAAATTACAACACAAAGCAAATGAAACATATGATGAACATTGGAAGTGAGTAAAACTTACATAATCTCCCACACCCACGCCACTTGGTTGGCGGTTCTTCACTTACCACTACTAGGAAAAACCGTATAGGTAGACAGCTAACAGCAGCGCGGGGTAAATGGGCCGCGCTACTGCTAATTAGCAGTAGCGCGGAATAAATACCAGCGCTGCAGGTGGGAATTAGCAGTAGCGCCGGCCCACGACACCAGCGCTACTACTAAGTGGGCCCAACCGTACCCCCAGGGCTGGCCACAGTAGCAGTGCGGGTCACGTGCCCGCGCTACTGCTAAGCCCATTATCAGTAGCGCGGGCCCCGTAACCCGCGCTGCTACTGTGGCCAGCCCGGGCCCAGCTTCCCGGCCCCACTTAGCAGCAACGTTTGCTCGAACCCCGCGCTACATCTAATTGGATTAGCAGTAGCGAGGGCCCTTTCCCCCCGCCGCTCTCACTCTCCCTCTCCACTCCACACCCCCCCCCACGCCGGCCCTCCCCCACGCTCGTCGGCCCGCCCCCGCACTGCCGTCGCCATCACCCCCGCTCCTCCTCCACCAAGGTATCTCTCTCGTCCCTCCCCCTCCCTCCATCCCTCCTCCCGACACCCTCCTCCCTCCTCCTCTCTCCTACCGCCGCCCTCCTCCCTCCTCCTACTCTCTCCTACCGCCATCGTCCTCCCTCCTCCCTCCTCCTCCTCTCTCCTCCCACCGCCCTCCTCCCACCTCCTTCTCTCTCCTCCCGCCACCCACCGCCCTCCTCCCACCTCCTCCGCTCTCCTCCCGCTGCCCGCCGCCCTCCTCCTCTGCCCTCCCTCCTTCTCCTCCTCCTGAAATATAATGGAATAGATTTACTATATGTAGGTTTTTTGAATAGAATAGAATATAGGTTTTTTTAATAGAATAGAAAATTTTAGGTATCGAATAGGTTTTTTGAATACAATAGAATGTAGATTTTTTGAATAGAATATAATTTTTTTAGTAAATGTAGGTCTTTAGAATAGAATAGAAAATTAGTAATAGAATAGAAAATTTTATGTATCGAATAGGTTTTTTGAATATAAAAATGTTTTAGGTATCAAATAAAATATTTTTTTAGTTATTTACATTAGCCAAATACCTTTAAATATTTTAGGTATTGACTAAAATATAAAAATGTTGTTGCCAATTATACCTTTAAAGAATGCTATATGAGATTTGATGATCTAAATTGGTTGTCTCTTTGGACATGTGTATGATTTTGCAGGGAACACCTCCGAGTGGCCTATGTTTTGCCGGAATGTTGATTCATTTCCGTTCCGGCAAATTTCAGGCGCTCAATATATCCTATTTTAGCCAAGGTCATGCCGAAATTTTTCGTGGATTTCAGCATGACTTGCGCTATAAAGTAGGAAATATCGAGTGCCCGTGATTTGCCGGAACAGGAATTAAACGACATTCCGGAAAAACTTAGGCCATTTTTTATATTTAATTACTCGATATATGTAACGGGTTGAATGTCACTTTGTCGGGGCTCCTTGTGTGACTTTCAATCTGTTCTTGAAGGAAGGATCCCGACTGTTGTCGTGGGGGTCGTTTCCTCCTCTTCTTCTCGTGATATACCTTGGTAATGCACGAGAGAAGGGGGGAAGTAACCATCACCGACGGTCGAAATATCTGTGAGGGAGTGTCCACCATATACGGTCGAAATATCATAGAGAAAGAATCCCGACTGCTGTCATGGGGTTGATACGTCCAATTTGCATCATGATTTCCTACTGTTATTCATTATGTTTTTTATCATTATTTCACTTTATGGTACAATTCTTATGCCTTTTCTCTCTTAATTTGCAAGATTTACATGAAGAGGGAGAATGCCGGCAGCTGGAATTCTGGACCTAAAATAGCCACATCAGAGATACCTAATCTACAGAGCTCCAATTGACCTGAAATTTCACGAAGATTTTTTATTGAATATATAAAAAATAGTGGAGAAAAGAAATACTAGAGGGGACCCATCAGTTACCACAAGGCAACAGGCCGCGGCCCCCTGGGCGCGCCCTATTGCCTTGTGGGGCCCACAGCTGGCCTCTGGCCCCCTCCTTCTGCTATATGAAGCCATTTGCCCTAGAAAAAATAAGGAGAGGACTTTCGGGACGAAGCACCACCGTCTCGAGGAGGAACCTGGGCAGGAGCTATTTTGCTCTCCGGCGAAGCGATTCCACCGGCGATACTTCCCTCCGGGAGGGGGAAATTAAAGCCATCGACATCACCAACGATCCTCTCATCATGGGAGGACCAATCTTCATCAACATCTTTACCAGAACCATCTCATCTCAAACCCTAGTTCATCTCTTGTATTCAATCTTTGTCTGAAAACCTCAGATTGGTACCTGTGGGTCGCTAGTAGTGTTGATTACTCTCTGTAGTTGATGCTAGTTGGTTTATTTGGTGGAAGATTATATGTTCAGATCCTTAATGCTATTCAATACTCCTCTGATCTTGAACATGAATATGATTTGTGAGTAGTTACTTTTGTTCTTGTGGACATGGGAGTAAGTCTTGTCATAAGTTGCTACTTGTAGTTTGCGTTGGTATTTTCCCCGAAGAGGAAGGGATGATGCGGCACAGTAGAGGTAAGTATTTCCCTCAGTTATGAAACCAAGGTTATCAATCCAGTAGGAGAATCACGCAACACCTCATTAGCAGTACCTGCACACAAACAACAAACACTTGCACCCAACACAAACGAGAGGTTGTCAATCTCTCGGCAGTAAATTGCAAAATTAAATTGTATGTGATAGATAGATAGATCAAACAAAAATACAAAATAAAATAAATAAAGAAAAAGTGCAGCAAGTATTTTTAGGGTTTTAGTAAATGATAAAGCTAGACCCGGGGGCCATAGTTTTCACTAGAGGCTTCTCTCGAGGAAATATCATACGGTGGAAAAACAAATTACTGTTGGGCAATTGATAGAAAAGCAAATAATCATGACGATATCCAAGGGAATGATCATGTATATAGGCATCACGTCCGAGACAAGTAGACCGACTCCTGCCTGCATCTACTACTATTACTCCACACATCGACCGCTATCCAGCATGCATCTAGTGTATTAAGTCCATAAAAGAATGGAGTAACGCCTTAAGCAAGATGACATGATGTATACAAGATAAACTCATGTATGAATAAACCCCATCTTTTTACCCTTAATAGCAACGATACATACGTGTCATGTCCTCTTCTGTCACTGGTATTGAGCACCGCAAGATCAAACCCATTACAAAGCACCTCTTCCCATTGGAAGATAAATCAATCTAGTTGGCCAAACCAAATCAATAGATTGGAGAAGAAATACGAGGCTATAATAATCATGCATAAAAGAGATCAACAAAGACTCAAATAATATTCTTGGATAATCTGATCATAAACTCCTAATTCATCGGATCCCAACTAACACACCGCAAAAAGTGATTACATCGGATAGAACTCCAAGAACATCGAGGAGAACATTGTATTGAAGATCAAAAAGAGAGAAGAAGCCATCTAACTACTAACTATGGACCCGAAGGTCTATGGTAAACTACTCACGCATCATCGGAAGGGCAGCAAGGTTGATGTAGAGCCCCACCGTGATCGATTCCCCCTCCGGCGGAGTGCTGAAAAAGGCCTCCAGATGGGATCTCTCGAGAACAGAAGCTTGCAGCGGTGGAAAAAGTATTTCATGGACTCCCCTGATGGTTTCCTGATTTATGGTTATTTATAAAGGTGGAATTCGGTCAAACAGAGTTGTGTGGGCTCCACAAGTCACCAGGGCGTGCCTGCCCCCCCCCCCCAGGCGCGCCCTGATGCCTTGTGGGCTACTGCTTCATCGTCTGGGCCTCTCCCGAAGCTTCTAGTACTTGTTATGTCCAGAAAAAAATCTCCAAAAAGTTTCGTGGCATTTGGATTTCGTTTGGTACTGATATTCTGGAAAATCAAAAACAGGCAAAAAACAGCAACTGGCACTGGGCAATAAGTTAATAGATTAGTCCCAAAAAATGATATATAATTGCTGTCAATGATATATAAAACATCCAAGATTAATAATATAACACCATGGAACAAGCAAAAATTATAGATACGTTGGAGACGTATCAAGCATCCCCAAGCTTAACTCCTACTCATCCTCGAGTAGGTAAGTGATAAAAACAGAATTTTTGATGTGGAATGCTGCCTAACATATTCATCATATTCTTTTCTTTTGTAGTATGGACATTGGACTTGAATGATTCAAAGCAATAGTTTATAATTTGACATGAAGATATAGATACTCAAGCATACTAACAAGTAACCATGCCTTTCAAAATATTAACGCTAAAGAAAGTTATCCCTAGCCCATTATGCTCAATCATTGATCCATTCATGAAACACACTCCAATATTAGCTACACACAATGCACAAGTATGACAATAGTGCTCTCTAGTTGTTGCTTTTGTAAGAGAAGATGAAGACTCAAATAAAAATAAAAATTGCATAAAAGTAAATAGATAGGCCCTTCGCAGAGGGAAGCAGAGATTTGCTAAAGTGCCAGAGCTCAAAGCTTAAATTAGAGAGATAAAAAAAATTGGGAGGCATGCTTTTCCTGTCAACGAAATCGAACGAGAATTCCCAATATCTTCCATGCTAGATACATTATAGGTGGTTCCCAAACAAAAAATAAAGTTATTCCTTTTCCACCATTCTTTCACAATCCATGGCTAGCCGTATACATGGGTGCCCTCCATACCAACACTTTCCAAGGAATTTATTATTGTCATCATATAAGATTTGTCATTTCATTTGATTTCATTTTGGGACTGGGCATCCCTATTACCTACCACACTCTCGTGCAATGACAAGTGAATAAACACTCATCGTGAGAATAACCCACCTAGCATGGAAAATATTGGCCACCCCCTTCCGCCTCATGAGCGGTACGGGCACACAAAACATAAAAATTATTTTAAAAATTAGAGTTGGCACATGCAAATTTACTTAGAACGGCATGGAAATACCGCATATAGGTAGGTATGGTGGACTCATATGGCACAACTTGGGTTTACAGTGTTTGGATGCATAAGCAGTATTCCCGCTTAGTACAAATGAAGGCTAGCAAATAGATTGAGAAGCGACCAACCAAAAAGCAAAAACGGTCATAAACATGCATTGAACCGAACTAACACCGAATAATGCACCATAAGTAGGATATAATTTTGTCGCATAACTATTGACTTTACGTGCATGCATAGGGAATCACAAACCTTAACACCAATATTCTTACTGAATCATAATTACTCACTAACATGGCTCACATATCATCATCTCCATATCTCAAAACTATTGCAAGGAATCACACTTATCATATCCAATGATCTATATGAAAGTTTTTATTATATCCCTCTTGAATATTCATCAGTTTGGGACCAAATTCATATCTTGTGCAAATTACCATTGCTATTGTCAACTCTCAAAATAATTTAAGTGAAGCATGAGAGCAAATATTTCTTCAAAATTTCAATCTTATCAACTCTCAAAATAATATAAGTGAAGCATGTGAGTTCAATTTCTTCAAAATATAACCACCACCGTGCTCAAAAAGAGTTAAGTGAAGCACTAGAGCAACTGCCTAGCTCAAAAAATTTAAGTGAAGCACATAGAGTATTCTAACAAATCATGATAACGTGTGGCTCTCTCAAAATAGGTGTGTTCAGCAAGGATGATTGTGACAAACTAAAAAGCAAACAAAGCAAAGACTCATATCATACAAGACGCTCCAAGCAAAACTCATATCATGTGACGAATAAAAATATAGCTCCAAGTAAAATTACCGATGGTTGGTAGAAGAAAGAGGGGATGCCTTCCGGGGCATCCCCAAGCTTAGACGCTTGAGTCTTCCTTGAATATTACCTTGGGGTGCCTCGGGAATCCCCAAGCTTAGACTCTTTCAACTCCTTATTCCGTCATCCATCGTGATCTCACCCAAAACTTGAAAACTTCAATCACACAAAACTCAACAAAACCTTCGTGAGATCCGTTAGTATAACAAAATAAATCACTACTTTAAGTATTGTTGCAAACCCATTCATATTTTATTTTTGCATTATAGATACTGTATTCTAACTTCTTCATGGCTTATACCCCCGATACAATCCATAGTTCAATCAAAACAAGCAAAACAATGCATCAAAAATAGAATCTGTCAAAAACAGAACAGTCTGTAGAGATCTGAATTATGGTCATACTTCTGTAAATCCAAAAATTCTGAAAAATTAGGACAATCTGGGAAATTCATATATCAATACTGTGTAAAACCTTCAGAAGGTTCTGACACTCCAGCGAAAATTAGAAATTCCAGCACTGGACGGAAAAGTTTCTGTTTTCCAACAGCATCTATTATAAAATCTTCCAAATCATCCCAAAGGATTTACTTGGCACAAACACTAATTAAAACATAAAAACACACTCATAACAGAAGCAAAACACATGAGAACAGAAGAAAAAAGAAAAATTTATTTTATTCATTGGGTTGCCTCCCAACAAGCGCTATTGTTTTATGCCCCTAGCTAGGCATAATGCATAGTTTCAAGTATTGTCATCCTTCAAGTTGATTTCATAGGTGGCCCTCATAATGGATTCATATGGTGCTTTAATTCTTTTCCTAGGGAAGTGTTCCATCCCTTCCTTTAGTGGAAATTGAAATTTTATATTCCCTTCTTTCATATCAATAACTGCACCTATGGTTCGTAAGAACGGTCTACCAAGTATTATAGGGTAAGAAGGATTGCATTCAATGTCAAGAACAATAAAGTCCACAGGCACATAATTTCTATTTGCAAGAATAAGAACATCATTAATTCTACCCAATGGATTTTTAATAGTAGAATCCGCAAGATGCAAATTAAGAGAACATTCATCTATATTAGTAAAACCTAGCACATCACATAGAGATTTTGGAATTGTAGAACGCTAGCACCCAAATCACATAAAGCATGGCACCCATAATTTTTAATTTTAACTTTAATGGTGGGTTCCCATTCATCATATAATTTTCTAGGAATTGAAATCTCTAGTTCTAGCTTTTCTTCTAACGCTTACATCATTGCTTCTACTATGTATTTAGTAAAAGCCTTATTTTGTTCATAAGCGTTGGGTGAATTTAGCATGGATTGTAACAAAGAAATACACTCAATCAAAGAGAAGTTATCATAATTAAAATCTTTGTAATCTAAGAGAGTGGGCACATCACTAGTTAAATTTTTTACCTCTCCAAGCCCACTTTTATCAATTTTCTCATCAAGATTTTCACCCTCCGAATTATGGGGATGCCTACTAACTAAAGTTGACTCTTCTTCAGTCCCCTTTGTACCAATCATTTTAATCTCCTCATCATGACTACATTCTAATAATTTCGGCTTAGCTGCCATTTGATTCACTAGCGTAGCTTGCGCATCAGAAATTTTTCCTAGCAAATTTTCAATAAGAGCAAATTAATATTGAAGATTAGCAACTTACTTACCAACATCATCAAGTTGTTTTGCAATAGCATCGAACAAAGTAGAGTGTTCGTTAAGTTCTTCGGTAAAAAAATTGTTGTGCTCGAACTGTGTAGTCATGTAATCTTTAGTATTTTTCTTGATTTCTGACAAAATTTTGTAATAAGAAGTATCATGATAATTTTCTTGGGGCATCATGATTGAGCAAACAAGATAACAAGAAAGTAAAGAAACAAACTAGAAAAAGGCAAACGGATAATATTTCTGTATTTTTGTAAAAACTTTTTAGAAGTGGGGGAGATGAAAACAAGAGGTAAATAAAATAAATGCGAGGAGATGAAGTTTATGCAAAGGTACTTGATAGATGTTGATGATTTCTCCCCGGAAACAGCGCCAGAAATTCTTCCTGCTACTTGTAGCTTGCGTTGGTATTTTCCCCGAAGAGGAAGGGATGATGCAGCACAGTTGAGGTAAGTATTTCCCTCAGTTATGAAAGCAAGGTTATCAATCCAGTAGGAGAATCACACAACACCTCATTAGCAGTACCTGCACACAAACAACAAACCCTTGCACCCAACGCAAATGAGAGGTTGTCAATCTCTCGGCGGTAAATTGCAAGATTAAATTGTATGTGATATATGACGCCCCCGGCTTAATCGTGCACTAATCATACACGCAAATGCACATGATCAAGCCTAAGGACTCACTTGAAGATATCACAACACAACTCTAAACAAAAAAAAGTCATACAAGCTTTATATTACAAGCCACGGCCTCGAGGGCTCGAATATATAAGCTTGAAGTCAAACAAGCATCAGCGGAAGCAATAGATATCTGAGTATAGACATAAGTTAATCAGGTAGGCCTTTAGAAAGGCGGGGCAAAACAAAAGCACTAGATCGAAATGTGCAGGCCTCCTGCCTGGGTGCCTCCTAAACTACTCCTGGTCATCGGAGGGCTCCTCGTAGAAGTACTCTCCAGCGAGGTAGTAGTAGTAGCCGTAGTCGTCAGCAGGGATAGCTGGCTCCGGGGCTCCGTCGTCTGGTCACAGCATTCGGGTATGGGGAAAAAGGGAAGCAAAGCAACCGTGAGTACTCATCCAAAGTACTCAGCAAGACTTACATCATATCTATTCTATGTATGCAACATTATCAAAGGAAGGCTGTATCTGTGGACTAGACTGCAGAAATGCCAGAATAGAGAGAAGGCGTAGTCCTATCGAAGACTAGCATCTTCAGTGGTCTTGCAGCATTAGAAGAGTATAGATTAGTATAGTATAAACTAGTAGTAGTAATCATCAAACTCACCCAGAGATCCTTTCTCGACTCCCTGCGAGAAAGCAATCCCGGAGCCATCATATACGTTTCTCATCTCAAGTATCCAGTTCTAGTTGTATCGATCAGGATACAACTCCGAGCGTCCATTACCGAGGATGCGGCTATTAGAATAGATCAATCTTCCCTGCAGGGGTGCACCAACTTATCCACCACGCTCGATTAACTCCGGCCGAACACACTTTTCTGGGTCCTGCCTGGCCTCGGTTAAAACGACATGCCGCAGCCCTATCTAGGCTTAACAGAGAGGTCAGCACGCCGGACTAAACTATGCGCCCAGGGGGCTGGGCCCCTTGCCCTGAGCGCTCCTGCACGTTATGTACGCGGCCGTGAACAGACCTGGCAACCCACACTTCTAGACGGTTGCTTTACGCGGTCGAACCCGGAGCGCGTCGCTCAGTCACTGACGTCTAGAAAACTTCAGCTGATGCCACGACGCAGAGTACCCATATTTATTCCCGCGTGATGGTTAGTGCAAAAAGGCCAAAGGCCTACTCGGATCAAATATCCAAATCGTTAGTGTGTTGGGAGCGCGCGGTAACGAGCAGAGACTCATGATCGATGTGACCCCATCGCCCCGTCTCGTGGACTTGCGACAAGGGCTAAGAATGCCCGGCCACGCCACGTAGTTAACTCGCGGGTACCCTCCAGGTCAACCCGACTCCACATCACTCGCATCATATGCTCGCGCTGGTACCCTTTAGGGCCGACCTGACTTTATTCAGTAACAACAGTAAGTAAAGGCATCCGTGTGTCTACCGCATCAAGAAGGAATCCGAGGAATCACCCTCGTTGGATTCCCACTCGACAATCCCGTTAAAGTGAAACCGGAAGAATCACCCTCAGCGGCATTCACACTTGCGGGGTGCACGACAGAAGCTTTGTCGGAGGTGGGGAAGAGGAATCACCCTCGTTAACCCATCACTGACTAGTTGTTCTACAGAGACAACATCAGAAGTGAGATAGGAGGTATCACGCTCGACACTCGATATTAGCTCTGCAGAGTCGAGCAACTTAGGGGTGTGTGGTGATGTGTTGATCTCAGATGCTAAAGCGGGGCAACAACAGCAAGGAAGAGGGGTCACAGGTGGCTCTCCATCCATCCTATACTAAGCAGTTTGGATAACAGGCATGAACCAATAACAGTTACAAAAACATGCTATGTATCAGAAATAGGATAAGCAATAGCAGTAGAAATTTCTAATGCAAGTAGGAGGTAGAGAGAATAGGCGATATAGGCATGCGTCAAGGGGGGTTGCTTGCCTGGAAGCTCTGTGGCAAAGGAGGGATCGTCAGTGGTGTCATTGGTCTCCTGAGCTGCGTCGGTCTCGGGGGCTATCGGAATAGAAGAGGGGGAAAGAAACAATAAATAAAGGCAGACAATGCAACACAGATGCATGGCATGAGAGTATGCAGTGTTGGTGGTGACCTAATGCAATGCTATATGTCGCAGATGAGGCAGGAAAATATCTGGGATATTTTCCCGGTGTTTAGGACGATTCTGATATACTGAACCGGAGGGGAAGGTTCCATGTTCAGGTAGATAGGAGTGATGGATAAGCATTTTGACCACATATTCGGATTCATCTCGTTTTTCTGATTATTTTTCATATAGAGTTTTTCGATCTGAGCTACGGTTTATTTTCTATGATTTTTCAAAGATTTTAGCATTTTCTAGAATTATTTAAATAAACAGGAATTTCCAGAAATAGAATATGATGTCATCATGATGCAGGAGTGACGTCAGCAGTCAGCAGCCTCGCTGACCAGGTCAAACATGACCAGTGGGACCCACTGGTCAGTGACACAGACCTAATTAAGAATTAAATTAAACTAACAGAACTTAATTAGCTCGTAGGCCCCACTAGTCAGTGTATAATTAGATTAACAAATTAAGTTTATTTAGAAAATGTTTTAGTTAGACTAATTAAGCGGTGGGGCCCGCATGTCAGTGGCACAATGGGTGCCCAGTCATCAGTTGACTGGGTCAACCCAGTCAACTGGGCCCCTGGGGCCCACTGGCAGCGACACTGGGGTGGCCCCAGGTCAGCCAGCTCGGCGGCGGCGCCGGAGTTGCTCCGGCGAGCTCTCCACGGGGGCCGTTTTGCCGGAGAGCATCGAAAAAATGCTACGGAGCACGGGGAGGAGTGCGGCTAGGCGCGTTCGAACGGGCGTTCAGCGCCACGTCGAATGGTGGCGGTGGCCGGAGCTGGGGTGGACAGCAGCGACGGCGGCGAGCTCGCGAGCGGCGCTGGAGTTCGGGCGGCGGCAAAAACAGCGATGCGCTGCGCTACGGCTCGATCTAGAGGGCTAGCCGGGAGCTACGCAGCGCGGCGAGTACGTTGGGCACTAGCCCGCGACCAAAAGGTCACCGGAGTCTAGCCGGCGACGAGCTCCGTGTCGATGCGTTCGGAATAGAAGAGGGGAAACACGCGTCTGCTCACCATGGAGCTCAAGAAAGGCTTGGCGAGGGCTTAGGAGCAGCATAACGGCGACGGTCGTCAGAGAAGCGCCGGGGATAGAGGCGGAAGGGGGCGGAGAAGAGCGGCCTCTGCAGGGCCTCCCAGCTCCCGCTTGAGGTCGGGGACGAAGGAGCAGAGGACAGCGGAACTCGTGGATGTGCTGGCGGGGCTCGGGGTCGACGGTGTCCATGGCGACAGGGAGGTCGGGCGCGGTGGATCTAGAGGAGGAAGCAAGGGAGGAGAGTGAGCGGGGCGAGGAAGAATGGCCAGGAGGGGAATGGCCTCGGCCTTATCCCCTCAGCGGCTCCTGTGGCGTCGCCGTGTTGTCATCTCGCCGGAGCGCGCCGGTGCGGCCATGCGCGCGCTGACACGGCGAGGGAGAGAGAAGAGAGGAGGAAGAAGGGCCAGAGTGGGCTGGGCCGAGTGCACTCTGCACTTAGGCCCAGTCGGTTTAGACTTTTAGTGCCTTTTTCCATATTTATTTTCTATTTTATTTTACAGCAGACTCTTGCATTTATAATAGTCATCAAATGACTTAGCTGAAATGTGGGGCTGGCAAAAACAAATATCAGGGAATATTGTGCTCTGCCACAAAAAGTTTGGGCAACATTGAAATCCATTTGAATTTTTCAAAAAAATGGAAATGGCATTTATAGTGCTGTTTTGGCACTGTTTAAATGCTCTAGCCCAAATTGTGGTTGGTGGTGATGTTGTTTTCCTTAACAACAATTTGTTTTGGAATATTTTCTATATGATGAACATTTTTCGAGCAAATTTTGAGCAACTTCATATTGCACTTTAATTTGAATTTAATTCTGAGAAGAAGTTTGAGATGAGATATTAAACCACTGTGATCAAGCGTTGCTAATGATGATGACTTGGCATGATTAACAAGAGGTCACAGTGCTTTATTACGTAGGGGTGTTACAATTCTCCTCCTCTAAAAGAAATTCTCGTCCCAAGAATTCAGGAGGTAGAAGAAAAGAGGTCGGGGTATTCTTCTCGAAGATGATCCTCGCGTTCCCAAGTGGCCTCATCTTCTGTATGATTCGACCACTGCACTTTTAGGAACTTGGTCGTCTTCTAACGGGTCCAACGTTCAGCGTGATCGAGAATGCAGATCGGATGCTCCTTATATGATAGATCATCTTGCAATTCGAGCAATTCATGATCCACTGCTCGGTGCGGAGATTCCTTGAAGCAACGACGAAGTTGCGACACATGGAAGACATCTTGGATATGAGAGAATTGCGGCGGCAACTCCAGTTTATAAGCCACCTGACCACGTCTAGCAACAATGCGGAAGGGACCAATGTAGTGTGGAGCTAACTTGCCCTTGATTCTGAAGCGGTGAGTGCCCTTCCTAGGACTGACACGCAGATAAGCTTGCTCACCAGGTTGATATGTCAAACCCTATCGTTTGCGATCGTAATTGCTCTTCTGGTGGTCCTGAGCCGCCTTGAGATTTTCTTGGACGATAGGGACTTGCTCTTTGGTGTGTTGGATAATATCCGGACCCACGAGCGGTCGTTCCCCAGTTTCTGACCAATTCAGAGGGGTTCGACACTTACATCCATAAAGCACTTCGAAGGGGGCCATTTTCAAGCTGGCTTGATAACTATTGTTATAAGAGAACTCGGCATACGGGAGAGATTCTTCCCACTTCTTCCCAAAGGAAATAACACAAGCCCGAAGCATGTCTTCAAGAATCTGATTGACTTGCTCGACTTGGCCTTGGGATTGGGGGTGATAAGCTGAACTCCAGGTAATATGACTTCCCATAGCCTCTTGGAAACTTTCCCAGAACTTTGAGGTGAAAAGACCGCCACAGTCCAAACTGATCTCCTTTGGAATACCGTGGAGTGATACAATTCTAGAGATATATAACTCTGCTAACTGACTAGCAGTGATCGTCTCCTTGACAGGCAGAAAGTGTGCAACTTTAGAAAGTTGGTAGACGACGAAAGAATAGCATCGTGACCCTTCTGTGACTTGGGAAGGCTAGTAATGAAATCCATTTGAACCTTATCCCATTTCCATAAAGGAATAGGAAGCGGTTGTAGAATTCCAGCAGGTTTCTGATGTTCTGCTTTAACGCGACGACAAACATCACATTCAGCAACATATCGAGCAATATCCTGCTTCATTTTAGACCACCAGTACCTTTGACGGAGATCATGATACATCTTGGTGCTACCCGGATTAATAGACAGCAGTGTATCATGTGCCTCCTTCATGACCTTGTCAGTCATAAGCTCGAAGCGAGGTACCGCAATGCGGTCTTTGAAATACAAGGTTCCATCTTCAGACAACGAGAAATCCCTGTACTTTTCAAGGTGAAGATCTTTCTTCATCAGACCAACTTCATCATCTTTAGCTTGCGCATTCTTAACAGCCTTCTCAAGATCTGGCTGTACCACAAGGCTATTAAGAGAACCCTGTGTAACGATACGCAGGTTGAGCTTGCGCAGTTCTTCATAAAGATGAGGTTGAGCTAGCTTAACCATGAGGTTGTTACAGTAGGACTTGCGGCTCAAGGCATCAGCCATCACATTAGCTTTGCCAGGAGTATATGAAATACCACAGTCATAGTCCGTAATAGTTTCCAACCATCGCTGTTGGCAGAGATTGAGATCCGGCTGAGTAAATAAATACTTCAGACTTTGATGATCAGTATATATCTCACAACGATTACCGAGAAGGTAATGTCGCCATAGCTTCAACGCATATATCACTGCAGCAAGTTCAAGATCATGCACTGGATATTTCTCTTCATGCGGACGCAATTGTCGCGAGGCATACGTAATTACTCTTCGTTGTTGCATTAGGACACAGCCTAATCCTTGATGAGAGGCGTCACAATAAATCACGAAGTCCTTACGATAATCCAGAAGAGCAAGCACTGGAGCAGAAGTCAGCTTGTCCTTGAGGGTCTGGAAGCTCTCCTGACATTTGTCTGTCCACTCAAACTTAACGCCTTTGTGAAGTAGATTAGTCAGGAGCTTGGCAATCTTGGAAAAGTTCTTGACAAATTGACGGCAATAGCTTGCGAGGCCGAGAAAACTTCTTACTTGCTTGACGTTCTTCGGAGGAGTCCAGTCAAGAATAGCCTGAACCCGTTCTGGGTTAACAACAATGCCATCCATGGAAATCACATGACCAGGGTAGGTTGCTTCAGAAAGCCAGAATCCACATTTGGAATATTTGGCATACAACTGGTGCTCTCGAAGCTTTTCCAGAACAAGACGAAGATGTTCAGCGTGTTCTTCCTTATTCTTCGAATATAACATAATATCATCCAGATATACCATGACAAATTTGTCGAGGTAATCCATGAAAATATAATTCATCAGGCGGGAGAACGTAGCTGGAGCATTAGTTAAGCCAAATGACATGACAGTGTACTCATAAGAGCCATATCGAGTAACAAAGGCAGTCTTCGGAATATCGTCTTCGCGAACATGGATCTGATGATAACCCAACCTCAAGTCGAGTTTAGTGAACACTGAGGATCCAGCAAGTTGATCTTATAGATCATTGATCCGAGGAAGTGGATACTTATTCTGAATGGTTGCGTGGTTGGTAGGACGGTAATCTTGGACCAACCTATTCGTACCATCTTTCTTCTTAACAAAGAGAGAAGGTGCTCCCCAGGCAGAGGAACTTGGACGGATAAAACCTTGGCGGAGTGATTTCTCGATTTCCTCCTTAAGCTCGAGGAGCTCATGAGGAGGCATCTTGTAAGGACGCTTCGCAATAGGAGTTGTGCCTGGCTTCAAGTCGATAACAAACTCGACAGCTCTAACAGGGGGTACTCCTGGAAGTTCTTCTGGAAAAACATCCTGGAAGTCCCGAACGACCGGAATGTTTTCAATCCCCTCAAGCGGAGAAGCGTTCAACGCATTCAGAGCGTAGATTTGAGTCTCGGCATTTTGAACGATATGGGCATGGTGATTCACTAACTCATTCGAGGGGTGCAGAAGTTGGACTTCTTTAGTGGCACAATAGATTGCGGCAGTATGAGCTTTCAACTAGTCCATACCCAGAATAAGGTCAATTTTGGAAGAGTTCAGGACAATGGGAGATGCACGGAACTCCAATCCTTCAATATCAATTATGACATCGGGGCTGAACATGGTGGTTTGACATTGACCCACAGGAGTATTTGCCACTAAAGGATGGTGTAGCGTTTCACATTTAACGTCATGCATGAGTGCAAAGTGCTCTGACATGAATGAATGCGATGCTCCCGAATCAAATAAAACAGAAGTTGGTACTGAATTAACAAAGAGAGTACCCATCACAGTTTCTAGTTGATCCTGAGCTTCAGCCATGTTGACATGATAATTCTGTCCACAACCATAAGAAGGCCTCACATTGTTGTTGCGAGGCTGATTATTTCCATGGACGTTGCTACGGCCAGTTGGAGGCAGAGCCAGTTGGTTCTGATTCTGGTAGCAGTTCCTGGCAAGAAGACCTGGATGGCCACACTTGAAGCAGAGTCCACTCTCGGGACGGAGTGCAGGAGCTCGAGGTGGTGCAGCTCGAAGAGGCGGCCTTGGTAGTGGAGGGGGCAGACAAGGTGCAGCATACACAGGCCTGTACACAGGAGCGGCTGGACGGTACATGCTCTGAGGGATCCAAATACGGCGCTTCTGTGAAGAAGAGCCCGAAGATGAGCCCGCTTCATGGTTGCGTTTGAGCGCGTCCTTGTGCTTCTTCAACCCAGTCTCGACCTGAATGGCCTTGTTCACCAAGGTGGCGAAGTCGGCAAAGTCTTGGACGAGCAGGACTAACTGGATGTCAGGGTTGAGTCCATCACGGAACTTCTCCTGTCTGCGGGCATTGTTGGAAATATGCCCTAGAAGCAATAATAAAATGGTTATTATTATATTTCCTTGTTCATGATGATTGTTTATTATCCATGCTATAATTGTATTGATTGGAAACTCAAATGCATGTGTGGATACATAGAGAAACAACATGTCCCTAGTGAGCCTCTACCGGACTAGCTCGTTGATCAAAGAGGGCCATGGTTTCCGGGTCATAGACATGAGTTGTCATTTGATAACGGGATCACATCATTAGGAGAATGATGTGATGGACAAGACCCAAACTATGAACGTAGCATTTGATCTTTTCAGTTTATTGCTATTGTTTTCTGCATGTCAAGTATATGTTCCTATGACCATGAGATCATGCAACTCACTGACACCGGAGGAGTACCTTGTGTGTATCAAACGTCGCAACATAACTGGATGACTATAAAGATGCTCTATAGGTACCTCCGAGGGTGTCTGTTGAGTTGGCATGGACCAAGACTGGGATTTGTCACTCCGTACGACGGAGAGGTATCTCAGGGACCACTCGGTAATACAACATCACAATGAGCTTGCAAGCAATGTGACCAATGAGTTGATCACGGGATCTTGTATTATGGAACGAGTAAAGAGACTTGCCGGTAACGAGATTGAACTAGGTATGGAGATATCGACGATCGAATCTCGGGCAAGTAACATACCGATGGACAAAGGGAACTACATACGGGATTGACTGAATCCTTGACATTGCGGTTCGACCGATAAAGAACTTCGTAGAATATGTAGGAACCAATATGGGCAACCAGGTCCCGCTATTGGTTATTGACCGTGGAGGTGTCTCGGTCATGTCTGCATAGTTCTCGAACCCGCAGGGTCTACACACTTAATGTTTGGTGACGATATAAGTATAGTTGAGTCATTGTGTTGGTGACCAAAGGTTTTTCGGAGTCCTGGATGAGATCTCGGACTTGACGAGGAACTCCGGAATGGTCTGGAGGTGAAGATTGATATATAGGATGATAGGAATCGGTGTCCGGAAGTGTTCCGGGGAGCACCGGGGAGTCGTCGGAAGTCCGAAAGGGGTTTCGGGGGGTACCGGCAAGTGTTGCGGGCCTCATGGGCCAAAGGGAGGAGGCACACCAGCCCACATAGCGGCTGTGCGCCCCCTCGCACCCCTTCCCACATGAACAGAAGGGTTGGGGGCGCCCCCTTGTGGCTGCGTCCACCTGGCTTGGGGGGCAAGCCACCCTAGGGTTGCCCTAGGGGCGCCCCCCCCCTCTCCCTTGTGGCCGCCACCCCCTAGGGGGAAACTGTTGGGGAACGCAGTAGAAAACAAAAATTTTCCGACCTACGCACCAGCCCAGGACCACTATGGAGACTGCATACAAGGTTTGATCATTTTCGTTACCGACTCGTAGCGCAGCGGAAGTAGAGTCGATGACGATCGTCGGTGCAGATCCCCGCAGCTAGGATTTACAACCTCCCAACCGCGAGGATGTACTCCCTCATCCGCCACTCGGACAGCCCTCCGGGAGGCGGTCGGACAGTCCCCCGGACGGTGTCGTGGACAGCCCTTCGGGAGGACTCACAGAACTCGGACCGTCACTCGGACAGCCCTTCGGGAGGACACTCGAACAGCCCCTCGGGCAAAAGGACGAAACTACGACCTCTCTATGGGGTTGCACACATACGGTGCCATCTATCCGGCAGGGCTTCGCCGTCCAGAACTAGTTCCCACCAGAACCCAGACAGCCTTTCGGCACTACGAAACTATTTCGTGGGAGGGAGAGAGAATGCCAGATCATGCATGGCTTGTGTGAGAGAGTTGGAGTGGAGTTGGAGAGCACCTCTCCTCCTCCTTATATAGTGGTGGAAGGGGTGGAGGGGGCTGAAAATTCAGCCCCCTAAACATGGGGAAAACATGTTCCCACAAAACAAGGAGAACATGTTCCCACCAAACAAGGGAAAAACATGTTCCCTTGTCCATGGTGTTCCCCCATGGGGCCCCACCTTCCTCCCAACACTCTCCACCATTTGTGGGGGCTGCCCCCCACCATGGGGGCCCCCCCCAACATTTTGTCCAGCCACAAGGGGGCTGCTCCCAAAGGGCCGCCCCCCCCCAAAAACAGCCCCCACGATCCGTGGGATCTTGTCCCCTCACGCTGGGACAAGATGTTTTCCGCGACTATTATTTCTGAAAAATTCCAGAAGGTCCCAGAACATTTCCGGCACCCTCTAAAATTATCTGGACGCGCTCTGGAACATTTCCAGTATGGTGGTTTAATTTAAAACCATCTTTGTTTACCCGGTAAACAACTCCGGCAGCTCCGAAACTTTTTTTTTTGGTTTTTTCTCCAGAAAAATTCCAGAAATTACCAGACCAATCTGGCAACCTCCAAAACATTCCCGGTGCTTGCCGAAACCTTTTTGGATCAATGGTTTTATCCGAAACAACTTTTCGGTTTTACCGAAACTTTTTCAGTGTTCTCTCTCCGGAACTCTTCCGTTGTCTCCGAAACTTTTCGGTGATTTTCTCTCAGACTCCCTGTCTAGTATTCAGCAGATAGATGACCCTTAAGCGTGTGACCCTATAGGTTCGGTGAAGTATAGACATGACACGGAACACCTTCCGATCAATGATCAACATCGGAGCCGTGGACACCCATATTGACCCCTATACCCACACGAATGAATATTCGAGTGAACCTCCAGTTGCCATGTGCTATTCCTGTTGCTTCACGATATGTTACAAATACCCGAGGTTAGACATGTAGGCATGTTCGTGGATCAACAACTTGTCCACTATGCCAGTTACCTCGTTACCGGTATTGTTCTCTTTTCTCGTTACCGTGTTCCGGCATCCCTGTGATCAAATCACAAGGTGTCTGGCCAGACGATGATGGATACCGTAACACCGAGAGGGCCCAGAGATATCTCTCCATCGTCGGAGGAGCAAATCCCAATCTCGAGCTATCAAGTTACTTGACACACTTTTCCATGAACCCGTAAGCCGCCGTAATAGCCACCCATTTACGGATGACGTTTAACAAACCCCAAAGTTCATGAAGCAAGTATGAAGAAACTCGACACTCTCATGGTCTAAGGAATTTTGCAAACATTAACCATCTCTGTGTTATTAACCATTAATATGTGACGAATGTAACTCATAGCATAACATCAATTTGGGTCGATTCAACACAAATGTTCTTCTAACACTGTGCCCTCAAAATTGCTGGCATAGACATGCCCATGATCAGGAAAACAGAACCATCATGCAATACTTGAGCTAGTCTTAGAGGCCAGACTAGGAATACATATTACCGTTTATTATTCCACACGTGCATATGAGTCTTCCTCCGAGCCTCGTTTTATTTGCAGACTCGAGAACCATAGCAGTTATAGCATGGAACATAAACCTAATTATGAACAGGGAGATAATCAATAACATTTATTATTGCCTCTAGGGCATATCTCCTACAGAAACCCTAGGGCACCTCCACCCCTCCCTTTCCCCTATATATAGAGAGGTAGAGAGAGGGCAGCCGTACCCCTTACACCATTACGTGCCACGGCGCTGCCCCTCCTCTCCCTCGTAGCCCTTCTCCTCTCCGCAGACGCTTGGCGAAGCCCTGCTGAGTTTTCTCCACCACCACCTCCACCACGCCGTCGTGCTACCGGAGGACTCGAGCTACTACTTCACCATTGCTCGCTGGATCAAGGAGGTGAAGGCGTCATCAAGCCGTATGTGTGTTGAATGAGGAGGTGCCGTCCGTTCGGCACTAGATCGGAGTTCGCGGGACGTATCGTGATTGGACCGCGAAGACGTACCACTACATCAACCACTTTCTTTAACGCTTCCGCTTAGCGATCTACAAGGGTATGTGAATCCAACTATCCTCTCATAGATGTGCATCTCCTAGATTGATCTTGGTGAGAGTAGGAAAATTTTTGTTTCCCATGCAACGTTCCCCAATAGGCATCAATAGCAATGTCTTCCTGATAAGCTTCTACGGTCTTGTTGCCCTGAGTGAGGTTGCGGAACTCCGTTTTCTTCCGGTCCACGATTCCCTGAGGAATATAGTGAGCACGAAAGGCAACCTTGAACTCAACCCAGGTGATGATAGTTCCAGGAGGTAAGGTCTGTCTGTGAGTGTCCCACCATTGTGCTGCGGGTCCCTTCAGGAAGTAGGACGCAAAGGTGACATAGCTGGCAGGGGCAACAACAGCTGACTCCATCTCGTAGAAGATGTCGCGACACCAATCATCAACATCTAGCGGATTAACTCAGTTGCGGAAGATGGTTGGGTTGAGGCACACGAACTCTTGCAGCGAGACTGAGACTGGCTGCTGGTTGGCAACGGGACGAGGAAACTGGTCTATCACCCCTTGCATAAACTGGCAATGCAATTCGAACTGTTGCATCATGGCAGCCATATAGTCGGGCGGTGGTGTATTGTTATCACCCATCCTGCTAAATTCAACAGGGGGTAGTTTAGCCACAAGCATTGACATTGTATGGAATCATTCATGAAGTAATCATGCACAACAAAAGGAAGTGCTGTAGATACAACATCATAGCCAACATGACATACAGATCCATACATAGGTTCGGTTACAGACCAGCGTTACAACAGCATAAAGGTAAGCTAGACAACTAGGTGGCACGCAGGCACGCGGTGGAGGGATACAACAACGCGACATAGCGATATGCTACATCAACGTCGGGGAAAACCTCTGTAACCAGGGAGCTGTCGGAGACGATGGAGAGCCCTATTCTCAAGAGAATAGTCCTGCGCTCCATGAACACTCTAATGCAGGTGCCGGTCATGGTGATGATGTTGTTTTCCTTAACAACAATTTGTTTTGGAATATTTGCTATATGATGAACATTTTTCCAGCAAATTTTGAGCAACTTCATATTGCACTTTAATTTGAATTGAATTCTGAGAAAAAGTTTGATATGAGATATTAAACCACTGTGATCAAGCATTGCTAATGATGATGACTTGGCATTATTAACAAGAGGTCACAGTGCTTTATTACATAGGGGTGTTACATGATAGATTGATAGATCAAACAAAAATACAAAATGAAATAAATAAAGAAAAAGTGCAGCAAGTATTTTTAGGGTTTTAGTAAATGATAAAGATAGACCCGGGGGCCATAGTTTTCACTAGAGGCTTCTCTCGAGGAAATAACATACGATGGGTAAACAAATTTCTATTGGGCAATTGACAGAAAAGCAAATAATCATGACGATATCTAAGGCAATGATCATGTATATAGGCATCACGTCCGAGACAATTAGACCGACTCTTGCCTGCATCTACTACTATTACTCCACACATCGACCGCTATCCAGCATGCATCTAGTGTATTAAGTCCATAAAAGAACGGAGTACCGCCTTAAGCAAGATGACATGCACTAGTAGAAAAAGGGCCTAATGTGAAGCTCATTAGTCCCGGTTTGTAAATGAACCGGCACTAATGTGACCATTAGTGCTGGTTCCAACGGCTAGGAGGGCGGCGCTCATTAGTACCGGTTCGTGGCGAACCTTTAGTACCGGTTCATGCCATGAACTAGTACTAAAGAGGTGGTGGCAGGCTGTTGTCAGGCTGGGGCCCCATCAGCACCTTTAGTACCAGTTCGTGCCACGAACCGGGGCTAGAGATGCACCTTTTGTCCCGGTTCGTCTAACCAACCGGGACTAATGATATCACTATATATAGTGCTTCGTCCAGCCTGAGCCGAAGCGCTCTGTTTTTCCCCTCCTCTCTGTTTTTCTTCCCCTCTTGCTCGAGCTCACCTCCATTTTTGCCAAAATTTGTGAAGATTTGAAGGCACCCCATCCATCCAAGTGATCACAAAGGTTAGCAACTTTGTCCTTTTATCTCTCATTGTTAGATTAGCTCTTGCATGCTCTATAAGTATAGTGATTTGTAAGTTTTTTAGTTTGGGAGGAATTATATGTGGTAGTTTATTTGATTTATATGCAATTTGAGGACAAAATAACTCTTAGTTTGCATATGTAGGTGTGGTTTACTTAGTGCCTTCCCATCTCTGTCCTAACCACCGTCGATCGTCCGCACCGTCCCGTCGCCGGACCACCTTGTGGTGAGCCTCTTGTTCTTATCTTTTTTATATAAAAAAATCATGTTTGTGTGATATATATATATAGTTACTTGTATAATTATCTTACCCGGCCCGTACGTTGTTTGTTATACATAGTGCCATGGTTTTGATATCCGTCCCCGTCGGCCCTCGTCCGGGTTATGATTCGGATGTGGTATATTCTCTTTTAAAACAATTTGTTGCATTTCGTGTTTATGACAAATTATGCCCATCAAGTTGACATAGATATTTTTATCTAGGAGGTATGTGAACCAGAAATTCCAACCGACCCTATTGTTGAGAGGTTAAATTTAGTTGAAAAAGAAAACGAGTATTTGAAAGAAAAATTGAAAAGAATTGAGGGGGAGAAGATGGAATTGGAGTTGCATGTTGCCGATGTCGTCGATGATCACAAGATCAAGATGGAGAAAATGCGCTTGAAGATTAGAAAGATTAGAAAATATGCCATCGATAGTGAGGCTTGGTATCATTATGCTGTTGGATCAATTGTTACCTTAGTTGCGATCTTGATTGCATTTGTTGTTGCATTTAAATGCTTTAGCTAGAGAGTTATTTGTATGTTGTTTTATGAGAATAAGTGTTGTATGAACTTTATGTATGAACTTGTATTAATTTGGTCTTTTCGGTGTTGTGTAATGAAGATGAGCCGGCAATGGATGTACGATGACCGATGCTCTCCCCAGTTCGTTAATGGCGTGTGTACTTTTTTGCTTGTGGCTGAAGCAAACAACCGGCGGATGGTTTTATGCCTTGTCCATGTGCTGGCTGTAAGAATGATCGGAATTACTCTAAGTCAAGAACCATTCACGTCCACCTGTTTGAGTCTGGTTTCATGCCCCACTATAATGTTTGGACCAAGCACGGAGAAAGAGGGGTTATGATGGAAGACAATGAAGAAGAAGAGGACGATGACGACAGCTATCCTGGCCATGGGTTCCCAGAATACGATGGTACAACAATGGGGGAAGAAGCTGAGCCGGCAATGCGGGAAGAAATTGAAGAAGAGGCATCAGATGAGCCCGCTGATGATCTAGGTCGGGCCATTGCCGATGCAAAGCGAAACTGCGCAAGTGAAAAGGAGAAGAAGAAGTTGCAGCACATGTTAGAGGATCACAAGAAATTGTTGTACCCGAATTGCAAAGCTGACAAGAAAATGCTGGGCACCACACTGGAATAGCTGCAATGGAAGGCAGAGAATGGTGTATCTGACAAGGGGTTTGGAAAGTTGCTGGTAATGTTAAAGAAGATGCTTCCAAAGGACAACGAATTGCCCGAGAGTACGTACGAAGCAAAGAAGGCTGTCTGCCCTCTAGGATTAGAGGTGCAGAAGATACATGCATGCCCTAATGACTACATCCTCTACCGCGGTGAGTACGAGGATTTGAACGTGTGCCCAGTATGCGGTGCATTGCGCTATAAGATCAGCCGCGATGACCCTGGTGATGTCGAGGGCGAGCGCCCCAGGAAGAAGATTCCTGCCAAGGTGATGTGGTATGCTCCTATAGTACCACGGTTGAAACATTTTTTCCAAAACAAAGAGCATGCCAAGTTGATGCGATGGCACAAAGAAGACCGTAAGAAAGACGGGAAGTTGAGAGTACCCGCTGATGGGTCGCAGTGGAGAAAAATCGAGAGAAAGTACAGGGAGGACTTTGCAGGTGACGCAAGGAATGTATGGTTTGGTCTAAGCGCAGATGGCATTAATCCTTTCGGGGAGCAGAGCAGCAATCATAGCACCTGGCCTGTGACTCTATGTATGTATAACCTTCCTCCTTGGTTGTGCATGAAGCGGAAGTTCATTATGATGCCAGTGCTCATACAAGGCCCTAAGCAACCCGGCAACGACATTGATGTGTACCTTAGGCCATTAGTTGAAGAACTCTTACAGTTGTTGAATGGAAAAGGTGTACGTGCGTGGGATGAGCACAGACAGGAGGAATTTGACCTACATGCATTGCTGTTTGTGACCATCAATGATTGGCCTGCTCTCAGTAACCTTTCAGGACAGACAAACAAGGGATACCGCGCATGCACGCACTATTTGGATGATACCGACAGTATATACTTGGATAATTGTAAGAAGAATGTGTACCTGGGACATCGTCGATTTCTTCCGAGCACGCATCCCGTAAGAAAGAAAGGCAAGCATTTCAAAGGTGAGGCGGATCACCGGACGAAGCCTCGCCACCGTACTGGTGATGATGTACATGATATGGTCAAGGATTTGAAGGTAATCTTTGGAAAGGGTCCTGGCGGACAACCTGTTCCGAATGACGCTGACGGACGCGCACCCATGTGGAAGAAGAAATCTATATTTTGGGACCTACCCTATTGGAAAGACCTAGAGGTCCACTCTGCAATCGACGTGATGCACGTGACAAAGAATCTTTGCGTGACCCTGCTTGGCTTCTTGGGCATGTATGGGAAGACAAAAGATACACCGGAGGCACGGGAGGACCAGCAATGTATGCATGGAAAAGACGGCATACATAAGGGTCATGCCAGCTACGCTCTTACCAAAGAAGAGAAGGAAATCTTCTTTGAATGCCTGCTCAGTATGAAGATCCCGTCTGGCTTCTCGTCGAATATAAAGGGAATAATAAATATGGAAGAGAAAAAGTTCCAGAACCTAAAGTCTCATGACTACCACGTGATTATGACGCAACTGCTTCCGGTTGCATTGAGGGGGCTTCTACCGGAAAACGTTCGTTTAGCCATTGTGAAGCTATATGCATTCCTCAATGCAATCTCTTAGAAGGTTATCGATCCAGAAATCATACCAAGGTTAGAGAATGATTTGGTGCAATGTCTTGTCAGTTTCGAGTTGGTGTTACCACCATCCTTCTTCAATGACGCACATCCTAGTTCACCTATGCGAAGAGATTAATGTTCTGGGTCCTGTATTTCTACACAATATGTTCCCCTTTGAGAGGTTCATGGGAGTCTTAAAGAAATATGTTCATAACCGTGCTAGGCCAGAAGGAAGCATCTCCAAGGGCCATGAAAATGAGGCGGTCATTGAGTTTTGTATTGACTTTATTCCTGACCTTAAGCCGATTGGTGTTCCTGAATCGCGGCATAAGGACAGAGTGGGTGGAAATGGCACGCTAGGACCGGAACAAATAATATGTATGGACGGGCATTCTCTCACTCAAGCACACTACACAGTTCTACAAAATTCCGCCTTCGTTGCTCCGTATATGGAGGAACACAAGAATATTCTACGCTCCAAACACCCGGAGCAGTCTGACGACTGGATTACACATGAACAAACGGGGACTTTCGCCGGTTGGTTGCAGACACGTGCCATGCATGACGCCGCTGTTGAAGATGACCTGTACTTGCTGTCCCAGTTACCATCTTTGAATATAATGAATTTCAAAGGGTACGAGATAAATGGGAATACATTTTACACGATCGCCCAAGATAAGAAGAGCACCAACAAAAACAGTGGTGTCCGCTTTGATGCAGCAACCAAGAGGGGAAAGGACACATATTATGGTTACATAGAGGAGATATGGGAACTTGACTATGGACGTGGTTTGAAGGTCCCTTTGTTTCGGTGCAAATGGGTCAATATGACACGAGGCGGCGTAACGGAAGACCCGCAGTACGGATTGACAACAGTGGATCTCAACAATCTTGCGTACGCAGACGAACCATTCGTCCTAGCCAATGATGTGGTGCAGGTTTACTATGTGAAGGACATGTCTACCAAGCTGAGAAAAAGAAAAGATAAGGAAGCAAATACATCATACGATGAGCCAAAGCACCACATAGTTCTTTCAGGGAAAAGAAACATCGTGGGAGTGGATGACAAGACAGACATGTCAGAAGATTATGAAAAGTTTCATGAAATTGCTCCCTTCACAGTGAATATTGACCCGAGCATCCAGTTAAATGATGAAGAGTGTCCATGGTTACGGCGCAAAGGGACACACGCGAAGAAAAAGTTTCACACCCAAAGATCCCACTCTGGGATGTGACCGGCTTCACTGTCATCACTTTCTTCTCTAGTAGTGAGTTTCCGGACTTATATATCTGGAAAGTCCCACTTTGGACAAACCGTAGGGAATCTTTGTAATAGTTAGGGTGCTTATGTGTCTTGGCATTTGAAACGTGTACTTTTGTGCTTCGGACAAACGTGTACCTTTCTGACTTCATTTGCTATTTTTCAGCTCATTTACTGATTTTGTTTAGCTAAATGACCCTGAAATTGAAAAGCACTACAAAATGAACTCTGAAAAGGTTGAAAGTTGGCATGGTATCACCATTTCATCCACATAGCATGTGCGAAAAAGTTGAGAGGGTTACGGCAAAAACTGGATGCACTTCATGTACAAAATGGATAATCTCTTTCGAAGTATCAGGGTTTCGGACGAAAACTCATCTGTTACAAAGGCATTTCATTTTTTTAAACTTATTACAACTCCAGACTTTTTGTGCATTCAGTATGCACCATTGAAAGCCACGTCATCAACTTTCAACCCTTTCTGACTTCATTTGCTATTTTTCATGCATTTACTGATTTTTTTGAGCTAAACGACCCTCAAATTGAAAAGCACTACAAATGAACTCTGAAAATGTTGAAAGTTGGCATGGTATCATCATTTCACCCACATAGCATGTGCGATAAAGTTGAGAGGGTTACGGCAAAAACTGGATGCACTTCGTGTACAAAATGGACAATCTCTTTCGAAGTATCAGGGTTTAGGACGAAAACTCATCTGTTACAAAGGCATTTCATTTTTTTAACTTATTACAACTCCAGACTTTTTGTGCATTCAGTATGCACCATTGAAAGCCATGTCATCAACTTTCAACCCTTTATGACTTCATTTGCTATTTTTCATGCATTTACTGATTTTTTTGGTCTAAATGACACTGAAATTGAAAAGCACTACAAATGAACTCTGAAAAGGTTGAAAGTTGGCATGGCATCATCATTTCACCCACATAGCATGTGCGAAAAAGTTGAGAGGGTTATGGCAAAAACTGGATGCTTCGTGTACAAAATGGACAATCCTTTCGAGTGATCAGGGTTTCGGACGAAAACTCATACTGTTACAAAGGCATTTCATTTTTTTAAACTTATTACAACTCCAGACTTTTTGTGCCTTCAGTATGCACCATTGAAAGCCACGTCATAACTTTCAACCCTTTCTGACTTCATTTGCTATTTTTCATGTATTTACTGATTTTTTTGAGCTAAATGACCCTGAAATTGAAAAGCACTACAAATGAACTCTGAAAAGGTTGAAAGTTGGCACGGTATCATCATTTCACCCACATAGCATGTGCGATAAAGTTGAGAGGGTTACGGCAAAAACTGGATGCCCTTCGTGTACAAAATGGACAATGTCTTTCAAAGTATCAGGATTTCGGACGAAAACTCATCTGTTACAAAGGCATTTCATTTTTTTAAACTTATTACAACTCCAGACTTTTGTGTGTTCAGTATGCACCATTGAAAGCCACATCATGAACTTTGAACCCTTTCTGACTTCATTTGCTATTTTTAATGCATTTACTGATTTTTTTTGAGCTAAATGACCGTGAAATTGAAAAGCACTACAAATGAACTCTGAAAAGGTTGAAAGTTGGTATGGTATCATCATTTCACCCACATAGCATGTGCGATAAAGTTGAGAGGGTTACGGCAAAAACTGGATGCACTTCGTGTACAAAATGGACAATGTCTTTCGAAGTATCTGGGTTTCGGACGAAAACTCATCTGTTACAAAGGCATTTCATTTTTTTATACTTATTACAACTCTAGACTTTTTGTGTGTTCAAAATGCACCATTCAAAGCCACATCATCAATTTTCAACCCTTTCTGACTTCATTTGGTATTTTTCATGCATTTACTGATTTTTTTTGAGCTAAATGACCGTGAAATTGAAAAGCACTACAAATGAACTCTGAAAAGGTTGAAAGTTGGCATGGTAACATCATTTCACCCACATAGCATGTGCAAAAAAGTTTAGAGGGTTACGGCAAAAGCTGGATGCACTTCGTGCACAAAACGGACAATCTCTTTCGAAGTATCAGGATTTTCGACGAAAACTCATCTGTTACAAAGGCATTTCATTTTTTTAAACTTATTACAACTCCAGACTTTGTGTGTTCAGTATGCACCATTGAAAGCCACATCATGAACTTTGAACCCTTTCTGACTTCATTTGCTATTTTTCATGCATTTACTGATTTTTTTGAGCTAAATGACCGGAAATTGAAAAGCACTACAAATGAACTCTGAAAGGTTGAAAGTTGTCATGTTATCATCATTTCACCAACATAGCATGTGCGATAAGTTGAGAGTTACGCAAAAACTGGATCACTTCGTGTACAAAATGGACAATGTCTTTCGAAGTATCTGGGTTTCGGACGAAAACTCATCTGTTACAAAGGCATTTCATTTTTTTATACTTATTACAACTCTAGACTTTTTGTGCGTTCAGTATGCACCATTGAAAGCCACGTCATGAACTTTCAACCCTTTCTGACTTCATTTGCTATTTTTCATGCATTTACTGTTTTTTGGGCTAAATGACCCTGAAATTGAAAAGCACTACAAATGAACTCTGAAAAGGTTGAAAGTTGGCATGGTATCATCATTTCACCCACATAACATGTGCGAAAAAGTTGAGAGGGTTACGGCAAAAACTGGATGCACTTCGTGTACAAAATAGATTATCTCTTTCGAAGTATCTGGGTTTCGGACGAAAACTCATCTGTTACAAAGGCATTTTATTTTTTTAAACTTATTACAACTCCAGACTTTTTGTGCATTCAGTATGCACCATTGAAAGCGACGTCATCAACTTTCAACCCTTTCTGACTTCATATGCTATTTTTCATGCATTTACTGATTTTTCTGAGCTAAATGACCCTAAAATTGAAAAGCACTACAAATGAACTCTGAAAAGGTTGAAATTTGGCATGGTATCATCATTTCACCCATATAGCATGTGCAAAAAAGTTGAGAGGGTTACGGCAAAAACTGGATGCACTTCGTGTACAAAATGGACAATCTCATTCGAAGTATCAGGGTTTAGGACGAAAACTCATCTGTTACAAAGGCATTTCATTTTTTTAAACTTATTAAAACTCCAGACTTTTTATGCGTTCAGTATGCACCATTGAAAGCCACGTCATCAACTTTCAACCATTTCTGACTTCATTTGCTATTTTTCATGCATTTACTGTTTTTTTGAGCTAAATGACACTGAAATTGAAAAGCACTACAAATAAACTCTGAAAAGGTTGAAAGTTGGCATGGTTTCATCATTTCACCCACATAGCATGTGCGATAAAGTTGAGAGGGTTACGGCAAAAATTGGATGCACTTCGTGTACAAAATGGACAATCTTTCGAAGTATCAGGGTTTCGGACGAAAACTCATCAGTTACAAAGGCATTTCATTTTTTAAAAGAACCTAAGTATTACCAAATTGAATATAATGATAAAACATACTAATATTAAATAGCGGAAAAAAGAATTACTGAAAAATCTATTTTTAAAGTAAAGTTATTTACAAACTAGTGATTCACACAAAATTCAAATAATTCAAATTTAAACTATCCAAATTTAAAAAATACTGGCACTAACAGAAAGTTTTATATTTTTTTTACCTAAAGGAAAAAGATTCACAAAGAAACTCTAAATAAAGCAATAAACAACTCAGAAATAAAAGAAAATAAATAAAGCAGAAAAGAAAGAAAAAATTAAAAAAGCCCGCCTACTGGGCCACAACGGCCTGCATACGACTAGAAACCCAACCTCTAGTTGGGCCAGGATGCAAGCCCGCAAGGCCCAGTAGGCCCACAGGGCAGCGCAGCACAGGTTGGCCTAGAAGGCCTACTTTAGAGAGGAGCTCGAAGGAGCAGCCGCGGCTAGGTTTATAAACCAGTGTGGCTGCCCTTCGCTCGGCGAGGTGGGACTAAACTTTGTGCACCGCATCTGCGCCAGCGCACCCCCTTTAGTACCGGTTGGTGGCTCCAACCGGTACTAAAGGGGTGGTCTTTAGTACCGGTTGGAGCCACCACCCGGTACTAAAGGGGTGGTCTTTAGTACCGGTTGGAGCCACCACCCGGTACTAAAGGTGGTCGCTTCCCGCCGCTTGGCCTGGCCAAAACAGACCTTTAGTACCGTTTGGTGGCTCCAACCGGTACTAAAGGTCCATCCTATATAATCAGCACTTCAAAAAAATTCAGTTTTCTTCTCTTCTTCCTCTGCTTCAACCTCTGCCCCGTCGCCAAGCCCGTCCCCGTCGCCGCCCCGGCCTGTCGCCGCCCCCGTCGCCGTCGCCGTCCCCATCGCCGCCCCGTCGCCGCGCCCGTCCCCGTCGCGCGCCGCCCCGGCCCGTCCCCGTCGCCGCCCCGGCCCATCCCCGTCGCCGCCCCGGCCCGTCGCCGCCCCCCGTCGCCGCCCCCGTCGCCTCGCCTCACCGGCCGTCGCCCCGCTGTAAGACCCGGCCCCCTACCGCACGCCCTCACACACACACAGCACACACACACACACACACACATTTTCTTAATTATTTTCTATTTTTTAGTTTTTTATACTTTTAGTTATAGAAATGTTAGATGAATTATATATATATATATATATATATATATATATATATATATATAAATGTTAGGTTAATGTCAAAGTTTTAGATGAATTAGATTAATGTCAAATGTTAGATGCATTAGATATATTAATGTCAAATGTTAGATGAATTAGATAGAAATGTTAGATGAATTAGTTTTTATACTTTTAGTTACAGATGAATTAGATATATTAATGTTAGATGAAATAGTTTTTTATACTTTGGTCAAATGTTATATGAATTAGCTAGATATATTAATGTTAGATGAATTAGCTAGCTAGCTAGATATCATATGTCAAAGTTTGAATTTTGACATATGCAACATTTGATCATATAGAATTTGCATATAGAATTTGTTCTCGACGTCAACGATGCCCGGCCCGCATCCTCGCCGTCGACCCGTTCGCGACGACGTCCTGCTTCAGAGGAGCCATGTCCGGCACTGGGCTCCGCCGGGCTGGCACTAGGAGGTGCTACCTTCAGGGGCGCGCCGCTTGGTGAGGAACCCGGCCCCGGGTTCCGTCGTCGACCCAGAGCTCCTTTGGTGGCGTTCACGTGGGCCACTTCCGGTGCGGAGGGAGCCGGCCTTGCCGGAGGTGGTACGTCGCCGTGTCAGGGAGGAGGACGAGCACGTCCTTCACTACATGGCTGCGTTGGACGTCAGGTTCTCCAACACCTGGCAGGTTCTTCGGGGATCTCACCCGAGCTATGATCCTGTGATGGTTCCTTCTCTTTGGGTGTCCACCGCCCGCGCCTCAGGAACCACGAGTGAACTAGATTATTCGATAGTATTCGATCTATATTAGCAAGCTAGTGATGTATTCGATAATATTCGAGACGATGTATTCGAGATTATATATATTATTCGATAATATTCGAGACAATGTATTCGAGATTATATATATTATTCGATAATATTCAAGACGATGTATTCGAGATTATATTCGATGATGCATATTATGTACTATGATTCAGTTTTTCCTTATTGATTGCATGCATGCATTGTAATTTGAATACTAAATTGTTTTATATTTCTTCTGGATTAGTTAAATAAAAGCTATGGACAATACCGGCAGAGAAGGAGAGGAGGCCATGTTCAACATCATACGCTCATCCCCTCGCCCAGATGAGTTCGAAGAAGATGACGGCTCGCAATGTCTGAACCCTACCGGTGAGGGTTTGATATTTGATGAAGACGAACGAATAGATGAAGTCCAAAACTATGATTATGATGACGATGAAAATGTTGATCTTGAAATAACAAAGACCGGCGAGGTATATTTATATAAGCAGGCATCTGGTGATCATCACATGTTTTAAATGATTTGTATATATATTAATGAATCAATCTTTCTTCTTTCAGCCCTCTGGATCGAGCAAATCTTCTACAGGGAGCAGGACAGTGCGAGGCCCGGCCAAAAAGTTGAACGATGGCGTAAAGTACAACATCGATGCCATCAAACCTAATGGCGAACCAAGCGATGGCGGGCAAGTTCGTTCGTCAGTGCGGAGTTCTTGTGAAGGACCAAATCCCGATCTCCATTCAAGAATGGAAAAAGCCAGCACAGGAACGTCCAGATCTTACTTTTGTTGACCAAAGAGCATAAGATCTGCTTTGGTAATCTCTCATGTCACATTTCACCCTACCAGATCATTTCACAGATGCAGATGTGCAGAAAGTCAAGGACGCTGCTCTTAGGAAGATGGCGGTTGCATTCAACAACCACAAGAAAAGTATATGGGCCAAGTACGTCGAAGGAGGAAAGAAGACTCCAAAATTCACGGGAACACTGGAGAAGCAAAGAGATCACTGGCCCGCTTTTGTGAAATTCAAGGAATCATAATTAGCTAAGGAATGGTCGAGAATAAACAAGCTCAATGCCGTGAAAAAGGAGCATTACCATATACTGGGGCCAGGTGGCTACGCGGTGGCCCGGCCTAAGTGGGATAAGGCTGAGCAACAGATGGTGGATGCAGGGGTCATTCCAGTTACATTGAGCTGGGCCCCCAGGTGCAGGACTTGGTTCTATGCGCATGGGGGGACGTTGGACCCAAAGACAGGCCAGGTTTTGGAGAAGGCAAGTCTTAAAGGAGCCGACCTCAAAATACTTGTTGCAATAGAAGAGGCTCGAACGGGGGTGTTCACTCCCAACAGAGAGAACGATGAGCTTACACGCGCCCTGGGAAATCCTGAACACCCGGGAAGAACAGGAGGCAAAGGCGTTGTTTCGTGGTATGAGGGGTTTCAGGACTGGAACGCCAACTACAGAAGCCGTGCGAGAAAGAAGATGGAGGAGGAGAAGAAGAGGAAGCTGGAGGAGGAGCAGAGGAAGCAGGAAGCAGAACGCCTTCAAGGCCTAGAATCAGCGCTCGCAGAGTTGGCACTCCAATTCTAGCGGCAGTAGCAGCAGATCGACTCACTTAGCCAGGAAAGGGGGTCTCAGCAGTGGCAGCAGCTAGCGGATCCAGCATTGGATAGCACCGTCCCACCCATGCCGAGAAGCAGCGTGGGTTCCGCCCCGGGCGAGGCACTGCTGGATAGATACCCTGTGGATGACATCATGAAAAACACTAATTGTGAGATACACTTCAAAATGAAGAACATATCCATGAAGGTGGCGGACGCCGTTGCTTATACAAATCCCCCTGAAGCAAGCTTCCATTGCAACCCGATTCCAGCTGGCTATGCTCGTGTCATGGTTGATGAAGTGGTGGCACAATATTCGGGGCTAGAGCTTGACATTCTTGGAGGTGACGACGAGCACACACTGGGAGAGGCCATACATCGCATCATTCTATGGAGAAAGGATTCCATCATCTTTCCAAGGCCACCGACACCGCGTCAGCTAACTCCTCCTCCAAGTCCGCCACCGCGTCAGCAGACTCCCGCTCCTCCAAGTCATCAGCCACCGCCTCAACAGAGTCCTGCTCTTTCAAGTCCGCCAACGCGTCAGCCACTCCTCCTCCTCCAAGTCCGGCACCGCGTCAGCCCACTCCTCCTCCTCCAAGTCTGGCAACGCGTTAGCCCACTCCTCCTCCTCCAAGTCAGGCACCGCGTCAGCCGTCTCCGCCACCTTAGCGGGCTACGCCGCCTAAGCAACAGCGGAAGAGAGCCGCCGCAGCTATGGTGGCTAGCGGTACAAGTATAGGTACAGGAGGCAAGAGATTCCAATTTGGTCCAAGCCTCACGCCTCTTCCAAAGAGGCCTTACGACCTAACTGTGGAGGAAAACGAAGCACAATTGCAAGCCGAATTGAGGGCCCATTTTGGACCGAAACCGCCACCGCCGCCAAAGAAGATAGTACCTGAGCATTTCATTGACCACTTTATTCGTATGGCTCAACCACCAGCTCCCAAGCCTATTGACTCAGACTATGAGCGCCAAATCAGGAAGGCATATCAAGCACAAAAAAAGAAGGAGTCGAGCTCGAGCTCCAGCCAAGCAGCTGCCAAAAAAAGCGGGAAAACTATTCCCCAGCTGGGACAACAGGCGGTGCAATCGAGCCCATGGAAAAGTTTACAGAGCAGCAACTAAAACGGAAATATGCCCGTGGCGAACCTCTGGTCAAGCCTGAGGAGGTGAAGAATCTCTCAACGAGAATGTATGAATTGCATGAATGGTACGTGAAAATTGCCAAGACTACCAATCGAGAGTCCCTCATGGTGAGAGTCAAGCCAGAGCATTACTACAATGTGAATGCTCTGTATGTTGAGTTTACAGAATTGTTTCGGTTATTCAATCAAGACGCACTCGACAAATCTATTGTCAGTTGCTATTGTCTGTAAGTGATTTCTTTCTGTAATTTAAGCCTCAAGCTAGCTGTAGTGGTCATTGATCATTGTCTGTAATTATCCTCACTATATTCTTTTCTGTGGTATTATGTAGAATGAAGATCTATGAAATGAAAAAAGCAGGACGCTATGGCATTGGGTTCATTGACGCAAATACCATTAATCAAGAGACATGGCCACAAGAATGGTCGAAAAAAGACGCGGAGAAAACCTTGCTACAGTTCTTGAAGCGCCTAAATACCAATCGAGATATACTACTTCCTTACAACTTCGAGTGAGTCACACTGTCTTGTACTACAAATTCTGGTTTTGCTTACTAGCTAGATGTTAATAAGTGTATAGGGCTTAGGGTAGTTGATGAGTGTTATGCACATGCCCGCTTAATTTATACATGCAAACGTGTGCGCATGCAGTTTCCACTGGATCTTGTTAATCATTCAAGTTGAATATGGAAAAGTTGAAGTATTGGACTCACTACTTAAACCAGATACTGAGTACTCAATCATGAAGGGGATGGTCGACAGGTAATTTCAATCATTATCGATCTATATGTCGGCCTCTTTAGTTCGTCATTTCCTGATATCAACTAATTAATAACTCCTTTATTCATTTTCTTTGCCAGCGGGCAAGGCTTGGGAAAAGTTCATCAAAAAGGTTCAAGGTCAATGGAAACAAAAGCTGAAATGGCATCGACCCAAGGTAATTAATTAAGTAGTACTAGCTAGCTACCATCTCTTTAATTCTAGTTTCAATACCATTAATTATCATGCTTGATTAATTATTATCTGATTGAATTCTATTCTCGTAAAGGCCCTGAAGCAGGCGCCGGGGACTGATTTATGTGCATACTACATTTGCGAGAACATTCGCATGATGGCTTCCGAAAGGAGCTTATCTAATAGACAGCTATGGGTACGTTTGCCAGAATACTATTCACAATTTTTACATCATTATCTAATATATATACACACAACTAATACATGCATATTGATCTCCTTCTTTAAAGTTCTCAGAGATGCGGGATAAGCTCCTACCAACGGATTGCATACGAACAATCCAAGAGGAAATAGCGAGATTTTTGCTCGACCAGGTCATAGATCCCAAAGGAGAATTTCATTACCCGCTACCTCAGTAATGCCTCCATATATGTAGGAGAAATTGTATATACCAAATTGTATATATACATGTGTATGTGTGAATGGTGGTGCGAGACATTCGATGATATATATATATATATATGATCGGTTCTACGAGAAATTCTATTTATATATATGCATAACGTGTACAATATGTAGTATCGTAAAATACCAGCAAATGAAAAAGAATTAAATGGAAAACACAAAATTAAAGGAAAAATAAATCATAAACCCAAAACCCCCTAAACCTTTAAGTACCGGTTGGTGTTACCAACCGGTACTAAAGGTCTCACAGCCCCCGGCGCGGGCTCGTGCCACGTGGTGGCCCTTTAGTGGCGGTTCGTGTTGAACCGGGACTAAAGGGGGGGGGGGCTTTAGTCCCCACCCTTCACCCTTCAGTGCCGGTTCCAGAACCGGCACTAAAGGGCCTCACGAGCCAGTGCTAAATCCCAATTCTGCACTAGTGATGATGTAGACAAGATAAACTCACATATGAATAAACCCCATCTTTTTACTCTTAATAGCAACGATACATATGTGTCATGTCCCCTTCTGTCACTGGGATTGAGCACCACAAGATCGAACCCATTACAAAGCACCTCTTCCCATTGGAAGATAAATCAATCTAGCTAGTTGGCCAAACCAAATCAATAGATCGGAGAAAAAATACGAGGCTATAATAATCATGCATAAAAGAGATCAACAAAGACTCAAATAATATTCATGGATAATCTGATCATAAACTCACAATTCATCGGATCCCAACAAACACACCGCAAAAAGTGATTACATCGGATAGAACCCCAAGAACATCGAGGAGAACATTGTATTGAAGATCAAAAAGAGAGAAGAAGCCATCTAGCTACTAACTATAGACCCGAAGGTCTATGGTAAACTACTCACGCATCATCGGAAGGGCAGCAAGGTTGATGTAGAGCCCCTCCGTGATCGATTCCCCCTCCAGCGGAATCTCTCGAGAACAGAAGCTTGCGGCGGCGGAAAAAGTATTTCGTGGACTCCCCTAATGGTTTCCTGATTTATGGGTATTTATAGAGCTGGAATTAGGTCAAACGGAGCTATGTGGGCCCCACAAGTCACCAGGGCGCGCCTGCCCCCCTAGGCACGCCCTGATGCCTTGTGGGCTACTGCTTCATCGTCTGGCCCTCTCTCGAAGCTTCCAGTACTTGTTATGTGCAGAAAAAAATCTCCAAAATGTTTCGTGGCATTTGAACTTCGTTTGCTACTGATATTCTGGAAAGTCAAAAACAGGCAAAAAAACAGCAACTGGCACTGGGCACTAAGTTAATAGGTTAGTCCCAAAAAAATGATATATAATTGCTGTAAATGATATATAAAACATTCAAGATTGATAATATAACAGCATGGAACAAGCAAAAATAATAGATACGTTGGAGACGTATCATAAGTCATCATGTGAATTTGGTATTCGTTTGATATTTTGATGATATGTATGTTGTGCTTCCTTTAGTGGTGTCGTGTGAATGCCGACTACATGACACTTCACCATCTTTGGGCCTAAGGGAAGGCATTGTAGAGTAGTAATTAGATGATGGGTTGCTAGAGTGACAGAAGCTTAAACACTAGTTTATGCGCTATTCCGTGAGGGGCTGATTTGGATCCATATGTTTCATGCTATGGTTAGAGTTATCTTAATTCTTCTTTCGTAGTTGCGGATGCTTGCGAGAGGGGGCAATTATAAGTGGGAGGCTTGTTCAAGTAAGAACAGCACCCAAGCGCCGGTCCATCCACATATCAAATTATCAAAGTAGTGAACGTGAATCAAACAAACATGATGAAAGTGACTAGATGAAATTCCCATGTGTTCTCAAGAACGCTTTGCTTATTATACGAATTCATTCCAGCTTGTCCTTTCCTATAAAAAGGATTGGGCCACCTTGCTGCACTTTATTATACTTGTTACTTGTTACGAATTATCTTGCTATCAAAACTATCAGTTACCGCTACTTTCAGTACTTGCAGAGAATACCTTGCTGAAAACCGCTTGTCATTTCCTTCTGCTCCTTGTTGGGTTCGACATTCTTACTTATCGAAAGGACTACGATTGATCCCCAATACTTGTGGGTCATCAAGACTTTTCTGGCGCCGTTGCCGGGGGGTGAAGCGCCTTTGGTAAGTGGAATTTGGTAAAGAAACATTTATATTACGTGCTGAAATTTCTTGTCACTTGTCACTATGTAAAGTAATCCTTTGAGGGGCTTGTTCGGGATATCTTCACCTCGACCGGAAGCAATAAGAGTTGCTCCTCAACCTATTGAACCTACTAAATATATTTATTATGAAATTCCTTCGGGTATGATAGAGAAACTGCTAGCTAATACTTATGCAGGAGATGGAACGATACATCCTAATATGCACTTGATCTATGTGGATGAAATTTGTGGATTGTTTAAGCTTGCAAGTTTATCCGGAGATGGAGTTAAGAAGAAAATATTCCCTTTATCTTTGGAGGGAACGGCATTGACATGGTATAGGCTATGTGATGATACTGAAACATGGGACTGGAATCGGTTGAAACTGGAATTCCACCAGAAATTTTATCCTATGCATTTGGTTCATCGTGATCGGAATTATATATATAATTTTTGGCTTCGTGAAGGAGAAAGTATCGCTCAAGCTTGGGGGAGACTTAAGTATATGTTGCACACATGCCCCAATCATGAGCTCTCAAGAGAAATAATTCTTCAAAACTTTTATGCTCGGCTTTCTTATAATGATCAATCCATACTCGATACTTCTTCTACTGGTTTCTTTATGAAGAGAACTATTGAATCCAGATGGGATCTTCTAGAAAGAATTAAAAATAACTCCGAAGATTGGAAAATCGACAAAGGTAATGAGTCAGATATAAATCTTGAGTTTGATTGTATTAAATCTTTTATGGAAACTGATGCTTTTCGTAAGTTTAGTACTAAATATGGACTTGACTCTGAGATAGTAGCTACCTTTTGTGAATCTTTTGCTAATCATGTTGATCTCCCTAAGTAGAAATGGTTTAAATATCACCCACCTATTCAATTAAATGAAGAACCTGTTAGTGTTAAAGAAGAAACAATTGTTTACCATGTTGATCCAGTTGTGTCTACTGCTTATATTGAGAAACCTCCTTTCCCTGTTAGGATTAAGGAACATGCTAAAGCTTCAACTATGGTTAATAAGAGTAATATTAGGGCACCTAGACGTTCTGAACAAATTAAAGTTGAACCTAGTGTTGCAATGGTTAAAGATCTTTTGGTTGATACCATTGATGGACATGTCATATATTTCTGTGATGAAGCAATTAGAATTGCTAAGACAGACCCTAAAGATAAAAACAAACCTATAGTTGGCATACCTGTTATTTCTGTTAAAATTAGAGATCATTGATATCATGGTTTATGTGATATTGGTGCTAGTGTGAGTGCTATTACGTTTACTCTCTATCAAGAAGTCATGAATGATATTGCACCTGTTGAGATTGAATATATTGATGTTACTATTAAGCTTGCAAATAGAGATACTATTTCACCGCTGCTAATGGGATACGAGGTCAATTTCATACTCCTTTCCCACGAAATGAAGTACTCCCTCCGTGCCAAAAAAGGAATGCATATTTGTTTGAACTCGCGTAGCAGGGACGAGTTAAGAGGGATTGTTTAGACTTCATGCATTGGCTCATAGAGCCAGTGATCATAAATGTTCATGCATGCATTGGCTCGCTGCGCCTCAATATCCTAATATGCGATGTAATATAGGAAAAAGAAAAAAATATGTGTTCCTTTTTGGCACGGAGGGAGTACACGACTCGACCCGTGGACAAATCAGGCATTCAAATTCGCGTGGATGCGCGCGCGTAATCCCACGGACGGATCATCGTTCCAAGAGAGACAACCAATTGATGCCGTGTCGAGCATCCAGTGGTGTGGATCGATGGACTCACTTTGATCGACCTAAGAAAAAATAGGCAAAAATGGCAAGTGGTGACGTACTGATGACGTGTGGATGCGCGCACTTAAATGACTTACCATGGATGGACGGATCATCATGATACAATTGATGTCATGTCGAGGATCAAGTGGTGTGAATGGATGGACTCACATTTATCGACCTAAGCAAAAAGAGGTGAAAATGGCAGGTGGTGACATACTAATGATGTGTGGATGCGCGCGCTTAAATGCCTTACCATGGATGGACGGATCATCATGATAAGAGAGACAGACAATTGATGTCATGTCGAGGATTAAGTGGTGTGAATGGATGGACTCACATTTATCGACCTAAGCAAAAAGAGGCGAAAATGGCAGGTGGTGACGTACTGATGACGTGTGGATGCGCGCGCTTAAGTGCCTTACCATGGATGGACGGATCATCATAATAAGAGAGACAGCCAATTGATGTCGTGTCGAGCATCCAGGGGTGTGAATGGATGGACTCACTTTGGATAACATCGCTTTATGGGCACGAAGAAACTGCTAAAAATAGAAAATGACGCGTGGTGACGTTCTGGTGACATCAGCCAAGCTTGGAGGACACAATAAATAGTTTATTCGCAATGGGTCGCAATATATATAATATATATAGGCATTTTTAGAACAACGAGCATGGCCAGTAGTTGTAAGCACGTAAGCACATTCCCTGCAAAGACAAGAAGCACTCTAGCGCCCCGCTAATATTATAGTACGAATTGAAGGCTGTAGATAGGGCCTGGTGTGTGTACATATGGTGGTGTGCATGTGTTATATGTGTGTCTATGTTGTACTTGGTATTTTTAGAAAAGGACAATGAGAAATAATCCAAAAGAAAATGCCGGCAAAATGAACCAGAGAAAAAATTAGGCGCAAAATCGTCGAAGACACAAAAATACAGAAACTAAAAGGAAAAACATCCCAAGCATGCCCCAAACGCGAGAAACCCGGAGGGGAAGCCCCAGCGCAAGACACGTCGGGTCCGGCACCCTCTCCTAGTGGCTCCCTCATAAGAATCATCATGGTGTTGGATTTCATTTCAGAGTAGGTTAGTTAGCACATTTTTTGGAAGATTCTCTCATGGGTACTGAAACGATTCAAAATGACCAAAGATAGGGAGAAAAAAGAAACTATCTACCTCGGTCACTCAGATTCAACAAGGCTACCATCGAAGCCTCCCCAAAAATTATTGCTCGTGACGTTCCATGTGCTAATTGGCTGGACTGAATAGATGATGAGGCCAGTATGATGGCAGTATTGGTTGGATGATCACCATCCCGGTGGCTCTCTTCGACTCCGCGCGCCATACGTCGCTCACACGTCGATCGATCGGTTGAGTCTTGGATGATATGATATACATCCTTTGCATGCCGCCTTTCTAAGCTAGTCCCTCCGTTCCAAAATATTTAAAGTTCTATATTTATCCTAAGTCAAACTTATTTAAGTTTGATCATGTATATAGAAAAAATATGTTAACATCTTCAACATCAAATATATATATTATTTTAAGTTTGAGTCTAATGAAACTAATTTGGTGTTATGTTGGCATATTTTTTAATAGACTTGGCCAAACTTAAAGATGTTTGACTTAGGACAAACTTAGAACTTCAAGTACTTTGAAACGGATGGAGGGGTAAAAGTGTCAACTAAAGGAATACACTTTATAATATGAACTTTTCCACAAAAAACTGTACACCCTATATCAAGGAACGGAGGGAGTATTTTGAAACGGATGGAGTATATCCATTCATGATTCATCCCTTGGTTCAAGCATATGGACAGTTAATTACCAACGTACATTTGTGAAGACACTGATTTTAGTGATGTACCTGTAGTCCTCTCCCAGACCCCAGTGACCCAGTCATCAACCAAAAGTATCTAATCCATATATAATCGCTCGCCCATCTCATTAATTAGTTCGCGATCAGTCAGTGAGTGGCTTCATCCCGGTCTCCACCAAACATGCAAGCAACAGCAGGGCTACAGTTGCAACTAATCATGCAGTTCGGTAAACAGTGCCTGCTTAAGGCTTAATGAATCACATGGAATTTTTTGACCATGCACACACATGTCTGGCTCTCATTCTCTCGCACAAACAGACGACGGATGGATATGATGGGTGGATACGGACGGATTGAGAGCGACGAGGCAACAGTCTTCCGGGGCGATCGAAAGGGATCGGATGCATACTACTATTACTAGGGATGTACTCCTAGGTATCTTTTGCTGTGGCGTCGACGTCGCCGTAACAGGCCGGTGTCCGTACCTCCCTCGCGGCTCGGTCGATGTTGGTAGCTTAGCAGCACGGTTGGTCTCGAAGTCACACGTCGCGCGGCCGGTTAGCCCCGCTTATTTATACCTCCTCACCATCCATCCGACCGGCCGTCCCCTCATATATACTCCTACACAGCAGAGCGCGCATTGCACGGATTGATCGTCCGTCGTCCACGGCCACCGGGTGCTGAACTTGGAGGCAGCACTCCGGCCGGCCCGGGGATCATATATCTTTGCGTTGGGACGGAAGGCCATCGCGTGAGGCGCGATCGATCGACCAGGGCATTGCGTAAGTTTCCTGTGCCGCCTTCTGGTTTCCTTCGTTTTTTGCTGCTACCAGTTTGCTCCAATCTCCCGACCCAAATGATTGATGACACCGATCGCTCCATTGATCGGCTCGGCCCGGACCGGACAATCAGCTGCTGCATGCGTATTTCCTTCGTTTATGCGATATATGCTCTGATCGATCTGTTCGTGATTTTTTACAAAAAAGAAACATATCTTCTTTTTCGAAACAACGCTTTTCATTATAGATCAATACGTACGCTGATGTTTTTATTTTTTTCGAGAAAACTTCCAATCCATTCATCTTCAATCATGGCAGTACAACGAACACCAGAAATAATAAAAATTACATCCAGATCCGTCTTTAGGGAGTCGCCGCCGTCTCGTATTCCTGAGCAGGACACAAACCCTAACAAAACTCAAAGGAACATCTAAAAATGGAGCCCTTCCGCCGGCAAGGGCCGGGATCCACCGCGCAGCCATGGCCCTAAGGCCACCGGAGACGAGGTGCACCGGCGGCGGAGCCGGCGGGAGGCAGAGGAACTCTAGGCTTTTTTAAGCTAAACTTAAAAAATATAACTTTTAAAACTATAAATTTATATCTATATCTATATCTATACCTAATAATAAATGGAGGTTTGCTACTTGGTTCTCCTTACGTCATGGAGTTGCCATCAAATTTGTGCATAATTTACCCACTATGCCAGGGACGGAGCTATGTACAACGATGAACACATGCTCTCTCTCTCTCTCTATATATACATATATTTATTTATATATATATATATATATATATATATATATATATATATTTACCAACACACGCGGCACTTTTGGCTGTGTGTGTGTATGTGTGTGAAGTCCATTCCAACACACGCGGCACTTTTGGCTGCTGGTGACTCAAAACATGGAAGCTCCACCAGTGTGTACGTAACAAAATACTAACCTATGACCCTCTTCATCATCTAAGGTGGGACCCAACCCAAGTCACCTTATCCATGAAAGCTGACCACTCTCATGGTGGCCTAGAGTTCCCTTCGTTGGGCTGGGCAGCACTTTTGCTAAACTCTCATACATGGGACGGTATGCACTTCCCTAATTGTCCAAACCAGTATTAATATTCCACTGCCAAGCTTTGTGCTCTTAATTACGTACGCACCAAATACTTTTTTTTCTTCCAGATGCTGTCTGTTAGCAAAACATTACTTAATTATTATTGGCCGGTCATTGGTTAGTAGCTAGGGAAATGAAACACAAGGAGAGGCATTTGTGTTCCACAAGTTCATGATATCATTTTCTCGAAGATTCTACATTTTTTTTCTTCTCAAAGATAACCTGATTGATGTGGATCATGCCACGTCTGAGGCAGTATACAGTGAGCATGTACGTGTGTGAATTTAAGGCATTAGAGCATCTCCAACAACTACCGTAAAATAGGGCACACAAAAGCAGTTTTAGGGCACCAAAAAATGTGTTTTGGGGCACCGGAAATTTTTCTTCTCCAGCAGCTGCTCTAAAATAGGGCACCACTGCTCTAACAGCTGCCCTAAAAAATGGGGCACCCAACCACATCTTTCTTCTCCACAATTGCATACATATATCAAAATGAACTTCAAATCCAAATGTCAAATTCTTTGCTCTTCTTCTCTTTTAACTCCACAATTGCATACATATCGAAATAAAACATGACATACATAATTAGGTTGAATCAAGGTATTTGATGTTAAGATTTATTTGCTGAATTGTTTGGAAATTGAAAGGACAGAAGGATTAGAACCGATGAACAAAATCCCCAATTCTGTACAAAATCCCTTTTGAAACAAAATCCCCAATTAGAACTGAAGGAAATTGAAAGGACTCAAGGTATTTTCAATCCTTCATTACCATAGTATCATCATTGGTTAGCAGTTAGCACAATACCACTTATAAATATTTAACTAGGAGAAAGGGATAATTAAACAGAGCAACTACCGACAGAGTAACCATATACTCCTACTTGTAACAGCACTAATACATTACCAGTATCATCAACAGCAGATCAAATAGGTGAAAAAAAAGAAACGAATGTGTTGAGCACTTGAGCTAGAGATTTTGTGAGGCAGCGTGCACAGCAGTAAAAACGCAGCAGCAGCGACAGCGGCAGCGTGCACAGCAGCAAAAACACAGCAGCACTTGAGCAATGCCCAGTAGTAAAAATGCAGCAGCGGCGGCGGCGGCAGCGTGCACAGCACCAGCGCCGCCTCTCGTCCAACACCATGTCCCTAATGAGATGGCGGCTCTCTCCCCCGGACGACGCCCCATTCCTCGGACGACGTCTAACTGGGCAGTGGCGGCCACGAACAGAAGAGGAGGAACTGACGGCTTTGGTGCGGCACCCGCCGTCGAGTACGCCCCCATTCCATCCTCCTCCACGCGCAGAGAACGGGCGCGGGCGCCAGGAGCTCGCGAGCGAGAGGCCGTGGCTTGGGAGGTGCGTGTGGCCAAGACGCGGGAGAGGACAGACGAGCTTGGCACCATGGTCATGGCGGTCGGTGGCGACGGCTCAGGCGGGAAGGTGGCTATGGGCATGGATCAAGGCTGGTGAGAGGGGGAATCAGTGGAGGAGCTCATCCCGGGGTCGGGCGCGTGGTCGGGGCAGGGCGGGGAAGGCCGGAGATAGCTCCTCTCGCAATTGGCGACGGTCGCGAGAGGGCGGCGGGAGGGCAGCGCAAAACTTCCGGATGGCAGTGGGGGCTGCGCGTGCAGCATTTTTGCGTTTGCGGCAGCCGCACGCGTGCAAATTTACAGCAGAGGGGGCTATTTTTTTGGGTTGACTCAAAATGGGACCCCAAAAAAATATAGATAGGGCAACTGTTGGAGCATCGTTTTTGGCTTCAAGTGCCCCAAAAAAGGCTTTTTTTTTGGGCAGCTGCCCTATTTTAGAGTTGTTGTTGAAGATGCTGAGACCACTTAGGCTGACAAAACTCACAAAAGGTGAGCACTGGAGCAGGCCACATCGCAAGGAGTACTGTAGTGAGATCCCCATGAGTGATCATTGGCTATTTCGCAAAAAAAAAAAAAACAGCAAAGATCAGTCGAGGATGCATGATAGCGCCCCACGCGTTTTTGTCTCCTTTTTGTTGGTATTGGAAGATGCATATATACACGTTTTTTCCTGTTCTCCAAGCTCAACGGCACCATCCATCCGTCCGTCGGGACCATGGCTTCGTTCATGACGAATCACATGCATCACCGGATTGACATGGGGATTTGCAATGACCACCCTTTGAACAACCTGCATGTAGTTAGAGTATCTTGCCTGCTGGGAGAAATTCGGCTGCCATGCCTTAGGTTTTTTGGAAATATGTGGTGCCCTGTCATGTGGTATAGTGCCCTACCAAAAAACAAAAGGGGACATAAAGATTACAATTTTTTTTGAATATATATCTGCATACAATGACATAGATGATGAAACTATCACAAACCGAATTCTCACGAATCCTTTTTTTGTGCCAAAATATGTTAGAGTTGTGTCAACTGCCCAAAATTTTCCTGAATTGTCCATGTCTCCCATGTTCTTTTGTTCCTCTGATAGGACCACATTGACAAACGCATGCTCTCTTCAGCACCCAGGGTAAAGAATAGTTATTCTACACCCTCCCTATTTTTGTGACACTGCACCAGATTTTTATTCGGAAGTAAGAAAATGTATACCAGATGTATTTTTTTTGTTTACATGACACAAAATTGCAAACATAAAAACACGACATAAAATATACATATCACTGTAATTTTTGTGGTTTTACGTTGTTATGACTCATATCTTGCGTTTCTTATGTCAATTTTTGCGTTGTGGGTCAAGATGAACATAAATATTTGTATACCAAATGTTAATTCTTGAATGCAACAACGTAAGAAAACCCCGAGTATAAAATAACTTATTCCACACCCAGGATGATGAATAGCATATATATATCAAAGCTAGAGGTATTTATTTTGAAAAATAGTTAACTTCAGCCTAAATTTACTACGCCCTACTAAAGCTACGACAATTAATTTGGATCGAAGGGAGTAGTATAATTATGTGAGTTGGTGATTGCCATGGCGCATCATGCACTCCACTTTGTCGCACAAAAACCAAAAGGAATCAGTTCCAAGTCGTGGATTTCAGGGTCTCTTTATTTCCTTTATTTTTGAAGATATTGTAGTTATCCATTTTCTAGCTTTTTTCTTCTTAATTTTATTTGTAACAAACTCTCGTGCAACTTACCAGAAATCAAACAAACATTTTCTTTCTTTTCGGAGAAAAGTCAGACTCAATTTAATATATTTGTAAGAAAATACAGGTTGAAAGGAACAATGTAATATAGTACGTATTAATTTATTCTTTAATATTTTTTGAAAGACCATTTTTGTTCCTTTTTTATTGAGTGGAAAATATCGGTGAAGTCCGTACCCAAGCACGGGGTACTTATCCAAAAAAAAAAAGCACGGGGTACTTGGCTGGTGACTCGAACCAATTGGAATTGGTGCTCCAACGGGAGTAAAATGCTAATCCTAGGACCCTCTTCGTCATCAGCAGTGGGACCCAATCGGAGTCACCTCATTCATGAAAGCTTTTTTTTAACACAGTACAGACGCAAGCGCTCATATACACGCGCATACACTCACCCTATGAACGCACACACGCACACCCTACTCCTATGAGCATCTCCGCAAGAGTCTGGTGGTGGTCACGGCCCCTTTATTTAAGCTGCCCCCAGTCCTTGGCTTTGCCTCCACCTGCTGATTTCTGGAAAGTTGCATTGACGAGGGTTGTTAATTTTGTTGCTTGGATTGTTGCAGGACACAACGTGAGTAGGCGCGGTGGTGCTCTGCTTGCTTGATTGATATCCATCCGTTTTGGTGTTTCCCTGCCAAAATTAAACTCACTTCATTCACAAGGACAGGATCTTTGCTTTCCTCTCATTTCAAAGCCTTTTGGACTGACGTGCGACCTCTGTTTTTTCTCTTGTGAATTTTGCAGGTTCAGTGGATCTTGAATTTAGCTGGGCATGCAGAGATTGCTGTCGCTCGCTGCTGTTGACCAATTAATTCCAGCAGGACCCCTCTTGTCTGACCGAGTGACCGATCGATCGGCCTTTGTATCTGGGGATTAATTCTTGTTACGTACGTGTACTCCGTGAGCTGCGACAGGTTCTTGATCCAAGCGCTCAGGAAAGACCAGAGGATGATTCGGCTAACATGGCGCTGGCAGGGACGTCGAAACTAGTGCTGGGATGCGTGGCGTTCGGCATCTTCTGGGTGCTGGCGGTGTTCCCCAGCGTGCCGTTCATGCCAGTGGGCCGCACAGCCGGCTCGCTCCTGGGCGCCATGCTCATGGTGCTGTTCCGCGTCATCTCCCCGGAGGACGCGTACGCGGCCATCGACCTCCCCATCATCGGCCTCCTCTTCGGCACCATGGTGGTCTCCATCTTCCTGGAGCGCGCCGACATGTTCAACTACCTCGGCAACCTGCTCCAGTGGAAGAGCCGCGGCCCCAAAGACCTCCTCTTCCGCGTCTGCATCGTCTCCGCCATCGCCTCCGCGCTCTTCACCAACGACACCTGCTGCGTCGTCCTCACCGAGTTCATCCTCAAGGTGGCGCGCCACAACAACCTGCCGCCGCAGCCGTTCCTGCTGGCCCTTGCCACCAGCTCCAACATCGGCTCCGCCGCCACGCCCATCGGCAACCCGCAGAACCTCGTCATCGCCGTCGAGAGCGGGATATCCTTTGGCCAGTTCCTGCTGGGGGTGTTCCCGGCGATGATCGTGGGCGTGCTCACCAACGCCGCCATCCTCCTCTGCTACTTCTGGAGGTACCTGTCCGTGTCCGTGGAGCCGGCGGACCAGGAGCGCGGCGTGGCCGCAGGGCCGGGGCCCGAGGTGCTCGCCGACGACGAGGTCACCTCGCACCGGTTCACGCCGGCCAGGATGTCGCACGTCTCCTCCCTCAACCCGGACGACCTCGACTGCGTCAGCGAGCCCATCATCAGGAGCACCAGCGTGAACCTGAGGAGCAGGAGCGTCAACTCCGACTCGGACATGCAGTTCTCCATCAGGTCCCTCCGGTCGTCCAGCATGTCGCACTCGCACGAGATGGTGGAGGTCTCCACGGTCCCCGTCCTCGAGGGCGCGTCGTCGAGGAAGTTCACCAGAACGGCCAGCCAGCAGAGGAGCGTGATCATCGAGGACGCGCCGCCGGGCGCCTACACCGCCGACGGTGAGAAGGACAAGGAGGTCGCAGAGAAGAGGTGGAAGGTGTTGGTGTGGAAGACGGCCGTCTATCTCATCACTCTCCGCATGCTCATCGCCCTCCTCATGGGGCTCAACATGTCCTGGACCGCCATCACCGCCGCTCTCGTTCTCCTTGCGCTCGATTTCACGGATTCCCAGGCTTGCCTCGAGAAGGTATGATTCGTTAATTCTTTCTAAACAATCAACTGAATTATGATGAATCGAGCATGAATGAACAATGATCAATCATTTTTTGCATCACTGGCATTGGCAGGTGTCCTACTCGTTGCTCATCTTCTTCTGCGGGATGTTCATCACGGTGGACGGATTCAACAAGACCGGCATACCCAACACGATGTGGGAGCTGGTCGAGCCGTACTCGCGGATCGACAGCGCGAAAGGCGTCGCGCTCCTCGGAGTGGTCATCCTCATCCTCTCGAACGTGGCATCAAACGTTCCAACAGGTAACAAATCATATCGTGGATCGATCTTGGCAATTGCAAATTGCAGTGCTCTGAACGATACTTGTGAACTTTGGTTCCAGTTCTGCTGTTGGGCACGAGGGTGGCCGCGTCGGCGGCGGCGATCTCACCGGCGTCGGAGAGGAAGGCGTGGCTGATACTGGCGTACGTGAGTACGGTGGCCGGGAACCTGACGCTGCTGGGGTCGGCGGCGAACCTGATAGTGTGCGAGCAGGCGAGGCGGGCACAGTTCTTCGGCTACAACCTCTCCTTCTGGAGCCACCTCCGGTTCGGGTTGCCGTCCACCATCGTCGTCACCGCCATTGGTCTCCTCATCGTCAGCAGCTACTGAAGCAAGAACCTAAATATGGTACTAGTACTGCGCAAGGAGCAGAACGAAATCCTTTCAATAAGAGAGTTGCTACATGTAAAATCAATAGGCTTCTCTTGTAACTCGTTTGTGTTTTTGTGTATCACTGTATGTCTGAGCCTGTGCTATTGCTTATCTATTGTCGCTAAAGTAGACGGCCGGTGAGCAGGCTGCAGGTAGCAGACCAAGTAACCTGCATTTTCAGTTCTGAAATTGGAATTGCAGATAGGTTTCGTTGAACTAAGAATGCTATTGTAATTTTTGGCGTTTCAGAATCCAGGCGGCCTGTAATCGTGCCATACTTGCATAGTTTGTTCACTGCAATTCCTTTTTTAGTGGTTCAATTCAAAAAAAATTTTTTTTGCTCTAGTTGTAGTGTAGAGGCGCAATGCTCACATTTCGTTTTGAGACACCGCGAAGGTCTAAAAATGAGGATTTTGCGCGGTATAGCATAGAATTTTGTAATAATTCGTTCACAAATACATGACCATTCGTCTTTTGTAACTGCTGTTCAAATTAAACCGTGGTTCCTGCATGATATTGTCAAGCTCTCTCCTGAAGCCCATCGCATTTTTTCACGGCGATGAGGCCCATCGCATTATTTGGCTTGCATATGGTAGTTTATATTGGACCGGCCCAAGTGCTTTCTAAACATCCTTGCCCTTGCGTCTCTGCTCCCTTCCTTCTTCCCTCTTCAGCTACGTCCTCTAAAAAAAAAACTTTCCTCCACTACACGATGCAAGTTCGTGGAGCTACGACGGCCACCGAGACGGGGTTATCCTCCTCCGACGGCCGGCGCAATGTAGATGGACACGACGGACGGAGTTGAGCGACCGTGGTTCGGGCCGCTGACGCCGAGCGAGATGGGCGGTGGGAGGCCCCAGTTCCGGGAGGTGCCGATGCCGAGCCACCGTTTCACGTCGCTAAAGAAGGCATGGGAGGGGGAGGAGATCTACTCCCCTGTCCACGACCAAATGAAGATCGAAATCCGCATGAACGTCTAAGGTAATCCTCTCTGATCGCATGGCCTTCACATTGTTCTTCTGCTATAATTTTTTTCTTTTCGAAACGGAGGCAAAAGAATTGACTCATCGATTAATTAAGAAGAAGAGAATTGCCCAGTTAATTTACGGAAAACCGGGCTAAAATCGATACAATCAGACCATAATTGGACTACTCACCAATCATGAGACCCGATCACAAATGCAACCCGCCAAACCCTCCCAACACGCAACAACCGTAACTTCCCGGCGCTTGTACAACACAATGGAACCCAACAAGAACATCCCAACAAAAGATAGTAGACCACACCAAAACCACAATGATGACCCAAACCGTGAGGACGAGCTAACCTTGAGGATGACCCGAGGGACCGAGAATCATCCATTAAGCAGCTGCGGGCGCCTTACCTGTGGCACCACTCTTCTTGCCTTTGCACTTTAGTGACTTCTTCTTCACTATACTGGTCCGAGGGCAATCACTCGCCTTCTTGGATCTGTCCTTGAATGTCGATCCTGTCAGGAGGCAAGCAATCGCCCTTCCAGTTCCAGGGCTAACAGACTCCACGCTGGCGAGCAAGTCACAAAGCTCTTTTGCAAAGAGAGCATTGGAATTATCTGTCAGCGGGGGTGAAACGGGTGCCGAAGCCACATCTGAGGGCTCAGGCGAGTTCACCTCACGCAGCTCATATGTCAAGGTTGAATCATGTCCCTCACACGTGGTTCATGCGTGTCCACCATCGTATGCTCCACTGATAGAGGCGAATCAGAGCTCGCACATAGCACATGAAGCTCGGGCATCACCTGCAGCACCGGAGGCGCAACCACAGCAATGGTCCCGCCCTCGGCGGTAGACAGCACAGTGGGCAAGGTAGACGACGATGATGAGTTGTCCACAACTCTAGGGGAGAAACAACCATAGAGCTCCGCAACCTTGTTCTCCACCGAGCCACCAACATCGATCTCACCAGGAGGACGTGGCGTAGGAGCGGATTGCAACACAACCGGCACAAGAGAGAGCTTTCCCAAAGCAGCCTCTGCTCGCTCCAGAAAGCTCCCAACGCGCACCAGGAGCTCAGCCTGGGCTGCTAGAGTGGACTAGAGCAGTACATTGGATGGGGTTGCCGACTCAACGGGAGTGGAAACGACTGATGCACGTTGGAGGGCAGCTGGGATTCCTTGGGACCCTCACAAGGAGCAGGAGCTCGGCAATGATCGGTGCTGAGGCGAGACCGCGGCGGCATGGCAAGGCATGCTAGTGAGCTGAAAGAACGCCAAGCATTGCAACACCCACGCGCCCAATGGCCGTTCTCCAAACAGCGGGAGCACCTCAGGGGATCTCTGCAATCAGCCACTCGATGCCCAGGAACAAGACATCTGCAACACCTACCAAAGAGCCAAGCCGGGATGGGACGAGGGGGCAATGCCGGCGTTGGCGACGCGGGATGGCGCCGACACCGTCGAGGCAACACCTCTTGCCATCCTCCACTAGCCTCCGCCTCATGCATCACACACAGCTCAGTCGGTAGAGGTGCCGGGAGAGAGCTTTTGGCAGCCAGCGGCGTCAACGGGGCCAACTCCTCCTCGTCCCTATTGTCGACCTCCTCATCAGCGAGAGAGGCCCAGGACACAGGTCGCCTTGCGTCCAAGCTCACGGTCGTCTCACACGAAGGACGGGGCGAGCACCGGCACAGCGGTGATGCGAGCTCCAGAGGAAGATGGGCCGAACTAGTGATCTTGATTATACTTCTTTTATTTATCTGGTGATGTTATGCTTGCTGCAGCCTTTGAGATCTTGATTTGTTCATTTTGTAGATTCACACTCTTCATTTGTTCATTTTGTAGGTTCACACAAAGAGACGCAGCAGGATGCTGCATGACAAGATGAGTGACCTTGTTTTCATCAAGTTCAACTCCAAACTGAAGGACAAGAAACTAAACAAACGCAAGGACCCCATTGTGAAGCAGGTGATAGATGTTTTAGAAGATGATGAGAATGAATGGATCACTGGTGTAGTGCCAAATAGTGATGAAGAACAAGTTGAAGGTGAAGATCAAGATCAAGAAATTCCATATGCAAGCTCACATGCTGGACCAGGAACTTCTGCTATTAATCCACTTAAAAGGAAGAGGGGTGTCTATGGTAAGAAGAAGAAGAAGATGATCCCTGTTACTCCTCAAGAAGATATGCTCTCTGCTTCCTCTGCTTCAGAAAGTGACGACGACAACGAGGACACCGACATGAGTCCTGGTTCTGACATGTGAGCTTGTCGGTTTCTCTATGAAGTTCCTTTTGGCGCTCATGATTCTATCCTTTCCTGTGTGCTTTTGACAAATGAATTCTGAAGACTTTGTGATGCATGTAATGGACTATGGACATGCTGCTGTTGTTACTAAACTTAAGTGCCGAACTGCTGATGTTATGCTTGATGCAGTCTTGAATTTATATTTATATTTATCTGTTGAACTGCTGCAGATATCTACTATACTTGTTATGTTCGATTTTATATTGAGCTCTGTTTTCTACTAAAAATACCCTGTTTTCTGAGAAAAACATGCACATGTATTAGTATGGATGTGTGATATACATGCACAAGTAGTGTAGCCGCGAAATGGGTTAGCGGCCGCTATAGCCGGCGAGAGCGGCTGTAGCGTTGGCACAGAGCCAGCCGCTAAATGCCTTAGCCCGCGATCTGAAACTTTGCCCAGGACACAGGCCGCCCTGCGTCCAAGCTCACGGTCGTCTCACACGAAGGACGGGGCGAGCACCGGCACAGCGGTGATGCGAGCTCCAGAGGAAGATGGGCCGCTGCCGGGGACGAGTTGGAGACGGGAGCTGCCGTGGACGATGGTGGTAGGACGGAGGCCGCACCAGCAGGTGGAGCAGGAGCAGAGGGCGCTGCCGTTGTCGAAGACGTCGTCGCCTCCTTCCCCAGGAGCGTACGGGTCACCCTCCTCCCATGGACGGCTGGGTTGGAGCGGCGGGAGGCGAGGGCGGCAGCGGCGAGAGCGGCGGCCGGAGCTGGAGCAGCGGGCGACGGGGAGCCGGCGCACGGCATGGCTGAAGCGGCTGCCGCCGTCGCGGCCGACGCAGATGCGGGCCGAGGTCGAGGATGGGCAGTCATGGCGCCACCCCGCGATGAGAAGCAGGTGGGCTGAGAGAGGGCGTGGAGAGGGTGCCGGATCTGGACGGGGCAGGTGCAGGGGAGGCGGGAGCTAGGAGATCAGGGCGGCGCCGCCGCCGGCGCAGCCGCGTTCGCGAGAGCCATGTCTCCCCGCCTCTCTAGCTGCCTCTTTTTAAAAAAAAAAAAAATCTTCTGCTATAATTATTATTATAGCATCAATCAATCAATTCCCTCTATATGCTGCTTAAATTTGCAGCGCTGTGGGAGCTTCCGGTTTGGATTTGCTTTCATCGCTCACGAGTTCCTGCTCGCTCCTGTGCTGCTCGTCGGTCGGGAACCGCTACAGGCGCTCCTGGTTCGAACGGCTTCGTGCTTCTGGTCCGGTGAAAACAAAACTTCAGCATAAAATGAATCGGATATAAAAATATTTCACAAAATGACTTTTTTTTCATGACGCCCGGGCCTGGGACGTCATGCTAGATGGCATGACGCCTTGGCCTGAAGCGCCATACTACATAGCACGACGCCCCCTGGTAGAGGTAGCTAGGGCGTCATCTAGCATGGCGCCCCCAACCCAGGGCTTCATGCTATCTAGCATGGCGCCGCAGCCTAGGGCATCTTGAAAAAGGGTCATTTTGTGAAATATTTTCAGATCCGGTTTATTTTGTGCAGAAGTTTCAGAAAGGGTCAAACCTATCCATTTTCACTCTGGTCCGACATTGTCGACCCTATCTGCGCTTGGGCAACAGTTAGGTAGGAAGCCTCTAGGAGTACAGTAGCCAGGCCATCTCTCTCGGTTACGCTTCACTCTGCCTCTGATCGAAGTCGCTGCCATCTCCTTCGCAATCTCCTTCGCAGATTATCATGGCCGCCTCCACGAACGCCACGGCCGTGCCCCCCCCCCCCCCCCCCCCCGCCACGCCTCCGCCCTTCCGCGGCCTCACTACCCGGCGCATCCCCTCCCCCACTGCATGCAAATTGATGCCGCCTGTCGCACATCGCCGTCCGTGACGATGCCTTCGATCTCGATGTCGACGGCGGCGACCGTGCTAGTTGCGGCCGGACGTCCTCAGCCTCCCCCGTCGGTACCATCAGCTTGGCGGCGGCGGGTCTGGGCGTTGCTCTGGCGTCGGCGGCCCCACCTTCCTGTTCTTGGCACAATTCTGACATTGTTGTATGTTTGAATCTGTCAAATTTCATCCACAAACACACCATACAGTGGTACAACCATAAGCTGGTGAGACCATATGTTTTTCTCCGTTTTTGGAGCTGGGCAATAAAGCAAATGATGCGCCATATATTGGATGCAATATGAAAGACCTTATTAAAAACAACCATATATTGGGCCATCTATTTAGTTACGCAGAACTACATGCACAGCGAGCCTGATGCATAGCCAACACATGTGATGTATGCTCTATCTTATAAACATTTGTGCAAAATAACAGGTCAGTTGATATCCAATGCAAAACACATTTGTATATCTAACTATCCTTGTGACTTTACCAGTAATTATACTTCTTACAATGAACTTCCCTTGCAAAAATGTTTAACTCATCTACTCTGATAGGAACATGGTGGTTATAACTTGAAGATACTACATATATTTTCTTCTGACTACAGTATGGTAAGAACAGATTATTATGTTGCCTTGATGTCCTATGATGAACATTTAACTGAGGCACCTCTTACCAAAACTCCATCTACTGCCATCTATCATTTATCTTTATGCAGATGTAAGATCATGAATATTTCGGATAGGTGTTTATATATTTTCTAATATGAAAATGTAGTCGCATTGGTCTCTTATGATAAATATTACAAAGAAGTTGAAGTGTCCATAAAAGAGTTTGTTCCATCTCTGCAATTGTGTTGGATGTGATGTTCCTGAAAAGTATGAGTACTTCTACTGTCCTTATGCTGGAGCAGTATGGTTCTAATCTTAGGTCTAAAATGCTTCCCTGAACAAGGATTATTCTCAGGTAACACTACTGGAAAAACATTGTACGCCTAGTGTATAGCCGTATGCCGAGTGTAAATTATGGGGGGCTCGGCATATTGGCTATATGCCGAGTGCCCCAAAAATACACTCGGCAACCACCGAGACCTTGGCAAAGTAAGTAGTAGGTGGAGTACAGCCCAAAAAACACATGACATCCGGGAGGACCTCAGCAAAAAAAACCAAAAGACACCCGTCAAAGAAAAGGGTCTCGGCAAAGACGCGGACACGTGTCCCTTGCGACCGGGGTTGACGGCTCCGTGACGGCGGGTGTTGTTTGGCTAGTGTCCACTAACGGACACTCGGTTTACATTTTAGCATTATCATTTTTTTTAAATGCACTTACGTGTAAGCCGAGCACCGCGTAGATAACATTCGGCTTAGAATTTTGCATTTCTATTTTTAAATGCAGACAAGGGTAAGCCGAGTGCCCGATATATGACACTCGGCTTACACTTTGCTTTTCATTTTTTTGCTCTTCAATTTCTTAGTGCACAATTTTTTTTTTATGTTTCCCCTTTCATTTGTGTTTCTTTATTCTATTTTCTTTCTCTCCAGGCCATTAGTATTTACCTCCCTTTTCTTCCCCTGTGTTTCCCGCTCTCTCTCTTTACCGCCACTTTTCCCCCGCCCTTTCTTCCCTTATGTTTCTTTATTGTATTTTTTTCCTTTTCCCTTCCATTTGTGTTTCTTTATTGCATTTTATTTCTTTCCCCTCTCTTTCTCACACATTCTCTCCCGCCAAGTTTTCGTCGCCCTTTCTATCCCCTCAATTTCCCGCTCTCTTTCTTCACCGCCACTATGCCACTCCAAAGTTGTGGTTTTGCCTTTGTACTCTTCACACCACCCTAGTGTACCCATATTAGGACCCCATGCAAAAGGAGAAGTGGTTCCGACCCTTACTCGAGCGATTTGATGCATCCCCTGTCCGGTGAGCCCCACAACGTTCACCCCCTGGCTTTTCTTCAAAAGGGGTGATTCCATGTGGACTTTCCTCTTTGTTTATGTTATAATAGGTCACATGATAAAGATCAACCAAAAAGAGGCCAAGTACTTACAAGAATTGGGTCGGGGGCACCGGAAGGGGGGAAATGCGCACTGAAGCCTTGGATCTTCCTGCGGGATGTTCCGGTTTGTGAAGGAGGTGCCACTTCAAAGTTTTGTATTGACCTTTTCCTCATCACACCACCCTTGTATACCCATGTTAGGACCCCATGCAAAAGGGGGTCTGGTTCCAACACTTCCTCGCATGATTTCATGCGCCCCCTCTCCGGTGGGCCCCGCGTCTTCTAGCCCTAGCTTTTCTTCAGAAGGGGCCACCCCATGTGAGTTTTACTCCTTGTTTGTGTCTGAGTAGGTCATAGGATCATGAAAAACCCAAAGAGAGGTCAACTCCTAGCAGGAGTTGGGTCAGGGGCACCGCAAGGGGAAAGGTTCGCACTGAAGCCCTAGATCTTCCTGCGGGATGTTTTGGTTTGTGAAGGAGGTGTCACTTCAAAGTTGTGTATTGACCTTTTTCCTCATCACACCACCCTTGTATACCCATGTTAGGACCCCACGCAAAAAGGGGACTTGTTCTGACACTTACTCACGTGATTTCATATGCCCCCTCTTCGGCAGGCCCCACGTTGCCTAGGCCTACCTTTTCTTTGGAAGGGGCCACGCCATGTGAGTTTTACTCCTTGTTTGTGTTTGAGTAGGTCATAGGATCATGACAAACCCAAAGAGAGGCCAACTCCAAGCAGGAGTTGGGTCGGGAGCACCGGAAGGGGAGAGGTTTGCACTGAAGCCATGGATATTCCCATGGGATGTTCAGGTTTATGAAGGAGGTGCCACTTCAAATTTGTGTATTGACCTTTTCCTCATCACACCACCCTTATATACCCCTGTTAGGACCCCATAAAAATAGGGGACTAGTTCTGACACTTCCTCGTGTGATTTAGTGCGCCCCCCTCTCTAGCATGCCCCATGTCATCTAGGCCTAGCATTTCTTTGGAAGGGGCCACCCCATGTGAGTTTTACTCCTTGTTTATGCTTGAGTTGGTCATAGGATCATGACAAACCCAAAGAGAGGCCATCTCCTAGCAGGTGTTGGGCCAGGGGCACCGGAAGGGGGGAGGTTCGCACTGAAGGCCTGGATCTTCCTGCGGGATGTTCCGGTTTGTGAAGGAGGTGCCACTTCAAATTTGTGTATTGACCTTTTCCTCATCACAACACCCTTGTACACCCATGTTACGACCCCATAAAAAAGGAGGACTGGTTCCGACACTTCCTCGCGCGATTTCATGCGCCCGCCTCTCCAACAGGCCCCACATCGTCTAGCCCTACCTTTTCTTCAGAAGGGGCCACCCCATGTGAGTTTTACTCCTTATTTGTGTTTGAGTAGGTCATAGGCTCATGAGAACAACAAAGAGAGGCCAATGCCTAGCAGGAGTTGGGTCGAGGGCATGGGAACTGGGTAGGTTCACTGTGAAGCCCTGGATCTTACTAAGGGAATCTCCGGTTTGTGAAGGAGGTGCCACTGCAAAGTTGCGTATTGACCTTTTCCTCATCACACCACCATTGTATACCCATGTTAGGACCCCATGCAAAAGGGGGGCTGGTTCATACACTTCCTCTCGTGATTTCATGCGCTACCATCTCGGGCAGGCCAGCGTCCCCTCTAGCCCTAAATTTTCTTTGGAAGGGGCCACCGCATGTGAGTTTTACTCTTTGTTCATGTTTGAGTAGGTCATAGGATCATGACAAAGCCAAAGAGAGGCCAATTCCATGCAGGAGTTGGGTGAAGTGCACCGGAAGGGGGAGGTTCACACTGAAGCACTGGATCTTCCTGCGAGATGTTTCGGTTTGTGAAGGAGGTGTCACTTCAAAGTTGTGTATTGACCTTTTCCTCATCACACCACCATTGTATACCCATGTTAGGACCCCATGCAAACGGGGGACTGGCTCTGACACTTCCTCGCATGATTTCATATGCTAGTTCTCCAGCGGGCCCCGCATCGCCTAGCCCTAGCTTATCTTCGGATGGGGCCAACCCATGTGAGTTTTACTTCTTTTTGTGTTTTAGTAGGTCATAGGATCATGACAAACCCAAAGAGAGAACAACTACTAGCAGGAGTTGGGTCAGGGGCACCGTATGGGAAGGGGTTTGCACTCAAGCTATGGATCTTCCCACGGGATGTTCCGGTTTGTGAAGGAGGTGCCACTTCAAAGTTATGTATTGAACTTTTACTCATCACACCACCCTTGTATACCAATGGTACGACCCATGAAAATGGGGGTCTAGTTCTGACACTTCCTCGCGTGATTTCGTGCGCCCCCCTCTCCGGCGGGCCCCGTGTCATCTAGGCCTAACTTTTCTTCGTAATGGGACACCCCATGTGAGTTTTACTCCTTGTTTGTGCTTAAGTAGGTCATAGGTTCTTGAATCAAAAGAGAGGCCAACTCCTAGTAGGAGTTGGGTCGGGGCCACCGGAAGGGGGGAGGTTCGCGCTAAAGCCCTAGATCTTCCTGCGGGATGTTCCGTTTTGTGAAGGAGGTGCCACTTCAAAGTTGTGTATTGACCTTTTCCTCATCACAACACCCTTGTATACCCATGTTAGGACCCCATGCAAAAGGGGGACTGGTTCCGCACTTCCTTGCATGATTTCGTGTGCCCGCACTCTCCGGCAGGCCCCGCATCGTCTAGCCCTAGCTTTTCTTTGGAAGGGGCCATGATAATCCCCAAGTGCATGGAATTTTCATAGCACTTTCCAATGATGGAGGTGGTAAGTATGGAGTGTCGAACCCGCAAGGAGCTAAAGGTAGGATTAATATTCTCTCAGGTCCTATCTGCCACTGATACAACCCTACATACACTAAGCGTTTGCTTTACCTAGGAAATAAAACTAGAAGTACTGTGCGTGTATGAAAGGATAGTTTTGCAAGATAATAAAGAACTTGTAAATAAAAGTTAGGTGCTGTTTAAATAAAAGTACAATAAAATAAAGATAGCGAGTGTGGAAAAGTGGTGGTAGGATGTGCGGAATTGTCCCAAGGCAATTGGCTAAGTTACTAGACTGATTATCATCATTGCAGTTTTATATGTGGGAGCTGCCTCTGCTAATATACTATCCATACTTAGAATCATACGTACTTATGATTGGAACTATTAGCAAGCATCCTCAAATACAAACACATTCATTAAGGTAAACCCAACCATAGCATTAAGATATATTGGTCCCCCATCAATCCCATATGCATCAATTTCTATGACGTGGTGAGGTTTCAGTCACTCCTGCCGCCGTATGCATAGTCTTATCAACATACTACTAACCCTAAGGTGTGATCCATGCGTGCGCTCATATGATGGGCACCAAAGGACAGCAACATAATAATAATAGAAATTCACCAATTAACCCATAGGACAAAAATAATCAACTCAGACATATAGAAGATGCAGGAAATCATCATATAATAATTAATAGCATCCAACACCATGTTCAAGTAGGGGATTACAGCGGTTTGCGGGAAAGTGGACCGCTGAATAGAGAGGAAGGAAGGTGATGGAGATGTTGATGAAGATGTCGGAGACGATGGCAGTGATGATGGTTCCCCCGGCGTCACACTGGCGCCACCGGAAGAGAGGGGGAGAGAGGCCCCCAACCTTATTCTTCTTCCTTGGCCTTCTCCCTAGATGGGAGAAGGTTTCCCCCTCTGGTCCATGGTGTCTTTGGCCTCCCGGGGGTGAGAGCCTCCCCCGAGATTGGATCTTGGAACTTTTTGTCTGTCTCTATGCGCTGAAATATGGGAGGTTTCATCGTTTTATCGACCCACGGGGATCCGTAGGTTAGAAAAATCTGAATTTTTTATGGAGGTTCCTTGACTTCTGGAGCAAGTTACCCTCCAAAGGACAACCCCAACCGACCTACACAGCCGCCACGCGGGCAGGGGACTGGCCGCGTGGGGAGGCTGTGTGGGGCCGCTAGAGCCCCTCTCCAGGTGGGTCCAGGTCCCCTGGGTCTCTTATTTTCCAAAACAATCCTCATAAATCCCCGTGTATTATTTAGCTCCATAAATATGGATTTTTTGGAAAACAAAAAAACATGTAGAAAACAACTGGTTCTGGATGCTAATTAATATGCCAGTCCAATAAAAATAATATAAAAGTGCAACAAAACCATATATAATTGATGTGAATATATCATGAATACTTCAAAAAGTATAGATACATTGGAGATGTATCAGCATCCCCAAGCTTAATCCCTACTCGTCCTCGAGTAGGTAGATGATAACAAAATAATTTTTTAAGTCTGAATGCTAAACTAGAACAAACCTTTGATCACATAGAGAATGATAGTTCAAATAAAAAAATAGCATCATTGTTTTAAGTTCTACATAATATAAAGTGATAATGTAGTATCTTGCAAATCTTTGAAAACTTTATTGCAAACATAAAGCAATCAATGAAGTAAAGATGATGACTAGGTACCCCAATTTGAAGATAACCATCATACTTATGTAATGCTCAAGAAATTACTTTTAAAAAGAATGCATACATAGCTAAGAGTAATCCCCATGCTCAATAGGTGGTGCCGAAAGAAAGAAAGATGGAATTGACTCAACATAAAAAAGAAATAGATAGGCCCGTCGCAGAGGAAAGCAGAGATTAACATGTGCCAGAGTACATATGGTTAAAACAGAGATAAATTTATTTTGAGAGGTATACTTTTCAGTCAACGGTTTAACGACAAAGAATTCCATCATCTTCTATGCTAAACACATTTGAGAGTGGTTGCCATGCTTAACACTCCTCCCCACCATAACTAACACAAACCATGGTTAGCCGAATCCACGGGTGCCTGCCAAATTTCAACTTTTCTGGAGGAGTGCCTTTTTTTATATATAAAATGATTGGGACTGGGCATCCCTATACCAGCTCTCTCATAAATTAAACAAGCACAGATTTCATGCTCATTGGGAGAAAAAACACGTTTAGCATAGAAGATAATGACTTCCCCCACCGCTTCCATGAGCTGTACTGGTACACAAAACAGATTTTTTTTTGAATGTTTAAAGATGGCACATGCAAATTTACTTGGAATGGCGATGAAGTACCATGTATGGGTAGGTATGGTGGACACTTTATGGCATAAACTTGTTTCAAGGATTTTGGATGCACAAGCAGTATTTCCGCTTAGTACAGGAAAAGGCTAGCAAAAACTGGGAGCAACCACTGTAATGAGCACATAAACCACAATCATGCATTCTCTAATTGTAACATCATTAAGAAAATATAATCATGATGATAACCTAAAAACCTGAATACCACCAAGGCTAAATTGGAATTTATCAAACATGGGTAAACAGGTGCCAAGCCAATCATCCGTCCTTCACTGGGAGATACTTACCATCACAACATGATAGGTTCAACTTAATTATGCAACTAATGCTCATTGTCATTATTATATAACTCCCTTACTTGATTAAAGATATGCACTATCATAGTCTCACTTGTATTGATGAATTAAGGTGAGGATGCATATTTACTTCTCAATATACATATAGTAAATGAAGCACATGACATTCAATTCATTCATAATTTTACTCTTAGTATATAAGTGAAGCACAAGAGTAAATAATAAGCTACGCAGAAATTTCTCCCTTCTCACAATTTATTTTCAGAAGTAAATGATCGTATTTATTCAATAAGGGAATCTCCAAGATAGTGGGATCAACACTAATGACTAAAGTTTGACCTATTCCAAACCACTTTTAAGAATTGTGTAATCCATATGATCAATTGTGTCACCCTCCGAATTAGTGGGATCAATAATATCTAAAGTTGACCTTTCAAACCCACTTTCAATGATAATTTCATCCATACTCTAAAAGATATAACTGAAGTTCATAGAGAATTCTACAAATATCATAAATATAGAGAGACCAGTATCCAAACTCAAAAGATATAAATGAAGCAAACGGAACCTTCTTTAAATAGCCAAACTCAAAAGATTTAAGTGAAGCGCAAAGAGCATTGTATAAATTGAACAACCAAGGACCATAGATAGCTATCCCATACCAGCATGGTGGACATTTATTGAAAGGAAAAAGAAAAATGATGCTCCATGGATTTACGCATATCATGTGAAGAAATAAAAACATAGGCCCAACCAAGACATACCGATAATTGTTGAAGATGATGAAAGGGAAGCCGGGGCATCTCCAAGCTTGGAGCTTGAGACCTATTGATATGATTTCTTGAGGGTGCCTTGGGCATCCCTGACGGTGTCCTGGACTAGGGGGTACCAACCTAGTTGGCCCACAGTCCACGGGCAGAGCTTATGGCTCGCCGATCTCTTAAGGAAGGACTCAGGAGGCTCCAACCAAGGCGTGGAGAAGATAGGCTCTGCCGAAGACTTGGCGTGTACTCCAAGAAGTTTCTCATGGGCAAATATGCAATTCCCCAGCCAATAACCGACCATGTGTAACCCTAGATACCCCCAGCATCTATATAAGCTGAGGGGTTTAGCTCGTAGGGGGAGATTCATTCATCATTCACCTTAGGGTTAGACTACAACATACGATCTCAAGGTAGATCAAGCCTTGTACTCGATACTCCATCATCAATAACCATCCTTCGAGTCCTTGTTGTTCCCCACCGGCCTTGGCCGTGTCCATGTCCGGTGAGGATGAGACCCGTGAAGTGAAGATGCGATCGCTGGCGAGGAAGAGCAGGACATGGGACACGGACCGGCCCACTTGGGACTCGAGGCCCCGCCGCCTCACATGCACTACTCCTCTTTGTCGGGGTCCGCAACCTATTTGTCGCCGTTGGATGTGAGGTCGACGATGGACGACACAAATGACACACAGCTGCCGAAGTTCTCGTCTGCGACAGCCAACGCTGCCTCCACGCCGGCCTTGTACAACGCTCGCTGCTCGGCGACGAAGTTGGAGTTCTCCGCCACCATGGATGCCAAGGCCTCCTCACTCATGCGCTTGTCATAGATCTGGCCCTCCGCCAGTCGGTGCTGCTCGAGGATGGAGAGGTTATACCGCTGCTCCTCTTGCGCCTGTCGGAACACCGACACTGGCTGCTCCCCCACCATGGCCACATTGAAGTGCGCCTGCGGCTGCTCCATGTTCAAGTCGGTATGGAACGGCGGGGGCAGGATTGCGGACTTATCATCGGAGACTGCCTCCATCGTCGGGTAGCCGTCAGAGCTCTCTGGGGAACTGGCCGGAAAGCTGGCCTCTATATGCCTCGCACGGTGGCGTTGCCAGCTCCCCGCATCATATTTAGTTGAAAATATTTAGTCAAACTTTTAACTAAAGGAAATAAGCCCTATAGGCAGTAATAAAGTTGTTATTTTATATTTCCTTATATCATGATAAATGTTTATTATTCATGCTAGAATTGTATTAACCGGAAACTTGATACATGTGTGGATACATAGACAAAACACCGTGTCCCTAGTAAGCCTCTACTAGACTAGCTCGTTAATCAAAGATGTTTAAGTTTCCTAACCATAGACATGTGTTGTCATTTGATGAACGGGATCACATCATTAGGAGAATGATGTGATGGACAAGACCCATCCGTTAGCTTAGCATATTGATCGTTCAGTTTTATTGCTATTGCTTTCGTCATGTCATATACATATTCCTTTGACTATGAGATTATGCAACTCCCGGATACCGGAGGAATACCTTGTGTACTATCAAACATCACAACGTAACTGTGTGATTATAAAGATGCTCTAAAGGTATCTCCGAAGGTATTTGTTGGGTTGGCATAGATCAAGATTAGGATTTGTCACTCCGAGTATCGGAGAGGTATCTCTGGGCCCTCTCGGTAATACACATCATAATAAGCCTTGCAAGCAATGTGACTAATGAGTTAGTTGCGGGATGATATATTACGGAATGAGTAAAGAAACTTGCCGGTAACGAGATTGAACTAGGTATGAAGATACCGACGATCGAATCTCGGGCAAGTAAGATACCGATGACAAAGGGAATTACGTATGCTGTCATAACGGTTCGACCGATAAAGATCTTCGTAGAATATGTAGGAGCCAATATGAGCATCCAGGTTCCGCTATTGGTTATTTACCGGAGAGGTGTCTCGGTCATGTGTACATAGTTCTCAAACCCGTAGGGTCCGCACGCTTAACGTTCGATGACGATTTTGTATTATATGAGTTATGTGATTGGTGACCGAATGTAGTCCAGAGTCCCGGATGAGATCACGGGCATGACGAGGAGTCTCGAAATGGTCAAGAGGTAAAGATTCATATATAGGACGATAGTATTCGGACACCGGAAGTGTTCCGGGGGTACCGGGTACATATCAGGTCATCGGAAAGGGGTTCCAGGCACCCCCCGGCAAAGATATGGGCCTTATGGGCCAAGAGAGGGACAGACCAGCCCCTGGTGGGCTGGTGCGCCCCCATAGGCCGAAATAGGAGGAGAAGGAAGGAGGGGAAGGGAGAAGGAAAGGGGAGGATTCGGCCTCCCCCTTTCCTTCTCTCCCCCCCTCTTTCCTTCCCCCTCCGACACTTATGGAAGGGGGGGCGAATTGGACTAGGGGCCCAAGTAGGATTCCTCCTACTTGGGCGCCCCCTTGGCTGCTCCCTTTCCCTCCCACCTATATATATCAAGGGGGGGAGGCACCTAGAACACACACCAACAATTGTTAGCCGTGTGCGGCGCCCCCCTCCACAGTTTACGCCTCCAGTCATATTCAGGTAGTACTTAGGCGAAGCCCTGCGCGGATCACTTCACCATCACCGTCACCACACCGTCGTGCTGACGGAACTCTCCCTCGACACTTTGCTGGATCAAGAGTTCGAGGGACGTCATCGAGCTGAACGTGTGCAGAACTCGGAGGTGTCGTACGTTCGGTGCTTGATCGGTCGGAACGAGAAGAAGTTCAACTACATCAACCGCGTTAATAAAACGCTTCCTCTTTCGGTCTACGAGGGTACGTGGACACAGTCTCCCCCTCTCGTTGCTATGCATCTCCTAGATAGATCTTGCGTGAGCGTAGGATTTTTTTTGAAATTGCATGCTACGTTTCCCAACAGTGGCATCTGATCCATGTCTATGCGTAGATGATATGCACGAGTAGAACACAAAGAGTTGTGGGCGATGATCGTCATACTGCTTACCACCAATGTCTTATTTTGATTCAGTGGTATTGTTGGATGAAGCGGCCCGGACCAACCTTACATGACCACGTTCATGAGACCGGTTCTACCGACAGACATGCAACTAGTTTTGCATAAAGGTGGCTAGCGGGTGTCTGTTTCTCTAACTTTAGTTGAATCGAATTTGACTATGGCCGGTCCTTGTTGAAGGTTAAAACAGCAAACTTGATAAAACACCGTTGTGGTTTTGATGCGGTAAGAACGGTTCTTGCTAGAAGCCCGTAGCAGCCACATAAGACTTGCAACAACAAAGTAGAGGACGTCTAACTTGTTTTTGCAGGGCATGTTGTGATGTGATATGGTCAAGACATGATGTGATATACATTGTTGTATGAGATGATCATGTTTTGTAAAAGTTATCAGCAACTGGGAGGAGCCTTATGGTTGTCGCTTTATTGTATGAAATGCAAACGCCATGTAATTGCTTTACTTTATCACTATGCGTTAGCGATAGTTGTAGAAGCAAATAGTTGGCAAGACGACCACGACGCTACGATGGAGATCAAGGTGTCAAGCCGGTGACGATGGAGATCATGATGGTGCTTTGGAGATGGAGATCAAAGGCATAAGATGATGATGGCCATATCATGTCACATATTTTGATTGCATGTGATGTTTATCTTTTGTGCATCTTATTTTGCTTAGTACGGCGGTAGCATTATAAGATGATCCCTTAACTAAAATTTCAAGGTATAAGTGTTCTCCTTGAGTATGCACCGTTGCGAAAGTTCGTCGTGTTGAGACACCACGTGATGATCGGGTGTGATAGACTCTACGTTCAAATACAACGGGTGCAAGATAGTTTTGCACATGCGGAATACTCAGGTTAAACTTGACCAGCCTAGCATGTACAGACATGGCCTCGGAACTCTGGAGACCGAAAGGTCGAATGTGAATCATATAGTAGATATGATCAACATAGAGATGTTCACCATTGATGACTACTCCATCTCACGTGATGATCGGACATGGTTTAGTTGATTTGGATCATGTATCATTTAGGTGACTTGAGGGATGTCTATCTAAGTGGGAGTTCTTAAGTAATTTGATTAATTGAACTTAATTTATCATGAACTTAGTCCTGATAGTATTTGCATATCTATGTTGTAGATCAATAGCTCGCGATGTAGCTCCCTTATTTTTGATATGTTCCTAGAGAAAAATAAGTTGAAAGATGATAGTAGCAATGATGCGGACTGGGTCCGTGATCTGAGGATTATCCTCATTGCTGCACAGAAGGATTATGTCCTTGATGCACCGCTAGGTGACAGACCTATTGCAGGAGCAGATGCAAACGTTATGAACTGGCAAGCTTGATATGATGACTACTTGATAGTTTAGTGCGCCATGCTTTATGGCTTAGAACCGGGACTTCAAAAATGTTTTGAATGCCATGGAGCATATGAGATGTTCCAAGAGCTGAAATTGGTTTTTCAGACTCATGCCCGTATCGAGAGGTGTGAGACCTCTGACAAGTACTTTGCCTACAAGATGGAGGAGAATAGCTCAGCTAGTGAGCATGTGCTCAGAATGTCTGGGTACTACAATCGCTAGAATCAAGTGGGAGTTAATCTTCCAGATAAGATAGTGATTGACAAAGTTCTCTAGTCACTATCGCCAAGTTACTAGAACTTCATGATGAACTATAATATGCAAGGGATGACGAAAACGATTCCCAAGCTCTTCGCGATACTGAAATCGGTGAAGGTAGAAATCGAGAAATAGCATCAAGTGTTGATGGTTAACAAGACCACTAGTTTCAAGAAAAAGGGCAAGGGAAAGAAAGGGAACTTCAAGAAGAATGGCAAGCAAGTTGCCACTCCCGTGAAGAAGCCCAAAGCTAGACCCAAACCTGAAACTGAGTGATTCTACTGCAAAGGAAATGGTCACTGGAAGCGGAACTGCCCCAAAAACTTGGCGGATAAGAAGGATGGCAAAGTGAACAAAGGTATATTTGATATATATGTTATTTGATGTGTACTTTACTAGTGTTCATAGTAGCCCCTGGGTATTTGATACCGGTTCAGTTGCTAAGATTTGTAACTCGAAACAGGAGTTGCAAACTGAACAGATACTAGTGAAGGGCGAGGTGACGATGTGTGTTGGAAGTGATTCCAAGGTTGATAAGAACACCATCGCACACTCCCTTTACCTTCGGGATTAGTATTGAACCTAAAATAAATGTTATTTGGTGTTTGCGTTGAGCATGAATATGATTGGATCATGTTTATTGCAATACGGTTATTCATTTAAGTCAAAGAATAATTGTTGTCCTGTTTACATGAATAAAACCTTCTATGGTCATACACTCAATATAAATGGTTTATTGAATCTCGATCGTAGTGATACACATATTCATAATATTGATGCCAAAAGATGCAAAGTTGATAATGATAGTGCAACATATTTGTGGCACTGCCGTTTAGGTCATATTGGTGTAAAGCGCATGAAGAAACTCCATGCAGATGGGCTTTTGGAATCACTTGATTATGAATCATTTGATACTTGCGAACCATGCCTCATGGGCAAGATGACTAAAACTCCGTTCTCTGGAACAATGGAGCGAGCCAATGACTTATTGGAAATAATACATACGATGTATGCGGTCCAATGAGTGTTGAGGCTCGTGGCGGGTATCGTTATTTTTCTAACCTTCACAGATGATTTGAGCAGATATGGGTATATCTACTTAATGAAATATAAGTCTGAAACATTTGAAAAGTTCAAAGAATTTCAGAGTGAAGTGGAGAATCATCGTAACAAGAAAATAAAGTTTCTACGATCTGATAGCGGAGGCGAATATTTGAGTTACGAGTTTGACCTTCATTTAAAACAATGTGGAATAGTTTCACAACTCACGCCACCTGGAACACCATAGCGTAATGGTGTGTCCGAACGTCGTAACCGTACTTTATTAGATATGGTGCGATCTGTGATGTCTCTTACCGATTTACCACTATCGTTTTGGGGTTATGCATTAGAGACAGCTGCATTCACGTTAAATAGGGTACCATCTAAATCCGTTGAGATGACACCGTATGAACTATGGTTTGGCAAGAAACCTAAGCTGTCGTTTCTTAAAAGTTTGAGGATGCGACGCTTATGTCAAAAGGCTTCAGCCTGATAAGCTCGAACCCAAATCGGAGAAGTGCGTCTTCATAGGATACCCAAAAGAAACTGTTGGGTACACCTTCTATCACTGATCCGAAGGCAAGATCTTTGTTGCTAAGAATGGATCCTTTCTAGAGAATGAGTTTCTCTTGAAAAAAGTGAGTGGGAGGAAAGTAGAACTTGATGAGGTAGTTGTACCTTCTCTCGAATTGGAAAGTAGCTCATCACAGAAAACCGTTCCCGTGATGCCTACACCAACTAGAGAGGAAGCTAATGATGATGATCATGAAACTTCAGATCAAGTTACTACCAAACCTCGTAGGTCAACCAGAGCACATTCCGCACCAGAGTGGTACAGTAATCCTGTTCTGGAAGTCATGTTACTAGACCATGACGAACCAATGAACTATGAAGAAGCTATGATGAGCCCAGATTCCGATAAATGGCTTGAGGCCATGAAATCTGAGATAGGATCCATGTATGAGAACAAAGTATGGACTTTGGTGGATTTGCCCGATGATCGGCAAGCCATTAAGAATAAATGGATCTTCAAGAGGAAGACGGACGCTAATGATAGTGTTATTATCTACAAAGCTCGAATTGTCGCAAAAGGTTTTCGACAAGTTCAAGGTGTTGACTACGATGAGATTTTCTCACTCATATCGATGCTTAAGTCTGTCCGAATCATGTTAGCAATTGCCGCATTTTATGAAATCTGGCAAATGGATGTCAAAACTGCATTCCTTAATGGATTTATTAAAGAAAAGTTGTATATGATGCAACCAGGAGGTTTTGTCAATCCTAAAGGTGCTAAGAAAGTGTGCAAGCTTCAGCGATCTATCTATGGACTGGTGCAAGCATCTTGGAGTTGGAATATACGCTTTGATGAGGTGATCAAAGCATATGGTTTTATACAGACTTACGGTGAAGCTTGTATTTACAAGAAAGTGAGTGGGAGCTCTGTAGCATTTCTGATATTATATGTGGATGACATATTGCTGGTTGGAAATGATATAGAATTTCTGAATAGCACAAAAGGATACTTGAATAAGAATTTTTCAATGAAAGACCTCGGTGAAGCTGCTTACATATTGGGCATCAAGATCTATAGAGATAGATCAAGACGCTTGATAAGATTTTCAATGAATACATACCTTGACAAGATTTTGAAGGAGTTCAAAATGGATCAGTCAAAGAAGGAGTTCTAGCCTGTATTGCAAGGTGTGAAGTTGAGTAAGACTCAAAGCCCGACCACGGCAGAAGATAGAGAGAGAATGAAAGTCAGTCCCTATGCCTCAGACATAGGTTCCATAAAGTATGCCATGCTGTGTACCAAACCTGTTGTATACCTTTCCATGAGTTTGGCAAAGGGGTACAATAGTGATCCAGGAGTAGATCACTGGACAGCGGTCAAAATTATCCTTAGTTAAAAGAACTAAAGAAATGTTTCTCGGTTATGGAAGTGATAAAGAGTTCGTCGTAAAGGGTTATGTCGATGCAAGCTTTTACACCGATCCAGATGACTCTAAGTCTCAATCTGGATACATATTGAAAGTGGGAGCAATTAGCTAGAGTAGCTCCATGCAGAGCATTGTAGACATAGAAATTTTTGAAATACATACGGATCTGAATGTGGCAGACCCGCTGACTAAACCTCTCTCACAAGCAAACAATGATCATACCTTAATACTCTTTGGGTGTTAATCACATGGCGATGTGAACTAGATTATTGACTCTAGTAAACTCTTTGGGTGTTAGTCACATGGCGATGTGAACTATTGGTGTTAATCACATGGCGATGTGAACTAGATTATTGACTCTAGTAAACTCTTTGGGTGTTAGTCACATGGCGATGTGAACTAGATTATTGACTCTAGTAAACCCTTTGGGTGCTGGTCACATGGCGATGTGAACTATTGGTGTTAATCACATGGCGATGTGAACTAGATTATTGACTCTAGTGCAAGTGGGAGACTAAAGGAAATATGCCCTAGATGCAATAATAAAGTTGTTATTTTATATTTCCTTGTATCATGATAAATGTTTATTATTCATGCTAGAGTTGTATTAACCGGAAACTTGATACATGTGTGGATACATAGACAAAACACCGTGTCCCTAGTAAGCCTCTACTAGACTAGCTCGTTAATCAAAGATGGTTAAGTTTCCTAACCATAGACATGTGCTGTCATTTGATGAATGGGATCACATCATTAGGAGAATGATGTGATGGACAAGACCCATCCGTTAGCTTAGCATATTGATCGTTCAGTTTTATTGCTATTGCTTTCTTCATGTCATATACATATTCCTTTGACTATGAGATTATGCAACTCCCGGACACCGGAGGAATACATTGTGTGCTATCAAACGTCACAACGTAACTGGGTGATTATAAAGATGCTCTACAGGTATCTCCGAAGGTATTTGTTGGGTTGGCATATATCAAGATTAGGATTTGTCACTCCGAGTATCGGAGAGGTATCTCTGGGCCCTCTCGATAATACACATCATAATAAGCCTTGCAAGCAATGTGACTAATGAGTTAGTTGCGGGATGATATATTACGGAACGAGTAAAGAGACTTGCCGATAACGAGATTGAACTAGGTATGAAGATACCGACGATCGAATCTCGGGCAAGTAAGATACCGATGACAAAGGGAATTACGTATGTTGTCATAATGGTTCGACCGATAAAGATCTTCGTAGAATATGTAGGAGCCAATATGAGCATCCAGGTTCCGCTATTGGTTATTGACCGGAGAGGTGTCTCGGTCATGTGTACATAGTTCTCGAACCCGTAGGGTCCGCACGCTTAACGTTCGATGACGATTTTGTATTATATGAGTTATGTGATTGGTTACCGAATGTTGTCCGGAGTCCCGGATGAGATCACAGACATGATGAGGAGTCTCGAAATGGTCAAGAGGTAAAGATTCATATATAGGACGATAGTATTCGGACACCGGAAGTGTTCCGGGGGTACCGGGTACATATCGGGTCACCGGAAAGGGGTTCCGGGCACCCCCGGCAAAGATATGGGCCTTATGGGCCAAGAGAGGGACAGACCAGCCCCTGGTGGGCTGGTGCGCCCCCATATAGGCCGAAATAGGAGGAGAAGGAAGGAGGGGAAGGGAGAAGGAAAGGGGAGGATTCGGCCTCCCCCTTTCCTTCTCTCCCCCCCTTCTCTCTTTCCTTCCCCCTCCGACACTTATGGAAGGGGGGGCCGAATTGGACTAGGGGCCCAAGTAGGATTCCTCCTACTTGGGCGCCCCCTTGGCTGCTCCCTCTCCCTCCCACCTATATATATGAAGGGGGGGAGGCGCCTAGAAAACACACCAACAATTGTTAGCCCTGCGCGGCGGCCCCCCTCCACAGTTTACACCTCCGGTCATATTCACGTAGTGCTTAGGCGAAGCCCTGCGCAGATCACTTCACCATCACCGTCACCACACCATCATGCTGATGGAACTCTCCCTCGACACTTTGCTAGATCAAGAGTTCGAGGGACGTCATCGAGCTGAACGTGTGCAGAACTCAGAGGTGTCGTACGTTCGGTGCTTGATCGATCGGAACGAGAAGAAGTTCGACTACATCAACCGCGTTAATAAAACGCTTCCGCTTTTGGTCTGCGAGTGTATGTGGACACACTCTCCCCCTCTCATTGCTATGCATCTCCTAGATAGATCTTGCATGAGCGTAGGAATTTTTTTGAAATTGCATGCTACGTTTCCCAACATTAACTTGACGAGTCAGTTACATGCATGATTACTATGTCAGGGACCTTCCCTAGCCCATACATGTACTTGGGCTGGACCTTGGATATCATATGGGCCGGGCCTGGCTGTCCAGCGCTAACCGCTACTAGCTACAAGTACCCGGAGGCGAAGCAACGACAGGGGTATCCAGTGGATCACGGCAACGACGGCGGCGGCACCTGTTCTTCTCTAGTCCTCGATCCCCTTCTCCCAATTCTTGTACCAGAGATTGTAATCGCTACCTGAGACTCGAATTCGTGAGCAAGTGTACTAGATCGAGAAATATATTACTGGGTTCCTTACATACTACTCATGGTGTACGTCCAAAAATTAAATGAGTATGCACCGACAAATAAAGATACATAAGCACATACATACACTACTAGAAAAAGGGCCTAATGTGAAGCACATTAGTCCTGGTTTGTAACTGAACCGGCACTAATGTGACCATTAGTGCCGGTTCCAACGGCTAGGCGGGCGGCGCTCATTAGTACCGGTTCGTGGCTAACCTTTAGTACCGGTTCGTGCCATGAACCGGTACTAAAGAGGTGGTGGCAGGCTGTTGTCAGGCCGGGGCCCCACCAGCACCTTTAGTACCGGTTCATGCCACGAACCGGTACTAGAGATTTTTAGTTGATTCTTTTTGCTATTGAAGAATATTATAGCGGTAGCTAAAATTTAGTCCCACCTCGCTAAGCGAGAGGGACTCGCAGCGGTTTATAAGCCCTGAGTGCAGAGACGAGGAAGGGTGAAGGAGAGGCGCAATGCTCACCTGCACATTGCTTAGCTTCAGGCCTTGAGGAAATGGTGTAGACTGCACGGAGCTATGTGTAGTTTCTCAAGGCCTGAAGCTAAGCAACGTGCCGGTGAGCATTGCAACTCTCCTTCTTTTTTAATAACTTATTTTAACTCCGGACTTTTTGTGTGTTCATTATGCACCATTCAAAGGCACATCATCAATGTTCAACTCTTTTCTGCCTTCATTTGCTAATTTTCATGCATTTAATGATTTGTTTTGAGCTAAATGACCCTGAAATTGAAAAGCACTACAAATGAACTCTGAAAAAGTTGAAACTTGGCATGGTATCATCATTTCACCCACATAGCATGTGCTAAAAAGTTGAGAGGGTTACGACAAAAACTGGATGCACTTCGTGTACAAACTGGACAATCTCTTTCAAAGTATCAGGGTTTCGGACGAAAACTCATCTGTTACAAAGGCATTTCATTTTTTTAACTTATTACAACTCCAGACTTTTTGTGTGTTCAGTATGCACCGTTCGAAGCCACGTCATCAACTTTCAACCCTTTCCAACATCATTTGCTATTTTTCATGCATTTACTGATTTTTTGATCTAAATGACCCTGAAATTGAAAAGCACTACAAATGAACTCTGAAAAGGTTGAAACTTGGCATGGTGACATCATTTCACCCACATAGCATGTGCAAAAAAGTAGAGAGGGTTACGGCAAAAACTGGATGCACTTCGTGTACGAAATGGACAATCTCTTTCGAAGTATCAGGGTTTCGGACAAAAACTCATCTGTTACAAAGGCATTTCATTTTTTTAACTTATTACAACTCCAGACTTTTTGTGTGTTCAGTATGCACCGTTCGAAGCCACGTCATCAACTTTCAACCCTTTCTGCCATCATTTGCTATTTTTCATGCATTTACTGATTTTTTTGAGCTAAATGACCCTGAAATTGAAAAGCACTACAAATGAACTCTGAAAAGGTTGAAACTTGGCATGGTGTCATCATTTCACCCACATAGCATGTGCAAAAAAGTAGAGAGGGTTACGGCAAAAACTGGATGCACTTCGTGTACGAAATGGACAATCTCTTTCGAAGTATCATGGTTTCGGACGAAAACTCATCTGTTACAAAAGGCATTTCATTTTTAATAACTTATTTTAACTCCGGACTTTTTGTGTGTTCATTATGCACCATTCAAAGGCACATCATCAATGTTTAACTCTTTTCTGCCTTCATTTGCTAATTTTCATCCATTTAATGATTTGTTTTGAGCTAAATGACCCTGAAATTGAAAAGCACTACAAATGAACTCTGAAAAAGTTGAAACTTGGCATGGTATCATCATTTCACCCACATAGCATGTGCTAAATAGTTGAGAGGGTTACGGCAAAAACTGGATGCACTTCGTGTACAAACTGGACAATCTCTTTCGAAGTATCAGGGTTTCGGACGAAAACTCATCTGTTACAAAGGCATTTCATTTTTTTTAACTTATTACAACTCCAGACTTTTTGTGTGTTCAGTATGCACCGTTTGAAGCCACGTCATCAACTTTCAACCCTTTCTGACATCATTTGCTATTTTTCATGCATTTACTGATTTTTTTTAGCTAAATGACCCTGAAATTGAAAAGCACTACAAATGAACTCTGAAAAGGTTGAAACTTGGCATGGTGTCATCATTTCACCCACATAGCATGTGCAAAAAAGTAGAGAGGGTTACGGCAAAAACTGGATGCACTTCGTGTACAAACTGGACAATCTCTTTCGAAGTATCAAGGTTTCGGACGAAACTCATCTGTTACAAAGGCATTTCATTTTCAATAACTTATTTTAACTCCAGACTTTTTGTGTGTTCAGTATGCATCATTCAAAGGCACATCATCAATTTTCAACCCTTTTCTGACTTCATTTGCTAATTTTCAGTTCATTTACTGATTTTTTTTGAGCTAAATGACCCTGAAATTGGAAAGCACTACAAATGAACTCTAAAAAGGTTGAAAGTTGGCATGGTATCATCATTTCACACACATAGCATGTGCAAAAAAGTAGAGAGGGTTACGACAAAAACTGGATGCACTTCGTGTACGAAATGGACAATCTCTTTCGAAGTATCAGGGTTTCGGAGGAAAACTCATCTGTTACAAACGCATTTCATTTTTTTAACTTATTACAACTCCAGACTTTTTGTGTGTTCAGTATGCACCGTTCGAAGTCACGTCATCAACTTTCAACCCTTTCTGACATCATTTGCTATTTTTTATGCGTTTACTGATTTTTTTAGCTAAATGACCCTGAAATTGAAAAGCACTACAAATGAACTCTGAAATGGTTGAAAGTTGGCATGTTATCATCATTTCACCGACATAGCATGTGCAAAAAAGTACAGAGGGTTACGGCAAAAACTGGATGCACTTCATGTACGAAATGGACAATCTCTTTCGAAGTATCAGGGTTTCGGACAAAAACTCATCTGTTACAAAGGCATTTCATTTTTAATAACTTATTTTAACTCCGGATTTTGTGTGTGTTCATTATGCACCATTCAAAGGCACATCATCAATGTTCAACTCTTTTCTGCCTTCATTTGCTAATTTTCATGCATTTAATGATTTGTTTTGAGCTAAATGACCCTGAAATTGAAAAACACTACAAATGAACTCTGAAAAAGTTGAAACTTGGCACGGTATCATCATTTCACCCACATAGTATGTGCTAAAAAGTTGAGAGGGTTACGGCAAAAACTGGATGCACTTCGTGTACAAACTGCACAATCTCTTTCGAAGTATCAGTGTTTCAGACGAAACTCATCTGTTACAAAGGGATTTCATTTTTAATAACTTATTTTAACTCCAGACTTTTTGTGTGTTCAGTATGCACCATTCAAAGGCACATCATCAATTTTTAACCCTTTTCTGACTTCATTTGCTAATTTTTAGCTCATTTACTGATTTTTTTTGAGCTAAATGAGCCTGAAACTGGAAAGCACTACAAATGAACTTTGAAAAGGTTGAAAGTTGGCATGGTATCATCATTTCACCCACATAGCATGTGCAAAAAAAAATAGTGGGTTACGGCAAAAACTGGATGCACTTCGTGTACGAAATGGACAATCTCTTTCGAAGTATCGGGGTTTCGGACGAAGTCTCAGCTGTTACAAAGGCATTTCATTTTTTTAAATAACCTAAGTATTACCAAATTGAATATAATGGTAAGACACACTAATATTAAACATAAGAAAAAAGAATCACAGAAAAATCTATTTTTAAAGTAAAGTTATTCACAAACTAGTGATTCACGCAAATTTCAAATAATTCAAATTTAAACTATTCAAATTTGAAAACTACTGGCACTAACAGAAAGTTTGTAATTTTTTGTACCTAAAGCAAAAATATTCACAAAGAAACTCTAAATACAGCAAAAAACAGCTCACAAATAAATAAAAGAAAATAAATAAAGCAGAAAAGAAAAAAAAGAAAAATAAAAAAAGCCCGCCTACTGGGCCACAACGGCCTGCATACGACTAGAAACCCAACCATTGTTGGGCCAGGATGCAGGCCCGCATGGCCCAATAGGCCCACAGGGCAGAGCGGCAGAGTTAGGCCCAGAAGCCTGCTATAGAGAGTAGTTCAATACGGCGACCGCGCCGAGGCTTTTAAACAGGTGCGGCCGCTCTTCGCTAGGCGAGGTGGGACTAAACTTCCGCACCACACCTGCGCGAGCACACATCCTTTAGTACCGGTTGGTGGCTCCAACCGGTACTAAAGGGGGGGGGGGGTCATTAGTACCGGTTGCAGCTACGACCCGGTACTAAAGGGGGTCGCTTCCCGCCGCTTGGCCTGGCCAAATTTGACCTTTAGTACCAGTTGGTGGGTCCAACCGGTACTAAAGGCCCCTCCTATATATATAGCACTTAACAAATTTTGCAGTTTCTTCTCCCACTTCCTATCCTCCTCTGCTTCGACGTCGCTGTCGCCCCCGTCCCGCGTCGTCGCCGTCACCGTCCTCGTCGCGGCCCCCGTCGCGCGTCGTCGCCGTCGTCGTCCCCGTCGCCGCCCCCGTCCCTGTCGCCGCCCCGGCCCGTCCCCGTCGCCATCCCCGCCGTCGTCGCCGCGTCTTGCCGCCGCCCCCTACGTCGCCGCCCCGTCGCCGCGCCCGTCGATCGCCGCCAAACGTCGCCGCTCCGGTCACCCCATGCTGTGAGCCCCCTGCGCGCGCCATGGCCGCGCCCCGATCGAGCCCACACACACACACACACACACACACACACACACACACACACACACACGTACACGCGCGCACACACACAGACACATTTTTTTTACTTATTTTCTGTTTTCTGTTTTTTAGATTAATGTCAAATTGTTAATGTCAAAGTTTTAGCTAGCTAGATGAATTAGATTAATGTCAAATTGTTAATTAGATGATCGAATTAGATATATTAATGTCAAATGTTAGATGAATTAGATAGAAATGTTAGATATTAATGTCAAATGTTAGATGAATTAGATGAATTAGCTAGATATTAATGTTAGATGAGTTAGTTTTTTTATACTTTTAGTTATAGATGAATTAGGATATATTAATGTTAGTTGAATTAGATGAATTCAACTAAGTTGCAACTAGTTAAAATTCTATATGAGATTTGAATTAGTAAGTGCTTATTAGTTGAATTAGTAAGAAATTAATAAGTGCTTAGTTGAATTAGTAAGTGCTTAGTTGAATTAGTAAGAAAATTAATTATTTTTATTTATAGTAAGTGCTTAGTTGAACTAGTTGAATTAATAGAACTAGTTTATTTTTAGTAAGAAAATTTAGGTATATGAGATTTGATGATCTAATTAAAATTTTACTATAGAACTAGTTTATTTTTAGTAAGAAAATTAATAGAACTAGTTTATTTTTAGTAAGTTCTTAGTTGAAATAGTTGAATTAATAGAACTAGTTGAATTAATAGAACTAGTTGAATTAGTTGAATTAATAGAACTAGTAAGTGTTTATCAATTAATGTTTCAACTATGAACATAGGAAATGTCTGACGACGAAAAGGATTTCGGTATGTGCGAATACTGCGAAGACGATCGCGGCCTGTGCGACAGAAATTTCCTAGCTGATGGTAGGCGCTTCAGCATCAAGCTGGATGAGACCTTCGAAGTGGATACAGTAAGTCACAACGACAAGTCTTTTTTCGTAATTAAGCATGACTTCTGCTTCATTTACTTCAACTTATAATTTTAATTTTTTACTATTCTACTAGCGTATCCGCTGCCATGCAAGAATTTTTGTCTTGGATAAGATTGGTTTCAGTCCTATGGAAACTATGGAGGTAAAGAGAGTTCACTTGAGGACCGAGCATGGTTATACATTCGACACAAAATTATACAATGCAGACACCTACACCTATTTTGAATGCAAAAATTGGAGAGCACTATGCAAGGTTTATGCATTTGAGCCTGATATGCTTATCACCTTTGATATTCGTCCGAAAGATGATATTGAAGGTAATATCGACATCTGGGTCGATGTGCAGACGCCTCCAGTTCTACCATTATGTGAGTTTCTCAACCATATTTATGTCTTCGATATTGTTTATTAAAAAATAGTTGACAACTAATTTCTATTGACAGCTTATTTCCATTCAAGCAAACATGTCTGGCGCTTGGTAGACATGACCTACCACTATCCCGGGGCTGAACTAAACTGCGAGGAGATAAGTCATTATGTTTCATGGCTTGAGGATCTTGATGCTGTCAAGAGAAATTATTTTCCTGGACTTGAAAATCTTAGTACTCAAAACGTGCGACCAATAGTGTTCGTATTGAACTACGGTCACATCTATTTAGGAAAGATGGTAAGATTTTTACTATTTGTCCTCGGTGCATCTTTTGCATACATTATTTTTTAAGCTAAACTTCATTGCTAAGTATGTTACTGCGATGTTCTTCAACAGGGACTCCCGATGATAGTTGTGTCTCATTGGATCGAGACTAAAGGTCGCATGGCAATGGTTAGCTTATGGCCAAGACATCCTACATCGCACATGAGTGCATTCAGGATTTCTAAAACCGAGCACGTCTTAATAGTGAAAGACTGGAGCAAAATTGTGAAGGATCGCAGAGAAGTACTAGGGGCAGCAATCAGAAGCGCAGCCCACAATTAGGAGACAGGTTCAGCTGCATGCTCCAATATGATGAATCAGGAGAGCTACACATGTTCTATGCTATTTTACCTGAGAGAGAGCAGCAGGAGTGATTAGCTAGTTCCTGCTCTTAGTACTTGTCCTCTCATGTCCGTGTTCTTCGTCCTGAACTTAATCTCAAAGTGCTTTGCTTTTGTGGTCTTATGAACGCTTATAATCTCATGACCATGTTGAACTCGATGATATCTTGCTTCTGGTACAAGTGAATGTTTCTTCTTTAAGCTAGAATGTGTTTGAAGATGATGATGTGCTACACTATGACTGTGATGATTAAATAGCTAGTGTTGGTGGTAATGACTATGATGATTATTATTAGCTAGTGTTGGTGGTGATTAGATAGCGGTAATGACTATGATGATTAAATAGTGGTAATGACTATGATGATTATTAGCTAGTGTTGTTGGTGATGATATGATGCAAGAGTTTTTATATTAATATGATGATGATGATGAGTTATTATATCATTGGGTGAAAGAACCGCGGATTAGTTTCAAGTGGATGGATCCTAAGTGATCAAGTCATGGATTATCATGGTGATCAAGTCATGGATTATCATGATAATCCATGACTTGATCACTTAGGATCCATCCACTTGAAACTAATCCGCGGTTCTTTCATCTCGTGATTTAATAACTCATTATAATGAAAAAACAATCTCTAAATTGCTACTGTACGTATATATACATGCGTGTATGTGTGAATGGTGGTGCGAGACATTCGATGATATATATATATATATGATCGGTTCTACGAGAAATTCTATTTATATATATGCATAACGTGTACAATATGTAGTATCGTAAAATACCAGCAAATGAAAAAAATTAAATGGAAAACACAAAATTTAAGGAAAAATAAATAATAAAAGCAAAACCCCTAAACCTTTTAGTATCAGTTGGTGTTACCAACCGGTACTAATGGTCTCCCCGCACCCGGCGCTGGCTCGTGCCACGTGGTGGCCCTTTAGTGGCGGTTCGTGTTGAACCGGTACTAAAGGGGGGTCCTTTAGTCCCCACCCTTTAGTGCCGGTTGCTGAACCGGCACTAAAGGGCCTTACGAACCGGTGCTAAAGCCCGGTTCTGCACTAGTGATACATACATACACACACACATACATGCATGCATACATGCATACGTATACTATCCGCTATAACATCTTCACGCTTGCTTGCTTGGATGGCCTTTGACGCCGAGGAGCTCCAGATTGGTGCCAGGGAGGTGGATGGATAGCTAGAGCGGGAGATGAAGGAGCAGCAGCTAGAGCCACATCGTTGCTGCGAGGACATGGACGGTATTGCCGCCATTCCTGGCGGGGGCATTAGATACAGCGTGCTGGGCGGCGCCAATGGGGCAGCCGACATTGCATGCGTACTGGCATTGCTCCTGGGTCATGTTCTTCCCCTTGGCGGCGCAATCATGAAGGCACAAGTCCATGCACTCGTCTGTGCCCGCTGGCGCCGGGAGACATGCCATCATCATGAGGAGGCCGCTCACGACAAAGACGAGGAGCTGCACGACCCCCCTTTCCCTTTCCCTTGAAGCTAGCGCCATGGATATATGAGGCGGAGGACAAAAAAAAATTAAGGTGTGGCAAAATCTTGAGAATTTTTCTTTATACAAAATCATAATACGCCGTGGAGGACACTTTCATGGGTGCTTGGGTTTGACCTAGTGTGAATACCAAGTACTTCAGAATATCTTGTTAAATCTGCAGTTCATATTTCAAATTGTCACTAAAATTACTACAATTGCATATTACAAGTTGTTAAAAAATGTCACAATAATCCAGCGGCGGCCGCCGCTCGATGCGCCCTGCACGGCACCGGCCAGCCGCCGGCTTGCTCGACGGCCACAACCACGGTCACCCGCCCCGTCCTGGCTGGCCAGCCGCAGCCACCGTTCTAGCTAGCCAGCTAAGATTGCTGCGCTGTGTTGATTGTGGTGTGCGTCTCAGCATGGGGGAGCTTTTTTTTTAGGAAACAGTATATGGGGGAGCTGGGCGTACCCTGCCGCCCTGCGTGTGCGGTACTGCGGTGTGGGTCATGTACAAGCGCGCTGGTGCTGGCTCGATGGCGACTTGGCCCAACTGCATCTGTCGCGGGGCGTGGCCCATTCTCCAGTCCGTCGTTGGACTTAGTGAATGACAACCAGCATCGTGGCCCAATGTGCTAGTGATTTTTCAGCGATGGCTGTGACTATGCGTAGCAGCGTAGGTATACAAGAAAATTTGTACCGATTCAAGGTATGGCGGCCGCCAGCCCTTGCCCACTGGGGTCCTCCGCCAGTATTTATATCCTTTTCTCCTTTCCTCATTCCTGCATTCCTTCCTTCCTTATGTGCATGCATGCTAATGGTAGGAGTAGGTAGGTAGCTAGGGGCTGGCCGGGAGAGCTTCCAGGGGAACCACACGCATATATGCTTTCATGTTTGTTTTTTCTAAAATGTTTTTCATGTGTTAAAAATGATTGCCCCTAAAAACCAAATGTGTTGAAAAATGACCGCGTATATTTAGAAATGCACATCGGGTATTTAGAAAATGTTCATGGTGTTTTTAGAAGAAGAAAATCATTTGAATTTTAAAGTGTTCAGGTATTTCCTTCAAATAATTAATTGTGTACCCAGTTAAATAATTATAATTCAAAACCATCTGTTCCTATTTTTTTAACTATGAGTTGGTTCCTTCTTTTTCATAAATTTGTTCATGTTTTCAAGTACAAAATGTTCACACTGTGCGAAAATCATATTAAATCACTTTTAGTAAAAAGTTCATGCGGTTCAAAAAGTGTAGATGTTTTTTGGAAAAATAAATAAATTCTCATGTCCTTTCTTAAAACTGATTAGTACAATAAATAAAATGCTCACGTTGTTTCTTAAATCATATGTTCACATACTTTAACTAAAAATGTTTACGCCATTCAGAAAATGTCCGCTTACTTTTAGAAAAAAAGTGTTTACGGTGTTTAAAAAATTTCACGGCACACTATTAGAAAACAAATGTTCACGTGCCTTTGTAAAATTGTTTGTGATGCCCAAAAAGTTTTAATGTGGTTTTAGAAAAGCATTCCTAGAAAAATGTTGGCATGTCTAAACTGCTTGTAACAAGTTTTTTTTTTTAGCTTTACTTGTAACAAGTTGTTGCTTTTTTTTAGGGGTAACAAGTTGTTGGTGGAGGCACGCAATGCATGGCTTGATAGAAGGCCGTGAACTTGTAGCCTGTAGAATCCAGCTCCTGATTAAATTGCTTGGGCCTCGAGTGAATGGGCCGTAGCAGCTAGCGTAAAAAAAAAATAGAGCAGAGCTCACAATGAGTGTGCTCTGCTGCTCCGTCGATCCATCCCTACCCGGATCCGGCCGGCGGGGTCCTCCAGGTTTCTTGTGCATCCCCGGTGGCGGCGGGGGACTAGCCTGTCTTGGCCACCGGAGAGCGAGCGAGCGAGGCGTTGTCGTCGCTGCAGCGCGGCCGAGCAGGGGCACGCGTGCCTGCGCCTGTATTACTCCACGAGAAAGGTGCGATAGCTCCCGGGTGCCTAGCCACTCTCTATGAACAGCGAATTAAAAAAAATAGAAAAAATTGTTATGTATATTATTAGAGGGGAACCATGTGCACTACCAACTGAACTGGAGATAGATAGATTATTATGTACTATATTTATTTATTGGAATATACAAGTACAACAAACAAGCGTCCCATCCCAGGGAGGTAGAGGCAGGTAGATCATACAACGGAGCTCATCATACAAAGCTCTTATTCAATAATTATTACTAGCTACCATACCATGGCAGCGCTCGCTAGCTATCTAGTCTAGTCTACTTCTTGAAGAAGCACGGCTCGGCGATGACCTTGTCGACGAAACATGCGCACTACTTGGGCTTGTCCCAGAGTATGTTGACGACGGAGACGCACGAAGCTGCGGCCCCGACGAGGCAGCTGAGGCACTTGTGGCTGCAAAAGGTGGCCAGGCTCAAGTCCTGCTCCTGGCTCCCAGCTCGGGCTGCATTGCTGCACCCAGCTAGCAGGGGTATGGAGAGCAGCATCAGGATGACAAGCCCCGGCCGCAGACTTCTTCTTCTTGTTCTTCACCGCCATTTGCTCGATCAACAGCGAGAGAGAGAGTAGTACGTACGGTGTTGGTGGTGGAACGAGGGAGATGATATGATGGATGGCTCTCTGCAATGCACTACAAGCCGTTTATATAGTACGTACTAGCATTCTCGTACTAGCAGTAGTATATACCTTCTCTCCGCTCCTGTGTACTTAACCGATCCATCCACATCCACATCCACATCACGCGTAGATTTTGATTCCCGTGCATGTCCCAACAGCACCTAGCTAGCTACCACCACTGATTAATTGATTCTGTCCGTTCTGTATAGTACTAGTTCCAAGCAACCATGCGATATATGTGGTAAGCAATTCAAATAACTCAAAAAAAAAAGTACTAGTTCCAAGCAAGGAAGCGAAGTAAATATTATCAAGTGTACTATCAGGGCATGTGCCAGGCGCACTCGCTTGTTTCCATGCATACATCTCTATCTTCTGCCCACAGCGTGCTGTTAGCAAATTAACTTTGATTCCCGGCCCTAAAATGCGAAATCAATTCATTAGCTAGGCCGGTCAATTAATTGTTGCTAGCTAGCTAGATCACTCATTTTGATTCCCGGCCCTGAAATGGGAAACCAATTCATCAGCTAGGCCGGTCAATTAATTGTTGCTAGCTAGCTATAGCTCAAATTAGTTTTGATTCCCGGACCTAAAATGGGAAGCCAATTAATTAGCTAGGCCGGTCAATTAGCTGTTGCTTGCTAGCTACAAATTGATTTTGATTCCCGGCCCTAAAAAGGAAAGCCCATTCCTTAGCTACGCCTGTCAATTAATAATTAATTCAACGAAATCACTAGTTAAGCAGTACTCATTGCAAAGATCACTCTCACCTTGCCAGGTTGCGACAAGTGACGCAAAAGTGGCGCGTTGCATTTGCGCCACTTGTCGCAACCTGGGAGTTTTCCCTTTTTCGTAGATTCGTTTATTCAAAATATTTTATCTCTTAAACCGTGCGTCCAAATCTCGAACCGTTTTCACCGTTGGATTTCTCGCATCGAGATCTTCAAAACTAGATCCCATGTTGATAGGTTTTAACGAACTTTTTTTCACGAAAAAAACGGACGAAAAAACCGAACCGGGAGCACGGGTTTTTTCCCTTTCTGAAAGAGGCACGCCCGTGCCTCTCGCAAAATCACAACCGTGCCTCTCGCGGAAGCAAAACCGTGCCTCTCGCGGAAGGAAAAAAAAGAAGAGAAAACCCATTTTTTTTTCGTTTCCGAGGAGGCACGGCCGTGCCTTTCGCGAAAACACAACCATGCCTCTCGCGGAAGCAAAACCGTGCCTCTCGTGAAAGAAAAAAAAAACAAAAAACATTTTTTTTTCGTTTCCGAAAGGCACGGCCGTGCCTCTCGTGAAAGCCCAACCGTGCCTCTCGCGGAAGCAAAACCGTGCCTCTCTCGGAAGGGAAAAAAACAGAAGAAGCATTTTTTTTTCCGTTTCCGAGAGGCACGGTCATGACTCTCGCGAAAGCACAACCGTGCCTCTCTCGGAAGCAAAACCGTGTCTCTCGCGGAAAGAAAAAAAAAATAGAAAACGTGTTTTTTTTTATTTCCGAGAGACAAGGCCGTGACTCTCGCGAAAGCAAAACTGTGTCTCTCGCGGAAGCAAAACCGTGACTATCGTGATAGGAAAAAAAACGCGTTTTTTCACGCAATTTTTTTTTGAAATGTTTTTTTGGTCCAAAAGTTAATGAAGACCGGTGGAAAACCAAAACATCGAAAAAACCCAAAAAAATCGTTTAAAAAGCCGAAAACGCGTGCGGAAAAATAAAAAAAAAAACAAAATCCGGAGGAAGCGCCCAGAGCGCGACACGTAGCGGGCGGCTGAGAGCTCGCCAAGTGGCGCTGATCGTTGTGAAGCTCCCGAAGGAGCGCTCGTTAACTAGTTGCTCTCTTAATTCAACTGTACTAGCGTCTTAGGGCCCGTCTGCCAACTGCCCATTACATCATTGACCCATTTATTTGGTCGAATCAATCAGTTTTATTCAAACTTAGTCTGGGTTACAACCATGTTGTACTGTATCAACAAGAGAAGGAATACAACTCAGCCAAATATATCTCCTCCTCAACTCACTCGCCTGTTTAGCATGCTCTAAAACTCATTTGGAAGCTATCATAGTATGAAATTGGCTCTTGCGGAATCCCAACAATTGTCGTTCTCGCAAAATCTTTCTTCTCCCAGAATTTCATGACTTGTTGTGCATCAATTTCAAAACTCATTTTATTTTATTATTTTATATAATATTCAGTGTGTACTACAAAAATCATCACGTCTTAGGAAAATGGTCATAGTATATCTAAATATTTTCATTGTGAACCAATTTTTTTCACTGTTTATTATTAAAAAAATCATCCTGTGTATACAAATTCTATCGTTTTGGTTTATAGTATAGTTCAAACAACGTTCATCATATATTTCCAGAAATGTTCACTGTCTATTAGAAAAATAGTCACCGTGTAATTCAAAAACTGCCATCATGGTTTAACTGAAGTTCATCATGTATATAAAAATGTGCAACGTGTATTTAGAAATCGTTCATAGCGTAATTCAAAAAAAATCATCATGTATTTTCAAAAAAGTTATTGTTGTAATTAAAAATGTGCATGGTGTATTTAAAAAATGTTCATTTAATTTCAAAAACTGTTCACTTTGTAAGGAAACCAAGTGTTCCTATTCTTTTTTGAAAAACGTTCATGTACTTTAAAAAAAGTGATCACACATTTTCTTTAGAAAGATGTTCGTGCAATTAAAACATTGTTCACTTACTTAAAATATGCACGTAATTTGTAAATATGTTCAGGCATTTTTATGTAATATTGCTATATTTTCATAAAGTGGTAACACATTCTACAACAAGTAGTGTATTTATCATACTGCCTCCACTTTATTTAGTAAAACAAACAAAAAATAAATAGAAAAGGAAAAAAGCAAAAATGAAATCACAAAAAGGAACTATTTTACTAAAAAAGAAACAACAAAGGGAAAATATAATAGAAAACAAGAAAAACTAAAAGGAAAACATAAACAAACCAAGAAAAAAAACAACTCACGTGGGGAACCATGGAAGGGAGCGCTATCTATATCTCGCAATAAGTGAGATATAGCATTCACAAGTTGCTAGAGTGTCTTTCTTTTTCTCATATTTTGAAAGACCACATGAAATCATTTATTTCCCGCGGTTACAGTGTGAAGTATGTCGGATAAGTATTCTTCCTAGGTGCTTCGCAAGGTACCGATTACTACATATTTGAAAAATAGAAAAAAACAAATTATGATATGACAAGTGGCAATATGAAGTTACATTTCTCAATATTAATAATGAAGTACGTGATCTAGTGTATTTCTCATACTGTGTGCACTGATTTAATAAAAGTGTTCACGCATTTTTATGTAAAATAGGTGTATTTTTACAAATTGGTAACGCATTTTAAAACAATTAGTGTCTATCTCATACTGTCTGCACCTATTTAGTAAAAGAAACAAAAAGTAAGTAGAAAAGGCAAAAAGAAAAAAGAAATCAGAAAAGGTAATACTTTGTTAGAAAATAAACAAATAAAGGAAAAATAATAGCAAACAAAAATGGAAAACTAAAAGGAAAAAACCAAGAAAAAAAGAGAAGAAAACAGCAAAACCAAGCTCCCATTCGACGCTGGGAATGAATGAGCAACGTGCAACAAAACGAAATAAAATCGGCACTGGGCCAGCTCACGCAGGGAACTATGGCTGGAAGCGCTATCTATATCTCGCAATAGGTGAGATATAGCATTCACAAGTTGCTAGAGTTGTCTTTTTTATCATATTTTGAAGGACCGCATGAAATCATTTATTCACTGCGATTACAATCTGAAGTATGTGGGATAAGTATTCTTCCTAGGTGCTTCGCAAGGTACCGATTAATACATATTTGAAAAAAAGAAAAAAAAACAAATTAGGACATGATAAGTGGCAATATGAAGTTACATTTTTCAATTTTAATAATGAAGTACGTGATCTAGTTCATTTTTTGAAAAAACATCCTAGGATATCCACCCATTACAAAGCAAAAATATAACCAAACTTTTGTCAAATGTGTACTGTGTAATTCAAAAATCTGCATCATGTTTTAACAAAAGTACATCTTGTATATAAAAAGTGCATCGTGTATTTAGAAATGGTTCATAGTTGAAAGATTGTGGATGTCGCCTAGAGGGGGGGGGGGGGGGGGGGGGGGGGTGGGGGGGGGGGGGGGGGGGGTTGTAAATAGGCATTTTACAATAATTACGGTTTAGCCTTGAACAAATGCGGAATAAAACTAACGTTTAATATGACGAGCACAAAACCTAATAAGCTAGGCTCAACTATGTGCACCAACAACTTATGCTAAGCAAGATAAACAACTATGCGATAGCAAGATATATAACATGAAACACTATGGCTATCACAAAGTAAAGTGCATGAGTAAAGGGCTTTGGTAAGAGATAACCGAGGCATGCGGAGACGATGATGTATCTCGAAGTTCACACCCTTGCGGATGCTAATCTCTGTTTGGAGCGGTGTGGAGGCACAATGCTCCCCAAAGGGCCACCGTAATCGCCTCACGCCCTCGCACAATGCAAGATGTCGTGATTCCACTAAGGGACCCTTGAGGGTGGTCACCGAACCCGTACAAATGGCGACCCTTTGGGGCGGTCACCGAACCCGTACACTTTGGCAACCCTTGGGGGCGGTCACCGGAACCCGTCCAAATTGCTCGGGGCAATCTCCACAACCTAATTGGAGACCCCGACGCTGGCCCGGAGCTTTCTACGACAATGATTGAGCTCCGAGACACCACCAACCGTCTAGGGCGCCCAAGCACCCAAGAGGAACAAGCTCTAGGGTACCAAGCACCCAAGAGTAATAAGATACTCAACTTTCACTTCCACGTATCACCGTGGAGAACTCAAACCGATGCACCAAATGCAATGGCAAGGGCACACGGAGTGCCCAAGTCCTTCTCTCCCAAATCTCACCAAAGCAACTAATTCTAGGAAGAAAAATGAGAGGAAGAACGAAGAAGAGAACACGAAGAACTCCAAGATCTAGATCCAAGGGGTTCCCCTCTCATAGAGGAGAAAGTGATTGGTGGAAATGTGGATCTAGATCTCCTCTCTCTTTTCCCTCAAAAACTAGCAAGAATCCATGGAGGGATTGAGAGATAGCAAGCTCGAAGAAGGTCAACAATAGGGGAAGAACACGAGCTCAAGAGACGAGGGTTCATTGGGGAAGAAGATCCCCTTTTATAGGTGGGGACAAATCCAACTATTACGCCCACAGCCCGCACAGGAGCGGTACTACCGCCTGGGTGGTAGTTCCCGGAGTACAGTGCACAGGCGTGTAGGGGAACACAGCAGAAAACAAAAAAATTCCGACCTATGCACCAGCCCAGGACCACTATGAAGACTGCATACAAGGTTTCGATCCTTTCGTTACCGACTCGTAGCGCAGCGGAAGTAGAGTCGATGACGATCGGCGGTGGAGATCCCCGCAGCTAGGATTTACAACCTCCCAACCGCGAGGATGTACTCCCTCGTCTGCCCCCCCCCCCCGGACAGCCCTCCGGGAGGCAGTCAGACAGTCCCTCGGACGGTGTCACGGACAGCCCTCCGGGAGGACCTTCGAAACTCGGACGGTCACTCGGGCAGCCCTTTGGGAGGACCCTCAAAACTCGGACAGCCCTTCGGGAGGACCCTCGAAACTTGGACAGTCACTCGGACAGCCCTTCGAGAGGCACTCTTGAACTAAGACCGAAACTACGATCTCTCTACAAAGTTGCACACATACGGTGTCATCTATCTGGCAGGGCTTTGCCGTCCAGAACTAGTTCCCACCGAAACCCAGACAGCCTTTCGGCTCTACGAAACTATTTCGCTGGGAGGGAGAGGGAAGCCAGATCATTGCAATGGCATTTGTATGTGAGAAAGTGTGAAGTGTGGAGTGCACCCCTCCACCTCTATTTATAGGAAAACCATATGGAAAAAATACCCAAAAAACCCATCTCATGGATCCTCCTCAAGGGCATAAAAGGAAGGCAAGTGGAGCTCCATGGAGGAGCTCCATCTTGGCCGGCCACCCCTAGCCCCCCCCCCCCCACATGGGGGTTCCTTGATCCCCAATCCCTAAAAGGTGGCTTTCAAATAAAGTAACCATAAAGTGATTTTCACTATTCACAGAGACAATTTTCCGTGACCGTTAAATCTGAAAATATTTCTGTGGGTCTTAGAACAATTCCAGTACCCACTAAAATTATTTTGGATTCATTCCGAAACAATTCCGGATTAGTGATTTTCATCTGCGAAAAGCAATCAAACCGGTTCCGGCAGCTCCGGAACATTTCCGGTTTTTATCCCGAAAAATTCCCAGAAGTTTCCAGAATAAAACTAGCACCCTCCAAGAATTATCAGGCATGATCCGAAACCAATTTGACTTAATGGTATACCCCGAAACAACTTTTTGGTTTTACCGAAACTATTCCGGTGTTCTCTCTCTGGAACTTTTTCGTTGCCTCCGAAACTTTTCCGGTGAATTTCTCTTAGACTTCCTGTCTAGTATTCAACAGATAGATTTGCCTTTAGCGTGTGACCCTATAGGTTCGGTGAAGTATAGACATGACCGGAACACTTTCCGATCAATGATCAACATCGGAGCCGTGGACACCCATATTGACCCCTATACCCACATGAATGAATATTTGAGTGAACCTCCAGTTGCCGTGTGCTATTCCTGTTGCTTCGCGATATGTTACAAATACCCGAGATGAGACATGTTGGCATCCCCGTGGATCAACAACTTGTCCACTATGCCAGTTATCTCATTACCGGTATTTGTTCTCTTTTCTCGTTCCCATGTTCCGGCATCCCTGTGATCAAATCACATTGTGTCTGGCCAGACGATGATGGATACCGTAACACCGAGAGGTCCAGAGATATCTCTCCATTGTCGAAGGAGAAAATCCCAATCTTGAGCTATCAAGTTACTTGACACACTTTTCCATGAACCCGTAAGCCGCCGTAATAGCCACCCATTTACGGATGACGTTTAACAAACCCCAAAGTTCGTGAAGCAAGTATGAAAAACTCGATACTCTCATGGTCTAAGGAATTATGCAAACGTTAACCATATTTGTGTTATTAACCATTAACTTTTGACAAAAGCATCTCATAGCATAACATCAATTCGGGTCGATTCAACACAAATGTTCTTCTAACATTGTGCCCTCAAAATTGCTGGCATAGACATGCCCATTATCGGGAAAACAAAACCAGCATGCAACACTTGAGCTAGCTTAGAGGCCAAACTAGGAATACATTTTACCGTTTATTATTCCACACATGCATATGAGTCTTCCTCCGAGCCTCGTGTTATTGCAGACTCGAGAACCATAGCAGTTATAGCATGGAACATAAACATAATTATGAACAAGGAGATAATTAATAACATTTATTATTGCCTCTAGGGCATAACTCCTACAGACTCCCACTTGCACTAGAGTCAATAATCTAGTTAATGCTAATGCACTTTACACATACGGCACATTGGTGTAAAAATATGCTTCGCATGTGGTATAGCCTGATGTCTAACGGATCTGACGACTTCAGCTCCGTGTGTATCTTTGCATATCCTCGCGTTTTCACACTTTCACAAAATTCATATTTTGCGTGGGCTTGGCTTTGTATATATGTGAATCATTGGTCGAAACCTGATTCCTCAGACTGAGCTATGGAGCAACTATCTGCAATACTGTCCCATTGACCAAAGCCTTCTTGGAACCATACTAAGTTCATGAATGAACCATATGATTCAACAACTTCTTTGTCGCTTCTAAAGCATCAAGATACTTAGCCTTTGTTATAGAATTTGCCACAGTAACTTGTTTGGAACAATTTCCAACTAACTGTGCCACCATATTGTGTGTTACACAAAACCCTTAATTTAAATAAAAAATCGCTTGGAACATTGATGAAGATTGTATCGATGTAACCTTTTACAACGAACACTTCATGATCTCCGCTTGCGAGAAAACATGTCATCAGTGCCACCGTAGCACTCAATGACCCTTTTCCACTGTTGTCCCATGATCAGTACTTTTGATTACTTCGGTATCTATACTCGCAACACCTTGGGAGTATCAGACATATCTGGTTGTTTTACATACCATGGAATACATGATTAATCCAAACACAAGAGTGTGTGGAATCTCCATCATGTATTTTACTCATTAGTGTTTTGGGACACCGAGTCTTGCAAAAACTCTTTCCATGTGACTTCGGCAAGAATCACTCCTTGACGTTTTTATTGCTAAAATGTTTTAGCGTCTTGTCAATATGTATTTTTGCTTAGCCCCATTAGGTAAATCTATCTCCATAGATCATCATGCCTAATATTGAGGATATTTAGCCCAAGCACTTCATTGAAAAACTATTTTTCAAATGAAGTCCTAATTCGTGTCAAGAAATTTATTTCCATTTAACAATGTGTCAAGCACACAAGGTGTTTAGAAATATTATTATGCTCCCACTTACTTTCTTGAATCACAAGCATCTTCGTTACCCATTGATGAAGTCAAACCCCTTTTGACCATTTCATCAAAACACGAAGATTCCAACTCCATTTTGCTCTCTTCTGTCCATTGCTGGAACTCTGAAGTTTGCACACTCACTAGCATCCTCTGGATTGACAAAATACCTTGGACTGTAACACATGCAAGTCCTTGGTTTCATTTCCATCAGATGGAAATCCTTTCATCATCCATGTTTCATATCTCATGATTTGAAATATGTATTAATTGCTAGTTCAACCCGAACCGACTTTAACCATCGCTACAGTGAAACAACCTCATCGTAGTCAACTCCTTGAACTTGTTATTGCAACAATCGAGCTTTAAGGATAAAACATTTTTATCCGTATCAGTTTTTAGTTCCATAAATATTCGTTAGACTCTAAGTCTTCCGAAAGGTGTATCAAGATTTTAATCTTGAATCACTTATATGGAAACTATCTCGGATTGTATTGGTATTTAGCCAATTCCGGAGTCAGTGCCCATCAACGCTTCCTTGTCTATCGTAGGTATACTGTTGTCTAACAACAATATCTCGTTTGTGCACCTGAGAGGTTTGCACGAGCTTTGCCTACGTTGTTCAGCTGCAAGTTTTACCGAAGTCCATACATCTCATGTAGAGGCTTCTGTATCAGTCGCAGTAGGAAACTCTGGAATCACTTCCAAGGTTCCTTTCCTTTGATCTGATGACGAAGATACTTGTTATCTCGTCGAGTTGCACTGTCCTCCCACTCACCTTTTTGCAAGAACTATTCTCTTTAAAAGCATACCATTTTGTGGCAAAATCCTTTGCCTCGGTATAGTGGTGGGGGAATACCCAATAACTTGGGATAACCTACAAATTTGCACTTGTCTGATTTGGAATAGGTTTGTAACCTTTTACACAAGCCCAATATTCCAAATGTTTAAGAAAAGGTATAACATGGTTGGGCGTACCATACCATGGCATCATTTCAACAGACCCGATGGAGCTCTTTTCAGTGTAAAAGCCGCAATCTCTAAAGCATCACTCTAAAAGGGCTAATGGCAAATTTATTTATGTCATCTTTGATCTTACCATGTCATGAATGGTTCGATTACATCTTCACGGACTTTCCACTTGCAGTGGTGTTATGGGAGGTGCAAGTTATGAAACCCCTTTCACAACTCATCAGACATTCGCTAAACTTGTAACTCAAATATTCCTTTCTGCAATCGAATTGTAGAAACATAATTTTCTTGTTACAATAACTTCTACTTCATTTTTGAAAACCTTTTGAATGAACTCAAAAGATCCAAACTTACGTCTCATCAAGTAAACATCAATATATCCACTTGAGGCATTTCAGAAGATAGACAAATCCACTGCCAGCAACAACATTTATTGGACTACACACATCATGATGTATGATCACCAATACCTTCTTTGCTCGTTCCTTATGGCTTGTGAATGGTATTTTAGTCACATCACTTTTCGGAGGAAAGGTGCAAGCGTCAGATGATTCATAATCAAACGACTTTAAAAACCATCATTATGGAATTTATCCATGCGGGTTTCTCCAATGTGACCAAATGCAGTGTCACACATGTGTGGTATTCTTTTAGTCTTGCGACATTTAGCGTCAGTGTCATGAATGTATCATATTACTATCAATATTCATAACATACATCCCATCCTATGATGGAAGCATGGCCCTTATGTTATTCATAATACTGAACAACAATTGTTCTTTTATGAACAACACCCTTGCAACAAACATTATGCAAATGGACTAGAATGTGTAAAAACTCTAAAATGAATCATGAAAGTAAATCCAGAGGTAATGTATTATTATCAATATTCATAGCATACTGCTCATTCATAATGAAAGTATGGCCCTTATGTTATTCATAACACCAAACATCAAAAGTTCTCTTATGAACAACCTTCTTGCAGCATACCTTATGCAATGGGCTAGAGTGTGTAAAAACTCTAAATGAATCATGAAAATAAATACAGACGGTAATACACCGATGGATGGTATAGTAACATTTACTATGTTCCCTGTGTATACCTAAACCTCATAACTAGCAAGTCTGTTAGGCCGTAGTAGTTCTTGCATCGAGTTGCAACAGAAGGCAACTGAGCGGGTATCTTTGTGATTAACTCACAGTACCCAAAAATTAGTGATTAACATTTTTAACCATAATTCCCAAGAACTATATCTTTGACCAGCCTTCTATACATCAAAAACTTGTATGATATTCATACATGAGTTGGATATTCCAGTCTTCTTTCTTTCTGCCTTTATACTTCTAACAGTTTAACTTTTAGTATTTCTCCTACGCTCAGAAGAAGCACCCAATTAAGAGTGGCATTAGCCTCGGACTTCCTAGGCATGGAAGTTTCACTAACACCCTTCGGACACTTCCTTTCTCTTTAAGTTGTTGTTTTATTCACCTTTCATCATATGACAGGCGTTCTTCTGGATCCCTCTCTTATCAGTCTAATGCATAGTAAGCACCTTTACTAATAGTTTGCAAACAAACATTGCTTTGGATATTTCATATCTTTCAGCCTTTGTTTGTATCTGAAAATTAATTTTCAGGTCCATGAATATCACATAACTATCCCAAAACTTTCGAAGTTCGGGTCTCATGGAAGCAAACGTATTGCACTTGACTGAAACGGAATTCTAGCTTTTGGATCGAAGGACGAGAGTCACATGATCCATAGCATTAGCGGGAGAATACCGAAAGCATGCGATAGGACGAAGTCCTTCTCGGCAATCTTGAGGACAGTCCTCACATTACGTTACCAACCGTAAAGTTTTAACCAGATATTTAACAGATATTCAATTTTAATAGGGAAGGTGGAAATGCAAGCCATTATTCTACAACTATTTTGCAAATCACACTTAGACAGTGTTCAAAATTAATTGCACTGAGAATTTAAACAAGTTAATTCTACAATGCGCTCCCACTCAAATCAATATCTCTCATAATTGATTGTGAGTGATACAAGATCCATACTTCAATTCATCGCCATAGAATCATCATCTTATGACGGGAATTTTCATCGGTAGGCCAACTTGCCGATCACATCTCTATGAGTCTCTTGCTCATCTTTCGATGTGTGTGTTCTGAGCTCAGGACGATCCTGCCATGAACGTCAAGACAACCAAGTGATCTTGCTGCGAGGTCTGACCTCACCCGCCTCACACTTCTCTAATCGTTCGTACCCATGCATCCATGGCGCACCCCGAAAAGATAGGTGTCGTGACGGTGCTACACTTGGGAGAACACTAACTATTTGATATTTTTGTGAGAGATCACCCTAATAAAAAGCGACTACCACGCAATCAAAAAGGGTGCATCATAAGTGATAAACATCTCAGGCAATTCACAATAGCATGATATGGTATAGCCCTTTCTGACGGAGAAGTCTTGTATTTCTTCGTCTTTGGCATTCGTGTCGGTGTTCACCTTCACGAAGATTGCCACCACCTTGTCGATGCACCAGATAATATTGCTATCTCTATAGCTAATAAAATAAGTGCATTACTTAAGGTTGACACGCAGGTCATTAAAGTGACAATCATATGGCTCCAGCCATCATGCCGACTCATGACACGCAGGTCATGTTAATCAATTTACATCATATAGTCATCTCATACATAATCAAATTAATATGAGCACTGCTATACCACATCACATGCACATGCAAACCATCCTGCAAAACCAAGTTAGACGCCTCTAATCGGTTCATGCAAAATTTTATTTTACGTGGCTTCTAACGTTTCGAAACAAACCGAAGCTACCATCCTTCATCACCAAGCATGAATATCCAAGTCGCTAGATTATCATTGCGGGGTGTATGAACACGAGATAATAAAATCTTGAGCCCCATACTGAACTTCGTCATACGCATGACCCCCGTGCAGATCATATCTGCATTGCCCTTTCGTCTGTGAAATTTCATCTTTCTTTTTAACTATGATGGAATTCATTGAACTGTTAGCACTTCGTTGATCAATCAGGATCGCGGATTGCCAGAACTTTGAAGCTCCACCATGCTGTTATCAAGATCAGAAATATGCAAATTCCAGGGAAGCAACAAGAACATGGGTAACAGATTTCATCTGCTACCCGCACAAATAATTTTCAGCAATAGATCTCATCTACTACCAAATTATATTGTGCAACACCCATACATCTCTATGTATTCTAGATCGCAACCTGCATCTACCCATAGCATGGCTCGTGATGCCATTGTAGGGGAACGCAGCAGAAAACAAAAAATTTCCAACCTACGTGCCAGCCCAGGACCACTATGAAGACTGCATACAAGGTTTCAATCTTTTCGTTACCGACTTGTAGCGCAGCGGAAGTAGAGTCGATGACGATCGGCGGTGCAGATCCCCGCAGCTAAGATTTACAAGCTCCCAACCACGAGGATGTACTCCCTCGTCTGCCCCCCCCCCCGGACAGCCCTCCGGGAGGCGGTCAGACAGTCCCTTGGACGGTGCCACGGACAGCCCTCCGGGAGGACCTTCGAAACTAGGATGGTCACTCGGGTAGCCCTTCGGGAGGACCCTCAAAACTCGGACAGTTACTCGGACAACCCTTCAGAAGGACCCTCAAAACTCGGACAGTCACTCGGACAGCCCTTCGGGAGGCACTCTCGAACTAAGACCGAAACTATGATCTCTCTACAGAGTTGCACACATACGGTGTCATCTATCCGGTGGGGCTTTGCCATCCAGAACTAGTTCCCACCGGAACCCAGACAGCCTTTCGGCTCTACGAAATTATTTCGCTGGGAGGGAGAGAGAAGGCCAGATCATGCATGGCTTGTGTATGTTGAGAAAGAGTGTGTCTTTAGGCAGCCCCCTCCACCCCTATTTATAGGCCAAGTCCAAGGGTGGCTTCTCCAAGAAGTCAAGGGGAAAAATAACAAAAGGCCCTCAAGGTGGCTTCTCTAAGAAGCCACCCAAAAAGCACTTTCACTATTCATGAAACCAATTTTCCACTGCTAGGATTTTACAACCTCCCAACCGCAAGGATGTACTCCCTCGGACAGCCCTCTGGGAGGTGGTCGGAGAGTCCCTCTGATGGTGTCGCGGACAGCCCTTCGGGAGGACTCTTGAAACTCGGACGGTCACTCGGACAGCCCTTCGGGAGGACCCTCGAAACTCGGATAGTCACTCGGACAGCCCTTCGGGAGGCACTCTTGAACTAAGACCCAAACTACGCGATCTTTCTGCAGAGTTGCACACATACGGTGTCATCTATCCGGCGGGGCTTCGCCATCAGAACTAGTTCCCACCGGAACCCAGACAGCCTTTTGGCTCCACAAAACTATTTCGCGGGGAGGGAGAGAGAAGCCAGATCATTGCAATGGCATTTGTATGTGAGAAAGAGTGAAGTGTGGAATGCACCCCTCCACCTCTATTTATAGGAAAACCATATGGGAAAAATACCCAAAAAACCCATCTCATGGATCCTCCTCAAGGGCATAAAACGAAGGCAAGTGGAGCTCCATGGAGGAGCTCCATCTTGGCCGGCCACCCCTAGGGGGCCCCCCCACATGGGGGTTCCTTGGTCCCCAATCACTTCTAGAAGCCTTTATGCAAAAGCCCTAAAAGGTGGCTTTCAAATAAAGTAACCATAAAGTGATTTTCACTATTCACAGAGACAATTTTCCGCGACCGTTAAATCCAAAAATATTTCTGTGGGTCTTAGAACAATTCCAGTACCCACTAAAATGATTTTGGATTCGTTCCGAAACAATTCCGGATTAGTGATTTTCATCTGCGAAAAGCAATCAAACCGGTTCCGGCAGCTCCGGAACATTTCCGGTTTTTATCCCAGAAAATTCCCAGAAGTTTCTAGAATAAAACTAGCACCCTCCATGAATTATCAGGCATTACCCGAAACCAAGTTGACTTAATGGTATACCCCGAAACAACTTTTCGGTTTTACAGAAACTATTCCGGTGTTCTCTCTCCGGAACTTTTTCGTTGACTCCGAAACTTTTCCGGTGAATTTCTCTTGGACTCCCTGTCTAGTATTCAGCAGATAGACGACCCTTAAGCGTGTGACCCTATAGGCTCACTGAAGTATAGACATGACTGGAACACTTTCCGATCAATGATCAACATCGGAGCAGTGGACACCCATATTGACCCCTATACCCACACGAATGAATATTCGAGTGAACCTCCAGTTGCCGTGTGCTATTCCTGTTGCTTCACGATATGTTACAAATACCCGAGGTGAGACATGTTGGCATCCCCGTGGATCAACAACTTGTCCATTATGCCAGTTACCTCGTTACCGGTATTGTTCTCTTTTCTCGTTCCCGTGTTCCGGCATCCATGTGATCAAATCACATTGTGTCTGGCCACACGATGATGGATACCATAACACCGAGAGGGCCCAGAGATATCTTTCCATCGTCGGAGGAGCAAATCCCAATCTTGAGCTATCAAGTTACTTGACATACTTTTCCATGAACCCGTAAGCCGTCGTAATAGCCACCCATTTACGAATGACGTTTAACAAACCCCAAAGTTCATGAAGCAAGCATGAAGAAACTCGATACTCTCATGGTCTAAGGAATTATGCAAATGTTAACCATCTATGTGTTATTAACCATTAACTTGTGACAAAAGCATCTCATAGCATAACATCAATTCGGGTCGATTCAACACAAATGTTCTTCTAACATTGTGCCCTCAAAATTGCTGGCATAGACATGCCCATGATCAGGAAAACAGAACCATCAAGCAACACTTGAGCTAGTCTTAGAGGCGAGACTAGGAATACATTTTACCGTTTATTATTCCACATGTGCATATGAGTCTTCCTCCGAGCCTCGTGTTATTGCAGACTCGAGAACCATAGCAGTTATAGCATGGAACATAAACATAATTATGAACAGGGAGATAATTAATAACATTTATTATTTCCTCTAGGGCATAACTCCTACAGGGCGGAGCACCCCAAGGCGGTAGTGCCGCCGGAGCAGTACTACCGCTGGGGTAGCAGTACACAGGAAGTAGCGGTGGTAGGGCAGAGTACGGCGGCAGTACCGCAAAAGCGGTACTACCGCCCTACTGCTGCGAAGTGGAGAACGAGTCCAGTGGCTTAAAAATAAGCGGTAGTAGCAGCGGTAGTGGCTGGACGGTAGTACCGCTTATGAGCGGTACTATCGCTGGTTACTACCGCTCTAGTTCCGCCCAAAAACAGAAGGCGAAAAACAAGCGGTAGTTGCCGCGGTAGCTCATAGCGGAAGTACTGCATGAGTGGTACTACCATGGAGCAGAGCGGTACTACCGATAGGGAGTGAAAAACTACCCCAAGAACAAATGCAGTCAACAAGATCGAAATTGCGATAACTTCTGCAAATGAACTCCGAAAATAGCAAACTGCTACTTCTTGAGCTTGCGTTGGTTTTTCCCTTGAAGAGGAAAGGGTGATGCAGCAAAGTAGAGATAAGTATTTCCCTCAGTTTGAGAACCAAGGTATCAATCCAGTAGGAGAATAAGCGCAAATCACCAATACCTGCACAAACAATCAAACACTTGCACCCAACACGATAAAGGGGTTGTCAATCCCTTCACGATCACTTGCAAAAGTGAGATCTGATAGAGATAGATAAACAAAAGATAAAATATTTTTGGGTTTTTGATTTATAGAACTGAAAATATAAGATTGCAAAATTTTAGATCGGAAACTAATATGATGGAAAATAGTAGATCGGAAACTAATATGATGGAAAATAGACCCGGGGGCCATAGGTTTCACTAGAGGCTTCTCTCTTGAAGGCAAATAATACGGTTTGTGAACAAATTACTGTCGAGCAATTGATAGAAAAGCGCAAAGTTATGACGATATCCAAGGCAATGATTATGCAATATAGAGATCACGTCCGTGTCAAGTAGACCAACTCCTGCCTGCATCTACTACTATTACTCCACACATCGATCGACTCCTGCCTGCATCTAGAGTATTATGTTTATAAAGAACAGAGTAACGCATTAAGTAAGATGACATGATGTAGAGTAATAAACTCAAGCAATATGATGTAAACCCCATCTTTTTATCCTCGATGGCAACAATGCAATACGTGTCTCGCTACCCCTACTTTGTCACTGGGTGAAATCACGCAAGATTGAACCCAAAGCTAAGCACCTCTCCCATTGCAAGAAAAACCAATCTAGTTGGCCAAACCAAACCGATAATTCGAAGAGAAATACAAAGATACCAAATCATGCATATAAGAATTCAGAGGTGATTCAAATAATATTCATAGATAAGCTGATCATAAATCCACAATTCATCGGATCTCGACAATCACACCGCAAAAGAGTATTACATCGGATAGATCTCCAAGAACATCGAGGAGAACATGGTATTGAGAATCAAAGAGAGAGAAGAAGCCATCTAGCTACTAGCTATGGACCCGTAGGTCTGTGGTGGACTACTCACGCTTCATCGGAAGGGCAATAGAGTTGATGTAGATGCCCTCCGTGATCGAATCCCCTATGGCAGGGTGCCGGAAAAGGCCCCTAGATGGGATCTCATGGGAACAGAAGGTTGCGACGGTGGAAAAGTGTTTTCGTGGATGCTTCTGGTGGTTTGGGAATATATGTGAACATATAGGAGGAAGATCTAGGTCAGGGGGTCACCGAGGGGCCCACAAGGTAGGGGGCGCGCCCTACCCCCCTGGGCGCGCCCTCCACCCTTGTCGCCACCTTGTGGCTCTTCTGACTTGAACTCCAAGTCTTCTAGGTGTCTTCTGGTCCAAGAAAAATCATCGTGAAGTTTTATTCCGTTTGGACTCCGTTTAGTATTCCTTTTCTGCGAAGCTCAAAAACAAGGAAAAAAAACAGAAACTGGCACTGGGCTCTAGGTAAATAGGTTAGTCCCAAAAATAATATAAAATAGCATATTAATGCATATAAAATATCCAAAACAGATAATATAATAGCATGGAACAATAAAAAATTATAGATACGTTGGAGACGTATCAAGCATCCCCAAGCTTAATTCCTGCTCGTCCTCGAGTAGGTAAATGATAAAAACAGAATTTTTTATGTGGAATGCTACCTAACATATGTATCCATGTAATTTTCTTTATTGTGGCATGAATGTTCAGATCCATAAGATTCAAAACAAAATTTTAATATTGACATAAAAACGATAATACTTCAAGCATACTAATAAAGCAATCATGTCTTCTCAAAATAACATGGCCAAAGAAAGCTATCCCTACAAAATCATATAGTCTGGCTATGCTCCATCTTCATCACACAAAATATTCAAATCATGCACAACCCCGATGACAAGCCAAGCAATTGTTTCATACTTTTGATGTTCTCAAACTTTTTCAACTTTCACGCAATACATGAGCGTGAGCCATGGACATAGCACTATAGGTGGAATAGAATATGGTGGTTGTGGAGAAGACAAAAAGAAGGAGATAGTATCACATCAACTAGGCGTATCAACGGGCTATGGAGATGCCCATCAATAGATATCAATGTGAGTGAGTAGGGATTGCCATGCAACAGATGCACTAGAGCTATAAGTTTATGAAAGCTCAAAAAGAAGCTAAGTGGGTGTGCATCCAACTTGCTTGCTCATGAAGACCTAGGGCATTTGAGGAAGCCCATTGTTGGAATATACAAGCCAAGTTCTATAATGAAAAATTCCCACTAGTATATGAAAGTGACAAAATAGGAGACTCTCTATCATGAAGATCATGGTGCTACTTTGAAGCACAAGTGTGGAAAAAGGATAGTAACATTGCCCCTTCTCTCTTTTTCTCTCACTTTTTTTTTCAATGGCTTCTTTGGCCTCTTTTTTTTATTTAGGCTTCATTGGCCTCTCTTTTTTTTCCTCACATGGGACAATGTTCTAATAATGATGATCATCACACTTTTATTTACTTACAACTCAAGAATTACAACTCGATACTTAGAACAAAATATTACTCTATATTAATGCCTCCGGCGGTGTACCGGGATGTGCAATGGCTCAAGAGTGACATGTATGAAAATTATGAACGGTGGCTTTGCCACAAATACTAGTCAACTACATGATCATGCAAAGCAATATGACAATGATGAAGCGTGTCATAATAAACGGAACGGTGGAAAGTTGCATGGCAATATATCTCATAATGGATATGGAAATGCCATAATAGGTAGGTATGGTGGCTGTTTTGAGGAAGGTATATGGTGGGTGTATGGTACTGGCGAAAGTTGCGCGGTACTAGAGAGGCTAGCAATGGTGGAAGGGTGAGAGTGCGTATAATCCATGGACTCAACATTAGTCATAAAGAACTCACATACTTATTGCAAAATTCTATTAGTCATCGAAACAAAGTACTACGCGCATGCTCCTAGGGGTATAGATTGGTAGGAAAAGACCATCGCTCGTCCCCGACTGCCACTCATAAGGAAGACAATCAATAAATAAATCATGCTCAAACTTTGTTACATAACGGTTCACCATACGTGCATGCTACGAGAATCACAAACCTCAACACAAGTATTTCTACAATACACAATTACTCCACTAGCATGAGTCTAATATCACCATCCTCATATCTCAAAACAATCATAAGGAATCAAACTTCTCATAGTATTCAATGCACTTTATATGAAAGTTTTTATTATATCCCTCTTGGATGCCCATCATATTAGGACTAAATTCATAACCTAAGAAAATTACCATGCTGTTTAGAGAGACTCTCAAAATAATATAAGTGAAGCATGAGAGTTCAACAATTTCTATAAAATAAAGCCACCGCCGTGCTCTAAAAAGATATAAGTGAAGCACTAGAGCAAAATTGCCTAGCTCAAAAGATATAAGTGAAGCACATAGAGTATTCTAATAAATCACGATTCATGCGTGTCCCTCTCAAAAGGTGTGTACAGCAAGGATGATTGTGGCAAACTAAAAAGCAATGACTCAAATCATACAAGACGCTCCAAGCAAAACACATATCATGTGGTGAATAAAAATATAGCCTCGAGTAAAGTTACCGATAGATGAAGACGAAAGAGGGGATGCCTTCCGGGGCATCCCCAAGCTTAGGCTCTTTGTTGTCCTTGAATATTACCTTGGAGTGCCTTGGGAATCCCCAAGCTTAGGCTCTTGCCACTCCTTATTCCATAGTCCATCAAATCCTTACCCAAAACTTGAAAACTTCACAACACAAAACTCAACAGAAAATCTTATGAGATCCGTTAGTATAAGAAAATAAATCACCACTTTATGGTACTGTTGTGAAATCATTATTTATTTATATTGGTGTAATATCTACTGTATTCCAACTTCTCCATGGTTCATACCCCCAGATACTACCCATAGATTCATCAAAATAAGCAAACAACACAAAGAAAACAGAATCTGTCAAAAACAAAACACTCTGTAGAAATCTGAATACTTCGAATACTTCTGTAACTCCAATATTTCTGAAAAATTGGGAAAACAGAGGAAATTTGTATATCAATCTTGTGTAAAAAATTCATGGTTTTTCCATGCTCCAGTTAATTTAAACAATTCTGTGACTGGACATAAAAGTTTCTGTTTTTCAGCAAGATCAAATCAACTATCACCGTAAGCCATCCCAAAGGCCTTACTTGGCACAAACACTAATTCAAATACAAAAACACATCTAACCAGAGGCTAGATGAATTATTTATTGCAAAACAGCAAGGAAAAATATTGGGTTGTCTCCCAACAAGCGCTTTTCTTTAAAGCCTTTTTAGCTAGGCATTGAGATTTCGATGATGCTCACATGAAAGACAAGAATTGAAGCACAAAGAGAGCATAATAAAGCATGTGAAAAACAAGTTTAAGTCTAACATACTTCCTATGCATAGGCATTTTATAAGCAAACAAATTATCAAGACAAGAAAAACCTAGCATATGCAAGGAAGGAGAATAAAACATAGACAATCTCAACATGAAGAGAGGTAATTTAGCAACATAAAAATTTCTATGACCATATTTTCCTCTCTCATAATAATTACATGTGGGATCATATTCAAATTCAACAATATAGCTATCACATAAAATATTCTCTACATGATCCACATGCATGCAAAGTTGACACTCTTCCAAAATAGTGGGATTATCATAAAATAAAGTCATAACCTCTCCAAACCCACTTTTATCAAAAATTTCATAAGATTGATCATTCTCCAAATATGTGGGATCTAGAGTTGACACTCTTCCAAACCCACTTTCAATATTATTGCAAACATTATTATCGATCTTATATTCATCATGGGGCTTAAATAAATTTTCAAGATCATAAGAAGAATCACCCCAATCATGATCATTGCAACAAGTAGTGGACATAGCAAAACTAGCATCCCCAAGCTTAGGGTTTTGAATATCATCAACACAATTGACATTAATAGAATTTATAATAACATCATTGCAGTCATGCTTTTCATTCAAGGAGCTATCGTGAATCACTTTATAATTTTCTTCTTTCAACACTTCATCATAATTTTCAGATTCATGAATTTCAAGCAAAACCTCATAAAGATAATCTAGTGCACTCAATTCACTAGCAATTGGTTCATCATAATTGGATCTCTTAAAAAGATTAGCAAGTGGATGAGGATCCATAAACTTTTTGGTTTCTGAATTTCAATAAACACACAATTATACCAAACGAACGAGCAAACAAACCAACTAAGACATAAAGGCAAACGAAAAGACAAACGGAAGAAGGGCAAAAAAAAGGGCGAATCTTTTCGAAAATCATTTTAGAAGTGGGGAAGAGGAAAATGAGAGGCAAATGGCGAATAATGTAATGCAAGAGATGAGAGTTTTATGATGGGTTGGTATGTCTTGACTTGGCGTAGATCTCCCCGGCAACGGCGCTAAAAATTCTTCCTGCTACTTCTTGAGCTTGAGTTGGTTTTTCCCTTGAAGAGGAAAGGGTGATGCAGCAAAGTAGAGATAAGTATTTCCGTCAGTTTGAGAACCAAGGTATCAATCCAGTAGGAGAAGAACGCGCAAATCACCAATACCTGCACAAACAATCAAACACTTGCACCCAACGCGATAAAGGGGTTGTCAATCCCTTTACGGTCACTTGCAAAAGTGAGATCTGATAGAGATAGATAAACAAAAGATAAAATATTTTTGGGTTTTTGATTTATAGATCTGAAAATATAAGATTGCAAAATAGTAGATCAGAAACTAATATGATGGAAAATAGTAGATCGGAAACTAATATGATGGAAAATAGACCCGGGGGCCATAGGTTTCACTAGAGGCTTCTCTCTTGAAGGCAAATAATACGGTGGGTGAACAAATTACTGTCGAGCAATTGATAGAAAAGCGCAAAGTTATGACGATATCCAAGGCAATGATTATGCAATATAGGCATCACGTCCGTATCAAGTAGACCGGCTCCTGCTTGCATCTACTACTGTTACTCCACACATCGACTGACTCCTGCCTGCATCTAGAGTATTAAGTTCATAAAGAACAGAGTAATGCATTAAGTAAGATGACATGATGTAGAGGAATAAACTCAAGAAATATGATGTAAACCCCATCTTTTTATCCTCGATGGCAGCAATGCAATACGTGTCTCACTACCCCTACTTTGTCACTGGATGAAATCACGCAAGATTGAACCCAAAGCTAAGCACCTCTCTGATTGCAAGAAAAACCAATCTAGTTGGCCAAACCAAACTGATAATTCGAAGAGAAATACAAAGATACCAAATCATGCATATAAGAATTCAGAGGAGATTCAAATAATATTCATAGATAAGCATATCATAAATCCATAATTCATCGAATCTCGACAAACACACCGCAAAAGAGTATTACATCTGATAGATCTCCAAGAACATCGAGGAGAACATGGTATTGAGAATCAAAGAGAGAGAAGAAGCCATCTAGCTACTAGCTATGGACCCGTAGGTCTGTGGTGGACTATTCACGCTTCATCGGAAGGGCAATAGAGTTGATGTAGATGCCCTCTGTGATCGAATCCCCCTCCGGCAGGGTGCCGGAAAAGGCCCCTAGATGGGATCTCACGGGAGCAGAAGGTTGCGGCGGTGGAAAAGTGTTTTCGTGGATGCTTCTGGTGGTTTGGGAATATATGTGAATATATAGGAGGAAGATCTAGGTCAGGGGGTCACCGAGGGGCCCACAAGGTAGGGGGCGCGCCCTACCCCCCTGGCGCCCTCCAACCTTGTCGCCGCCTCGTGGCTCTTCTGACTTGAACTCCAAGTCTTCTGGGTGTCTTCTGGTCCAAGAAAAATCATCGTGAAGTTTTATTCCGTTTGGAATCCGTTTAGTATTCCTTTTCTGTGAAGCTCAAAAATAAGGAAAAAACAGAAACTGGCACTGGGCTCTAGGTTAATAGGTTAGTCCCAAAAATAATATAAAATAGCATATTAGTGCATATAAAACATCCAAAACAGATAATATAATAGCATGGAAGAATAAAAAATTATAGATACGTTGGAGACGTATCAGAAACTCAAGCTTATATTAAGAACTAGCAATGGAGAAGAACTGCCAATATGATAAGGAAGAGGACCTTCCCACAATAAGAATCGGCAAACTCTCCAACACCAAAAACTCAAAGATGATGCATATGAACTCTGTTTTCAGTGAGCTTGAGTTTGACAAGAAGACGAACGCAAACTCTAAAACCTCACAAAGAGAAGAGTCAAATAAGAACCAAAAAAGATGATGCAAGGATGCAATGGTTTTAGCTCTCTACGGATGATACGATCAAGCTACTCACTTGAGAACCCCTCTTGATAGTACGACTATCGATCCTATAACCCGGTCTCCCAACTAATACCATGAGACCGGTAAAATAGAAAATCTATCAAAGTCAAACCTTTGCCTTGCGCATAATCCACTTGAGCTAGATGATGAAGATCTTCTCCTTCTCAAGTTGGACCACCTTTCTTGATTGCACACGCTCGATGAAGACTAGTAGATTGCTCCCCATACACCACTATGGGCGAGCCTCTTTGGCACATCTTCACATGTTCTTTGTGATGCTCCACTTGAACTTGCACACCACGATCTTGATGAAGATCACCACCTGATGTCATCCTCCATGGGTCATATGAGATCTTCCTTTTGATGCACGCCCATGGAAACAAACCTAACCCCACAAACAACTCTCACATAGACCATGGGTTAGTACACAAAGCGTAATGGAGAATGCTTACCAAATCGTGAGATCGCTTGATCCCCCTCGGTACATCTTGTATGCTTTGTGTGTTGATCAACTTGATTCACTCTTTGACTTAGTCTTGATCAACCTTGTATCATGACTTCTCTATGACCAATCTTTGGATAATTCCTTGAGTAGCATCTTGGTCAACACATAATCTCCTTGAAACCAACAAATGGACTTCAAGAATGTCTATGGACAAACCCTTCAAATATAGCTCAAGACAACCATTAGTCTATAGGGATTGTCATTAATTACCAAAACCAAACATGGGGCACCACATGCTCTTTCAATAGTGTAATTAAAAAACATGCTCATCATGTATTTTCAAAAATGTTCATCTTGTAATTTAAAATGTGCATTGCGTATTTAAAAAATGTTTATACAATTTCAAAAGGTGTTCACACTGTGTATGTAAAACAAGTTTTTGCGTACTTTTTTGAAAAATGTTCATCTACTTCAGAAAAAGTGACTACAATTTTTTAGAAAGATAGACACGTAATTAAAAAAGTGTTCACTTATTTAAAATTTTCATGTAATTTGTAAAAATGTTCAGACATTTTTATTTAATATAGGTGTATTTTTGCAAATTGGTAATGCATTTTAAAACAATTAGTGTATTTCTCATACTGTCTGCACTTATTTAGTAAAAGAAACAAAAAGTAAAGTAGAAAAGGAAAAAGAAAAAAGAAATCAGAAAAGGTAATACTTTGTTAGGAAAGAAACAAATAAAGGAAAAATAATAGCAAACAAGAAATGAAAGCTAAAAGGAAAACAACAAAAAAAACAAAGAAAAAAAGAGAAAAGGCCAGCTCCCATTCCACGCTGGGAATGACCGAGTCACGTGTAACAAAACGAAATAAAATCGGCACAGGGCCAGCTCACGCAGGGAACTATGGCTGGAAGCGCTATATATATCTCGCAGTAGGTGAGATATAGCATTCACAGGTTGCTAGAGTTGTCTTTCTTTTTCTCATATTTTGAAGGACCGCATGAAATTATTTATTCCCCATGGTTACAGTCTGAAGTATGTCGGATAAGTATTTTTCCTAGGTGCTTCACAAGGTACCGATTACTACATATTTGAAAATTAGAAAAAACAAATTATGACATGACAAGTAGCAATATGAAGTTACATTTTTAATACTAGGAATAAAGTACATGATCTAGTTCATTTCTTGAAGAAACATCCTAGGATATCCACTCATTACAAAGAAAAATATAACCAAATTTTTATCAAATGTGTACTGTGTAATTCAGAAATCTCCATCACGTTTCAACTGAAGAACTTCTCGTATATAAAAAAAGTGCATCATGGATTTAGAAATGATTCATAGTGTAATTAAAAAATGCTCATCATGTATTTTAAAAAATGTTCAGCTTGTATTTTAAAATGTGTAATGTGTATTTAAAAAATATTCATATAATTTCAGAAGGTGTTCATATTGTGTATGTAAACCAAGTTTTCGCGTACTTTAAAAAAAATGTTCATCTACTTCAGTAAAAGTGACCACATTTTTTTAAAGATAGACGTATAATTAAAAAATAATTCACTTATTAAAAAAATTCATATAATTTGTAAAACTGTTCGGGCATTTTTATGAAATATAGGTGGTTTTTTACAAATTGTAACGCATTTTGAAACAATTTGTGTATTTCTCATATTATCTGCACTTATTAAGTAAAAACAAAAAATAAAGTAGAAAAGGTAAAAAAAATCAGAAAAGGTAATACTTTGTTAGAAAAGAAACAAATAAAAAAAATAGTAGCAAAAAAAAAGGAAAACTTAAAGGAAAACAAAAGAAAAAACCAAGAAAAAACAGAAAAACCTATCTCTCATTCCATGTTGGGAATTACCGAGCACGTGCAATAAAACGAAATAAAATCGGCTCTGGGCCAGCTCACGCAGGGAAGTATGGGTGGAAGCGCTATGTATATATCGCAATAAGTGAGATATAGCATTCACAAGTTGCTAGAGTTGTCTTTCTTTTTCTCATATTTTGAAGGACCGCATGTAATCATTTACCCCATGGTTACAGTCTGAAGTATGTCGGATAAGTATTCCTCCTATGTGCTTTGCAAAGTACCGATTGATGAGTAACGCAGCAGAAAACAAAAAAAATCCAACCTACGCACAGGCTAGGACCACCATAAAGACTGCATACAAGGTTTGATCTTTTCGTTACCGACTCGTAGCGCAACGGAAGTAGAGTCGATGACGATCGACGGTGCAGATCCCCGCAGCTAGGATTTTACAACCTCACAACCGCGAGGATGTACTCCCTCGGGTAGCCCTCCGGGAGGCGGTCGGACAGTCCCTCGGATGGTGTCGCGGACAGCCCTTCGGGAGGACTCTCGAAACTCGGTCACTCGGACAGCCCTTTGGGAGGACCCTCGAAACTCGGACAGTCCTTCGGGAGGCACTCTCGAACTACGACCGAAACTACGATCTCTCTGCAGAGTTGCACACATACGGTGTCATCTATCCGGCAGGGCTTCGCCATGCAGAACTAGTTTCCACAGAAACCCAGACAGCCTTTCGGCTCTACGAAACTATTTCGCTGGGAGGGAGAGAGAAGGCCAGATCATGCATGGCTTGTGTATGTTGAGAAAGAGTGTGTCTTTAGGCAGCCCCCTCCACCCCTATTTATAGGCCAAGCCCAAGGGTAGCTTCTCCAAGAAGCCAAGGGGAAAAAATACCAAAAGGCCCTCAATGTGGCTTCTCCAAGAAGCCACCCAAAAAGCACTTTCACTATTCATGAAACCAATTTTCCGTGACCGTTAAATCCGAAAATATTTCTGTGGGTCTTAGAATAATTCCAGTACCCACTAAAACAATTTTGGACGCATTCCGAAACAATTCCGGATTAGTGATTTTCATCTGCGAAAAGCAACCAAAGCGGTTCCGGCAGCTCCGGAACATTTCCGGATTTTATCCCAGAAAATTCCCAGAAGTTTCCAGAATAATCCTAGTACCCTCCAAGAATTATCAGGCATGTGCCGAAACCAATTTGACTTAATGGTATACTCCGAAACAACTTTTTGGTTTAGTGATTTTCATCTGCGAAAAGCAACCAAACCGGTTCCGGCAGCTCCGGAACATTTCCGGATTTTTTTCTCCGAAAAATCCCAGAAGTTCCTAGAAAAATTCTGGCACCCTCCAAGAATTTCCAGATGTGTGTGATGACCCACAAGTATAAGGGATCAATTGTAGTCCTTTCGATAAGTAAGAGTGTCGAACCCAACGAGGAGCAGAAGGAAATGACAAGTAGTTTTCAGCAAGGTATTCTCTGCAAGCACTGAAATTATAAGTAACGAGTAGTTTGATAGCAAGATAATTTGTAGCGAGCAAGTAACGGTAACGGTAAAAAAAGTGCAGCAAGGTAGCCCAATCCTTTTGAGGCAAATGACAGGCCAAAATGGTCTCTTATGATAAGCAAAGCATTCTTGAGGGTACACGGGAATTTCATCTAGTCACTTTCACCATGTTGGTTTGATGTGTGTTCGCTACTTTGATAATTTGATATGTGGGTGGACCGGTGCTTAGGTGCTGTTCTTACTTGAACAAACCTCCTACTTATGATTAACCCCCTCGCAAGCATCCGCAACTACGAGAGAAGTATTAAGATAAAATCTAACCATAGCATTAAACTTTTGGATCCAAATCAGTCCCTTACGAAGTAGCGCATAAACTAGGGTTTAAGCTTATGTCACTCTAGCAACCCATCATCTAATAACTACTCCACAATGCATTCCCTTAGGCCCTAATAAGGTGAAGTGCCATGTAGTCGACATTCACATGACACCACTAAGGGAATAACAACATACACATCATCAAAATATCGAACACATATAAGGTTAACATGATTACTTGCAACAAGATTTCTCCCGTGACCTCAAGAACAAAAGTAACTACTCACAAATGATAATCATGCTCAAGATTAGAGGGGTATTAAATAGCATAATGGATCTGAATATATAATCTTCCACCAAATAAACCAAATAGTAATCAACTACAAGATGTAATCAACACTACTAGTCACCCACAAGCACCACTCTAAGGTTCAGGTACAAAGATTGAACACAAGAGATGAACTAGGGTTTGAGAGGAGATGGTGCTGTTGAAGATGTTGATGGAGATTACCCTCCCAAGGATGGGAGAGTTTTTGGTGATGATGATGACGATGATTTCCCCCTCCGGGAGGGAAGTTCCCCCGGCGGAATCGCTCCGCCGGAGGGCAAAAGTACTCCTGCCCAAGTTCCGCCTCGAGAGGGCGGCGTTTCGTCCCGAAAGTCCTCTCCTTATTTTTTCTAGGTCAAACTGACTTATATACCAGAAGAGGGGACCGGAGGTGGGCCGAGGAGGGCACTACCTACCAGGGCGTGCCTGGGCTCCCTGGCGCGCCCAGGTGGGTTGTGCCCACCTAGTGGGCCCCCTCTGGTAGTTATTTGCTCCAATAATTCTTATATAATCCATAAAAAATCTCCTTATAGTTTCAGCTCATTTGGAGTTGTGCAGAATAGGTAGCCTGACGTAGCTTTTTCAGGTCCAAAATTCCAGCGGCCGGTATTCGCCCTCTTTGTGTGAACCTTGCATATTATGAGAGAAAAGGCATTAGAATTACTCCAAAAAGCATTATTATACATAAAAACAATATAAATAACAGTAGAAAAACATGATGCAAAATGGACGTATCAACTCCCCCAAGCTTAGACCTCGCTTGCCCTCAAGTGAAAACCGAAATCGAAAAACATGTCCACATGCTTAGAGAGAGAGGTGTCGATAAAAACAAAATACGGACATAGAAGCATCATGTATATTATTATAACAGCAACAAATTTTAACAAAAACTTAATCATAGAACTTTTATCATATAACTTCTCATGGATAAGTAACAATTCATCACAACATCGAAGTATAAAGCATAAACTCTATTGGAACCCAACAAACTATGTTCTTAGTCAACTTTGCAACTACAATTCATTATGTTTTCAGGAAGGGTCACATATCGGAGCCTTTTTGGCAAGTCCACATACTCACCCATCATATAGTCTTCTATGATTGCTAACACTCACCGCATACACATGAGAAAAAAGTTTCAACCGGACACATAGAAAGATAGGGGCTTATAGTTCCGCCTCCCAACATATTCACCTCAAGGGTGATGTCAACAATAATAACTCATGCCACCCATATCCAACTGGATATATGTGCCTAGATCTTTCCTCACCACATGATGCTTGCCAAAAGAGAAAATAAAAAAGAATAGAGAGAAATACTTTGACTCTTGCATAAAAGTAAATACATAAAAGTAAAAGATAGGCCCTTCGCAGAGGGAAGCAGAGGTTGCCATGCGCTTTTTGTTTGTATGCTCGATCTCTTAGTGCAAAAGAACGTCACGTTATATTGCCCCTTATGATAGCAACCTTTATTATGCAGTCTGCCGCTTTTATTCTTTGCCATCACAAGTTCATACAACGCTCAATTTTCTCTTACACTAAATGATCCAACACTTTTAGAAGCAATTTTTTTTTGCCTTTTTGCATCGATGACAACTTACTTGAAGGATCTTACTCAATCCATAGGTAGGTGTGGTGGACTCTCAAAACAAGATTTGGGTTTAAGGGTTTTTGGATGCACAAGTAGTATCTCTACTTAGTGCGGATTTTTTGGCTAGCAAAGATGGAGGACAAGCACCACATGTTAAAGGATCTATGACAATATAACTTCTATGTGAATATGAACAAACATAAATCATTACGTTGTCTTCCTTGTCCAACGTCAACAATTTTGGCATATAAGATTTTGATGGGGGCTCACAATCACAAAAGATGTCCAAGATAGTGTATTTGCATGTGAATCTTCTCTTCCCTTATTAATTCTTTCATGAATTGCATCATTGACCAATGCTATGTTTGTAGATCTCCAATAAAAATTTCTACTTATACTCTCCCTTATGTGATGTCATTACTTACCATAAGATTAGCATATGATCTTTTTCATTTATTTCCTTTCTTTTTATTGAACATGAAAGTAAAGAAGACAAAACTTAAACTAACTTTACTATATATCTCGCACACGATTACAAGGATAGATCACTAAGCAAACACGAGAAAAGAAAGGATCAAACTAAACTTTTATTCAACTAAAGCAAAAGATAACTAAGGATCGAAATCAGATAAGTAAAGGCAAAGGATAGTGGAGGTGATACGATACCGGGACACCTCCCCCAAGCTTGGCACAAGCCAAGGGAAGTGCCCATACCCGATACTCAAGTTTTCTTTGGTGATGAAGAACAAGGTGGTGGTGATGAAGTAGTAGCAATCTCATCCTTCAGGCTCAAAAGATATTCCAATCTACGGATGATGCTCTGGAGGGCGATGATGTGCTCTTGCAATAGAATATTTTCATGAGTAAGATATTTATTTTGCACACGAACCGTTTCGATGATTCGAAAAGCTTCAATCTCAGTGGGGGTAAGATGATCATAGTAAGGTTTAAGGATATCTTCTTCTTCCTCCTCAGCAGACAAGGCTTGCTCAACCACCGGCGCTTGATCTCCAGTAGCTTCCTTGCTCTTGTCCCCTTTGAAGGCTTCTTTGGGTTCTTCTCTCTTCAATTCAATCTTCATCAACCAAGCATCCTCTTCTACGTTGTTGGAGGAGGGAGAAGACATGGTGCATGGCTCAACAGATCTGATAGAAAACAATAAGAAAGAAGAACAGAAGATTTCTCTGCGATACGATGGTCAATAGGTTCGGGGGTATAAAAATATTTTTTATCTTGGGAAACAAGCAAACGGAAGAAACACGGAGTCCGGAAGGTACCCGAGGTGGGCACAACCCACCTGGGCGCGCCTTGCCAGGCACGCCCTGGTGTCTTGTGCCCACCAGGGTTACCTTCCCGGTTGTTTCTTATTTTCCTAATTTTTAATATATTCCAAAACTGACAAAAAATATTTTTGTGGATTTTTCGGAGTCCGTTTACTTACCGTATCATGTACCAACTCTTTTTCACGATTCTGGAGTGTTCCGGAAGGTTTCTTTTATGTGTTCTTCCAGTGTCATAGTTTGGATAATATTGCTTTAAACATTAATGGGCGTACCTGAGATATAATGTTTTATTCTTTGCCCATTGACAACCTTCAGGTTAGTACCTTCGGCATTATTTATTTTTATGGCTCCAGATCGATAAACCTCCTCGATAACATAGGGCCCTTCCCATTTGGAGAGGAGTTTTCCTGCAAAGAATCTGAAATGAGAGTTGTACAAAAGAACATATTCTCCAAATTTGAACTCACGCTTTTGGATTCTTTTGTCATGCCATCCTTTAACTTTTTCTTTAAATAACTTGGCATTTTCATAAGCTTGGGTTCTCCATTCATCTAGTGAGCTAATGTCAAACAACCTCTTTTCATCGGCAAGTTTGAAATCATAGTTGAGTTCTTTAATTGCCCAATATGGATTATGTTCTAACTCAAGAGGCAAATGACAAGGTTTTCCATAAACCATTCTATAAGGAGACATACCCATGGGATTTTTATATGCTATTCTATAAGCCCAAAGTGCATCAACTAATTTCTTAGACCAATTCTTTCGGGACCTATTGATAGTTTTTTGTAAAATTACTTTTATTTCTCTATTGCTAAGTTCAACTTGACCACTAGACCGAGGATGATAAGGTGATGCAATTCTATGGTTAACATCATACTTAGCAAGCATTTTACAGAAAGTACCATGAATAAAATGTGAACCACCATCAGTCATTAAATATCCAGGGACTCCAAACCTTGGGAAAATAACTTAAGCATTTTAATAGAGGTGTTGTGTTCAGCACTACTGGTTGGAATAGCTTCTACCCACTTAGTAACATAATCAACAGCAACCAAAATATGAGTATACCCATTAGAGGAAGGAAAAGGTCCCATGTAATCAAAACCCCAAACATCAAATGGTTCAACAGCAAGTGAATAATTAATAGGCATTTCTTGACGCTTACCAATATTACCAATTCTTTGACATTCATCACAAGATAAAACAAACTTACGGGCATCCTTGAAGAGAGTAGGCCAATAAAAACCAGATTGCAATACCTTGTGAGCAGTTCTATCTCCCGCATGATGCCCTCCATAAGCTTCGGAGTGACATTTCCGTAGGATTTGTCCCTGTTCATGCTCAGGTACACAACGTCTAATAATACCATCTACTCCTTCTTTATAAAGATGTGGGTCGTCCCAAAAGTAATGTCTTAAATCATAGAAGAATTTTTTTCTTTTGTTGATAAGTGAAGCTAGGTGGTATATATTTAGCAACAATATAATTAGCATAGTCAGCATACCAAGGAGTGTTATGAGAAACATTTATTGTAGCTAATTGCTCATCAGGAAAACTATCATTAATAGGTTGTGGGTCATCAAGAATATTTTCTAAACTAGACAAGTTATCAGCTATGGGGTTCTCAGCTCCTTTTCTATCAGTGATATGTAAGTCCAATTCTTGTAGCAAGAGAACCCACCTAATGAGTCTAGGTTTAGCATCTTTCTTTTCCATAAGATATTTTATAGCAGCATGATCAGTGTGAACAATCACTTTAGAATCAACAATGTAAGATTTGAATTTATCACACGCAAACACAACTGCTAAAAATTCTTTTTCAGTAGTAGCATAATTTCTTTGGGCACTGTCTAGAGTTTTACTAGCATAATGAATAACATTTAATTTCTTATCAACTCTTGGTCCTAGAACAACACCAACAGCATAACTACTAGCATCACACATAATTTCAAAAGGCAAGTGCCAATCAGGTGGTTGAACAATAGGTGCATAAATTAAGGCTTTCTTAAGTGTTTCAAAGGCTTCTACACAATCATCATCAAAAACAAAAGGAACATCCTTTTTGTAAAAGATTTGTAACAGGCCTAGAAATTTTAGAGAAGTCTTTAATAAACCTCCTATACAAACCAGCATGACCGAGGAAACTACGAATACCTTTGATATCTTTAGGACATGGCATTTTCTCAATTGCATCAACTTTAGCTTTATCCACCTCATTCAGAAATTTTATGTCCCAAGACAATACCTTCATTAACCATAAAGTGGCACTTCTCCCAATTCAAGACAAGATTAGTTTGCTCGCATCTCTGCAAAACTCGATCAAGGTTGCTTAAGCAATCATCAAAAGAAGTTTCGTAAACGGAAAAATCATCCATGAAAACCTCAACAATCCTTTCACAAAAGTCAGAGAATAAAGCAATCAAACACCTTTGAAAGGTAGCAGGTGCATTGCATAAACCAAAAGGCATACGTCTATAAGCATATGTTCCAAAAGGACAAGTGAAGGTGGTTTTCTCTTGATCAGGTTGTGAAATAGGTATTTGAGAAAAACCAGAATATCCATCGAGAAAACAAAAGTGTGTGTGCTTAGATAGTCTTTCTAGCATTTGATCGATAAAAGGTACAGGGTAATGATCTTTTCTAGTAGCTTTATTTAATTTTCTAAAATCAATTACCATTCTATAACCAGTGACAATTCTTTGTGGAATAAGTTCATTTTTATCATTAGGAACAACAGTAATACCTCCCTTCTTAGGGACACAATGAACAGGACTTACCCATCTACTATCAGCTATGGGATAGATTATACCTGCTTCCAGGAGCTTCAATATTTCAGTTCTTACCACTTCTTTCATTTTGGGATTTAAACGTCGTTGGTGATCAACAATGGGTTTAGCATCAGGCTCCATATTAATCTTGTGCTGACAGAGAGTGGGACTAATGCCCTTAAGATCATCAAGAGTATATCCAATAGCAGCTCGATGCTTCTTCAGAACCTTCAATAATCTTTCTTCTTCATGTTCTGAAATGTTAGGACTAATAATAATAGGATATATCTTTTTCTCATCAAGATAAATATATTTCAAAGTGTCTGGTAATTGTTTTAATTCAAACACAGGATCACCTTTAGGTGGAGGAGGACCTCCTAGAGTTTCAATAGGCAAATTATGTTTAAGCAAAGGTCGTTGTTCAAAGAAAATTTTGTCTATTTCATTTCTTTCATGCATATGCAGATCATTTTCATGGTATAGCAAATATTGTTCTAGTGGATCAGTAGGAGGCACGGCAATAGAAGCAAGACCGATTATTTCATCCTTACTAGGCAATTCTCTCTTATGATGCTTTCTACTAAACTTAGAAAAATTAAACTCATGAGACTCATCACCAAAACTCACACGGACGGTTTGTTTCTTACAATATATTTTAGCATTAACGGTGTTCAAGAAAGGTCTACCAAAGATAATGGGACAAAAGTCATCTTGTGGGGAACCAAGAACAAGAAAATCAGTAGGGTATTTTATTTTCCCACACAAGACTTCAACATCTCTAACAATCCCAAGTGGTGTGATGGTGTCTCTATTAGCAAGTTTAATGGTAACATCTATGTCTTCTATTTCAGCGGGTGCTATGTCATTCATAATTTCTTGATATAAGGTAAAAGGAATAACACTCATGCTAGCACCTAAATCACATAAACCATGATAACAGTGATCTCCTATTTTGACTGAGACAACAGGCATGCCAACAACAGGTCTATGTTTATCTTTTTCTTCGGGTTTGGCAATTCTAGCAGCTTCATCACAGAAGTAAATAACATGCCCATCTATATTTTCTACTAGGAGATCTTTAACCATAGCAACACTAGGTTCTACTTTGATTTGTTCAGCAGGTTTGGGTGCTTTAATATAACTTTTATTGACCACAGTTGAAACTTTAGCATGTTCCTTTATCGTAACAGGGAAAGGTGGTTTTTCAATATAAGCAGTAGGAACAACTGGATCAACATTATAAATAATAGTTTCATCTTTAGCTAATACTGGTTCTTTAATTTCTTCTTTAATAGGTGGGTGATATTTAAACCACTTCTCCTTAGGGAGATAAACATGAGTAGCAAATGATTCACAAAAGGAGGCTACTATCTCAGAGTCAAGTCCATATTTAGTGCTAAACTTTTGAAAAGCATCGGTATTCATAAAAGATTTAACACAATCATACTTAAGCTTAATACCTGACTCTTTACCTTCGTCGTGTTCCTAGTCTTTAGAGTTTCATTTAATTCTTTCTAAAAGATCCCACCTGAACTCAATAGTCTTCTTCATAAAGGAACCAGTACAGGAAGTATCAAGCATAGATTGATCATCACGAGAAAGCCGAGCATAAAAATTCTGAATGATAATTTCTCTTGAGAGCTCATGATTGGGGCATGAATATAACATTGAATTAAGCCTCCCCCAAGCTAGAGCGATACTTTCTCCTTCATGAGGCCAAAAATTATATATATAATTCCGATCACGATGAACTAGATGCATAGGATAAATTTTTTGGTGAAATTCCAATTTCAATCGATTCCAATTCCAAGATCCAATATCATCGCATAGCCTATACCATGCCAATGATTTTCCCTTCAAAGATAAAGAGAAAACCTTCTTCTTCGCTTCATCTCCGGGTAAACCTGCAAGCTTAAATAATCCACAAATTTCATCCACATATATCAAGTGCATATCAGGATGTTCAGTTCCATCTCCTGCATAAGGATTAGCTAGTAGTTGTTCTATCATACCCGAAGGGATTTCATAACCAATATTTTCAGTAGGTGCAGTAGGTTGAGGGGTAAATAATTGTGGTTCCGGTCAAGGTGAAGATACCCCGAACAAACCCCTCAAAGGATTGTTCTCCATAGTAACAAGTGACAATAAATTTCAGCACGTAGTAATAATTTTTCCTTACCGATTTCCACTTACCAAGAGCGCTTCACTCCCCGGCAACGGCGCCAGAAAAGAGCCTTGATGACCCACAAGTATAGGGGATCAATCGTAGTCCTTTCGATAAGTAAGAGTGTCGAACCCAATGAGGAGCAGAAGGAAATGACAAGTAGTTTTAAGCAAGGTATTCTCTGCAAGCACTGAAATTATAAGTAACGAGTAGTTTGATAGCAAGATAATTTGTAGTGAGCAAGTAACGGTAATGGTAACAAAAGTGCAGCAAGGTAGCCCAATCCTTTTGAGGCAAAGGACAGGCCAAAACGGTCTCTTATGATAAGCAAAGCGTTCTTGAGGGTACACGGGAATTTCATCTAGTCACTTTCACCATGTTGGTTTGATGTGTGTTCGCTACTTTGATAATTTGATATGTGGGTGGACCAGTGCTTAGGTGCTGTTCTTACTTGAACAAACCTCCTACTTATGATTAACCCCCTTGCAAGCATCCGCAACTACGAGAAAAGTATTAAGATAAAATCTAACCATAGCATTAAACTTTTGGATCCAAATCAGTCCCTTACGAAGTAGCGCATAAACTAGGGTTTAATCTTCTGTCACTCTAGCAACCCATCATCTAATAACTACTCCACAATGAGTTCCCTTAGGCCCTAATAAGGTGAAGTGCCATGTAGTCGACGTTCACATGACACCACTAAGGGAATAACAACATACATATCATCAAAATATCGAACACATATCAAGTTCACATGATTACTTACAACAAGATTTCTCCCGTGACCTCAAGAACAAAAGTAACTACTCACAAATTATAATCATGCTCAAGATCAGTGGGGTATTAAATAGCATAATGGATCTGAACATATAATCTTCCACCAAATAAACCATATAGTAATCAACTACAAGATGTAATCAACACTACTAGTCACCCACAAGCACCAATCTATGGTTCAGGTACAAAGATTGAACACAAGAGATGAACTAGGGTTTGAGAGGAGATGGTGCTGTTGAAGATATTGATGAAGATTGCCCTCCCCAAGATGGGAGAGTTGATGGTGATGATGATGACGATGATTTCCCCCTCCGGGAGGGAAGTTCCCCCGGCGGAATCGCTCTGCCGGAGGGCAAAAGTGCTCCTGCCCATGTTCCGCCTTGAGACGGCGGTGCTTCATCCCGAAAGTCCTCTCCTTATTTTTTTCTAGGACAAAATGACTTATATACCAGAAGAGGGGCACCGGAGGTGGGCCGAGGAGGGCACAACCCACTAGGGCGCGCCTGGGCTCCCTAGCACCCAAGTGGGTTGTGCCCACCTGGTGGGCCCCCTCTGGTAGTTATTTGCTCCAATAATTCTTATATAATCCATAAAAAATCTCCGTGAAGTTTCAGCTCATTTGGAGTTGTGCAGAATAGGTAGCCTGATGTAGCTTTTTCAGGTCCAGAATTCCAGCTGCCGGTATTCTCCCTCTTTGTGTGAACCTTGCATATTATGAGAGAAAAGGCATTAGAATTACTCCAAAAAGCATTATTATACATAAAAAAATATAAATAACAGTAGAAAAATATGATGCAAAATGGACGTATCAGTGTGCCGAAACCAATTTGACCTAATGGTATACCCTGAAACAACTTTTCAGTTTTACCGAAACTATTCCGGTGTTCTCTCTCCGGAACTTTTTCGTTGTCTCCGAAACTTTTTCGGTGAATATCTCTCATGTGACGCCCCCGGCATAATCATGCACTAATCATACACGCAAATGCACATGATCAAGTCTAAGGACTCACTTGAAGATATCACAACACAACTCTAAAACATAAATAAAGTCATACAAGCTTTATAATACAAGCCAGGGCCTCGAGGGCTCGAATACATAAGCTTGATGACAAACAAGCATCAGTGGAAGCGTTAGATATCTGAGTACAGACATAAGTTAACAGAGGAGCCTTAAGAAAGGCAGGGCAAAATAAAAGCTACGATCGAAAGGCGCATGCCTCCTGCCTGGGACCCTCCGATCCTACTCTTGGTCGTCGGCCAGCTCGTAGAAGTAACCACCCTCGAGGTGGTAGAAGTAGTCGTCAGAGGGGCAGCTCTCTCAGGGGCTCCGTCATCTGGTTGCATCAAATGGATATGGGGAAAAAGAAAGCAAAGCAAACATGAGTACTCATCCGAAGTACTCAGCAAGCAAGGATCTACACTACATATGCAACATTATCAAAGGAAGGTTGTATATGTGGACTAGGCTGCAGAAATGCCAGAGTAGAGAGAAGGCCTAGTCCTATAGAGGACTAGCATCTTCAGCGATCTTGTAGCAATAGAAGAGAGTAGATCAGTACAATATATAAGTAGTAGTGTTATCAACCTCGCCCAGAGATCCTTCCTCGACTCCATGCGAGAAAGCGATCCCGGAGCCACATATCCAGGTATCATCTCAAGTTCTAGTTGTATCGATCGGGATACAACTCCGAGTGTCCTTTACTGTGGGACCGGCTATCGATAGATGTTTTCTTCCCTGCAGGGGTGCACCAACTTACCTACCACGCTCGCTTAACTCCGGCCGGACACACTTTCCTGGGTCATGCCCGGCCTCAGTCAAACGATACACCGCAACCCTACCTACAGCTCAGCAGAGAGGTCCCCGTCGGTCTACATCCTAAGCGCAAGGGGGTCTTGGGCCATCGACCCTCGCCCTCCGGGTCGTTGCATGTAGGGCGAACCAGGCTCCACCACTACAGGATGGTGACGGCCCAGCCCGCCCGCCAGGCTGAACTGGACGTCTGACAGAGCTTTCGGCTGATGCCATGATGCAGAGCGCCCATAACTTTTCCCACGTGATGGTTAGTGCTATCAGGCCAGAGGCCTGCTCGGATCAAATATGCAAATCGTTAGTGGATTAGGGGTTTGCGGTAACGAGCAGAGACTCACGATCGATGTGACCCCGTCGTCCCGTCTCGAGGACTTGCTGCAAGGGCTAAGAATGCCCGGCCGCGCCTCGTATTTATCTCACGGGTAACCTCCAGGTCAACCCGACATCCCATCATTCGCGGGTACCCCTCAAGGTTGACCCACCTTTCCAAGTATCAGTTGTAAAGTCCATGTATCCGTGTGTCCATAACATCTGAAGAATCTGAGGTATCACCCTCGTTGGATTCCTACTCGATGTATCCGTCAAGGTGAACTCGGAGGAATCACCCTCGATGGGTTCACACTTGAGGTGTTGCACGACAGCGTCGTTATCGGGAGTGGTGAAAGAGGAATCACCCTTGATGACCACAACCGAATAGCTACTCTACAGAGTTAACATCAGAAGTGCTATACGAGGTATCACCCTCGGCACTCGATAGTAACGCTGCAGTGTCATACAACTAAGGGGGTGATGTGCGGTACCGGGGTCTGGTCGTCGATCCCGTTGATCGGGTCTTCTGATAATCCAGCGGGGCAGTTGGGTCAAAGTGGGGGCTCTGATGGGTCACTAACCAGCCTATACTAAGCAGTTTGGACATCAGGCAGGTATCAACAGTAGTTACAAAAAAAGGCTATGCAACAGAATAGAAGCAATCAATTACAGTAGCAAAATCTAATGCAAGCATGAGAGAATAGAATGGGCAATATCGGGATGATCAAAGGGTGGGCTTGCCTGGTTGCTCGGCGGCAAAGGTAGGGTCGTCAAGGGTTGTTGATCTTCGGAGCTACGTTGGTACCGGGCTCTATCGAGAGAGAAGAGGGGGAGGAAATAGATAAATATACAGCAAACATATGCAACACAGAGCATGCTATGCTAACGTGCAGTGCAGGGTTGCCTAAAAGCATGTCTAAGTCATATTAGTTATTTTAGGATTTAAGTTGGAATTATTAAACGGTAGTTGGGCACTATTCATCTAGCGGAAATAGGCTAAAAGTTGTGGGTTCACATCCATAGAGGGTCCTGACATGAAAACAGATAGAACGGTCGGCTTCGTCTCGTCGTTCTGATCAACTTTCATGTAGAAAGTTTTTCGATCCGAGCTACGGTTATATTTATACGATTTTTCGAAGTTTAAATCATTTTCTGGAATTAATTTAGTTAACAGAAATTGAAATATGACGTCAGCAGTGATGTCAGCATTATGTCAGCCGGTCACACCGGCTGACCAGAGTCAAATCTGACCTGTGGGGTCACTGGGACCCACATGTCAGCCTCTGTTAGTGTTAAACAGAGTTAAATTTAAACTAATTAGCTAATTAAGCTACTGGGCCCACCTGTCAGCCACTAATTAAGTTATTTAATTAATTCTAAATTGGTTTTAGTTAATTAGGGAGGTGGGCTCCATCTATCAGCGGCTGGGGCCGGTCCAGTCAGCAGTTGACTAAAGTCAACTGGGCCAGCTGGGCCCTTGGGGCCACCAGGCAGTGACCCTGGGGGGTGGCCCTGGCCGGTCACAACAGCACGGGCGCCGGCGTTTAGCCGCCGGTGGCCAAAACCACAGCGGAGGTACGGGCCAGCGGCGGAAAATGGCTACGGGGGTCCGTTCATCGCGCAGCTTGCGTCGTTCGAACGAGGGGAACCCGCCGCGTCGTTTGGGGGTACTTGGCGGAGCTGGGGCTGCCGGAGTCGACGGCGACAAGCACCGTGGCAGACGCCGATGTTCGGGCCTCGACGGGGTGGAGGCTAGAGGGCACGGGAGGACGTGGGGGTGAGCTTTCCGGGCTCCTGGGAGCACCAGGAGCTCGATGCGCTGCCCAGGGACGAACGCGGTGGCCTGAGCGCGCGTCTGCGATGAGCTCGACGGCGGCGCACGGTGTCGTGTCAGTGCGCGGGCGCGACAGCGGCGCGAGGAGGACGGAGAGCTGCGGTGGGCTGGGCCGCTCGCGACTGTGCACTCGAGTCCAGCGCCACAGTAGCCACTTGGCCTTTTTCTATTTTTGTTTCCTGTTTTTGTTTTCTTTCCTGTTTGCAAAATTATTAGGCCACTTAATGACTTTTATAAAATAGTGAATTATGCCACATAAATATGTTGCAATATTTGGCACTGCCAGAAATTGGTTTGGGTGAAATATGATATCATTTGAATTTTTTAATAATTGATAAGGATTAAAGGGGTGCTGTTTAGGCACTGTTTGAGGTTGTTAGAGTTACTTAATTAATTTCATTAATGTGGATTACAATTTTACAATTGCCTCTGGATTATTTACCACATTATGTACATTTTAGTTTTCAAACTTGAACAACTTTTATTTTCACTTTGTAGTTGAATTTATTTCAGAGAGGAATTTGAATTTGGAATTGAAATGAGATATGATGCAAATGATGTTCATGCATTGTTGAGCAAGGTGATTTGGCATTACCAGAATGGTAACTGAGGGAGTCCTGGATTAGGGGGTTCTCGGGTGTCCGGACTATTTGATGTGGGCCGGACTGATGGGCCGTGAAGATAAAGCAGAAGACTATCCCCCATGTCCGGATGGGACTCCTATATGCGTGGATGGCAAGTTTGGTGTCCGAATATGTTATTTCCTTCCTCCGTAAACCGACTCTGTACAACCCTAGGCCCCTTCGGTGTGTATATAAACCGGAGGGTTTAGTCCGTAGAGGCAATCAGAATATTCATAGGCTAGACGGCTAGGGTTTAGCCATTACGATCTCGTGGTAGATCAACTCTTGTAACCCCTATACACTTCGAATACAATCAAGCAGGACGTAGGGTTTTACCTCCTTTAAGAGGGCCCGAACCTAGGTAAACACTGTGTCCCAATTGTCCATTGTTACCATCGATCCCTAGACACACATCTTGGGACCCCCTACCCGAGATCTGCCGGTTTTGACACCGATATTGGTGCTTTAATTGAGAGTGCCATTGTGTTGTCGACGGAAGTATTGATGGCTCACCTTGTCATCAACAATGGCGCTATTTCCGGGGAGACCTTTCTCCCTGGCCAACTCTTTGTGTTCGGCGTCTTCATGCTGCATGCCAACTCGACCGGTCGCCTCAAGCAGATCGACAGCTACACTCCTGGTCATCAGATCAGGTTTGGAAGTTTGAGTTACACAGCTGACATCCGAGGAGACCTGATCTTCGAGGGGTTCACGGCCTCGGCCGCCACTCCCCACCTATACGAAGAAGGCCCTTCGGATCCACCATCCAATTCTGTTCAAGGGTCGACGCTCATGCCCGCTTCGGCCTTAGAGCCGGGGCAGACCACTTCGTCCGAAGACGGGAGGGTGATCCCCGCCGGACTCTCTCCCATCAGGGAGCTTTCAGCCGGAGACCCAGATGCGGTCATGCCATTGGCGGACCCGGAATCAAACGGGGCTCTCCCTGTCATCGGGAAATAAGATTCGCCTCTGGACGTTAACTCCGAACTCTCGAGATCTACATCTATCGGGCTCGGTCAAGTGGTTATTACCAAACCTAGCTCCGCAGATCCTCAGACGCCTGTCTGGCTTTCGCTCTTAAACGAAACACTGGACCTAATGCGGTTTCTCGCCATCACGGAAGTATCATCTCCAAACTATGCCCAGCTTGAACTAGGGGCTGAGAGCAGGGAATTTTGTGTCCCACCCACCACCCACTTAATAGCCACTGTCGAGGACCTAACCGACATGCTAGACTAAGCCTCTGAAGATATCGATGGCATGGACGACGATGCCAGAGCCGAACTAGGTCAAAACCCGCCTATCACTGGGCGTTGGACGGCCACTTCTACTTACGATGTATACATGGTGGACACGCCTGAGAAGAAGGACGGCGATGGCACTCAAGACCCAGATGAGGATAAGCCCGTCGATGAACCACCAAAGCGCCGACGTCAGCGGCGCCGCTCACGATCGCGTCGGGTGAAGGAGAGTAACACCGGCACCAGAGATAATGACACTTCGGATAACGCCGAGGACTCCGACCACCCCGTTGAGCCTGCGCCCGAGAAGGATGAGTGAGAAGAGGGACAAGTCAACCCTGGCGAATGGCCGATCACGAGGATTCAGAAGATAGTAACTATTTACCGGCCTCCGAAGAGGACGTTAGTCTTGGTAACGAAGATTTCATCATACCAGAGGAACCCCTCGAACAAGAACGCTTCAAGAAATAGCTAATCGCCACAGCACGGAGCCTGAAAAGGAAACAGCAGTAGATTCAAGCCGAACAGGATACGCTCAACGACAGATGGACTAAGGTCCTGGCCGCCGAAGAAGGATATGGCTTTGAGCGCCAAACAAAAAGCTATCCCAAGCGCAGGCTACTGCCACAATTCGACGAGGAGGCCTTCGAGCCCATACCATCAAAATACGATCATGCCGATCTACCAGACCGACCACCACGTGGACAGGACAAAGCGGCCAATTATGCCGAATACCAGCCCGTGCCCCCTCGCCGTAGAGGCAAGGAGACAGCGGCTCCGAGATACACGTACGACCTACGACAGGACCTGACCAATAGAGCCGATCAGACCCGATCAATTTATGGATCAAGAGGACGTGCTCCAGCACGAGATGATGGCCATCAGGCCTGGCACGACAAACATAACCAAATCCAGGGTCAACCCCGAACTCGGATGTCATCCGAACTCCGTCGCGATGTGGCCCGGTATAGAGGTGCCACGCACCCCATGTACTTCACCGATGAGGTCATGCAGCACCAGTTTCCGGAAGGGTTTAAACCCGTAAACATCAAGCCATACGATGGAACGACAGACCCCGTTGTATGGATTGAAGATTTTCTCCTCCACATTCACATGGCTCGCGGAGATGATCTCCACGCCATTAAATACCTCCCTCTAAAACTAAAAGGACCAGCACGGCACTGGTTGAATAGCCTCCCAAAGAACTCCATTGGCAGCTGGGAGGACTTAGAGGACGCCTTTCAGGACAACTTTCAGGGTACTTATGTCCGGCCACCGGACGCTGATGACCTGAGTCACATAGTCCAGCAACCCGGAGAGTCAACCCGCAAACTTTGGACTCGGTTCTTAATTAAAAAGAACCAAATTGTCGACTGTCCGGACGCCGAAGCCTTAGCGGCATTTAAGCACAGCGTCCGTGATGAATGGCTCGCCCGACACCTCGGTCAGGAAAATTCGAAGACTATGGCAGCCCTTACTGCACTCATGACCCGCTTCTGTGCAGGCGAAGATAGCTGGTTAGCTCATAGAAGCAACAGTACCAGCAACCCAGGCACCTTCGAGGCCAAGGATGGCAATGGAAGGCCACGACGCAGCAAACATAAGCGTCGGAACAACAATGAAGAAACAGAGGATACGGCAGTAAACGCCAGATTCAGCGGCTCTAAACCCGGTCAGCGGAAGAAGCCATTTAAAGGAAATAGGGATGGTCCATCTAATCTAGACAAAATACTGGATAGGCCTTGCCAGATCCATGGCACCTCCGACAAGCCTGCCAATCACACCAACAGAAACTGCTGGGTCTTTAAGTAGGCTGATAAATTAAATACTGAACATAAGGGGAAGGGACCTCAAAGCGAGGATGATGATGAGCCTCGCCCTCCGAACACTGGGGGACAGAAGAAGTTTCCCCCTGAGGTGAAAACGGTGAACATGATATATGTCACCCACATCCCCAAGAGGGAGCGCAAACGCGCATTAAGGGACGTCTACGACGTAGAGCATGTCGCCCCAAAATTCAACCCATGGTCGGCTTGCCCGATCACCTTTGATCGCAGGGACCACCCAACCAGTATCCGTCACGGAGGTTCGGCAGCCCTGGTACTCGATCCCATCATCGACAGATACCATCTCACTAGAGTCCTTATGGACGGTGGCAGCAGTCTCAACTTGATCTATCAAGACACCATCCGTAAGATGGGTATCGACCCGTCAAGAATCAAGCCTAGTAACACTACCTTTAAAGGAGTGATACCCGGCGTGGAGGCCCGTTGCACAGGTTCCTTAACACTGGAAGTAGTGTTCGGCTCTCCAGACAAGTTTCGAAGTGAGGAATTGATCTTCAACATCGTCCCTTTTCGCAGTGGTTATCATGCACTACTTGGGCGAACTGCTTCCACCCGCTTTAATGCAGTCCCGCACTATGCTTATTTGAAGCTCAAAATGCCCAAACCACGTAGCGTCATCACAGTAAATGGAAATATGGAGCGCTCTCTTCGTACAGAGGAGCACACCGCGGCCCTAGCAGCCGAGGGACAAGGCGGCCTCATCAAGCCGAATAGCTCATCGGTCATCAAGACCCAGGACTCTGCTAAGCAGGTCCGATCCGCATTACAATGCGATAGCCCGGTGGAGCAGGAGCTGGAATAGCAGTTTAGCCTCCGCCGACCGCCCCATAAGGTTGCGGCATACGTACCGCACGTACATAATTACGCACTTAAAATACCTTCGGCAGCGCCGGAGGCACACTGCGGAAAAGGTCTATAGTACGGCTTGACCCTATTCTGACAGCAAATATTTTTCTCACAGCAGGTTCGTTAACAACCCGCCTACTCTACGGCTGTACAAGGGCTCTTTTCCAGGTCCCTCTTTCTTACAGACGACCATCATCTCCTCCTCTCAAAGGATTTCACACCAAGAAGGAATGGCGCAGACGTGCGGCAAGGCACCATTGGGATCTTCAAACCACTACTTTTAGTCCATGTGTAAAACTTTGCCTTGCGTAAACTTTTGGCATGTAAAATAGCCTCGATATTTATGGCATTATGTGTAATAACACGTCTCGACGTATTATTGAGGGTATAAAAGAAGCAGTTGATCACCACCTTTGTTTGGTACTCATTTATATTATCATCTGTATCCCCTCCTTACTTCAGACCGCCACAGGTGTTGTAGTCCGGCCTTAACACCGGGGGTTGTATTCGGCTCGGCACACATCAAGTCCGAACACCTATAGGGAACTCTTCGGCGTCTAGGATATTGCATTATATGCATCGGCTCCGAATCATGTCTTTGGTCTATAGTTGGGTTGCCCGGCTCCTGTGCTTACCACCTTACGTTCCGCTCGTTCGGCTAAGGTAGTAAAGGGAGAACTACTGCGATTGTACTTCTGGTTCGTCCGGTCAAGTACCTCAGTAGAGAAAGCCGAAAACTGACCGTCATGATAGGCGAGAGCAGGTCGGTGATCCAAGGACTTAGTATTATACTACATATCGTTCGCGATTCACTTCGTGTTATACGAGGGGCTGGTCTTCGTCCAGCCGCATGACAAAAAAGGCACCACAGTACGGGTAGCCGCACACGCACAAGGGGCTAGTACTTAGCTCCACAGTCAAACTCCTATGGCTAAATGAAAGTAATAAAGCCCCATAGTCCGATTGCCTGGTTCACCTCGCGGACACCTCCTTTATGGACCAAGACGTTGGATAAAGCGTTGTCACGCGTTATGCCGAACACCCCTGTAGTATCTACATGGGGGTTGAAGCCGACGACTGGCACCTTTCAGATATATAACGATAAACAGCCACACAGGAGGAGAACTCGCTTGAAACAAAAGGCGCAAGCATAGATATATTACAAGTATGGGTTCATAACATAGTTTTTACAACCCGAACACATCTAATCAAACACTACGTCCTTAGAACATTGGCCCTCTACAATTCGGGCCCCTTCTAGGACGTCCTCGAAGTACCTCTCTAGCTTCCGATGATCTTTGCCTTCGGGCGGGCCTGCTGTCGCCACTTAGGTGGCCTTCATCTTCGCCCATTCACTAGTAGAAAACAGGGCTTTGGTCCAGGCAGGCCAGCCCATTAATCCCTGTTCACTCATGAACCGGGACCAAAGGGGGCATCGGTCCCGGTTCGTGAGGCCAGGGGGCTGGCCAGGCCTCGTGGGGCATTGGTCCCGGTTCGTCTGGCCCCTTTGGTCCCGGTTCCAGCCACGAACCAGGACCAATGGGCCTCGCTCCTGGCCCACAACCATTGGTCCCGGTTCGTGGCTGGAACCGGGACCAAAGGGGGACCTTTAGTCCCGGTTCCAGCCACGAACCGGGACCAATGAGATGCCTATATATACCTCGCCCGCGAGCAGAGCAGTGGAGTGCTCTGTTTTTTGGGGTGGCCGTGAGAGAGCTTTGTGGTGCTCTAGCTCACCTCCTATGCACATGAGGTGTTCGATGAAATGCCCGAGCCACACTTAAGCTTTCTCCTCTCGAAGCTCCTTGTCCAAGCTGCATTTTTCTCAAGATTTGTCTAGGTTTGGCGGTCCGTCCCGTCCTCACCCCCGTCGATCGCTCGCGCCGATCTCGTCGCCGGCACCACCGTGGTGAGCCTCTTGGTCTTATCTTCTTTGTAAAAGAAAAAAAGTTCTTACTTGTATGATTAAGATAGATACTTGTGTAATTTTCTTATTTTCATTATTGTTTGTTATTATATAGTGCGATGGTTTTGGTATCCGCCTCCGTCGGCCCTCGTCCTGTCTATGATTCGGATGTGGTATATATTATCCTTTATAACTATTTGGTTCATTTAGTGTTTATGACAATTATGCCGACCAACGTGACATAGATTCTTTTATCTAGGAGGTATGTGAACCGGAAATTCCAACCGACCCTATTGTCTAGAGGTTAAATTTAGTTGAAGAAGAAAACAATTGCTTGAAGGAAAAATTGAAAAAAATTGAGGAGGAGAAGATGATATTGGAGTTGCATGTTGCGGATGTCGTCGATGATCACAAGATCAAGATGGATAAAATGCGCTTGAAGATTAGAAAGATGAAAAAATATGCCATTCATACCGAGGCTTGGTATCATTATGCCGTTGGATCAATTGTTTCCTTAGTTGCGATTATGATCGCATTTGTTGTTGCATTGAAATGTTTTACATAGTTTCAATGTATGGTTTAATTAGATGCTCTAGAGAGCTATATGTTGTTCAATGAGAACTATGTATGTACTTTGGTTTTAATGTGATGATGAACTTCTATTAATTAATTTGGTCACTTCTGTATTCATGATGTTCTGTAATGGTTTTTGACACACTTAATTATTTATAATGCACGCAGATGAACCGGTAATGGATGTACGATGACAGACGCACCTCCGAGTACATTAAAGGCGTGCATAATTTTCTCGAAGTGGCTGAGGCAAACAAGTAGAATGGTTTTATGTGTTGTCCATGCCCTATATGTGGGAATACGAAGTCTTACTCTGACTTGAAAACCCTTCACACCCACCTGCTTTATAAGGGTTTCATGCCACACTATAATGTTTGGACCAAGCGAGAAAGAGGGGTTATGATGGAAGACAGCGAAGAAGAAGAGGATGATGATAGCTATGTGCCCCCTAAATACGGTGATGCTGCAACGGGGGAAGCTGAAGATCAAGAGGAACCAGACGATGTGCCTGATGATGATCTTCGCCGGGTCATTGTTGATGCAAAGAGACAATGCGAAAGTGAAAAGGAGAAGCTGAAGTTCGATCGCATGTTAGAGGATCACAAAAAAGGGTTGTACCCCAATTGCGAAGATGGCAACACAAAGCTCGGTACCACACTAGAGTTGCTGAAGTGGAAGGCAGAGAATGGTGTACCTGAAAAAGGATTTGAGAAGCTACTGAAAATATTGAAGAAGAAGCTTCCAAAGGATAACGAATTGCCCGACAGTACGTACACAACAAAGAAGGTTGTATGCCCTCCAGGATTGGAGGTGCAGAAGATACATGCATGCCCCAATGACTGCATCCTCTACCGCGGTGCGTACGAGGATTTGAACGCATGCCCGGTATGCGGTGCATTGCGGTATAAGATCAGACGAGATGACCCTGGTGATGTTGACGGCGAGCACCCCAGGAAAAGGGTTCCTGCCAAGGTGATGTGGTATGCTCCTATAATACCACGGTTGAAACGTCTGTTCAGAAACAAAGAGCATGCCAAGTTGATGCGATGGCACAAAGAGGACCGTAAGAAAGACGGGAAGTTGAGAGCACCCGCTGACGGGTCGCGGTGGAGAAAAATCGAGAGAAAGTATTGGGATGACTTTGCAGGTGATGCAAGGAACGTATGGTTTGGTTTAAGCGCGGATGGCATTAATCCTTTTGGGGAGCAGAGCAGCAATCACAGCACCTGGCCCGTGACTCTATGTATCTATAACCTTCCTCCTTGGCTGTGCATGAAGCGGAAGTTCATTATGATGCCAGTTCTCATCCAAGGCCCTAAGCAACCCGGCAACGACATTGATGTGTACCTAAGGCCATTAGTTGACGAACTTTTATAGCTGTGGAATGGAAACGGTGTACGTGTGTGGGATGAGCACAAGCAGTAGGAATTTGACCTGCATGCGTTGCTGTTTGTAACCATCAATGATTGGCCTGCTCTCAGTAACCTTTCGGGACAGACAAACAAGGGATACCCTCTATACAGGCCGAACGCTTTATAGCATCAATCCGGGGCCGCGCATCGATCAGCCGCTTTACCAAACTGAAGTAGCTGCTAGGAATCGGCTCGGCCGGCCAGAGTTGGATTATTAGATCCTTCATGGCCAGGCCTGCCACCCTATGCAGCTCCATCAGCTACTTCAACTAGTCGTTCAGAGGTGTCGGGTGCTCCGGCGCAAGAAATTGTGACCAGAACAGCTTCTCGGTCGAGTTCCCCTCCTGGGCTCAGAAGAACTGTGCGGCATCGGCGGCACTCCTTGGAAGATCCGCAAACGCGTCTAGAGAACTCCACACTCGAGTGAGCAAAGCATATCTTTGACCTCCAAAAATACTCTACAAAAGAAAGGCCTTACCAGTTGCTATCTGCCTAGCCTAACGGATCTCTTCGTGAGCACTCCGGGACTCAACCTACGCCTCTTTGGCCTCGTGAAAAGCCTTGGCAAGTTCGGACGACTGGGCCGAAGTCTTCTCCTCTAGAGTCTCGCATTTGCTGATGGCATCCTTCAGCTCCTGCTCAACTTCGGCCACCCGAGCTTCGTGTTGGCGGCGAGCAGCTTGCTCGGTCTTCAGGTCTGCAGCCGCTTTGTCAGCAGCTGCCTTATTCGCCGCCGCCTCTTTTTGGGCCTGGCCGAGGGCGCCTTTGAGGGTCTCGACCTCGGCGGCACCAGCTGTGATCATAATCAAAGCATTCCATGAGTTAATCTCCAAATATGCATATCACTTAAAAAAACAAATACTTTTAACATTACACGCATACCTTGCGTCTCGTCGAACCGCTTGTTAATACGGTCGATCTCCTCATCAGCCACCTGAAGCTTCCGATTGAGTTGGGAAACTTCTGCGGCCTGGGCAGTTGCCGCCAACAGGGAAGCCTGCTACAACAACAGAGCAGCATGTTTACTCTCCCGAATACTATGCGGATCCTCTGTCCGGTTTCTTCTAAAAACCGAATAGAGTCTCAGGGGATACTGGCTATACACAGGTATATCCCTTTATATGAAACAGTTTTTTTAGAGCATTACGTCGCATATCTCAAAGCCCGTCAGTAGGCTGGTGAAGGCTTCGTTCAGTTCGCTCTTAGTAGACTGAACCTTCTCTACCACCGCACCCATCAGGGTGCGGTGCTCCGTCACGATGGAAGCACGTTGCAGCACTTCCTCCAGAGCTTTGGGCACCTCTGGATTAATGGAGGCCGCCGGTGGAGCGGATGCTCCTCCCCCATCATTCGAAGGGGGCTCCTCACTCGATCCTGGAGCCGCGTTGGTCTCCGGAACGGTGCTCGGCTGGGGCCCGGATTGCTGGAGCTCCCCACCGTCAGTTGTCATAGGGGTCGCCTCCCCTAACTCTTCGGCAACCGGGGTATTAACCTCGGGCGCCTTCTTGACGGCCTCACCTGCCCCCCCCCCCTCGGTTAGGAGAAGTCCTTCGGGATGACACCTCGGTGTCCTTCATGATGATAGGCGAGGAGGCTCGCGGCGGTGTCTCAATCTCTGCCATTTCGGGTGGCAGAGAGTTCCCCTCCGATAATGGAGTTTGCGGGAGCTCGCGGGGAGGGCTGAAAGGCAAATAACAAAATAACTTACGTAATTAAAACAGGTAGACCGAAGGTAAATGAGTAAGTTTCTGAATACTTACGATTCGGCCAGGGGCTTCACCCTAGGAGGTTTTTTGGAGACCAGTTCGGACTCTGAGTCTGAACTGTCCGGGAGGGTCACCTTCCCTCTCTTGGGTGCCTCCCCCTTCGGGTCTTCGGAGGCCGCCCTCTTCTTTTTCTTCCCCTTACGGGGGGAGTCGCTTTCCACCTGCTCTTCCTCTTCCTCCTCGTCTCCCTCGTGGGAGGAGAGGGCTTCGGTCTCTCCAAACACTGCGTCCGAAGGACCTTTGTGGCGGGGGCCACCATTGGCCTCCTTGCCCTTCTTCTTCTTGGCCTTCTTCTCCGGCGCCTGATACGGCACCGGAACCAGCATCTCCATTAGCTGGGGTGTGGCCGGGTTCTCAGGCAGCGGTGCTGGATAGTTGATCTGCTCTGCCTTAGCCATCCAGCCCTGTGCGGAAGACAGGCAATATGTTTTTTATTATATTCGATGTATTGACCGAACGAGTCTTCGGAAGGATTATGCTTACCGCTGAGGCCGGGTTCTCAATGTCGAGTCTGACGTCCTCGGTCTTCTTCGGCCAGTTTTTCTGGGCCTTGAATAGCTGCTTCCATATGTCTTCGTGCGTGGTGCCGAAGAAGCGCTTCAAGGTCCACGGCTCCTCCGGATTGAACTCCCACATGGGGGAGGCCCGGAGCTGGCAGGGAAGAATGCGGTGGAAGAGCATCACTTGGACCACGTCGGTGAGTCCGGCGTTTTTGCCCAACATATTGGAGATGTGTTTCTGAAGCATCTGCACCTCAGGTTGGGACCCCCAATCAAGGCCCTTGGCGGTCCATGAGGTGAGTCTCGTGGGGGGTCCGGATCTGAAGTCAGGCGTGGTCGCCCAGTTGGTGTTGCGAGGTTCGGTGATGTAGAACCACTCCTGCTGCTACACCTTGACCGTCTCCATGAATGCCCCTTTGGGCCAGATGGCGTTGGGGAGCTTGCTTACCATGGCCCCGCCACAATCCGCATGCTGACCATCGACCACCTTCGGCTTCAGATTGAAAACCTTAAGCCATAGGCCGAAGTGTGGTGGGATGCGAAGGAGAGCCTCACACACGACGATGAACGCTGATATGTGGAGAAAGGAATTTGGGGCTAGATCATGGAAATCTAACCCGTAGTAGAACACGAGGCCCCGGACGAAGGGGTGGAGGGGAAACCCTAGCCCTCGGAGGAAATAGGGAATGAACACTACCCTCTCACCAGGCTCCGGAGTAGGGATGACCTGATCTTTGTCAGGGAGCCTGTGCGCGATCTCCGCAGACAGATAGCCTGTGCTCCGGAGATCCTTGATGTCCTTCTCCGTGACGGAGGAGGCCTCCCACTTGCCCTTGGAACCGGATCCGGCCATTGCTGGAGAAGGTGGCGGCGGTGGGAAAGATCAAAGTTTTGGGCACTGGAGCTTGGAGGTTGGAAGGCAGGAGCTAGAAGAAGGCGTGGGGAAAAAGGAGGGATCTTTATCCTCTTATAAACGGTGAAAATACCAAACATCCCCTTCTCAAGCCATAAGCCTCGCTTGTTCCCAAAGAGATCGTGCGTAAGGCACGGTTGGGTAACCCAAACCACATTGATGAGAATCCCGCAACGGGCGGGCACGATCTCTGTTTTGACAAGACGTGCCAATAGAGGCTAACCCTCGAAACGTGAAACGGGAGGCGTGAAAACGGTTCGAAATATTAAAGAGCCAAGTGTGACGCTTCGCTAAAAAAAGTTGTCAGTAAAAGACACTGTTCTTATTTTGGCATCTTGCCTTCATGGCTAAGGGTTGAATTGCAGAGCCGGATACAGTTCCTTTTATACAGTGGGTTAACTTAGAATATTCAAGAGAAGGAACCCGCCTTGTGATGCCGAAGATAATCCGCGTGCTGAACATATCGTCATCGAAGACATGTTCAGGGGCTACTGAGGGAGTCCTGGATTAGGGGGTTCTCGGGTGTCCAGACTATTTGATGTGGGCTGGACTGTTGGGCCGTGAAGATAAAGCAGAAGACTATCCCCTGTGTCCGGATGGGACTCCTATATGCGTGGATGGCAAGTTTGGTGTCCGAATATGTTATTTCCTTCCTCTGTAAACTGACTCTGTACAACCCTAGGTCCCTTCGGTGTGTATATAAACCGGAGGGTTTAGTCCGTAGAGGCTATCAGAATATTCATAGGCTAGACGGCTAGGGTTTAGCCATTACGATCTCGAGGTAGATCAACTCTTGTAACCCCTATACACTTCGAATACAATCAAGCAGGACGTAGGGTTTTACCTCCTTTAAGAGGGCCCGAACCTGGGTAAACACTGTGTCCCAATTGTCCATTGTTACCATCGATCCCTCTACACACATCTTGGGACCCCCTACCCGAGATCTGCCAATTTTGACACCGACAGTAACCACTGTGGTCATTACATAGGGCTGTTACAATTCTCCTCCACTAAAAGAAATTCTCGTCCCGAGAATTCAGGAGGTAGAATGAAAGAGTTGGGGGTATTCCTTGCGAAGATGATCCTCGCGTTCCCAAGTGGCTTCATCTTCAGTATGATTAGACCACTACACTTTGAGGAACTTGGTCGTCTTCTGTCGGGTCCGACGTTTAGCTTCATCGAGACTATGGATCGGATGCTCCTTATAAGATAGATCATTCTGCAATTCGAGCAATTCATGATCCACTGCTCGGTGTGGAGATTCCTTGAAGCAACGGCGAAGTTGCGACACATGGAAGACGTCGTGGATATGAGAGAATTGCGGCGGCAACTCCAGTTTATATGCCACTTGACCATGTTTGTCAACAATGCGAAAGGGACCAATGTAGCGTGGAGCTAGCTTGCCCTTGATTCCGAAATGGTCAGTGCCCTTCATAGGAGTGACACGTAGATAAGCTTGATCACCAGGTTGATAAGTCAAACCCCATCGTTTGCGATCATAGTTGCTCTTCTGACGGTCCTAAGCCGCCTTGAAATTTTCTCGGACAATGCGGACTTGCTCTTCAGCGTGTTGGATAATATCTGGACCCACGAGCGGTCGTTCCCCAGTTTCTGACCAATTCAGAGGGGTTCGACACTTACGTCCATAAAGTACTTCAAAGGGCGCCATCTTCAAGCTGGCTTGATAGCTATTGTTATAAGAGAATTCGGCATACGGGAGAGATTCTTCCCACTTCTTGCCAAAAGAAATAACGCAAGCTTGCAGCATGTCTTCAAGCACTTGATTTACTCGTTCGACTTGGCCTTAGGACTGGGGGTGATATGCTGAACTCCAGGTGAAATGAGTTCCCATAGCTTCTTGGAAACTTTCCGAGAACTTTGAGGTGAAAAGACCACCACGGTCCGAACTAATCTCCTTCGGAATACCGTGGAGTGATACAATTCTGGAGATATATAATTCTGCTAACTGACTAGCAGTGATCGTCTCCTTGACAGGCAGAAAGTGTGCAACTTTTGAAAGTTGGTCGACGACGACAAGAATAGCATCGTGACCCTTCTGTGACTTGGGAAGGCCAGTAATGAAATCCATCTGAACCTTATCCCATTTCTATAAAGGAATAGGAAGTGGTTGCAAAATTCCAGCAGGCTTCTGATGTTCTGCTTTAACGCGATGACACACATCACATTCAGCAACATATCGAGCAATGTCCTGCTTCATTCTAGACCACCAGTACCTTTGACGGAGATCACGATACATCTTGGTGCTACCCGGATGAATAGACAGTGGTGTGTCATGTGCCTCCTTCATGACCTTGTCAGTCATAAGCTCAAAGCGAGGTACCACAATACGGTCTCTGAAGTACAAGGTTCCATCTTCAGACAACGAGAAATCCCTGTACTTTTCAAGGTGAAGATCTTTCTTCATCAAATCAACTTCAGCATCTTTAGCTTGTGCACTCTTAACAGCCTTCTCAAGGTCTGGTTCAACAACCAAGGTTTTTAGGTATCCTTGAGGAACTATCTCGATATTTAGCTTTCGTAGCTCTTCATACAGGAGTGGTTGCTCTAGCTGGACTTCAAGTTCACAGCAATAGGATTTGCGGCTCAACGCATCAGCCATTACATTAGCCTTGCCTGGGGTATAAGAAATACCCAAATCATAATCCGTAATGGTCTCCATCCATCTTTGCTGACAGAGGTTCAGAGATGGCTGAGTGAACAAGTACTTCAGACTTTTATGATCCATGTAGATCTCGCAACGATTACCGAGGAGGTAATGTCGCCACAACTTCAATGCATAGATAACAACAGCTAGTTCTAGATCATGTACTGGATAATTCTCTTCATGCGGGTGCAACTATCGAGAGCCATAAGCAATCACTTTACGCTCTTGCATTAGGACACAGCCTAATCCTTCACGGGATGCGTCACAATAAATCACAAAATCTTTGCGAGAATCTGGAGGAGCAAGTACTGGGGCAGATGTCAGCTTGTCTTTGAGTGTATGAAAACTTTCCTGACATTTTTCTATCCATTCAAACTTAACGCCCTTGTGAAGCAAATCAGTCAAAGGCTTAGCAATATTTGAGAAATTCTTGACAAAGCGACGGCAATAGCTTGCAAGGCCGAGAAAACTTCTGACTTGCTTGACATTATTCGGTTGAGTCCATTCAAGAATAGCCTGAACTCGTTCTGAGTTAACGGCAATGCCATCTTTCAAAATCACATGGCCGAGATATGTCACTTCAGATAGCCATAACTCACATTTGGAATACTTGGCATACAGTTGATGTTCACGCAGCTTCTCCAGTACAAGCCGAAGATGTTCGGCATGTTCTTCTTCATTCTTCGAATACACCAGAATATCATCCCGATATACCACGACGAATTTGTTGAGATAATCCATGAAGATGTAGTTCATTAACCAGGAGAAGGTTGCTGGAGCATTGGTTAAGTCGAAGGACATGACAGTGTACTCGTAAGAACCATAATGAGTAACAAAGGCTGTCTTCGGAAAATCCTCTTCACGAACTCGGATTTGGTGGTATCCCAATCTCAAATCAAGCTTAGAGAATACTGAGGAACCAACAAGTTGATCATACAGATCGTTGATTCTGGGAAGCGGATACTTGTTCTGAATTGTTGCTTGGTTGATAGGTCGGTAATCTTGAACCAACCGATTCATACCATCCTTCTTCTTGACAAAGAGGGAAGGTGCTCCCCAAGCAGATGAACTGGGGCGGATGAAACCCTTGTTAAGTGACTTGTCGATTTCTTCCTTAAGCTCGAGAAGGTGGTGTGGAGGCATCTTATAAGGACGCTTCACAATAGGGGTAGTGCCCGGCTTCAATTCTATGACGAACTCGACAGCTCTAGCAGGGGGTATTCCTGGAAGTTCTTCCGAAAAGACATCTTGAAATTCACGAACAACTGGAGCGTTCTCGATGCCTTCAAGAGGTGAAGCATTCAATGCATTCAGAACATATATCTGATTCTCAGCATTCTGAACTGTCCGAGCTGAGTATCTGACTGTTTGGCCGGAAGGATGAGTGAGCTGGACTGTCTTAGTAGCACAGTCAATCAAAGCTTTATTCGCTGTCAACCAATCCATGCCAAGGATGATGTCAATGTCGGAAGGTCCAAGAGCAATAAGGGAAGCAGAGAACATCAACCCTTCAATTCTGATCTGATTGTTGTGACTTACCATCTTGGTTTGCCACCTGGAACAGGGAGTACTAATCTCCAATGGAGTGGGTAATGAGCTCATGGTTAACTCATGCAATTGTGCAAATTACTGGGACACAAAGGAATGTGACGCACCTAAATCAAAAAGAACATAAGCTGCCAGTGAATTAACTGGAAGGGTACCCATCACGATTTTAGGGGACTCTCGAGCTTCTTCCATTTTGACATGGGTGACTTGACCACTATTCATAGCAGGTGGTCTAGCATTACATTTTCTGCTAGGATGGTTTCGACGGCCCTTCCTACGGTCAATAGGTCGACACGTTGAATCCTGCGGCTGACCCTGGCGACAGTTGAGAGCACGGTGCCCTGGCTGTCCACAATGGTGGCATAAACCATCATTATGGGAAGGAGCATCAGCATTGGGCTGTCCACTTTCACTATTCAGTTGTCTTGGTGGTGGACGCAAATGATGTGCAACATAAGATGGCCTTGGTGTTGGAGCAGGTCGGTGATGCACATTGTGCGGAATCCACACTCGACGTTTCTCAACAGGTTGACCCGAGGATGAGCCAACATCACGAGCGCGCTTGAGCGACTCCTGGTACTTAGCCAGACCAGTTTCAACTCGGTAGGCTTGGCTGACAAGCGTCGCAAAGTCCTCACAATCAAGGACAACAAGTGCGAGCTGTATATCGGTACGCAGTCCTTCACGGAATTTCTCCTGCTTGCGAGCATCAGTGTCGATGTCATCTTTAGCATAGCGGGATAATTCGAGAAATTTCCTCTGATACCACAGTCATTGTGCCCTATGAGAGTTTGCGGAACTCCTGCTTCTTCCGGTCAATCAGACCTGGAGGAATGTACCGTGCACGAAAGGCTGACTGAAATTCCTACCAAGCGGTTACAGATTCAGCAGGCAACATACTCTTGTGGCTTTCCCACCATTGAGCAGCTGGACCCTTTAAATGGAATGTCGCAAAGGTGACGTCACTGTCAGGGGCAACATTAGCTGACTCCATCTCAAACAGGATGTCACGAAGCCAATCATCAGCATCCATAGGATTGGTGGAGTTGCGGAAAACGGATGGATTGAGGCGCACGAATTCTGGCAGATTTATTGGAGCAGATTGTTGCTGAGCATTCTGAGTTGGGAATTGAGCCATTAGTCCGGTCATAAACTGCTGCATCATTGCGGCAATATAGGGTGGAGGTGGAGGATTGTCAGCCATCCGGCCAAATCATCAGGGGCGGTTTAGCAAGAAAAACTGCATGTGTATGGAGTTATTCATGATGTAACATGGGAAATGAACAAGAAGGCATCAGGTGCATATTAGTAGCCCTTAAAGACATACAGAACAATGCACGGAGTTAGACACAAACGGCGGTAGGAGTACGGAAACATACGCAGCTAGACAAGCTAGGCGGTGCGCAGGCACGCGGTGAGGAATACAACAACGTGACATAGCAAAGGCTACATCACGTCGGAGAAAACTACTGGAGCGAGGATTCTGTAAGTGACAACACAGGGTGCCCTCGATAAAAGGATCCTGTAAGCAGAACCTGGCCCACAATCTTGAAGCAAGGGGGAATAATTTCAGAACTCCGGGTGGATGTGATCACAAGAACCTAATGTTGGAGTTAGTAAAATTTTAACCCGAAAGGAAGAGAGATCAGAGTCCCAGAGCAAAGGTCAAGGAGTAAAAGATCCTAATGCCACCCAATTGGCGACATGGGCCCGTAAGCCACACAGCCAAGTTAGTAAAACAGTTTTCGGTTACTAGACTCAACTTCGACCAAGGAGTTGGAAAGGGGAGGTTCCTACAGGCAGTCGGCTGTGATACCAACCTGTGACGCCCCCGGCTTAATTGTGCACTAATCATACACGCAAATGCACACGGTCAAGCCTAAGGACTCACTTGAAGATATCACAACACAACTCTAAAACATAAATAAAGTCATACAAGCTGTATAATACAAGCCAGGGCCTCGAGGGCTCGAATACATAAGCTTGATGACAAACAAGCATCAGCGGAAGCGTTAGATATCTGAGTACAGACATAAGTTAACAGAGGAGCCTTAAGAAAGGTGGGGCAAAATAAAAGCTACGATCGAAGGGCGCAGGCCTCCTGCCTGGGACCCTTCGATCCCACTCCTGGTCGTCGGCCAGCTCGTAGAAGTAACCACCCCCGAGGTGGTACAAGTAGTCGTCGGAGGGGCAGCTGTCTCAGGGGCTCCATCATCTGGTTGCATCAAATGGATATGCGGAAAAAGAAAGCAAAGCAACCGTGAGTACTCATCCGAAGTACTCAGCAAGCAAGGATCTACACTACATATGCAACATTATCAAAGGAAGGCTGTATATGTGGACTGGGCTGCAGAAATTCCAGAGTAGAGAGAAGGCCTAGTCCTATCGAGGACTAGCATCTTCAGCGGTCTTGCAGCAATAGAAGAGAGTAGATCAGTACAATATATAAGTAGTAGTGTTATCAACCTCGCCCAGAGATCCTTCCTCGACTCCCTACGAGAAAGCGATCCCCGAGCCACATATCCAGGTATCATCTCAAGTTCTAGTTGTATCAATCAGGATACAACTCCGAGTGTCCTTTACCGTGGGACCGGCTATCGATAGATGTTTTCTTCCCTGCAGGGGTGCACCAACTTACCCACCACGCTCGCTTAACTCTGGCCGGACACACTTTCCTGGGTCATGCCCGGCCTCGGTCAAACGATACACCGCAACCCTACCTATAGCCCAGCAGAGAGGTCCCCGTCGGTCTACATCCTAAGCGCAAGGGGGTCTTGGGCCATCGACCCTCGCCCTCCGGGTCGTTGCGTGTAGGGCGAACCAGGCTCCACCACTATAGGATGGTGCCGGCCCAGCCCGGCCTCCAGGCTGAACTGGACGTCTGACAGAGCTTTCGGCTGATGCCATGATGCAGAGCGCCCATAACTTTTCCCACGTGATGGTTAGTGCTATCAGGCCAGAGGCCGGCTCGGATCAAATATCCAAATCGTTAGTGGATTAGGGGCTTGCGATAACAAGCAGAGACTCACGATCGATGTGATCCCGTCGCCATGTCTCGAGGACTTGCTACAAGGGCTAAGAATGCCTGGCCATGCCTCGTATTTATCTCACGGGTAACCTCCAGGTCAACCCGACATCCCATCATTCGCGGGTACCCCTCAGGGTCGACCCGCCTTTCCAAGTATCAGTTGTAAAGTCCAAGTATCCGTGTGTCCATAACATCTGAAGAATCCGAGGTATCACCCTCGTTGGATTCCTACTCGATGTATCCGTCAAGGTGAACTCGGAGGAATCACCCTCGATGGGTTCACACTTGAGGTGCTGCACGACAGTGTCGTTATCGTGAGTGGTGAAAGAGGAATCACCCTCGATGACCACAACCGAATAGCTACTCTACAGAGTTAACATCAGAAGTGCTATACGAGGTATCACCCTCGGTACTCGATAGTAACGCTGCAGTGTCGTACAACTAAGGGGGTGATGTGCGGTGCCGGGGTCTGGTCTTCGATCCCGTTGATCGGGTCTTCTGATAATCCAGCGGGGCAGTTGGGTCAAAGTGGGGGCTCTGATGGGTCACTAACCAGCCTATACTAAGCAGTTTGGACATCAGATAGGTATCAACAGTAGTTACAAAAACAGGATATGCAATAGAATATGAGCAATCAATTACAGTAGCAAAATCTAATGCAAGCATGAGAAAATAGAATGAGCGATATCGGGATGATCAAAGGGGGGCTTGCATGGTTGCTCGGCAGCTAAGGCAGGGTCGTCAGGGGTCGTCGATCTCCGGAGCTACGTCGGTACCGGGCTCTATCGAGAGAGAAGAGGGGGAGGAAACAGATAGATATACAGCAAACATATGCAACGCAGAGCATGCTATGCTAACGTGCAGTGCAGGGTTGCCTAAAAGCACGTCTAAGTCATATTAGTTATTTTAGGATTTAAGTTGGAATTATTAAACGGTAGTTGGGCACTATTCATCTACCGGAAACTTGCTAAAAGTTGCGGGTTCACCTCCGTAGAGGGTCCTGACATGAAAACAGATAGCACGGTCGGCTTCGTCTCGTCGTTCTGATCAACTTTCATGTAGAAAGTTTTTCGATCCGAGCTATGGTTATTTTTATACGATTTTCTGAAGTTTAAATCATTTTCTGGAATTAATTTAGTTAATAGATATTGAAATATGACATCAACAGTGACGTCAGCATTACGTCAGCCGGTCAAACCGGCTAACCAGAGTCAAATCTGACCTGTGGGGTCACTGCGACCCACATGTCAGCCTCTGTTAGTGTTAAACAGAGTTAAATTTAAACTAATTAGCTAATTAAACTACTGGGCCCATCTGTCAGCCACTAATTAAGTTATTTAATTAAATATAAATTAGTTTTAGTTAATTAGGGAGGTGGGCTCCATCTGTCAGCGGCTGGGGCCGGTCCAGTCAGCAGTTGACTAAAGTCAACTGGGCCAGCTAGGCCCTTGGGGCCACCAGGCAGTGACCCTGGGGGGTGGCCCCGGCTGGCCACGTCAGCACGGGCGCCGGCGTTTAGCCGCCGGTGGCCAAAACCATGGCGGAGGTACGGGCCAGCGGCGTAAATTGGCTACGGGGGTCCGTTCGTCGCGCGACTTGCGTCGTTCGAACAAGGGGAACCCGCCGCGTCGTTTGGGGGTACTGGGCGGAGCTGGGGCTGCCGGAGTCGACGGCGGCGAGCGCCGTGGCGGACGCCGACATTCGGGCCTCGACGGGGTGGAGGCTAGAGGGCACGGGAGGACGCGGGGGTGAGCTTTCCGGGCTCCTGGGAGCACCAGGAGCTCGATGCGCTGCCCAGGGACGAACGCGGTGGCCTGAGCGCGCGTCTGCGACAAGCTCAACGGCAGCGAACGGTGTCGTGTCAGCGCGCGGGCGCGACAGTGGCGCGAGGAGGACGAAGAGCTGCGGTGGGCTGGGCCGCTCACGACTGTGCACTCGAGCCCAGCGCCACAGTAGCCACTTGGCCTTTTTCTATTTCTGTTTCCTGTTTTTGTTTTCTTTTCTGTTTGCAAAATTATTAGGCCACTTAATGACTTTTGTAAAACAGTGAATATTGCCACATAAATATGTTGCAATATTTGGCACTGCCAGAAATTGGTTTGGGTGAAATATGATATCATTTGAATTTTTTAATAATTGATAAGGATTAAAGGGGTGCTGTTTTGGCACTGTTTGAGGTTGTTAGAGTTACTTAATTAATTTCATTAATGTGGATTACAATTTTACAATTGCCTCTGGATTATTTACCATATTATGTACATTTTAGTTTTCAAACTTGAACAACTTTTATTTTCACTTTGTAGTTGAATTTATTTCAGAGAGGAATTTGAATTTGGAATTGAAATGAGATATGATGCAAATGATGTTCATGCACTGTTGAGCAAGGTGATTTGGCATTACCAGGAAGGTAACCACTATGGTCATTACATAGGGCTGTTACATCTCAGACTCCCTGTCTAGTATTCGGCGATAGATGACCCTTAAGCGTGTGACCCTATAGGTTCGGTGAAGTATAGACATGACCGGAACACTTTCCGATAAATGATCAACATCGGAGCCATGGACACCCATATTGACCCCTATACCCACACGAATGAATATTCGAGTGAACCTCCAGTTGCTGTGTGCTATTCCTGTTGCTTCGCGATATGTTACAAATACCCGAGGTGAGACATGTTGGCATCCCCGTGGATCAACAACTTGTCCACTATGCCAGTTACCTCGTTACCGGTATTTGTTCTCTTTTCTCGTTCCCGTGTTCCGGCATCCCTGTGATCAAATCACATTGTGTCTGGCCAGACGATGATGGATACCGTAACACCGAGAGGGCCCAGAGATATCTCTCCATTATTGAAGGAGCAAATCCCAATCTTGAGCTATCAAGTTACTTGACACACTTTTCCATGAACCCGTAAGCCACCGTAATAGCCACCCATTCACGGATGACGTTTAACAAACCCCAAAGTTCATGAAGCAAGTATGAAGAAATTCGATACTCTCATGGTCTAAGGAATTATGCAAACATTAACTTCTCTGTGTTATTAACCATTATCTTGTGACGAATGTATCTCATAGCATAACATTAATCGGGTCGATTCAACACAAGTGTTCTCCTAACATTGTGCCCCCAAAGTTGTCGGCATAGTCATGCCCATGATCAGGAAAACAGAACCATCATGCAACACTTGAGCTAGTCTTAGAGGCCAGATTAGGAATACATTTTACCGTTTATTATTCCACACGTGCATATGAATCTTCCTCTGAGCCTCGTGTTATTGCAGACTTGAGAACCATAGCAGTTATAGCATGGAACATAAACATAATTATGAACAGGGGGATAATCAATAATATTTATTATTGCCTCTAGAGCATATCTCCTACAGACTCCCACTTGCACTAGAGTTAATAATCTAGTTAATGCTAATGCACTTTACACCTATGGCACACTGGTGTAAAATATGCTTCGCATGTGGTATAGCCTGATGTCCAACGGATCTGACGACTTCAGCTCCGTGTGTATCTTTGCATATCCTCGCGTTTTCACGCTTTCACAAAATGCATATTTTTGTGTGGACCTGGCTTTGTATATATGTGAATCACAGGTCGAACCTTGATTCCTCAGACTGAGCTATGGAGCAACTATTTGCAATAGTGTCCCATTGACCAAAGCCTTCTTGGAACCATACTAAGTTCATGAATGAACTATATGATTCAATATTTTCTTTGTCGCTTCGAAAGCGGTAACATACTGCACCTCTGTTATAGAATTCGCCATAGTAACTTGTTTGGAACAATTTCCAACTAACTGTGCCACCATATTGTGTGTTACACAAAACCCTCAATTTAAAACGAAAATCGCATGGAGAAATGATGAAGACTGTATCGATGTAACATTTTACAACGAACTCTTCATGATCTCCGCTTGCGAGAAAACATGTCATCAGTGCTACTCTAGCACTCAATGACCCTTTTTCACTGTTGTCCCATGATCAGTACTTTTGATCAGTTTGGTATCTATACTCACAATACCTTGGGAGTATCAGACATATCTGGTTGTTTTACATACCGTGGAATACATGATTAATCCAAACACAAGAGTGTGTGGAATCTCCATCATGTATTTTGCTCATCAGTGTTTTGGGACACCGAGTCTTGCAAAACTCTTTCCATGTGACTTCGGCAAGAATCACTCCTTGACATTTTTAGTGCTAAACTGTTTTAGCATCTTGTCAATATGTATTTTTGCTTAGCCCTATTAGGCAAATCTATCTCCATAGATCATAATGCCTAATATCAAGGCTATTTAGCTCAAGCACTTCATCGAAAACCTATTTTCAAATGATGTCCTAATTCGTGTCAAGAAATTTATTTCCAATTAACAATGTGTCAAGCACACAAGGTTTTTAGAAATATTATTTTGCTCCCACTTACTTTCTTGAAACCACAAGAATCTTTGTTATTCATTGATGAAGTCAAACCCCTTTGACCATTCCATCAAAACACGAAGATTCCATCTCCATTTTGCTCTCTTCTGTCCATCGCTGGAACTCTGAAGTTTGCACACTCACTAGCATCCTCTGGATTGACAAAATACCTTGGATTGTATCACATGCAAGTCCTTGGTTTCATTTCCATCAGATGGAAATCCTTTCGTCATCCATGTTTCATATCTCATGATTGAAATATGTATTAATTGCTAGTTCAACCCGAACCGACTTTAAGCATCGCTACGGTGAAACAACCTCATCGTAGTCAACTCCTTGAACTTGTTATTACAACAAGTCGAGCTTTATGGATAAAACATTTTTATCCGTATCAGTTTTTAGTTCCATAAATATTCGTTAGACTCTAAGTCTTCCGAAAGGTGTATCAAGATTTTAATCTTGAATCACTTATATGGAAACTACCTCAGATTGTATTGGCATTTAGCCAATTCCGGAGTCAGGGCCCATCAACGCTTCCTTGTGTATCATAGGTATACTTTTGTCTAACAACAATATCTCATTTGCGCACCTGAGAGGTTTGCACGAGCTTTGCCTACGTTGTTCAGCTGCAAGTTCGACCGAAGTCTATACATCTCGTGTAGAGGCTTCCGTATCAGTCGCAGTAGGAAACTCTAGAATCACTTCCAAGGTTCCTTTCCTTTGATCTAATGACGAAGGATACTAGTTATCTCGTCGAGTTGCACTGTCCTCCCACTCACCTTTTTGCAAGAACCATTCTCTTTAAAAGCATACCGTTTTTGTGGCAAAATCCTTTGCCTCGGTATAGGGGGGGGGATACCCAATGACTGGGATAACCTACAAAGTAGCACTTGTCTGATTTGGAATAGGTTTGTAACCTTTTACACAAGCCCCATATTCCAAATGTTAAGAAAAGATATAACATGGTTGGGCGTACCATACCATGGCATCATTTCAACAGACCCGATAGAGCTCTTTTCAGTGTAAAAGCCACAGTCTCTAAAACATTACCTTAAAAGGGATAATGGCAAATTGATTTATGTCATCTTTGATCTTACCATGTCATAAATGGTTGGATTACATCTTCACAGACATTCCACTCACAGTGGTGTTCCAGGAGATGTAAGTTAAGAAACTCCTTTCATAACTCATCAGACATTCGCTAAACTTGTAACTCAAATATTCCTTTCTGCAATCTAATTGCAGAAACATAATTTTCTTGTTACAATAATTTCTTCTTCATTTTGAAAACCTTTCGAATGATTTCAAAAGATCCAGACTCACGTCTCATCAAGTAAATATACATATATCTACTTGAGTCATTTCTGAAGATAGATAAATCCACTACTAACAACATTATCGGACTACACACATCAAATGTATGATCACCAATAAGTTTGTTGTTCGTTCCTTATGGCCTGTGAATGGTATTTCGGTCACTTCACTTTTCGGACGAAAGTTGCAAGTGTCAGATGATTTAAAATCAAACGAGTTCAAAATCCATCATAATGGAATTTTCCAGGCGGGTTTCTCCAATGTGACCAAATGCAGTGCCACACTTGTGTGGTATTGTTTTAGTCTTGTGATATTTAGCATCAGTGTTATGGATGTATCATATTACCATCAATATTCATAACATACAACCCATCCTGATGGAAGTATGGCCCTTATGTTATTCATAATACTGAACAACAATTGTTCTTCTATGAACAACCCTTTTGCATCAAACATTGTGCAATGGGCTAGAGTGTGTAAAGCTCTATAATGAATTATGAAAGTAAATACTGAGGTAATGTATTATTATCAATATTCATAACATACATCTCATTCATAATGAAAGTATGGCCCTTATGTTATTCACAACACCGAACATCAAAAGTTCTCTTATGAACAACCTTCTTGCAAGATACCTTATGCAATGGGCTAGAGTGTGTAAAACTCTAAAATGAATTATGAAAGTAAATACATAGGTAATACACCGATGGAAGGTATAGTAACATTTTACTATGTTCCCAGCGCGTATCAAAACCTCATTCCTGGCAAGTCTTTTAGGCCGTAGTAGTTCTTGCATCGAGTTGCATCAGAATGCAATCGAGCGGGTATCTCTGTGATCAACTCACAATATCCAAGAATTAGTGATTAACATGTTTAACCATAATTTCCAAGAACTATATCTTTGACCAGCCTTCTATACATCAAAAAACTTGTATGGCATTCATACATGAGCTGGATATTCCAGTCTTCTTTCTTTCTGCCTTTATACTTCTAACAGTTTAACTTTTAGTATTTCTCCTACTCTCAGAAGAAGCATCCAACTTTAAGAGTGGCGTTAGCCCCGGACATCCTAGGTGTGAAAGTCTTACTAACACCCTTTGGACATTTCCTTTCTCTTTAAGTTGTTATTTTATTCACCATCATCACATGACAGGCGTTTTTCTGGATCCCTCTCTTAACAGTCAAATGCCCAGTAAACACTTTACTAATACTTTGAAAAACAAACATTGCTTTGGATATCACATATCTTTTAGCCTTTGTCTATCTTTGAAAATGAATTTCAGATTCCATGAATATCACATAACTATCCCAAACTTATGAAGTTCGGGTTTTATGGAAGCAAACATTTTGCGCTTGACCGTAACGGATTTCTTGCTTTTGGATCGAAGGACGAGAGCCTCATCATCCATAGCATTAGTGGGAGAATATCAAAAGCATGCGATAGGACAAAATCCTTCTCGGCACTCTTGAGGACACTCCTCACATTATGTTACCAACCGTAAAGTTTTAACCAGATATTTAACAGCTTCTCAATTTCAATAGGGAAGGTGGAAATGCGAGCCATTCTTCTACAACTGTTATGCAAACCACACTTAGACAGAGTTCATAATTAATTGCACTGAGAATTAAATAAGTTAATTCTACAGTGCGCTCCCACTCAATTCAATATCTCTCAAAATTGATTATGAGCGATTCAAGATCCGTGTCTTGATTGTTCGCCATATGTGTAACACCACTGATGACAAAAATCTTAACCGGTAGGCCAACTTGCCAATCACATCTCTATGTGATTCTTGTTCATCTTTCGATGCGTGTGTTCCGAGCTCACGACGGTCATGCCTGAATGTCAAGACAACCAAGTGATATCGCTGCGAGGTCTCAACTCACCCGCCTCACACTTCTCTAATCGTTCGTACCCGTGTGACACGCCGCACCCCGAAAAGATAGGTGCCGTGACGGTGCTACACTTGGGAGAACACTAACTACTTGATATTTTCAGTGAGAGATCATCCTAATAAAAAGCGACTACCACGCAATCAAGAAGGGTGCATCATAAGGGATAAACATCTCAGGCAATTCATAATAGCATGATATGGTATAGCCCTTTCTGACGGAGAAGCCTTTCATTTCTTCGTCTTCGGCATTCGCGTCGGTGTTCACCTTCGCGAATATTGCCACCACCTTGTCGATGCACCAGATAATATTGCTATCTCTATAGCTAATAAAATAAGTGCATTACTTAAGGTTGACACGCAGGTCATTAAAGTGACAATCATATGGCTCCAACCATCATGCCGAATCATGACACGTAGGTCATGTTAATCAATTTAAATTATATAGTCATCTCATACAAAATCAAATTATTATGAGCACTGCTATACCACATCACATGCACATGCAAACCATCCTGCAAAACCAAGTTAGATGTCTCTAATTGGTTCATGCAAAATTTCATTTTTCGTGGCTTCTAAGATTTCGAAACAAACCGAAGCTACCACCGTTCATCATCAAGCATGATTATCCAAGTCGCTAGATTAACATTGCGGGGTGTATGAAACACGAGATAATAAAATCTCAAGCCCCATACTGAACTTCGTCATACGCATGACCCCCGTGCAGATCATATCTGCATTGCCCTTTCGTCTGCAAAATTTCATCTTTCTTTTTAACTATGGTGGAATTCAATGAACTGTTAGCACTTCATTGATCAATCAGGATCGCGGATTGCCAGAACTTTGAAACTCCACCATGTTGCTATCAAGATCAGAAATATGCAAATTCCAGGGAAGCAACAAGAACATCGGATAACAGATATCATCTGCTACCCGCACAAATAATTTTCAGCAATAGATCTCATCTACTACCTAATTATATTGTGCAACACCCATACATCTCTATATATTCTAGATCGCAACCTGCATCTACGCATAGCATGGCTCATGATGCCACTGATGAGTAACGCAGCAGAAAACAAAAAAAATTCTGACCTACGCACCAGCCCAGGACCACTATGAAGACTGGATACAAGGTTTGATCTTTTCGTTACTGACTCGTAGCGCAGCGGAAGTAGAGTCGATGACGATTGGCGGTGCAGATCCCCGCAGCTAGGATTTTACAACCTCCCAACAACGAGGATGTACTCCCTCGAACAGCCCTCCGGGAGGCAGTCGGACAGTCCCTCGGACGGTGTCGCGGACAGCCCTTCGGGAGGACTCTCGAAACTCGGACGGTCACTCGGACAGCCCTTCGGGAGGACCCTCGAAACTTGGACAGTCACTCGGACAGCCCTTCGGGAGGCACTCTCGAACTAAGACCGAAACTACGCGATCTCTCTACAGAGTTGCACACATACGGTGTCATCTATCCGGCAGGGCTTCGCCATCTAGAACTAGTTTCCACCGGAACCCAGACAGCCTTTTGGCTCTACGAAACTATTTCGCTGGGAGGGAGAGAGAAGGCCAGATCATGCATGGCTTGTGTATGTTGAGAAAGAGTGTGTCTTTAGGCAGCCCCCTCCACCCCTATTTATAGGCCAAGTCCAAGGGTGGCTTCTCCAAGAAGCCAAGGGGAAAAATAACAAAAGGCCCTCAAGGTGGCTTCTCCAAGAAGCCACCCAAAAAGCACTTTCACTATTCACGAAACCAATTTTCCGCGACCGTTAAATCCGAAAATATTTTTGTGGGTCTTAGAATAATTCCAGTACCCACTAAAACAATTTTGGACGCGTTCCAAAACAATTCCGGATTAGTGATTTTCATTTGCGAAAAGCAACCAAAGAAGTTCCGGCAGCTCCGGAACATTTTTGGTTTTTATCCCAAAAAATTCCCAGAAGTTTCCAGAATAATTCTGACACCCTCCAAGAATTATCAGGCTTGTGCCAAAACCAATTTAACTTAATGGTATACTCCGAAACAACTTTTCGGTTTAGTGATTTTCATCTACGAAAAGCATCCAAACCGGTTCCGGCAGCTCCGAAACTTTTCTGGGTTTTTTCTCCGAAAAATTCCAGAAGTTCACAGAACAATTCTGGCACCCTCCAAGAATTTCCAGACGTGTGCCAAAACCAATTTGACCTAATGGTATACCCTGAAACAACTTTTCAGTTTTACCGAAATTATTCCGGTGTTCTCTCTCCGGAACTTTTCCGTTGTCTTCGAAACTTTTCCGGTGAGTTTCTCTCAGACTCCCTGTCTAGTATTCAGCAGATAGATGACCCTTAAGCGTGTGACCCTATAGGTTCGGTGAAGTATAGACATGACCGGAACACATTCCTATAAATGATCAACATCGGAGCCGTGGACACCCATATTGACCCCTATACCCACATGAATGAATATTTGAGTGAACCTCCAGTTGCCGTGTGCTATTCCTGTTGCTTCGCGATATGTTACAAATACCCGAGATGAGACATGTTGGCATCCCCGTGGATCAACAACTTGTCCACTATGCCAGTTATCTCATTACCGGTATTTGTTCTCTTTTCTCATTCCCATGTTCCGGCATCCCTGTGATCAAATCACATTGTGTCTGGCCAGACGATGATGGATACCGTAACACCGAGAGGTCCAGAGATATCTCTCCATTGTCGAAGGAGCAAATCCCAATCTTGAGCTATCAAGTTACTTGACACACTTTTCCATGAACCCGTAAGCCGCCGTAATAGCCACCCATTTACGGATGACGTTTAACAAACCCCAAAGTTCGTGAAGCAAGTATGAAAAACTCGATACTCTCATGGTCTAAGGAATTATGCAAACATTAACTTCTCTGTGTTATTAACCATTATCTTGTGACGAATGTATCTCATAGCATAACATCAATCGGGTCGATTCAACACAAGTGTTCTCCTAACATTGTGCCACCAAAGTTGCCGGCATAGTCATGCCCATAATCACGAAAACAGAACCATCATGCAACACTTGAGCTAGTCTTAGAGGCCAGACTAAGAATACATTTTATCGTTTATTATTCCACACGTGTATATGATTCTTCCTCCGAGCCTCGTGTTATTGCAGACTCGAGAACCATAGCAGTTATAGCATGAAACATAAACATAATTATGAACAGGGGGATAATCAATAACATTTATTATTGCCTCTAGGGCATATCTCCTACACCGATTACTACATATTTGAAAAATAGAAAAAACAAATTATGACATGACAAGTGACAATATGAAGTTACATTTTTCAATACTAACAATGAAGTACGTGATGTACTTCCTTTTTTGAACAAACATCCACCCATTAGAAAGAAAAATATAACCAAACTTTTGTCAAATGTGTACTGTGTAATTTAAAAATCTGCATCATGTTTTAACAGAAGTACATCTTGTATATAAAAAAGTGCATCATGTATTTAGAAATGATTCATAGGGTAATTAAAAAAAATCTCATCATGATTTTTGAAAATGTTCATCTTGTAATTTTAAAAGTATAATGTGTATTTAAAACATATACATATAATTTTAAAAAATGTTCACACTGTGTATGTAAACAAAGTTTTCGCGTAGTTTTTTGAAAATGTACATCTACTTCAGAAAAAGTGACCACAATTTTTTTTTTTGAGATAGACATGTAAATATAAAATTATTTACTTATTTAAAAGTTTTGTGTAATTTTTAAAAGTATTCCGGCATTTTTATATAATATAGGTGTATTTTTACAAATTGTAAGGCATTTTAAAACAATTATTGTACTCATAGTGTCTGCACTTATTTAGTAAAAAACCAAAAATTAAAGTAGAAAAAAAAGAAACAAATAAAGGAAAAATAATAGCAAATAAGAAATGGAAACTAAAAGGAAAACAAAAAAACAAAGAAAAAACAGAAAAGGCAAGCTCCCATTCCACGCTGGGAATGACCGAGTCACGTGCAACAAAACAAAATAAAATCGGCACAGGGCCAGCTCACGCAGGGTACTATGGCATTCACAAGTTGCTAGAGTCGTGTTTCATTTTCTCATATTTTGAAGGACAGCATGAAATTATTTATTCCCCACGGTTACAGTCTGAAGTATGTCGGATAAGTATTCTTCTTAGGTGCTTCCGAAGGTACCGATTACTAGATATTTGAAAATTAGAAAAAACAAATTATGACATGACAAGTGGCAATATGAAATTATATTTTTCAATACTAGGAATAAAGTACGTGATCTAGTTAATTTCTTGAAGAAACATCCTAGGATATCCACCCATTACAAAGAAAAGTATAATCAAAATTTTATCAAATGTGTACTGTGTAATTCAGAAACCTCCATCACGTTTCAACTGAAGTACATCTTCTATATAAAAAAGTGCATCGTGTATTTAGAAAATGATTCATAGTGTAATTAAAAAATGCTCATCGTGTATTTTCAAAAAATGTTCATCTTGTATTTTAAAATGTGTATTTTTATTTAAAAATACATATAATTTCAAAAGGTGTTCACACTGTGTATGTAAACCAAGTTTTCGCGTACTTTAAAAAAAAGTTCATCTACTTCAGAAAAAGTGACCACAATTTTTTTGAAAGACAGGCATGTAATTACAAAATTATTTACTTATTTAAAATTTTCATGTAATTTGTAAAACTATTCAGGCATTTCTATGTAATATAGGTGTATTTTAAAAATTGGTAACGCATTTTAAATCAATTTGTGTATTTCTCGGACTGTTTGCACTTATTTAGTAAAAGAAACAGAAAGTAAAGTAGAAAAGGAAAAAAAGAAAAAAGAAAGCAGAAAAGGTAATACTTTGTTCGAAAAAAAAGAAATAAGGGAAAAATAATAGCAAAGAAGAAAGGAAAACTAAAGAAAAAAAAACAAAGAAAAAAGAGAAGAAACAGAAAAAGCAAGCTCCCATTCCACGCTGGGAATGACCGAGCCACGTGCAAGAAAACGAAATAAAATCCGCACTGGGCCAGCTCGCAGTGAACTATGGCTGGAAACGCTATCTATATCTCGCAAGAGGTGAGATATAGCATTCACAGGTTGCTAGAGTTGTCTTTTTTTCTCATATTTTAAAGGACCGCATTAAATTATTTATTCCCTGCGGTTACAGTCTGAAGTATGTCGGATAAGTATTCTTCCTAGGTGCTTCGCAAGGTACCGATTACTACATATTTGAAAATTAGAAAAAACAAATTATGACATGACAAGTGGCAATATGAAATTACATTTTTTTAATACTAGTAATAAAGTACGTGATCGAGTTCATTCCAAACCAGATTTCAGCAAACCAGATGATACATGCAAACCGGATGATTTTCATCTAAACGAAAGCATATTCATTACATTTTTGACATATTTAATTAAACAAAAGACATATTTAATTAAACAAAAGCGACTGGACCTAAAACTAGTCTACTCTCCGGCGGCGCCTGTCTTTTAAGTCCTTGTTGTTTCCCTCCTGCGTTAGCCGTGTCCATGTCCGGCGGAGATGAGACCCGGTGAAGTGAAGGTGTGATTGCTAGCGAGGAAGAGTAGGACATGGGACACGAACCGGCCAACATGGAACTCGAGGTCCCGCCGCCTCACATACATACTCCTCCTTGTCGAACTCCGCAACCTGTCTGTCACCATGTGAGCTCGATGCTCGTCCTGCCACCGGCGCCAACAAAGCATCGTTGGCGTTGCGAGTGACACAAAGTTGCCGACGTTCTCATCCGTGGCCGCCAATGCCGCCTCCGTGCCAGGCTGCGTCATGACCGTGGCACAAGCGCGTGCAGCCTCATACAACGCTCGTTGCTCGGCGACGGAGTTGGGGTTCTCTGCCGCCACGGTCTCCTTGCTCATGCACTCGTCGTAGATCTGGCTCTCCGCCAGCCCGTGCTGCTCGAGAAGGAAGACGTTATATCGTTGCTCCTCCTGCGTCAGCCGAAACACCGACACTGGCCGCTCCTCCGCCATGGCCGCGTTGAAGTGTGACCGCGCTTGCTTCATGGTCAAGCCGGCACGGAACAACATGGGCAAGACTGCGGACTCGCCGGCGGAGACCACCTCCACCGTCTGGTCATCATCAGATTTCCGGGGAGCTGGCCGGAAGACTGGCCTTTTTATATGGCTCACACGACCGCATTGCCAGTTCCCCACATCATATTTAGTTGAAAATATTTAGTCAAACTTTTAATTTGTCGAGTCCTACATCCATTAGTTACATGCATGATTACAACTCACGGTGTACGTGTACGTCCAAAAATCAATTGAGGAACATATATTATTACTATGCACCAACAAATAAAGATATATAAGCACATACTCCCTTCGTTTCTAAATATAAGTCTTTTTATATATTCAAGTATGACTACATACGAAGCAACAATAGGTGAATCCATATGTAGTACGTATTAAAATCTCTAAAAAGACTTGTATATTTAGAAACCGAGAGAGTACATACATACATACATACATATACTATCCGCTATAAAATCTTCACGCTTGCTTGCTTGTGGATGGCCTTTGACGCCGATCGAGGAGCTCCAGATTGGTGTCGGGGAGGTGGATGGATAGACAGCGATGACGATGGAGCGGGAGACGAAGGAGCATCTGCTAGCTAGAGCCACATCATTGCCGCGAGGACATGGATGAGGACATGGACGATATTGCCGCCATTCCTGGCGGGGGCGGCGCCACTGGGGCAGCCGATATTGCATGCGTACTGGCATTGCTCCTGGGTCATGTTCTTCCCCTTGGCGGCGCAATCACGAAGGCACAAGTCCATGCACTCGTCTGCGCCCGCTGGCGCCGGGAGACATGCCATCATCATGAGTAGGCAGCCGCCGACGACGAGGAGTAGCTGCACGACCCCCCTTTCCCTTTCCCTTGAAGCTAGCGCCATGGATATATCCTTTTCTCCTTTCCTCGTTCCTGCATTCCTTCCTTCCTTATATGCATGCATGCATGCTAATGGTAGGTAGCTAGGGGCCGGCCGGGAGAGCTTCCATCCAGGGGAACCACACCCATACATGCTAATGGTAGAAAAGAAACAACACGCTGGCTGCCCGTGGCATGCATGCATGTTGGCATATATGGACGTGTTTGGTTGCCGCATAAGCCGGGCCTGGCTAACTCAAGCCTGGCTCAACGGAGACTGGGTGAAGAAAAACAGCAAAAATGCGACATCTGCATATTGTTTGATTGCCCGCATTTAGGCCTCTCACATTAGGGAAGCAATTTTGGCATGTCGTTTGGTTGCCTGCATTGCCTCCGCTCACGCAACTACACGGTGTTTGGTTCCATGCAACACCTGTTGTCTAGTAACCTCTTCAGCAAGATGGTGAGGTTACCAGCACACAGCGGCGTGAAGAAAAAATCATACACACACAACAGAAGATAGTTGTAAACCATAGCTAACCGCAGTTTAAATAAAGTGCCACACTTAAACATATCAGTTCAAACGCAAAGCAGTATGATAAGAAACTAAACCAGCTAGAGCATAGGAAGGGCAGTCCTAGACGTTCACGGCAAAGGCGTCGTCATGCCTGCTGTACTTGGTCACCACTTCAATGCCTTCGTCGTTGAAAACGATGATCTTGAGTGTGTCTGGAGTGAGCAGCTTGAACATCACCATGTAGCCGATCCTGATCTGATGGACGGCGGTGAAGCGGGCCCAACCCTGATCGAGGGTCACCCTACCGTCCATCAGCCGGACAGCACCCGCCATGAGCAGTCGGTGTTGGTCCTCAGCTTTAAGTGTTGCGGCACTGTCGGGAAGTGCTTGCTGAAGTCCAAGGGCATTAAGATGCACTCAACCCGAGGAGCAAGGATCACCTTGCAGAAGTGGGTAGGATCTCCCTCCTCCTGGTAGTGGCCGTAGTTACGACGCTTGCTGCTAGGGGGTTCCTCTGACACCATGTCCTCATCTGTGGGGCACATCCTCTAGCGTGGTCGGCTCCATGGGCGGCACTACCTCCTTGCCCTTCTCCCATGGGTGGCACCACCTCCTTGCCCTTGTTGTCAGTGTCGATCTGCATTACGAATAGAGGGCATTATGAAGAGCACAAATTTCAGAGGTTGATCGCCATTAAAACCTATCGTCCATAACCCCTTTATTTATCCATCCTCATGGTCACTACTTACCCACCATCTCACTCAGTCCTCTCTGTCTCTCACTCTTCCTCCTATCTACCGCCATGAACTCCAGCAGCAACTCCAACCCCATCCCCAACCCATTCCCTTGGGGCATTGGATGGAGGGCTTTCTTCCTCGGGTGATCGCTTGGTGACCGCACCAAGTTCGAGAAGACCATGGAAGTCTGCTCCAACTTCACCAGCATGGCAGACATGTAGAAAGAGTCAGACGTGGTGGTGAAGAAGGCTATGGCGGAGGAGTTGAAGACGCTGATTCCTGACCCAGCGAAGGGCGCTATGTCAGTCGACATCTTTCGCTGGGCCATGAATCAGGCCGAGTCCGGCAACGCTCGCCAGAGGTCAAGGTGGGCCAAGTACAGACAATACAGGCGTCCTCATGACCATCGTGCCGCAGTGTACTTCACGTCAGGGACTGTGGTGGCGGTCGAGGAGGAACAAGAAGCGGTGGCGATGGAGAGGTGGAAGAAGTTGTGGTGGCGATGGTTGTAAGGGCGCCGGATCCAGGACACCGAAGCATGCCAATCGATCTGGACTCTGGCGAGGAAGAAGAGACGATGGTGCAGCTAGAGGACAAGAACAAGGCCAAAGGCACCCGCCGCTCCAACTGCCTCCAGGGTCGCCGAGGCTAAAGATCTAGGACTACTGTGTAAGATTTATCCCCAATCCCCATTACCCTTGGACTCAATCCCGATCTGTAACCTCCAATCCATCGGTACTACGAACTCATGACGATGTTATGATCACTCCTATGGCTATTTACCTAGATTCCTCATTCCCCTAACGCGGATTGAATGTGAATGAGTACGTGAGAAGGAGAAAAAAAGTGTTTACCGCCATTGCCGTGCTGGAGGTGATGATGCGGATGCCGGTGAAGGGGCCAGAGGTCGCCTTGCTGTTCTCCAATCTGCTGAACGCCGCCGCTGCTGCCGTCGTCGGTGAGAGTGGGGAGAGGGAGAGGGGAGAGGGAGCGGTGAGGGGGAGGTGAGGGTAATAACTGTCGGCGCTTCAGGAAGCAACGCGGCTTCTCAAGCTTGGCTCCGCACATGCAGTCCCCGCCGCCCACGTGCATCGCGCGGGCCTGACTCTGGAGAAACTGCCGATTCGAGCGTTCTTAGCGAGTAGGCCTAGAGGTGCTTTGAGTTTCGTGCTATGCAGGCCGAGTAGTGAACGCAGACAACCAAACGGGCCACAATTTTCCCGCGTGGGCCTGGTTGGGCTATATGCAGGCAACCAAACACATCCTATATGTTTTTGCTTCTTCGGTAAGACTACTTGTAAGTTGTAACCAGTGGTATTTGCAAAAAAGAGAAGCAATGCCTCAGCCACCGCCGCTGCCGCTACCCAACCCTAGAATTACATGATGCATGCAATTCTAAAATGTTTTTCATGTGTTGCTCCTAAAAGCCAAATGTGTTGAAAAATGATTGCCTATATTTAGATATGTACATTGGTATTTTAGAAAATGTGCATGGTGTTTTTAGAAGAAAAAAATCATTTGAATTTTAAAGTGTTCAGGTATTTCCTTCAAATAATTAATTATGTACCCAGTTAAAAAAATTATAATTCAAAACCATATGTTCCTATTTTTTTAACTATGAGTTTGTTCCTTCTTTTTCATAAATTTGTTCATGTTTTCAAGCACAAAATGTTCTCACTGTGCAAAAATCATATTAAATTATTTTTTAGTAAAAAGTTCATGCAGTTTAAAAAGTTTAGATGTTTTTGGGAAAAAAAATGGTCACGTTGTTTCTTAAAACTGATCAGCACATTAAGTAAAATGCTCACGTTGTTTCTTAAATCAAATGTTCACATACTTTAACTAAAAATGTTTACGCCATTCAAAAAATGTCCACTTACTTACTTGTAAAAAGTGTTTACGGTGTTAAAAAACGTTCACGTCACACTATTAGAAAACAAATGTTCACGTGCCTTTGTAAAATTGGTTTGTGATGCCCAATTTTTTTAATGTAGTTTTATAAAAGCATTCCTAGAAAAATGTTGGCATGTCTAAACTACTTGTAACAAGTTTTTGGTTTTTGAGCTTTACTTGTACTCCCTCCGTCCGAAAAAACTTGTCCCTCGAATGGATTTATCTAGCATCAAGTTAGTGTTAAACACATCCATTTGAGGGATAAGTTTTTTCGACGAAGGGAGTAACAAGTTGTTGGTGGACCCAGGCAATACGTGGCTTGATAGAAGGCCGTGAACTTGTAGCTTGTAGAATCCACGTCCTGATTAAATTGCTGGGCCTCGAGTGAATGGGCCGTAGCAGCTAGCTAGCTAGCGTAAAAAAAAAGAAAAAAGAGTAGAGTAGACCAGAGCTGAGCTCACAACGAGTGTGCCCTGCTGCTCCGTGGATTCGATCCATCCCCACCCAGATCCGGCCGGCGGGGTCCTCCCTCCAGGTTTCATCTCCATCCCCGGTGGTGGCGGCGGCGGGGGACTAGCCTGTCTTGGCCACCGGAGAGCGAGCGAGTGAGGCGTTGTTGTCGCTGCAGCGCGGACGCGCGCCGGCCGGTGGTAAGAGCATCTCCAACCGTGTCCCCAACAGGCCCCCCAAGGCCTTTTTTAGCGCTGGCGCCGAAAATTCGGCCCAGTCGCTCCTCCAGAAGCCTGTTTTTTACCGGTTAGGCCCGAAACTGGCGCCGGCGGACCCAGGCCGAACCCGGCACGCCGGGGGGCGCCTGGGGGCGCCGGGGAAACTGAATTTGGCGCGAACGGGAATGGGCCCGCCGAGTCAGCGACACGCCGCTTCGTCGTCCTCATCGCCTCGGTTCCCGCGGGAATCAATGCCAAGGCTGCTGCGCTGCCGCGCCGGTCAGCCTTACATTGATGCCTCACGGGCGGCGCAGTGAAGGCGCCGCGACGCGCGTCCCACCCGCTACGCGGCACCCGGCGGGCAGCTTCCCACCCGACAAGCGTGCCTGCGCCTGTATTACTCCACTCCATTGAAACTCTTTCAGTCCCCCAACCCTAGTTTAGAATAGATGCAACTCCACGGATTTACCCCCACCACCAAATAGACTTTTAGATGTGTGCAGTCTTTAGGGTTACAGGGGCGCGAGTTCATGCCGGGGGCGGGGGATAGATGGAAAAACAAACTTAGTAGCCTGCTCTAGGTAACCCAAGAGCAATCCAATCCCTTAAAAAGGGGAGTTTTTATACATGATTGGAATTTCTGATGCATATAGTAGAGAGAGGCATTGAGGAATTTATATTTTCTTTGGCAGTGTGGAGTGGTGTTTATAGCATTAACAAGGGGTCATATCTACCTATTTCTAGTGGTATTTATAGCATTAAGTCAATCACTTGTGCCTCACAGAATTTGCTGGGCATGCAACGTTGACTGGTCTGCGCTTTTTGTAAGTCATGGCGCACTTGAATTCTTTTCAAAACGTAGACTCTTCTTTTTAAGCTGTCAAATGTTCACAAGTACTACATCTCTAGACTCTAGATTCTGGTCAAATTGTCAGTATATATTCACAAGTATTTGTTCTGCTGAAATGCCCAGCTGATGGTGTTTCAGCAGGTCAGGTTAGTGTGGATGTTGAGAGCATTGACACATTCAGTACAAAATGATGTTATCCAGTCAAACAGAGCCACGGAGGCATTTATTTCCTCATGAATTTTGCATTCCTGTTCTGTTACTTCCAACAACTACTTTATCAACTAACTGGGAGCATGTATTTGTTTTATTCAGCTGTTTGCGTACAGAGGAAGTTGTGCTTCTAAAGAACTATCTTCAGCAAAACTAGCCAACAAGGGATCCAGAATCTCCATCACTCCATCACCTCGAGTCTCAAGCAATGGGCAGTGAACTGCTGGTGGCGGCGGCTGCGCCACCAGCAAAACCTCCGTCGATCCCATCCACGACCACTACCACCACTTCAGCCGCCAACGGAACCACCATCACAACCATCACTACCACCACATGCTCCTCCGCCGCCAATGGCACCACTACCACTACCATCACAACCACCACCACCACCACAACAACAACAACCACAACCACCTCCAACGCCACCACCATATCATCCCTCTGTGAAGACGATCTTCGCGAGATCTTCCTCCGCCTCCCGAACCTCCCGTCTCTCATCCGTGCGGCGCTCACCTGCCGCTCCTGGCTCGGAGCCATCCGCTCTTCCTCATCCTTCCGCGGTTCTGCCGCCTGTTCCGTGCCCTCCACCCGGCGCCCCTCATCGGGCTCTTCCTTGAAATTGACGATGCTACCACCCCCTCCTTCGTCCCTCTGCGCCGGTCAGATCCCGACGTCACCGCTGCCCTCCGCCGGGGGGACTTCTTCCTCACCTCCCTTCCACTCAAGGCTGGCGCGTTCTCGGGTTGGAGTATCACCGACTGTCGTGATGGATATATCCTCCTATGGAACATGCTCGATAAGCCGTCTGTCGCCACTGTGAACTCCATGACCTGGGCTGTGGACATCATCCCGTTGCCTGACGGTGTCAAGGCCGGGAGACGCCGCAATTTCGCCTACCTTGGTTTCCACCTGCTGTGTTCTGATGAGAACCCCCGGTCGTTCCGTGTGGTCTGCATCTGCTCGGATCAGCGAAGGATCCGCGTCGCCATCTTCTCGTCGGAGACGTGGGAGTGGGTCGTCCACCCGTGGGTGCACACTGGTGGTGACTGCAGCCTGAAGTTCAGTGCTGGCATGGTGGTGGATGGTTCTGTTTACTGGCCTTACCATGGCCAAGGACGAATGATAAAGATCAACGTATCGACCATGGTTATCACCACCGTGGAGCTACCCTTGCAGGTGAAGGTCGAGGGGTACAATTTCATGGCCGGGGAGACTAAGGATGGACGACTATGCATTGTCTATGAATCTGGTTTCTTCCTACATGTTTGGATCCGTGGTGTGGACGGTTATGGACTTGATAATTGGCTGCTGCATAACATGATACCTTTGAGTGAAGAAATCGATGAGATCACTCAGGGGTTCGCTCTGGACTTGCAGGGCGACCTCAAAGTTGTGCAGGTTAGGTCTGGATATGTGTACTTGTCCACGACATGCACGACCCCTGCCGGCACGCTCCACTGCTGGTTCTTCTCCCTGTCACTGGACACCTTGGTGCTTGAGTTGCTCGTGGAGGGGAAATTTAATGGCTGTGCGCATCCGTATAACATGGCCTGGCCTCCTTGTTTGGTTGGTGATGATGGGAGCATAGGGCATGAAGTTGAAGCTTCTCACTGAAGTCTGCAGTTGTTTGTGGTAGGAGGAAATTGAATGGAAATTTGTGGGTACGAGCTAACAGTTATTAGTTACTGTTTTGTTGATGCAAAATATTATCTAGACCTTGTATCTTAAGTAATTGTTATTGCCATAGAAACCTTTAGATGTTTTGCAACTATTGGTACGGTTCTGGAGCTAATGAATTTTATGGATGATTGGGTTTTCATTTGCTGCAAACTTTCTATGGAATACTGCTATTATTCACAATTACTTAATTTCCGAGGATCTGTTTTTCGACCTTTGCTGTTCTTTGTTGCATGCAAATATAAAAATAGGCTTTTAAGTGCTTAACTATATTTTTTAACTATGTTCCCCACCTAACTTCTTCAGGACTGTTAGTGTTTTGCTCTATATTGACAGCAGTTCATGTTATGTTTTCAAAATGTGAAGTGTCAACTATGTTCAGTTTTTTCAAAGTACAATATCACCTTATGCAAAGTTGGAAATCAAATGCATTCTTCTGATGTGATTCGTTTGTAGAAAGAATACTTCTTTTTCCCCAATGTATTACTGCCTGATGATTTACGGTCTCAAGTAGTAGTGGCCAGTGTTCTCCTCAGGTATATGGCGAGAGTCTGCCGCTGAAGCTGATTGATTTTATGCAACTTTGTGTGGAACACGCCCTCTTGGTAGGCACGCAGGGTGCCTGACACTGTTACTCTTTTGTCCAGCATGGGAATGTGCTTGTTTTTCTGACTGGGTTATGTCGTCGCGTGTGTGCTGGGAGCTGAATTGGGAGACTGTGTGTCGTCTTGATGTGTGTATTTAATCTGGCTCTATTGGTTTCAGATTACACGTTGTTCATGAAATTTCTATAAAAAAAGTGTATTTTTTCAGAAACCAGTGAGGTTGATGTGTTGTGCTGTTCTTGCTGTATGAGAAGGGGGCAGCAGCAGAGACGATGAATCTTGCACTGCTTGCGTGATGGTGAAACTGAAACTGTTTGCATTTGAATTCAGTTACTTAAAACTAGAGATGCAATAGCAGTACTCCCACCACCCCTCCCACTGGATCCTCTCCCTCCCATTAAAAAAACCATATCCCATTAAATGTGAAGATCTTGTTTCGTGCTTGCTTTGCCAGGTGTAGCTTTAATTCAATCACATAAATAATAAGTAATTAAGAATTCAGAAGGGTATGCATGGCAGGGACACCCCTGATTAGAAAGCAATATGAGTGTCAGGAACAAATAGTCGAGGAAAACTACGAACAATAGGGGTATGAAAACAACAAAGAAGGGACAATGAAAAAGAATGAACCTAGCTAACAATAGTGCTGACTTTTAGTGCATGTTCTTCTGGCTAAACACAGACATGGTACATGTCCAAGACCTGTCTGGTAGTTCAATGCTGCTTCAGTCAGCATATAAAATGTGACCCTGCAGAATGTAACCAATAACAATACCCAGGATAATGTTATGCCAGATACTATTTGCTCAAGTCCTCACAAGTAGCAGCAAGAAGTGTTTGCACACAGACAAGGAAAACAAGCAGCAGAATTTTGCAGAGGTGAACACAACAGGACAGCAAAATGTTCTCAGAAAAAGGCAGGAGAGTCCACGTCATTACTTGTACTTGAGATGTATCTACAAATTTATTGAACCGAGTTATCATATGGACCATTCATTCGTGATTCTAGAAAAGACAACAAGCATCACAGCAGATAGCAGGTGAGGAGGCCACGGAACGTGCCACGCACACAGCCGCGGCGGAGTCGTTTGAGAGCCATCCGCATGGACGGCCTTTGCTGCGGATTCCCAACGGTGCAATCCATACCCAGCATGAACACACTTGCCATCTCCTCCATGTACCGCGCTTGATCTGGGATGTCCCTGTCCACGCCTCCACGGCACCCTGGAACATTTCCTGTTGGTTTGCCATCAGTTTAGTGAAGTTGTTCCACGCCCAAGTCGCCAAATGACCATCCGCTCCAGCTTCATTGGCCATCCGCCCCGTGACGAGCTCCAGCATGAGCACCCCAAAGCTGTAAGTGTCAACCTTCTCTGTCAGCTCGCTTGCTGCGACCCCATATTCTGCAGTTAATCATTTATGGTGTACTAGTTAAAAGATCAAGCTAGTTAAGACAGAATTCCCTGTGATTAAGAAAAGTTAAGACAGGATTCCATTGCGTGCATCGATCGCCCAACATACCTGGAGCTGCGTACCCAAAGTTACCAAGAGGCAGGCCCGCAATTGGCAACGGTTGGTCGAGCCCGGCCATGTTCATCTGTGCAGCGTCAAAACTGGCTATCACGGGCTTGAAATTCTGATCAAGCAAGATGTTGTTGGAGTTGATGTTGTGGTGGATAATCGGCTTTTTGCATCTGTGGTGTAAGTGGCAGAGCCCGTTGGCCACACCAATGGCAATGAACCTCCTCTGCGGCCAGCTCAGTGGCTGACCGGCATCCATTGGTTGGCGCAGCCAGGATTGAAGGCTGCCGTTCACCGGATACTCGTAAACGAGCATGATTGTGTCTTCCCTCTGGATGAGGTCAACGACTTTGATGATGTTATCATGAGAATTGCTAGCTAACAGGAACATCTCCGAATTGTAGCGGTACTTGGCGTTGTTGTCTACTTGCAGCGCTTGGTTAATGCTCTGGAACTTCTTGACGGCCAACGTGCACGGGGGAGTGTTGCCAGCAGTGCCCTGACCATGGACTAAGTAGAGATGTTCGTCCTCCCATGTCCTTCTGCTAGCCCACGTCATTTTCATGTTATCTTCAGTAAGGTTGTCAACAATGGCTTGTTCATTGAGTACAATAGGCTGCGTCGCCGCAGGACGGCTGCTGAATCGCAAACTCATTCTCTCAGTTTCCGGGTAGGGCGCAGAGAAGTTTGTGCCAAGGGTGTGTCAGCCTGCAGACACATTATTTATTATTAGTACATATAAATTACTGATAAAACTATTTTAGTAAGTAGCAATAGTGGTAAGTAGTATAAAACTGTCGAGAGATGCATGTTGATAATTAGTTTGACAACAAACGACAGAGATTGGTGAATCTGAAGAAATTCTGTGCCTTTTGAAATAGTAGTACAGGATGTTATTTCAGTTTAAGGTAGCGAGGGTTGCTATATTTGTGCGCAGTTTATTTTGCATGATTCTTGATACACGATACAAGGATCATCAAATTACTTAAATGATGATACATTGATTATATCCGACAGGATTTGATTACTAGTGGAACACCATAATTATTACTTCCTATGTCCCATAATATAAGAGCGTTTTTTACACTAGTTTTTTACACTACCTAGTGTAAAAAACGCTCTTATATTATGGGACGGAGGAAGCATCTCTCTCACCCGCTGCTGTAGTTCTATTCAGTACAGGGACCCGTTGCTTACCACTTGCTAGAACAGAACAGAGGGAGCATAACAGAGGAAAGGAACGTGTGCAGCAAAGGAAAGGAAATTTGACGGCGGAGATCGAACCGGTCGGAGTTGGAGAGGAACCGCTGCCATACGGGCACGGAGCTCCAAGGAGTTGGAGAGGAATTCGGCTTCGGAGCGTCGATCTCCGCCTCCACAACACAGCCGCCGCATCTGCCGTACCGGCACACCTGTCGACGCCGTGTCCTGCGTGCTGGCGGCCGCCTCCCTCCACCGCACGGCCAGTCGTCCCAACTCGCCTACGCAACGAGAGCGACGGCGGGCGGCTCCATCATCTCCGGCCGGATCCAGACCGGGTCCGCAACACACGGACATACTAGCTACGGTGGAAATTTGTGCGTCGTGGTGGCATCAATGACAGAGAGGTGTGGTAAGGTCGGTGCATTAGTTTCTGCTCTGAGGATGGATTGGTGGAAGATGGCGACGACGACGACACATGAGAGTGCGTCGGACCGGTTTGAGCTCCAAACCCAGTATGTGACTGGATTGGGGCCTCCGGCTTTAGACGTTAGGCATTTTTGGCGATGTCTGTTTGGTATTAGGCTCGGACTATCGGCACCTCTTCATCATGTGGATAGGTGTAGCGACAGATGTTGCTAAGATCATGGTTTTAAACTACTTAATGTGCTGTTTTATAAGATCTTTGTGAATAATCAATAAAATGGCTGCATGCATCGTTTAGATGCAGATGCCAGGGTAATTCTCCTTTTCTAAGCAAAAAAGCTACGGTGAATATTGATGACAATGGGAAATGGAGAGACGAGAGGGAGACGGGCCGGATGGTCAAGTAGTAGGCGCTGACTAGGTGACCCTACCTATACGAAGTGACATGTGAGCACGGGCACATTGGAGCACGTTTCTTTAAAGTTCAGAAGACGGATTTTACGGCTTCAAAAACGGATTAATTTTTTGCGTACATGCACGTGTAGCTGTGCAAATTTCATCAATACACGTGCTTCCATGTGAAAAAAAATGATAAAATACATGCAAATTTGGGGTTTACTTTTTTGTCTTTTTTTGTGCATCGTACAATACTCCCTCCGTTCCAAAATATAGTGCTTCCTCTATTCCCGTGCTTCAACTTTGAACATAAATTTAATCAACGAGACCGACTGCGGCGGGAGCAAAAATTATACCAGTGAAGTCGTATTCAAAAAAAGTTTTCAATTATATAATTTTTACTCCCGCCGCAGTCAGTCTCGTTGGTTAAATTTATGGTTAAAGTTGGACCTCGGAAAGTGCGGGCGCACTATATGTTGGAATGGAGGGAGTATGTATTATTGAACGAAATTTCACAGGTACTTAAACCACATGCATGCATATTCATGTAACAAAAATAAAAAAAATTCAAAACTTTTAAGCACATGTTTTAGGGTAGTAAAAAAAAGTGCTCCAATGCCCCATGTTCCAAAAGTCCGCTTTAACCCTACCTATCTCTATCTCCATTAGATATGTGAGTAAATATATGGGACTACATGTCCCGTGAGTAAATATTTGGGACTACATGTCCATATTAGATTGTGTGAGTAAATATTTATGGAGCACTTCTCGACCCTTCATCATAACTAAACTTGTCATCTCTCGGCTAATGCATGAATTCCCACTGAACAAACAATGGAATAGAAACCTCTTTCAAATTCCCACATCTAATACTCACACGATACCAAATAAGGGATAGGAAATAAAATGTCACTTTTCATGTCTAATCTTGTCACACAACTCCATCGTCTAAATTCTCACCCAAAAAAAGTTACCAAACACGTTGCAAGTCCATTTCTCCCTTGTTGTTCCTGTTTTGATTTTGTTTCCTCTCATCTAATTTTCTACCACTGGTCTTCCTTGAAGCCCAGCTCAACTAGACAACTATCCATCCCTTATTAACTTACGAAATAAAATTATGTTTCCTTTGATGAGTTCATAGTGCGTATAAAATAAACTTGTACTACTTTTTTTTTGCAAAATCACATTAATACGAGCAAGCAATTCATGGACTAACATACTAGTAATTGTTATGGACGTAAATATACATCTTATGTCAACTCAGGGGTGGCCCGAGCAAATGATCGTCCCCCGGTAAAAAAAAAACCACTCGCAGCAAACGCTCCGGAATTGCCATGTGAAAACATATAAAATAACCGTACTGCTGTAAAGGATTTGTCATGTTCTAAAGTAAAAACTTTCATGATGAAAATTGTAATCCTAGCTGAAGGGAATTGCCATGCTACACAAACGAAAAAGCTGAAAATCGGCATGATCGAAAAACCAAAATTAATGTGTTTGCTCCTATTGCCATCTTGACCGAACCATTGTTGCCGTCAGCTCGTAGTTCGCTCAGAGAGGTACGTGGGAATAGACTATAGAATTCGAAGCAAACATTTCAAATAAGTTATGTACGGGTAAGATAACGGAAGTGAAATGAATCCGTGGAGAAGAGGCAAAGGATGGAAGGAATCCTGCATATATAGGAACAATATAAATACTGGAGGCAAGTTGTACCCTTGATGAGTTGGATGAGAAGCCGGCCGGCCGCCGTTCCGTGAGTCTTTGAGTGTTGTTTGCGAGCATGCGGGACGAGGTTGATGGTAGCTTAGCTGAGGCTCTCTCTTCGATAAAACCTATATATAGTGGAGTACCATGCATACATACCACCACTGCCTTTCATTCCTAGGTTTCGACATGCACACCACCGGTAGTCCCTTTCCTGCGCTTTTTCATGCGAGCCGAAGCCAGTGACGTGAGAAACCTATTTTGCCTGAGCCTTTTCCGATGACACACCATTGGAAGGCACTGACGAGATGAGATGATGACGAGGCACACGATTTTCCGATGCCACACGCGGTCTCACTTTCTACTGTCGTCCGTTGTGGCGCTGCTCCACATACATACGATACGACCACCATTGAAGCTCTGCCTTGTTGAAAATGCATGTCGTTAGTCTACGTGCCAGGTCGCTCTCCATCCAGCCGCTCCCGATCCATCTCCGGAGAATTTCTACTTTGGCTTCCTGGTCGACCGGCTCCATCCACCATCTCCGAGGAATTCTACTTTCGCTTCCTGGGTCGCTCTCCTCTCCATCCATCACCGGAGGATTTCTCCTTGCGCTTCCCGGGTCGCTCTCCGTCCACCACCGTACCGGAGGGATTTTACTTTCGCTTCTCAGGACGCTCCCGGTCCACCACTGGAGTCTTTTTACTTTAGCTTCCCGCGTCGCTCTCCATCCACCACCGGAGGATTTTTTACTTTCGCTTCCGAGGTCGCTCTCCATCTACAACCAAGGATTTCTGCTTGTTAACGATATCCAAAAGGCGAGACTGGATTTTCAGGACCCGGGGACCGGGACTCCCGCTTATCTGAGCGTCCACCAAGAATACTAAACTTTGAGATATGTGCCCTGTCTTGGCCACCAGTTGCATTAGCAGGTCTGTGTGAACAGTAATTACTGGAGTAGGAATTTTTCGTACAACGAGCCTCACCCGGCCACTGCAGCTGACGCGAGAGAAAGACAAAGATCAAAATCCAAGAGAGAAGCTGCATGGGATATTTACAGAAAGAAAAATGTTTCTTTCAAAATCTGAAGGGAGAGATAGGATGTGACCGTGAGAGAGAACTCGTCTTTTTCAGAGAAGTGAGAGAAAGAATTTTTTTACTCAAGTGGGAGAGAGAACCTGTGTGAGAGGGAGAGGTTATTTCTTGGTAAAAAAAAACCTTTTGTCTGCAAGTGGGAGATACTTTGTTAGACTGCGAGAGAGTTTCGCTGGTGCATGCGCAGAGTGCATGCGAGACATGGCATGGGGGAGAGAGATGAAAAAGAGATGTGACTTGTCTTGTCAACAGAAACCAGCCTGCACCGCTGTCGGAGCTGAGCACCTCTATTAAAAACCGTGAAATGGCCTGGACATGCATGCTTCCACTGCAAATGCTCTGTGGTTTGTCAGAACAGAGCACGAATCTTGGCGGTGCTGGACGCACAGGATAACTGAGGGTCTGGACTCCCGGGTGCTACCACACCTTTCCGTATCCAAAATGTAACTAATTTGCAATATAACTCACGCATTTGTGCTGCTAGATTTCTTATACGTATTATTATTTTTACTATTTTTCCATTTATTTTAACTTCCATGTTTTTCTGTATTCGTTATACTACTTATTTTTAGATGTGGTTATACCAAACTAGGCATTTGTACGATGTCTGTTTGGTATTAGTGGCTGGGGCGCGCCTCCTCAGCGGTATTGTGCGTACTAGTCTTGCTGAAGCATATGGTAGTTTGTTTATGCAGTGCAAATGAGCGCCAATGCAGCAGTAGAGTATGAACTCATAAAGCAAAGCAAGCTAATAGGTTATAGGTCTATATTAACAGAGAGGTGACAGAGCACATGGCGATTGGTTGAAATCAAAGTCTAACATCGTCCAGAAGGTGGGCGATCTCCAAAAGAGAGGCATAGGTCATTGCATCATCAGAACACAGGTATATCAAGTCTTAGATAGAAACTAAAGATGATACATGGATCATATGTATAGGCGATAGCTGCGGCTGATAGTGGTGCGTCTACAGATTGTGCACAGTGAGAGAGGCAGCGCCCTTCCTTGCGTTTGAAATGTATGCCGCAGGTGTCACCTTGCTGGATGTTGGCGTGGTGGCGAAACCATGACCAGTTTGTCATGATCATGGCCCTCTTGTCAGTTCCAAGCATGAATCGACCGTCGCAACCTACGGTCCCGTCTCCAAGCTTGACGGTAAGACGATGATGTACTCCTTCAAATTTTTCCGTGTATTCCACCTGAAAGTACTGTTGACAAGAGAGAAAAGGAGTGAGGGCATGGTAGAACACGATATCATGCCACCATTAGTCTTGTTCCTAGTGAACAGAAGCACAAGATTCAAAACCGAACTCCAGAAGCACATTGACAATACTTGCAGCGCTTTATGTGGTTATAAGCAACAGATAACTCAAGATTAGTCCAATTTCATTCCGTAAGTTCATTAAGCAGATCATATCTGAGCGTATCAATTTGTTAGTTTAGTATTATGTTGTTTAGCAGATGGCAATATGAGCCTTGGGGTTTTACATTTCTATTCAAGAAATGGAATAAGAACTGTTTTACTCTATAACACTTAAATGGCTACATCGTTCTCCTTAGGCACCATTCGGTCAAGGTTTCGTCATGGCACATGGGCAGCAGGGTTCAGGTCCTAAACCCCATAATGTGTATAGCTATTAATAACACTATAATATCACAATACTACTGGCTCTATCAGGGGCAGGGAGTTGTGTGTCAAAACAAGTTTTGGCAGACACAATCTTTTGTTTTTGCAAGACTATATTCCCTGCAATTTTCAGTAAAAAAAGAGATAAACTTAAAGGCTAGCTCAACATAATTAAGTGTAACCGTGAACAATTGTGAGGAGCTATCGTTCGTTATCACTTAGCAACACCATAATAAAAAAATAAGAGGAAAAACAACGGATGAATAAATTACCCATCTAGCCGAAACCGCTCACGGAAATCCATCAAGTGTAGTGAGGTGAACAGCACAGTATGGAGGACAAATGATTGCATGATTGGCTCAATGCATGGGCATGTTAAACCCTACACAAATGATCCAATAGTACATCGTTAGGAAGCCGCTAACTTCATTAATCACAACATGCTCCATTCTGCGATTTTCATCTACCATTAAAGCTCTGTAGTTGGTTACATTGCATCTCAGTGCTGAATAGCACTAAATTGAAGTAGCTACTTAAGTTTTTAAGGGAGGAACTACATATCTTAACAACTAATGGGAATCTAAGGCACACTGTAGTTCAACAACTTGTGGCTATATTAGCAGAATGACAATATAATACTACTTGGTTTCAGCTTGCATACTGGAAGTTGAAAATTCAAGGTGTTGTTTGGAAATGTCACATAACATAAATTTTGCGCACCTATACTCTGTTGCCGCCCAATCTCTGGGAAATATCTTGCAACTGATGGTGGGGTATTATGCACTGGAACTTCACGTGTAACATTCAGTGTAATATAAACTGGAAAATGATCGGATCCTTCTAGCTTACTACTTCTCCCTCCTTTCCACCTGTGGGCAATGCAATAGTCAAATCATGTATGTTATCCACTTTGCTCATAGAGAGGAAAGTTTGCACCCTTCGTTACTTTGAGATATTTTCCGAATCCCCTCTTCTACGGAAAGTTTAAACCCATTAATCTCACAATCCTCCACATGGCAATGGAAAATGGTATGGTCTTCTACGGAATTGCAGTGATGAAAACAGGCATCGGAAATGAGAATGTGATCTGTTCTAGAAACTTAACTAAATTCTTTAGCTCCAACTGTTTGATTAAAGCAAGTATAAGCTCCCTCCCTGCATTAATGCAGGAAGCATACAATACATTGTTAGCATGTAAATTCTTGTGGAGTCCACTATAGGTGCAATAATCCTATATAACTATAAAGTCGATCCCGCTGAACATTTTTCCTGCTCTCACAGCCTACCACATCAACAAATTACTAACTTTTTTATTTAGTTTTTTAAAGATGGAAACCACCACTGACACGTGCAAAGTTCTGAGGACATTGTTTAACCAATAGTGAAATATGTACTTAACACTTGGTATGGAGTAATAAGTAATAACAAAGTTACAAAATTATTAGAAGAATTAACTCAGAGTAGCACATAGTTGGCAAGTAAAAAACAAGAGTCGCAATACCTTTCAAGGTATTTTGATCTGAAAGCATCAAATAAGGGACCTCCATGTTCTCTCAACATGGATCACAACCACTCCCGAAACTTGAATCAGAAAAATAACAATAAATCAACTATCTTTATTCCTTAGCGATTCCATGATTAGATTTACTTCTAAGAGAGCAGATTAATGCATTTATCGTAGTTGGAAAGCCTAATTAAAATATTAGTTTGAAACCTGACTGTAAGCGATTGTAATCAACAATTGTCTAGCTTTTTACTCGGCTCGAAGTTTTCATACATCACGGTGAAATTACAGAAGATATAAACCAGTACTCTAAAGAGCGCAGACTAATGCATTCATCACAAGTGGAAACCCTAGCAGATACCGTTAGTTTGAAACTTTTGAATGGAATTTAGTACACAGCATCACTGTAAATGGAGTTATTAACATTTTCTACTGAGCTCGAAGCCTTTATAAAGCAAGGAATGTCGGGGACCTGTTATTGCCACGCGACGAAGCGGGTAGGGAATGAACAATGGAAACCATGCCACGGGCAAACCTCTCCCCCAAGAACAAGAACCGGCAGCAGCAGCACCCTGCATCTCCAACCTCACCTTGTCGCCATCCTCCTCAAGCTTCAGATCGACGCCGTCTGCGTCATGGGGAATGTCCAGCACCCAATTCACTTAATCATCTTAACCTTCAGGTGGCTGCAAAATATAAAAGAAACCTGGTGGACTACAAAGGTTGATTTCAAATATAATAAGGAGCTACAGTTTTAATTGTTTTCTGTAGCTAAAGATAAGTAGTACTAACATGTATACACGACCTACTTGCAAAAAATAAGTATACAGTGCCTAGAATTTATTTTTGGCAAAGATTTCCTTACAAGTTGAGTGATAATCTACAGGATACACACCACAGGCCAGTAATAATTTTTTTCAGTGCTAACATGGTTTTTGATAGATTTTCAGAGATACGTGTCCATGATAATAGTTGGTCATGGAACTACCACAATTAGCAGCTGTTGTTGGGCATTGCAAAAATTATGATGCCACATATAAGAGTATATAGATGTTAATGCCTCAACTACGTTACTGTACCATCTGAAACACGAAAACAGTATTTCACTCGGCAGCAACTGTTGCCTAACAAGGGTCTAGAGTTGGCTATCCCTTCTTTCTATAATGTGAAATTCATGAATTGACAGAGCTGTTCATATTGTTTTATACTCATGTTGGAGACATTCAGATGCACGTATCAAATATACTTTCGTCCACATATCTTACACAAAGCTGGACGTTCAGAGATGAAATAAAAGAATAATCTTAACAGAGGGGTCAGGAATGATGGGGTTGAACCGCAGGCCAATTCTGGACCCTCCTTGCATACCTCTCCGGTGCTAAACTCCCCGGTGCCTCGTGTGCTCCATCCCGAATGGAAGCTGTCATCCAGGACGGTGCAGCCGCTCGTGGCGGCGTTGTGCGGTGTCAGGCCGAGTGGGCACCTCAGCACAGAAACAAATTAGAAAAAGCAGGGGATGAAGATCTGTCGCCTGCAAGGGGCCGCCGGAGCAGCGATCCTCGAGTTGGCGCGCAGTCCGGCACTTCCTCCTGGTCGATGCCGACACCTCCAGGGGGAGCAGACGCGGGAGCAGCAGCAGCGGATCCTCTCGAATATGGTGACGCGAGCACGAACCTGCTGGTGTCGATGTTACTAGCGCTGACGACGGGCTCGCCGCCGACCCAGCCGTGTGTGGCAAAGGTGATCCCCACCCCGTCCTTCACCTCATGCCGCAGTGTCTCGTCGACCCGGACGCCCCCTCCCCACCGGCCGCCGCCACCGTGTTCTCTTCCTCTCGACGGAGAAGCGATGGATCTGGTCGAGGATGTGCTTTTCCCGCGGTCGCCACCCTCACACTCTCCTTCTCCCCAGATCCGACGACGATGATAAAAGAGAAGAGGGCTGCGTTCGCGTGTGGTGCGGGAGGGTTTTTTTTTTTTTTTTTGAGGATTGCGGTGCAAGAGGTTGCGTGTGCGAGGAGAACGAGAGGGGTTGAGGTTGCGTGCGCTGCCCTCGATGCGGGAGGATGTTGCCTCGAAATTTCCTGCACATGGATGATTAAATAATTTTCCCTTTCACCTGCGACAGTAATTTCTTTTACGTGGCACAGGCGAGGATGCGCACATTGCGCGACTGTTAATGGGTTTGATTAGACTCGGACTATTGGCACCCCTTCATCATGTGGATAGGTGTAGCGACAGATGTTGCTATGATTTTGGCTTTAGACTACCTGATGTACTGTTTTGTATGATCTTTGTGAATAATCAATAAAATGGCTCAGCCGATATCTGCTTCAGCTCCGCCCCCACAGGTTGAGACTACCCAGGTCGGCACATCGGCGCCTGGGTTTGAGGTCGTCCCGCCGCCGCCGTCAACTACACAAGGACGGGCTGGCGAACGGTGGGCCGAGGAGGTGGAGGAGGCCTTAAAGGGCTCCTCCCTTAAGAAAGAGCACCGCACCTCCATAGGCGCGGCATTGCAAGGCTTCCGGTCTGCAGGGGCCAGCCTGCGCGAGGCTTTCAAAAGCCTCGTAACGAGCTTTGAGGTATGCCCCTGCTCTTTCACCTGATCTATTTATAGATTTATGAATTTGTCCGAAGACATGTCATCGCAGCCTTCTTAACGGCTTAGTGAGTGAGTAGCCCTCGAGCCCAGTGTTGGTTTCTAGAAGCCGGCATTGGGGTCGTATAATTCAACAGGAGCATATAGTGTAGCCCCCAGGTGGTTGCTTAATGCAATCGTCCTAGATCTTTAATAAGTTAGACTGCGGGCATCGTAATAAAGACTTTTATTGGTAGGTTTCGACCTCAGCTCCGGGCTCTGTCTCCGAGGAGATAGCGGAGATGAACCGGAAGCTCGATAGGACCCAGGAGGACTTCAACCTGATGAATCAGAGGTTCGAGCAGTCTCAAGGTAAGCAAGGTAAACACGCTTGATATTTTGCAAGAAGGATTTTATCGTATGTCTTGAAAACTAAGGCTGAACTGTTTGAATGACAGCAGTGTTAGCGGAGCTTGAGACGCTCAAGGCCGAGCTCAATAAGGCTCGGCAAGATGTGAAGCAGCACGAGGCTGCGATCATGAAGGCGGAGGAAGCCCGAGCCGCCGAGAAGGTGGCCGCGGACAAGGACCGCGCGCGGGTCCTTGAGGTCGAGGAGACCCTTGAAGGGCGTGTTCGAGGCATGCGACAAGCTTCAGGTGGAGGGGAAAAACGAAGGAGGAGCTCGAGAAGCTCTAGCGTGCCCATTCCGAGCTCAAGAGCACGGCTCGTGTAGACCACGAGGTGCTCCAACAGCTGGAGCAGATCACCTCGGGTAAGCAGTACTTACTGCAGTGTGTTTTTTACAGCAAAGGCTGCGTCGAGCTCTCCCAGCTGTGACATTACGCAGAAGTCTTCGCGGATCTCCCGCAGAGCGTGGTGAACGCCGTGGCGCACTTCGACCAATTGGCGGGCCATGAAGTGGAGAAGGCTTTCTGGGGGCAATTCCCAGGGTCTCCGGCGTCGCAGCTACTCAACAACCGAATGAAGCAGTTGGTCGAGCTACTCGGCATGGCAAGGCCGGTGCTACAAGACCTCTGCGTCGCACTGTGGCCTGCTGATGCCCTTCCGGGCAACCTCTTCAGCCTCGTGATGCGCCTGCAGGGGGCTGTTGCGTGCACCGAAAACTGGAGGAGGCATGCATGCTTTGAAGGAGCACGGAGGGCATACGCCTGCGTGAAGACGCACTGGCGCAAGGTCGACGCCGTGACGATGGCCACGGGTCCGCCCACAGACAAGCCTCGCACCACGGAGCAGTTCTATCCTGAAGTGGAAGAGGGAGCTCGGATGACCGAGGAGGTGTGTCCGAAAGACAGGTTGTATTATTAGACAATACTTTAGAATGCCGAAGTTTATCGAATGTATAAAACATTATCTTTTGTGTTCGAATGAATATGGCTTTAAATTCCATATGTGTTTTTTAATTATTTTACCTCCTGGGTGACTTTTCAAAATGAAAGTGGCCAGTCGTCGGCTTCAGCCCCAGTGTAGATTATACAAAGGGTGTTCCGAGATGCAGGTTTGACCCTTAGCCGACGTCTCGGTGCGCAAAGGCGGTCTTCTGCTCACAGGAACGAGGCAATCAGACTATAGTGGCTTGAGAACTTTTAAGTAGTCTCAGGAGAGTTTGACTGTGGGGGCTGATGACCAGCCCCCGGTATGGGAAGTGGCCGGCCTAATAGGCTGAGGTCTAGGCCGTGGTACACTTTGGCTAGAAATAAAAGCCCTTCGTTTGACGCGGGTGATCACTATCGTCAGATCACTTTACGCGGTCTGCGGATGGCCGACAAGTTTACGCCTACCTAGATGGTTAGTTTTCGGCTTTGTCCACTGAGGCGCTCTGCCAATTGACCTGGCGGCACTATCGCAGTGGTTCTCCCGTTACACCCTTAGCCGAATTCATCGAAAACATAAGGGATACACATAGGAGCCGGGCAACCCAACTATTGACCGAAATCTAGGTTCAAAACTGATGCATATAACGTCAAAATACGAGACGCCGAATACTTCGGACTTGCAATACAATTGTATCTCTTTTAGGAGACCTCTTTTTAGCGCAGGGGCCGTGTTTATAAAGAAATGCGATAAGGACCTTTAGTGGGCACGATTTCCTTTATTTCGTGATTTCAAGCCTTTACATGCCCAGCTGCATCAAGAGGAACCAAAAGACTACAACATAAAAAACAAAAAGGAAGAAGGAGGAAACAGGGCGGATATGTGTCTTTGGATTTTTAAGAACCCGGGCCACTTCCTGCCGCACGTTTGCACTTCCGAGCTTTTGACCTGTTAACCAGCTTGTCACCATTAATGGTGGGGACTAATGGAGGCCGATGCCATTCCGGCCCTTTATACGCTCCAGGTGTTTGATTGACCGAGCTCCTTGAGGGGGGCACTGCCGAAGTTTGCTCCGTGGTTGAAGCCACGTAGTCATGTTTGGCCGCTTTTTGACAGAGACTGGCCTATGCTATGGCTTGAAGCCACGTCGTTGCTTGGTTTAACTGTTCCGATGTTTTAGTGAATGTTCGGCTCCGTAGCAACCCAAGGAATCTTGAGTGCGAAATTGTGCACTCTGGGGACGTAGTGTCCTATCCCAAGGGGGCATGCTAGGAGCCCGTACCCCTATTTGGGGTGCGGAGGTATGTGGCCGAGGTCGATGTGCGCGGCTCGGGTGCGCTTTAAATATCTAGCGGCGCGTTTATCGCTGCGGGCTGCCTCCTCGGACGCTTGTACCTCGGTTGTGAAAGCCGCGGTCTGCTCCTCCGTCCGGAGTGAGCGCTCGGTGTTACCATTAATTGTTATCACACCGTTGGGTCCTGGCATTTTGAGCTTGAGATAGGTGTAACGCGGGACTGCGTTGAAGTGTGCGAATGTCGTACGCCCTAAAAGCACGTGGTATCCGCTCTGGAAGAGGACGATGTCGAAGATTAACTCCTCGCCTCTGAAGTTGTCGGGCGAGCCGAAGACTACCTCTAGCGTCACCGTTCCGGTACAGCGGGTTTTGATGCCTGGGATGGCACCTTTAAAGGTGGTAGTGCTCGGTTTGATCCGGGATGAGTCTATGCCCATCTTCCTAACCGTGTCCTCGTAAATGAGGTTGAGGTTGCTTCCTCCGTCCATCAGGACGCATGTCAAATGATAGGCATCGACAATTGGGTCCAAGATGAGCGCCGCCGAGCCGCCATGCCTAATGCTGGTCGGGTGGTCATACTTATCAAAAGTGATCGGACAAGGCGACCAAGGATTGAACTTCGGGGCGATTGGCTCCAACGTGTAGACATCCCAAAGTGCTCGCTTCCTCTCCTTTTTAGGGATGTGGGTAACGTATATCATATTGACCTCCGTTAACTCATCGGGAAACTTCTTTTGGCCTCCGTTATTGGGCCTCCGAGGTTCTTCCTCGTCATCACTGTGATCTTGGGTTTTATTTTGACCCTCTGTCGCTACCTTGGCGGCTTGTTTGAAAACCCAGCAATTGCTATTAGTGTGGTTTGCTGGTTTGTCCTCGGTGTCGTGGATTCCACATGGGCGATCCAGGTGTAGGAGATATGCCCTAGAGGCAGTAATAACAATTATTTTGTATCTCCAAGTTTGTAATGAATGTTTATGATCCATGCTATAACTGCAATGATTCTCGAGTCTACAATATCCACGAGGCTCGGAGGGAAACTCATATGCATGTGTGGTATAATAAACGACAAAATGTATTCCTAGTCTTGCCTCTAAGACTGGCTCAAGTATTGCATGATGATCCTGTTTTCCTGATCATGGGCATGACTTTGCCGACAATTTTGAGCACAATGTTGGTAGAACACTTGTGTTGAATCGACCCGAATTGATGTTATGCTATGAGATACATTCATCACAAGTTAATGGTAAATAACACAGAGATAGTTAATGTTTGCATAATTCCTTAGACCATGAGAGTATCGAGTTCCTTCGTACTTCCTTGGTGAACTTTGGGGTTTGTTAAACGTCATCCGTAACTGGGTGGCTATTACGGCGGCTTACGGGTTCACAGAAAAGTATGGCAAGTAATGAGATAGCTCAAGATTGGGATTTGCTCCTCTGACGATGGAGAGATATACTTGGGCCCTCTCGGTGTTACGGTATCCATCATCGTCTGGCCAGAAACAATGTGATTCGATCACGGGGATGCCGGAACGCGGAAACGAGAATAAAGAACAAAACCGGTAACGAGGTAATTGGCATAGTGGACAAGTGTTGATTCACGGGGATGCCGATAAATCTCACCTCGGGTTTTGTAACATATCACGAAGCAACAAGAATAGCACACGGCAACTGGAGGTTCACTCGAATATTCATTCATGTGGGTATAGGGGTCAATATGGGTGTCCACGGCTCCGATGTTGATCATTGATCCGAAAGTGTTCCGGGTCATGTCTATACCTCACCGAACCTATAAGGTCACATGCTTAAGGGTCATCTATCTGCTGAATACTAGACAGGGAGTCTGAGAGAAAATCACCGGAAAAGTTTCGAACGCAACGGAAACGTTCCGGAGAGGACACCGGAATGGTTCCGGTAAAACTGAAAAGTTGTTTCAGGGTATACCATTAAGTCAAATTGGTTTTGGCACACGTCTAGAAATTCTTGGAGGGTGCCAGAAACATTCTGGAAACTTATGGGATTTTTCCGGAAGAAAAACCGGAAATGTTCCGGAGCTGCCGAAACCGCTTTGTTTGCTTTTCGCAGATGAAAATCACTAATCCGAAATTGTTCTGAAACGTGTTGAAAATTATTTTAGTGGGTACTGGAAATGTTCTAAGCCCGCATAAATATTTTCGGTTCGAACGGACGCTGAAAAATGTCGTCATGAATAGTGAAAATCAGCTTTATGGATATTTTTTTTGGAAAGCCACCTTTTAGTGCTTTTGTGAAAAGGCTTCTAGAAGGGCTTGGGGGCCAAGGAAGCCCCTCATGGGGGCCCCCAAGGGGGTGGCCGGCCACACATGGTGGTGCTCCATGGAGCTCCACATGGCCTCCCATTTTGCCCATAACACCCTCATGTGTGACCTAATGCATGGGAGTTTTTGGTAATTTGTGGAGGCACCCTACCCCTTGGTTTTTCTATAAATAGGAGGTGAGGGGGCTGCCCAAATCTCATCCTTGCTCTCATACACATGCCATAGACTTGTCTGGCTTCTCTCTCCCTCCCAGCGAAATAATTTCGTAGAGCCGAAAGGTTGTCTGGGTTCCGGCAGGAACTAATTCTGGACGGTGAAGCCCTACCGGATAGCTGACACCGTATGTGTGCAACCCCGTAGAGAGATTGTAGTTTTGATCTTTTACCCGAGGGGCTGTTTGAGCGTCCTCCCGAAGGGCTGTCCGATTTATCGTTCGAGTTTCGAGGGTCCTCCCGAAGGGTTGTCCGTGACATCGTCCGAGGGACTGTCCGACCGCCTCCCGTAGGGCTGTCCGCTGAGGGAGTACATCCTCGCGGTTGGGTGGTTGTAAATCCTAGCTGCGGGGATCTGCACCGATGATCTACACCGACTCTTCTTCTGCCGCGCTTCGAGTCGGTACGGATCAGATCAAAACCTTGTATGACATCTCCATAGTGATTTTGGGCGTGCTCGCTGTACCAAAAATTTTGTTTTCTGTCGCGTTCCCCTACAGTGGCGTCAAGAGCCATGCTATGCGTAGATGCAGGTTACGATCTAGAATACATAGAGATGTATGGGTATTGCATAATATAATTTTGTAGTAGGTGAGATCTATTGCTGAAAATTATTTATGCGGGTGGCAGATGAAATCTGTTACCCGATGTTCTTGTTGCTTCCCTAGAATTTGCGTATTTCTGATCTCGAGACAGCATGGTGGAATTTGACAAAGTTCTGGCAATCCGTGATCCTGGTTGATCATGGAAGTGCTAACAGTTCTTTGGGTTCTGCCATAGTCAAAAGAAAGATGAAATTCGCAGACGAAAGGGCAATGTAGATATGATTTGCACGGGGGTCATGCGTATGACGAAGTTTAGTATGGGGCTCGAGATTCTATTATCTCGTGTTTCATACACCCTGGAAAGTTAAACTAGCGACTTGAATAAACATACTTGATGATAAACGTTGGTAGCTGCGGTTTAAGTCGAAACCTTAGAAGCCATGTAAAATAAAATTTTGCATAAACCGATTAGAGGCGTCTAACTTGGTTTTGCAGGATGGCATGCGATGTGGTATAGCAAGCTCATATTCAATTTGATTATATATGAGATGACTATATGATGTAAATTAACATGACATGCGTGTCATGATTCGGCATGATGGCTGAAGCCATATGATTGTCACTTTAATGACCTGCGTGTCAACATTAAGTAATGCACTTATTTTATTAGCTATAGAGATAGCAATATTATCTGGTGCATCGACAAGGTGGTGGAAATCTTCACGAAGGTGAACACCGACGCAAATGCCGAAGAAGAAGAAATACTTGACTTCTCCATCAGAATGGGCTATACCATATCATGCAATTATGAATTGCCTGAGATGTTTATCCCTGTTGATGCACCCTTCTTGATTGCGCGGTAGTCACTTTTTATTAGGGTGATCTCTCACTAAAAATATCAAGTAGTTCATGTTCTCCCAAATGTAGCACCATCACAGCATCTTTCCTTTCGGGGTGCGCCATGATCTACATGGGTACGAACGATTGTACGGGTGTAAGGCAGGTGAGGTCAGACCTTGCAGCAAGATCACTTGGTTGTCTTGACGTTCATGGCAGGATCGTCCTGAGCTCGGAACACACGCATCGAAAGATGAACAAGAATCACATGGAGATGTGATCGGCAAGTTTGCCTACAAATTATAGTTCACGCCATCGGTGTTCATCTCGAACAATGACGTTGAATTACAATGTGGATCTTAAATCACTCACTATCAATTTTGAGAGATATTGATTTGAGTGGGAGCGTACTTTAGAATAAAAATTGTTTATTCACTAGTGCAAAATTCATTATGAACAAAGTCTAAGTGAATTGTGTTTACCGTTGTAGATCAAATGGCTCGCAACACCACGTTCTTCCTAGCACCGATGTTAGAGAGAGTGAAGTTAGCTGAAACCGGAAACAACTATGCGGACTGGTCCGTACCCTGAGGATTGTCCTCAGGAGCGCTAAGAAAGACTATGTGCTTGATCAAACTCTAGGTGATCCACCCACGCCAGAAATGGCTCAGGATATCGTCAATGTGTTTGACACACGAAAGGATGATTTCAGTGCTGTTAAAAACCTTATGTTATCTTGCATGGATCCTGTGTTACAGAATCGTTTTGAATGACTTAGTTCCTTCGAGATCATCGAGGCACTAGATGTTTTGTATCACAAAAGGGATTCGGGTAAAGTTCATGAGATGACTGAGGCCATGAAAGAATGCAATATAAATGAGGAATCTCTAGTTGATGAGCATAGTGTCAGACTAGCAAACTGGTACACTGGTTATGCTAAAATGGGAATTAATTTTCCAAAGACACCTGGTATGGATTTGATTCTTACTTCGCTTGATGAAGCGATACTCAAAACAAATGAGATAGGACTGCAGAATCAGCAAAAGTTGCTGGTGAAGAAGACTGCCAGTTTCAAAAAGAAAGGCAAGTCCAAGAAGCGCAAGGGCGCCGGTAAGACCGGCTCCCTAAACAAATCTAAGGGCGGAGCCAAACCTGAAACTGTGTGTTTTTACTGCAAAGGCACTGGACACTGGAAAATGAACTACAAGAAGTATCTGGAAGATAAGAAGTCCGGGATAACTGGAAAAGGTATAATTGTTATACAAGTTAATGTCATTGACGTTTTGCTTGCTAGGGAAAATTCTAAGTCTTGGGTATTTGATACCGGATTGGTTGCTCACATTTGCAACTCAATACAGGGGCTTCAGAAGGTGCGCAAGCTGGCAAAGAATGAAGTCATGATGCGTGTCGGGGACGGCGCTGGGATTGCCGCTCAATCCATCGGCATTATGCCTCTACGTCTCCCTTCGGGATTTATTTTGGAACTAAGTAACTGTTATTTTGTTCCGGCATTGTGTATAAACATTATCTCCGGATCATGTTCAGTACACGATGGATATTCGTACAAATCTGAGAACAATGGTTGTTCACTTTATTGTAAGGATATGTTTTATGGATTTGCACCCATTGTTGGGGGCCTTTTCATATTGAATATTGAATGTGGAAATGATGTCTTTAACGTGAATGCTAAACGCCTTAAGAAGGCTGATGCCACCACCACTTTCATGTGGCACTATCGGCTTGGCCACATCGGAAAGAAATGCATGTAAAGACTCCATAAAGATGGAGTTTTACCGTCCTTAGATTTTGAATCATTTGACACATGTGAAGCTTGCTTGATGGGGAAAATGACCAAGACGCCGTTCATGGGTCATTCTGAACGGGCGGGTGAATTATTGGAAATAATACATAGTGATGTATGTGGTCCGATGAACACAGCCGTACGGGGTGGGTATTTCTACTTCGTGACTTTTACTGATGATTTAAGTCGGTATGGCTATATCTACTTAATGAAGCATAAGTCGAAAACTTTTGAAAAGTTCAAAGAATTTCAGAATGAGGTAGAAAATCATCGAAACAAAAGGATTAAGTTTCTACGGTCTGATCGCGGGGCGAATATCTTAGTCATGAGTTTGACCAACATCTGAGTGACCGTGGAATCGTTTCACAGATTACGCCTCCCGGAACTCCACAGCGAAACGGAGTGTCGGAAAGACGTAACCGAACCCTGTTAGACATGGTAAGATCGATGATGTCTCTTACAGATCTGCCGATATCTTTTTGGGGTCACGCACTACTCACTGCCGCTTATACATTAAACAGAGCACCGTCTAAATCTGTTGAGACAACGCCATTTGAATTATGGTATGGGAAGAAACCCATTGTGTCGCATCTCAAAATTTGGGGTTGTGAGGCATACGTAAAACGTTTACAGCCTAGCAAACTCGATCCCAAAGCAGATAAATGCTACTTTGTACGTTATCCCAATGAGACCATTGGGTATTCCTTCTATCTTCCCTCCGAGCACAAAGTATTTGTCGCTAGAAACGGAGTCTTTTTCGAGAAAGACTTTCTCGCCAAAGAAGTAAGTGGGAGGACAGTACAACTTAATGAGATTAGTGAATCTTCGGCAACCGTTGATATGGCTAAGGAACCGGAAGAAATTCCACTAATTATCCCTACAACCGAGCCGGAAGTTGTCGCATGTGATGCGGAAACTTCAGACAATGTTGTAACTGAACCGCGCAAATCAGGTAGGGCTATCCAGCCACGTGAGTGGTTTCATAACGAAATCTTCATTCTTGAAGACGATGAACCTGCGCACTACAAGGAAGCGATGGCGGGGCCCAGCTCAAGGGAATGGCACAAGGCCATGAAATCCGAGATGGGATCCATGTAAGAAAACCAAGTTTGGAACTTGGAAGAACTTCCAGAAGGCGTAAAGCCCATTGGTTGTAAATGGATTTTCAAAAGAAAGACGGACGCGGATGGTAACATTACTATCCACAAAGCTAGACTTGTCGCGAAAGGGTTCACGCAAGTTCCAGGAGTGGACTACGATGAGACTTTCTCGCCCGTAGCTATGCTTAGGTCTGTTCGGATATTACTAGCAATTGCTGCTTATTTTGATTATGAAATATGGTAGATGGATGTCAAAACGGCTTTCCTAAATGGAAACCTCAAAGAGGATGTATACATGATACAACTGGAAAGTTTTGTCGTTCATAAGGATGCTAGAAAGGTATGCAAACTTCAGAAAGCCATTTATGGTCTGAAGCAAGCGTCAAGGAGCTGGAACATTCGTTTTGATGAAGTGGTCAAAGAGTTTGGCTTCATCAGGAATGACGAAGAATCTTGTGTTTACAAGAAGTTTAGTGGGCGCGCAAAAGCATTTCTCTTGTATGTGGATGACATATTGTTGATTGGAAATGACGTGAATTTTCTTAGCGAAATAAAAGACTCATTGAAGAAGAGTTTTTCAATGAAAGACTTAGGCGAAGCGGCATATGTATTGGGCATCAGAATCTATAGAGATAGATCAAAACGCCTCATAGGGCTTAGCCAAAGCACGTACATTGACAAGGTGTTGAAAGGTTCAACATGGAGAACTCCAAGAAGGGCCTTCTCCCCATGTCACCTGGCACAGTGCTTTGCAAGAATCAGTGTGCTCGGACTCTCGATGAGCGAGTACAAATGAATGATGTTCCATATGCCTCGGCAGTTGGTTCTATTACGTATGACATGCTATATACAAGACCAGCCATTTCCTATGCGCTAAGTGTTAGCAGCCGGTACGAAAGTGATCCAGGATTGGAACACTGGGCCGCAGTCAAGGGTATTCTTAAGTACCTCAGAAGGACCAAGGATTTACTCCTTGTGTACGGAGGTGATGAAGAGCTCATTGTAAGTGGTTACACTGATGCAGGCTTCATGACTGACCCAGATGACTTCAAATCTCAATCAGGCAATGTTTTCATATTGAACGGTGTCGTAGTAGATTGGAAAAGTTCCAAACAAAAGACTGTGGCGGATTCTACAACGGAGGCTGAATATGTTGCAGCTTCCGAAGCCTCCAAGGAGGCGGTATGGATCAAGCAATTTCTTGAAGACCTTGGTGTGGTTCCAAGTGCTGTGGACCCGGTGGAGATCTATTGTGATAATAGTGGCGCCGTGGCTCAGGCAAGGGAGCCAAGTTTGCACCATAAGACAAGACATATTGAACGCAAATATAAACTCATTCGACATCATGTCAAAGCAGGTTTAGTGAAAGTACGCAAAGTTCACACGGATTTGAACATGTCAGACCCGATAACAAAGCCTCTACCACGAGCAAAGCATGAGCAGCACCGGATAGCCATTGGTGTTAGGGAAGCCATGTAACTGGATTATGACTCTAGTGCAAGTGGGAGTCTGTAGGAGATGTGCCCTAGAGGAAGTAATAACAATTATTTTGTATCCCCAAGTTTGTAATGAATGTTTATGATCCATGCTATAACTGCAATGATTCTCGAGTCTATAATATCCACGAGGCTCGGAGGGAAACTCATATGAACGTGTGGTATAATAAACGGTAAAATGTATTCCTAGTCTTGCCTCTAAGACTGGCTCAAGTATTGCATGATGATCCTGTTTTCCTGATCATGGGCATGACTATGCCGACAATTTTGAGGGTACAATGTTGGTAGAACACTTGTGTTGAATCGACCAGAATTGATGTTATGCTATGAGATACATTCGTCACAAGTTAATGGTAAATAACACAGAGATAGCTAATGTTTGCATAATTCCTTAGACAATGAGAGTATCAAGTTCCTTCGTACTTCCTTCGTGAACTTTGGGGTTTGTTAAACGTCATCCGTAACTGGGTGGCTATTACGGCGGCTTACGGGTTCACGGAAAAGTATGGCAATTAATGAGATAGCTCAAGATTGGGATTTGCTCCTCCGACGATGGAGAGATATACTTGAGCCCTTTCGGTGTTACTGTATCCATCATCGTCTGGCCAGACACAATGTGATTCGATCACGGGGATGCCGGAACACGGAAACGAGAATAAAGAACAAAATCGATAACGAGGTAACTGGCATAGTGGACAAGTGTTGATTCACAGGGATGCCGATAAATCTCACCTCGGGTTATGTAACATATCGCGAAGCAACAGGAATAGCACACGACAACTGGAGGTTCACTCGAATATTCATTCGTGTGGGTATAGGGGTCAATATGGGTGTCTACGGCACCGATGTTGATCATTGATCCGAAAGTATTACGGGTCATGTCTATACCTCACCGAACCTATAGGGTCACACGCTTAAGGGTCATCTATCTGCTGAATACTAGACAGGGAGTCTAAGAGAAAATCACCGGAAAAGTTTCGGACGCAATGGAAACGTTCCGGAGAGGACACCGGAATGGTTCCGGTAAAACTGAAAAGTTGCTTCAGGGTATACCATTAAGTCAAATTGGTTTTGGCACACGTCTGGGAATTCTTGCAGGGTGCCAGAAACATTCTGGAAACTTATGGGATTTTTCCGGAAGAAAAACCGGAAATGTTCCGGAGCTGCCGGAACCGCTTTGTTTGCTTTTCGCAGATGAAAATCACTAATCCGAAATTGTTCCGGAATGCGTTGAAAATTATTTTAGTGGGTACTAGAAATGTTCTAAGCCCACATAAATATTTTCAGTTCGAACGGACGCTGAAAAATGTCGTCATGAATAGTGAAAATCAGCTTTATGGATATTTTTTTTGGAAAGCCACCTTTTAGGGCTTTTGTGAAAAGGCTTCTAGAAGGGCTTGGGGGCCAAGGAAGCCCCTCATGGGGGGCCCCCAAGGGGGTGGCCGGCCACACATGATGGTGCTCCATGGAGCTCCACATGGCCTCCCATTTTGCCCATAACACCCTCATGTGTGACCTAATGCATGGGAGTTTTTGGTAATTTGTGGAGGCACCCTACCCCTTGGTTTTCCTATAAATAGGAGGTGAGGGCGCTGCCCAAATCTCATCCTTGCTCTCATACACATGCCATAGACTTGTCTGGCTTATCTCTTCCTCCCAGCGAAATAGTTTCGTAGAGCCGAAAGGCTGTCTTGGTTCCGGCAGGAACTAGTTCTGGATGGCGAAGCCCTGCCGTATAGCTGACACCGTATGTGTGCAACCCCGTAGAGAGATTGTAGTTTTGATCTTTTGCCCGAGGGGCTGTTTGAGTGTCCTCCCGAAGGGCTGTCCGAGTTACCGTTCGAGTTTCGAGGGTCCTCCCGAAGGGCTGTCCGTGACATCGTCCGAGGGACTGTCCAACCGCCTCCCGAAGGGCTGTCCGGCGAGGGAGTACATCCTCGTGGTTGGGAGGTTGTAAATCCTAGCTGCGAGGATCTGCACCGATGATCTACACTGACTCTTCTTCTGCTGCGCTTCGAGTCGGTACGGATCAGATCAAAACCTTGTATGACATCTCCATAGTGATCCTGGGCGTGCTCGCTGTACCAAAATTTTTGTTTTCTGTCGCGTTCCCCTACACCAGGAGTCTGTCAAGCTGGCTAGGTCTGTCTTTGTTCCCTTTAAAGGGCTTCTTCTTGTGTCCAGATTTAGGTCCGGTGAAGCTTGCGTTTACCACGGCGTCTTCTGTATCGCTGCAGCCATTTTTATACATGCGCTTGTTTTTGTTGCGCTTCGGTTTTCCATTGGAGTCGCGTGTTTCCGAGGTGCCTGCCTCGCCATTGTAGGAACTGCGGGCGAGCCAACTATCCTCTCTCATGTAGAAACGAGTCATCAGCGAGGTGAGCGCCGCCATAGTCCTCAGCTTATCTTGGCCGAGCTGACGGGCCAACCTCCCATGTCAGATATTGTTTTAAAAGGCGGCGATAGACTCGGCTTCGGAGAAGTCTATGATTTGGTTCTTCTTGGTGAGCAACCTGTTCCAGAATTTCCGGGCTGATTCGCCGGGCTGCTGGGTGACACGGCTGAGATCATCAGCGTCCGGGGGTCGGACGTACGTGCCCTAGAAATTTTCTCGAAAAGCATCCTCTAGGGCCTCCCAGCTGCCAATAGAGTGGGGAGGCCAGCTGTTAAGCCAATGCCTAGCTGTCCCCTTTAGTTTGAGCGCCAAATATTTGATGGCATGGAGATCATCTCCATTAGCCTTGTGTATATGTAGGAGGAAGTCCTCAATCCATACTGCTGGGTCGGTAGTGCCATCGTATGATTCGATGTTGATGGGCTTGAATCCCTCGGGGAATTGATGTTCGATCACCCTATCTGTAAAGCAGATCAGGTGGGCTGGACCTCGGACTCGGGTGGTGTCCCGTCGGAGGTCAGGTGAGAGCTGGGTATAGGCTTGGTCTCGGGGGCGACCGTTCCTGTCTAGCCAGGCGTCGTAGCCATCCGGCCTGGCGGGCGTGTTTCCCCTGGGTCCATAAATGAATCGTGTGGGTACCCTGTTTGCCTCAATGTGACGTCGAACGTCACGAGGATCTAAGTAATCCACGGGGTCTTTGCCATAACGGCGTGGAGGTGGCCGGTCGTTGAGGTTTTCCCGCAGTGGCCTGTCCCGCCCTCTAGGGGGTCGGTCGTGGTCCTCGTTGAGCACCTCATCGAACTCCGGCAGGAGACATCTCCATGGATATGATTTCGGCGCGCTATGGCGTTGGTTTTCCATGTCTTGCTCGGCGAAGAGTACTTCGACCCACTTTTTGTTTAGTGCGTCGGTATAGGCCTGCAGTTGCCGCTACTTGCGTTTCATGCTCCGAGATGTTGCAATGAGGCGCCGCCGGAAGCGCTCTTGCTCGAAAGGGTCTTCGGGGTCGACAAATTCCTAGGTACCGAGGCTTTCGTCCTCCTCAAATTCTGGCATATAGTTGTCATCGGCCCCTTCAAAGAGGTCGTCGGGATCTGAATCCTCGAGATGTCTTTCGGGTGTACCATTCCACCCGGGGGAGGCTTGATGGTCTCCCTTTGGGTTGTCAGCATCACCGTCTTCTGCGTCGCCGTTGTCGGTGGTTGCATTATTACCGCTAGGTTCCCCATTGTTGCCTCTTCTGCGTCTTCGCCGACATCTTGGAGGGGTATTGGGGGTGTCCACCATGTTGACATCGTAAGATGTGGCAGTCCACCTGCCGGTGTTTACCACAGGCGAGGTATCTTTCACAGGGCCATCGGCATCTTCATCCATGTCCGTGGCTTCACCGTAGTCTAATACATCTGTTAAATCATCGACTGTAGTGACTAGGTGGGTGGTGGGTGGGATGTAACACTAGTAGAACACAGGGCTTTGCTTTAAGCCTGGGTAAGGGCATTAATCCTGGTTCACTCACGAACCGGGACCAAAGGGGGCATCAGTCCCGGTTCGTGAGGCCAGGACGCCGGCCGGGCCTCGGGGGCCATTGGTCCCGGTTCGTCTGACACTTTTGGTCCCGGTTCCAGACACGAACCGGGACCAATGGTCCACGCTCCTGGCCCACCACCTTTAGTCCCGGTTGGTGGCTGGAACCGGGACCACATGTTGTCCTTTAGTCCCGGTTTTAGCCACAAACCGATACTAAAGAGAAGCCTATATATGCCCCCGCCCCTGCCAGCGAACAGAGCCACTGCTCTGTTTTTTTGGCCGGCCGTGGGAAGAGGTGTGTGGTGCTCTAGCTCACCCCCTATGCACATGAGGTGTTCGATGAAATGCCCGAGCCACACTTAAGCTTTCTCCTCTCGAAGCTCCTTGTCCAAGCTCCATTTTCCTCATGATTTGTCTAGGTTTGGCGGTCCGTCCTGTCCCGTCCCCGTCCTCACCGCCGTCGATCGCCCACGCCGATCTCGTCGCCGGCACCACCGTGGTGAGCCTCTTGTTCTTATCTTCTTTATAAAAGAAAAAAAATTCTTACTTGTATGATTTAGGTAGATACTTGTATAATTTTCTTACTTTTATTATTATTTGTTATTATATAGTGCGATGGTTTTGGTATCCGCCCTCGTCGGCCCTCGTCCTGTCTATGATTCGGATGTGGTATATATTATCTTTTATAACTATTTGTTTCATTTAGTGTTTATGACAATTATGCCGACCAACGTGACATAGATGCTTTTATCTAGGAGGTATGTGAACCGGAAATTCCAACCAACCCTCTTGTCGAGAGGTTAAATTTAGTTGAAAAAGAAAACAATTACTTGAAGAAAAAATTGAAAAGAATTGAGGACGAGAAGATGGAATTGGAGTTGCATGTTGCGGATGTCGTCGATGATCACAAGATCAAGATGGATAAAATGCGCTTGAAGATTAGAAAGATTAAAAAATATGTCATTCATACTGAGGCTTGGTATCATTATGCCGTTGGATCAATTGTTACCTTAGTTGTGATTATGATCGCATTTGTTGTTGCATTGAAATAGTTTACATAGTTTCAATGTATGTTTTAATTAGATGCTCTAGAGAGCTATATGTTGTTCAATGAGAACTATGTATGAACTTTATGTATTTATTTTTTCAATAATAACATTTGATCACTACTATACTTTGGTTTTAATGTGATGATGAACTTCTATTAATTTGGTCACTTCTCTATTCATGATGTTCTGTAATGGTTTTTGACACACTTAATTATATATAATGCACGCAGATGAACCAGCAATGGATGTACGGTGACAGACGCACCTCCGAGTACATTAAGGGCGCGCATAATTTTCTCGAAGTGGCTGAGGCAAACAAGCAGAATGGTTTTATGTGTTGTTCATGCCCTAGATGTGAGAATACGAAGTCTTACTCTGACTTGAAAACCCTTCACATCCACCTTCTTGAGAAGGTTTTCATGCCACACTATAATGTTTGGACCAAGCACGGAGAAAGAGGGGTTATGATGGAAGACAACGAAGAAGAAGAGGATGATGACAACTATCTGCCCCCTGAATACGGTGATGCTGCAACGGGGGAAGCTGAAGATCAAGTGGAACCAGACGATGTGCCCGATGATGATCTTCACCGGGTCATTGTTGATGCAAAGAGACAATGCCAAAGTGAAAGGGAGAAGTTGAAGTTCGATCGCACGTTAGAGGATCACAAAAAAGGGTTGTACCCAAATTGCGAAGATGGCAACACAAAGCTTGGTACCACACTGGAATTGCTGCAATGGAAGGCAGACAATGGTGTATCTGACAACGGATTTGAGAAGCTACTGAAAATATTGAAGAAGAAGCTTCCAAAGGATAATGAATTGCCCAACAGTACGTACGGAGCAAAGAAGCTTCTATGCCCTCTAGGATTGGAGGTGCAGAAGATACATGCATGCCCTAATGACTGCATCCTCTACCACAGTGCGTACAAGGATTTAAACGCGTGCCCGGTATGCGGTGCATTACGGTATAAGATCAAACGAAATGACCCTGGTGATGTTGACGGCGAGCGCCCTAGGAAGAGGGTTCCTGCCAAGGTGATGTGGCATGCTCCTATAATACCACGGTTGAAACGTCTGTTCAGAAACAAAGAGCATGCCAAGTTGATGCGATGGCACAAAGAGGACCGTAAGAAAGACGGAAAGTTGAGAGCACCAGCTGACGGGTCGCAGTGGAGAAAAATCGAGAGAACGTGGGGGGACTTTGCAGGTGACGCAAGGAATGTATGGTTTGGTTTAAGCGCGGATGGCATTAATCCTTTTGGGGAGCAGAGCAACAATCATAGCACCTAGCCCGTGACTCTATGTATCTATAACCTTCCACCTTGGTTGTGCATGAAGCGGAAGTTCATTATGATGCCAGTGCTCATCCAAGGCCCTCAGCAACCCGGCAACGACATTGATGTGTACCTAAGGCCATTAGTTGAAGAACTTTTACAGCTGTGGAATGGAAAAGGTGTACGTGTGTGGGATGAGCATGACCAGGAGGAATTTGACCTACATGCGTTGCTGTTTGTAACCATCAATGATTGGCCTGCTCTCAGTAACCTTTCAGGACAGACAAACAAGGGATACCACGCATGCACGCACTGTTTAGATGATACCGAAAGTATATATTTGGACAAATGCAGGAAGAATGTGTACCTGGGACATCGTCGATTTCTTCCGACCAACCATCAATGTCGAAAGAAAGGCAAGCATTTCAAAGGCGAGGCAGATCACCGGAAGAAGCCCGCCGTCCGTACTGGTGATCACATACTTGCTATGGTTAATGATTTACAAGTAATCTTTGGAAAGGGTCCCGGCAGACTATCTGTTCCGAATGACGCTGAGGGACGCGCACCCATGTGGAAGAAGAAATCTATATTTTGGGACCTACCCTATTCGAAAGACCTAGAGGTCCGCTCTGCAATCGACATGATGCACGTGACGAACAATCTTTGCGTGAACCTGCTAGGCTTCTTGGGCGTGTATGGGAAGACAAAAGATACACCGGAGGCACGGGAGGACGAGCAATGTGTGCACGAAAAAGACGGCATGCCTCCAAAGCTGTATGAAGGTCTTGCCAGCTACGCTCTTACCAAAGAAGAGAAGGAAATCTTCTTTGAATGCCTGCTCAGTATGAAGGTCCCGTCTGGCTTCTCGTCGAATATAAAGGGAATAATAAATATGGCAGAGAAAAAGTTCCAGAACCTAAAGTCTCATGACTGCCACGTGATTATGACGCAACTATTTCCGGTTGCATTGAGGGGGCTTCTATCGGAAAATGTTTGATTAGCCATTGTGAAGCTATGTGCATTCCTCAATGCAATCTCTTAGAAGGTGATCGATCCAGAAATCCTACCAAGGTTAAGGAGTGATTTGGTGCAATGTCTTGTCAGTTTCGAGCTGGTGTTCCCACCATCCTTCTTCAATATTATGACGCACGTCCTAGTTCATCTAGTCGACGAGATTGCCATTCTGGGCCCTGTATTTCTACACAACATGTTCCCCTTTGAGAGGTTCATGGGAGTCTTAAAGAAATATGTTCGTAACCGTGCTAGGCCTGAAGGAAGCATCTCCACAGGCCACCAAACAGAGGAGGTCATTGGGTTTTGTGTTGACTTCATTCCTGACCTTAAGACGATTGGTCTCCCTCAATCGCGGTATGAGGGGAGACTGAGTGGAAAAGGCACGCTAGGAGCGGACTCAATAATATGTAGGGACGGGCATTCTTGGTCTCAAGCACACTACACAGTTCTACAGAATTCTACCTTGGTGACCCCATATGTCAATGTACACAAGAATATTCTGCGCTCCAAACACCCGGAGCAGTGTGACGACTGGATTACATGTGAACACATTAGGACTTTTGGCAGTTGGTTGCAAACACATCTCATGGGTGACAATACTGTTTCTGATGAGCTGTACTCGTTGGCCAGGGGACCATCTTCGACTGTATTGACTTACAAAGGGTACGAGATAAATGGGAATACATTTTACACGATCGCCCAAGATCAAAAGAGCACCAACCAAAACAGTGGTGTCTGCTTTGATGCAGCAACCAACAGGGGAAAGGACACATATTATGGTTACATAGTGGACATATGGGAACTTGACTATGGACATGATTTTACGGTCCCTTTGTTTCAGTGCAAATGGGTTAATCTATCAGGAGGCGGGGTACAGGTAGACCCACAGTACGGAACGACAACAGTGGATCTGAACAGTCTTGGGTACACAGACGAACCATTCGTCCTAGCCAATGATGTGGCGCAGGTTTTCTATGTGAAGGACATGTCTACCAAACCGAAAAAAAGAAAAGATAAGGAAGCGAATACATCATACGATGAGCCAAAGCGCCACATAGTTCTTTCAGGGAAAAGAGACATCGTGGGAGTGGAGGGCAAGACAGACATGTCTGAAGATTATGAAAAGTTTCATGAAATTCCTTCCTTCAAAGTCAAGGCTGACCCAAGCACCCTGTTAAATGATGAAGAAAATCCATGGTTACGGTGCAATAAGCAAAGGACACAAGCGATGAAAGAGTGAAGACTTTCTCTCCACAACTATTATGGTGATGCCTTTGATCTAGAATATCACTGCAGTTACATGTGAAGAAATGAAATGCCATTTGTAACAGATGAGTTGTAGCACATGCTATGAGGGTGAAATGATGATACCATGCCAACTTTCAACCTTTTCAGAGTTCATTTGTAGTGCTTTTCAATTTCAGGGTCATTTAGCTCAAAAAAAATCAGTAAATGCATGAAAAATACCAAATGAAGTCAGAAAGGGTTGAAAATTTATGATGTGGCTTTGAATGGTGCATTTTAAACACACAAAAAGTCTGGAGTTCAAATAAGTTCAAAAAATGAAATGCCTTTTGTAACAGATGAGTTTTCGTCCGAAACCCTGATACTTCGAAAGAGATTGTCCATTTTGTACACGAAGTGCATCCAGTTTTTGCCGTAACCCTCTCAACTTTTTAGAACATGCTATGTGGGTGAAATGATGATACCATGCCAACTTTCAACCTTTTCAGAGTTTATTTGTAGTGCTTTTCAATTTCAGGGTCATTTAGCTCAAAAAAATTAGTAAATGCATGAAAAATACCAAATGAAGTCAGAAAGGGTTGAAAATTTATGATGTGGCTTTGAATGGTGCATTTTGAACACACAAAAAGTCTGGAGTTCAAATAAGTTCAAAAAAATGAAATGCCTTTTGTAACAGATGAATTTTCGTCCGAAACCCTGATACTTCGAAAGAGATTGTCCATTTTGTACACGAAGTGCATCCAGTTTTTGCCGTAGCCCTCTCAACTTTTTAGAACATGCTATGTGGGTGAAATGATGATACCATGCCAAATTTCAACCTTTTCAGAGTTCATTTGCAGTGCTTTTCAATTTTAGGGTCATTTAGCTCAAAGAATGAACTAATAGCAAAAAGAATGAACTAGAAAACTTTTATAAAACTCTAATAGCAAAAAGAATGAACTAAAAAGAATCAATTAAAATATTCTGTTATGATCAACTAAAACAAAACTATAATATTCTTCAACAGCAAAAAGAATCAAGTAAAAAGCTTTTATAAACCTCTAGTATTTTTTAAACTAAAATTATATAAAATTTATGCAACTAAAATTATCAAAGTATTTTTTGTTCAAAACATTAATAGCAAAAATAATCACTAAAAAACTCGAAGTATTTAGCTGTAAGTAGAAACAAAAGAAAATAAATAAAGCAAAAAACAAAACAAAAATACTGGAAAAAATTAAAAAAAATGCTGCCTACTGGGCCACCGCGGCCTGCATACGACTAGAAAACCAACCGCTAGTTGGGCCAGGACACAGGGCCGCAGAAGGCCCAGTAGGCCCACAGGCAGAGTAACTGAGTTTAGGCCCGTAGGCCTGCATTTGAGAGGAGCTCGAGAGAGCTGCGGCAGTAGGGCTTATAAACCACTCCGAGCCCCTCTCAACTAGCGAGGTGGGACTAAACTTTTGGCCGAGGGCAGCACCACCCTTTCATCCCGGTTGGTGGCACCAACCGGGACCAATACCCACCTTTAGTCCCGGTTGGTGGCACCAACCGGGACCAATGCCCCCCTTTAGTCCCGGTTCGTGCCACCAACCGGGACCAAAGGTCTCTGCTTCCCGCCCTTTGGGCTGATGAAAACTGACCTTTGGTCCCGGTTGGTGGCACGAACCGGGGCTAAAGGGGGGCATTGGTCCCGGTTGGTGCCACCAACCGGAACTAAAGGCTTTGCTATATAAGCCAACACTTAGGAATTTTTCCCCAAGTTCTCACATTCTCCCCCGACGCCGCCAGGCTACTCCTTGTCGCTGTCGCCGTCGCCGCGCCCTGCCCCGTCGCCGCCTGCTCCTCGTCGCCGTCGCCGTCCCTGCCCCGACGCCGGCCGCTGCTCCCTGCCCCGACGTCGTCCCCCTCTCCCATCGTCGCGCCTCCTCGTCGCCGTTGCCGCGCCCCTGCCTCCCCGCCACCGTACGCCATCCCCGACTTCTCCCTGACCTCGCCGTCGCTGTCCCCGACGCCTCCCCGACCTCGCCGTCGCCTCCCCGACGCCTCCCCGCGCCTCTGCCTCAGCCCCGACGCCGCCCCCAGTGAGCACCCCGCCTTCCCCCGTGCCCCTGCCCTGCCCCGCCGCCGCCGCCGTCGCCGACGCCCTCTGCATTTTTTTCATACAAATTTTTTTTGTTCATATAATTTTTTAGTAAATGGATATGTATGCATATTGTTTTTCTAAATATATGGATGTATGGATGATCCATTGATGTATGCTTTTTTTTGTCCATTGATGTATGTTTTTTTTTGTTCATATATATGATGATTTTTTTTGTTCATAGATGATCATATGATGTTTTTTTTGTTCATAGATGATCATATGATGTTTTTTTGTTCATATGTATGCATGGATGTGGATGGATGTACATATATAGAAAATGATCATATGATGTTTTTTTTATTCATAGAATATATTTTTTGTTCATAGAAATTAGTTAAAATTTACCAAGTTACTAAATTAAAATGTTCATATATTCAAAATGAGTTAAAATGTTACTTACTCCCGGTACGCTCGCCCGACCAACTCTCGAGGCCACCCAAACCCTAGAAGAAAGAGCGACGTCATTGTCGATCTACCCCCTCCCCGATAACTTCGACATGAGGGGGGACGTCGGACATGCATGAGAGAGAGGCGGTCCGCTCGTCGGACATGTCATGTGGATTTTTTTTTGTTCATATAGAAAACTCTGGTAACTTCGACATGAGGGGGGACGTCGATCAACCCCCTCTCGCCCGACCAACTCTCGAGTCCACCCAAACCGGGACAGAAAAAGTGTTGTCGAGGCCACCCCAAAGCCTAGAAGAGTTGTCGAGGCCACCCAAATTTACAAAGTTAAATGAGTTGAAAGAGCGTTGTCGAGGCCACCCCAAACCCTAGAAGAGTTGTCGAGGCCACCCAAATTTACCAAGTCTCGAGGCCACCCAAACCCTAGAATAAAGAGCGTTGTCGATCTACCCCCTCCCTGCATAGCGATTATTTTTTGCAAAGTGTCCTCTCCTGAAAGTATAGCCCCGATAACTTTGACATGAGGGGGGACATCGGACATGCATGAGAGAGGCGGTCCGCAACTAATCCATTGCTCATATATGCATATGATTCCTTGTTGTGATTAGCTAGGTCTATGTTTGCCACTAATCCATCTCTCATGTTTGTATATTGCCATGTTGTAATATTTGCAGAAACTATGGATAGAGACTTAGAACAAGAACAGTTGTTGGGGGATATAATCCTCGCCGGAGGTGATCCCTTGTCGTTTCTCAACGACACCGATGGTTAGGAAGGAGAGGATGACGGCTCCGGTGATCCAACAATGGAGGAGGAGGGAGATCATGACGGCTCCGGTGACCGAATGGCGGAGGAAGGAGATCATGATGATGGCTCCGGTGACCGAACGGAGGGGGGAGCTGTTGCAAAGTCCGGCGAGGTATATATATTAATTAAGTCTGTGCTGACTTGATGCATTCATTGTTTTGGTATGTACATATATTAACGCTTCTTTCTTCTTTCAGCCCTCCGGATCGAGCCAAACTTCCGTAAGGAGACGAGGCCCAAAGAAAAGGTTGCGTCAGGATGAAAGGTTCATGATCACAGAAATCGCGAAAGATGGCCAACGGATTGCTCCCAAGCGGACCAAGGACGCATTTGTACATCAGTGCGGAGTTGTTGTTAGGGACAGCGTCCCGATCAGCATCATGCAATGGAATAAGAGTAAGGACGACCTTGAAGTATCTTATGTCCAGGATAGACAGAAAGATGATCTTTGGACCTCGCTGATGACAAATTTCAGCCTACCGCCAGAGGAGGAGCCGAATAACCCAGTTATAGAGCAAAAGGTCAAGGCGTATGCTCTTAAGAAGATGGCAGAACTATTCAGGAACTGGAAGAAAGAGTTGAACACAAAGTTTGTCGAGAAAGCGAAGACTCCAGAATTCACCGATCGATATGAGAAGATAAGAGACCACTGGCCCGCATTTGTGGCCTACAAGCAATCGGAGAAGGGTAAGAAAAGGTCACTGACAAACAAGAAAAATGCTGCAAAGAAGAAGTATCACCATCACACAGGGTCAGGTGGCTACTACAAAGCCCGGCCGTTGTGGGACAAAGCTGAGCAAGACCTGCTTGCTAAAGGGGTCCAACCAGCGACATTGAACTGGCCAGATCGTTCAAGGACTTGGTTCTTCGGAGTTGGGGGAACTTTGGACCCAGAAACAGGGGAGTGTCGTTGGACGGACGAGCAACTTGCAATACCCATCAAGAAGCTTCAGGCAACAATCAAGGCAGCGCAGGAAGGGATGTTCATTCCCGACAGAGAGAAGGACGAGCTGACAGAGGCCCTCGGGAATCCTGAGCACCCTAGACGAACACGAGGCACACCAGGCTCCGTTCCGTGGTTGCATGGGTTTCCCAAGAGCGGTGGTTACAGAAGCCGAGAGAGAAAGAGGAAAGTGGAAGCGAGCGAAATGCAGAAGCTCAATGCAAGAATAGCAAAGCTAGAGGAACTTGAGAGCCAGCGAGCTACCAGCCAACCATCTCAGCGGCACGAAGATCCTTGCTTCGATGCTGCCCCAGAAGCTACCCCACCATCTCAGCGAAGAAGCAGCGTGGCTTCCACGGAGCTCGTTCAGCCTGATTTCACGGCTCCTCGCTACCCCGTGGATAGTATCACGGAGGCTGAACATTGCAAGCTAATGACGAAATGGCAGAACCTGACCTTGAAGGCGGCGGTCGACTCTGTTGCACCTCCTCGAGCTGAGGGAACTTTTCATTGCCGTCCGATTCCACATGGCTATGCTGTTGTGACGGTGGATCAAATAATGGAGGGATTTGAGGAGCTGGAGCTTGACTACCCTACATGTGAAGGGGAGAATCATCTGGTTTATGCTTTAAGGAGTACCTGTCTATGGAGAAAGGAGTACATCAAGCTTTCAAACAGGACGCCTCGTCCTCCTCCTCCTCCGCCGCGTCAGGGCACTCCTCCTCCTCCTCCTCCTCCTCCTCCTCCTCCTCGAGTGATCAGGGCACTCCACCTCCTCCTCCACCTCCTCCGGCGCGTGAGGGTACTCCGCCTCCTCCGGCGCGTCGGAGCACTCCGCCTCCTCCTCCGTCCCCTCCGGCGTGTCAGCGGACTCCGCCGCGTCAGCAACGGCGAAAGAGAGACGCCGCCGCTCCGGCAGCTAGCAGTACAACAGGCGGGAAGAAATACAGATTTGGTCCAAGCCTGAAGCCTCTTCCAAAGTTACCATATGAGAGGACCGACGAGGAAACCGATGAAATCGTAGTAGCCGAAGTGCACACCCATTTTGAACGGAAACCTCCACCTCCAAAGGAAACGGTACATCCGGTGAAAGTGAAGCGCACTCTGGATGCCCTGAAGCGACCACCACCACCTCCGCCGGATTCCAACTATGTCCGCTGTATTAAAAAAACATATGAAGATGCGTGGCGGTCGGGAAGTACTTCCAGTGATGCAAGATTAGCAGAACGAAGAAGTGGGAAAAAAATTCCTCAGCTTGGCGAACAGGCGAAGCAATCGTGCCCCCCGCTCAAGGTGTCTAGCGATATCGTCGATAATCATCCGGGGCTAGTGCCCGGTACCAATCTTGGTGATTACCTGAGCGATGATGTAGAGTTTGAAACGTTAGAGGGGGTAGAGAACTTCAGATACGAGTACGGGAAGCCTCTCGTCAAACCTGATCATCCTCCTCTAACAACGATGATGCGAAGATTGCATGAATGGTACATGGATACCTGCAGGAAATCTGGGAAGGACAGTATGATGGTGAGAATTAAGGATGAGCACGACCTCATTGGAGTTGAGTTGCTGCCTGTTGAATTTGTGGAGTTATTTCAGTTATTCAATCAAGACGCCCTCGACAAACAACTCATGACTTGCTACTGTCTGTAAGTATTACTTCTGTAGTCAAGTCTCTATAGCTCAGCTCGTTCATTGCATGTATATATAATTATCCTCACTATATTATGCAGACTGAATATCGTCGAATGCAAAAAAGGACAAATCTACGACACTGGGTTCATTAACCCAAATACCGTAAATAAATGGTCGGTTCAAAACAGAGTCAAAGATACTGAGGACAACTTGCTACAATCGTTACTTCGACATCAAAACAAGGGGAAAATACTCTTTCCTTACAACTTCAAGTGAGTGTTACTGTCTTGTGCATATTCGATTTCGCTTACTCGAGGTTATAGTAATGTAATTGATGAGTTATGCGTGCGTAGATTCCACTTTATTCTGCTAGAGATTAAGCTTGACCGGGGAATAGTAACTGTCTTAGACTCGAGACGTAAAGATCCCCAGGATTATGAGGACATGACTGCAATGCTCCAGAAGTAAATTTAATCGATCATTATCGCACCATATCGAAAACTTTCGTTCATTTGCTGATATCAAGTAATCATTTCCTTTGCCTGGCAGGGTTTGGAAAAAGTTCACCGGAATGGTTCCGGGTCTACAGAGGGAGCTGTGATTTATACACCCCAAAGTAAGTAGTACTAGCTAGTTCCGTGCATCTCTCATTGATTCTAGTTTCATCAATACCATTTATCATGCTTGATTATCAGTTTGATTGAACTCT